>JAGIQG010000008.1:52695340-53905552 GCA_024679065.1 Sphyrna mokarran | reverse complement strand
ACCAATCAACCTATTCCACACATCTTTGGACTGTAGAAGGAAACTGGAGCCCCCAGTGGAGTCCCATGCAGACATAGGGAGAATGTGCAAAGGCTACAGAGTCAGTGACTCAAATCAAGATCTGAACCCAGATCCTTGGAGCTGTGAGACAGCAGTGCTAACCATTGTGCCATGATACTGCTCTTGTCTCAAGGTCAAATATGTTGTGTAGAATCTAGTTCAGCCTTAGATATTTGCCGGGGAGAGTATTGGAATTGATGTCAAGGGAGGGGAAATTATGGAAGGACAGAAGACTGTGAAATCAGTCTTCCCAACACTTAATTGGAGGAAATCTCTGCTTGTCCCCGGCATTGGATGGTAGATTAGCAGCCTGATAGTTTGGAGATAAGTGGAGGAGTTAAGAGAGGGTTGGCGAGATGAGAGCTGTGTTCATAAGTGTAAATGATGATGTCGCGAATGTAAATGAGAAATAGGAAGGGAAGAAGGGTTGACCCTTGGGGGACACTAGAAGTGACGGCAACAGGAAGAGAAGCCACTGATGCTGATTTTCCGGCTTTGATGAGTAAGAATGGAAACAGGAGAGTGCATTTCTACTGAGCTGTATGACAGTGGGAAGGTGACAAGGGAGGGTAGTGTGATCACCATGTCAAAAGCTACAGGCATGTCAAGAAGGATGAGATGGAGTGTGCCTTTGTCACAATTTTACAGAACATCACTTGTAAATAGCCACATAAGTGGCATTTTTAGTAATTGACATGGAACAATGGGCCGAACAACCTGTGTGTGTGTGTGTGTGTGTATATTGTAAGATTCTATACTTGCATCTAGTGGATTGAATTAATGGGTATAAATTAATCAGTGTAATCAGTCACTTGATATCCACAGGCCATCTGAATTGTGGGTGGCGTGTTGTGGATGTTTCAATTCAGGCATAGGTTATATTTTGGCATTGTAAAGCTTTACCAATACTAACAAACATGCATTTTAAAAGGGCCATAATTCTAGGGACTATGAACTTACTTAGGTGACTGTGATTTATTTAGCAAGTCTGCATCCTACCACACCTAACCCCCAGTCATTAAATTGGAAGTGCAGTGAATTAAATATGAATCTCAATAAAAGTGAGTCTTCATTGTTCTGATAATTATAATTTCAATAGAGCTAAGTTAGTGGTATGGCCCCTTTAAGAAGTTGGGAGGTGGAGGTTGCATCTATCTGACTGGTTTAACCTGTTTACCAGTTGTGTGCATCTGATGAGGGAAGACTAAATGAATCTGACGATGATTATGTAACCAATGAGAACTCACCTGCCAGCAAGTTCTGTTTCCCTTGTTTGAAGGAACAAAATTGAGGTTTTCCTGCAATGAAATAATGAAGAGGTGGGTTTGAGAAATACTTTTACAAGTCGAATTTGGCCTTGTTGTTAGAGGATGTGTGTTGCGGCGGGAGGATAAGGAGTGACTATTTATTAATACAGGAGGAGAGAGGAAAGGAAAAGGAGATTTTCAAAGGTATCATTGAGGGATTGGGAGTAAGCAAACAACTGTAGCGAAATCTTTGCATGGAGGAAAGATATTCATAGTACCACATACTTCCTCTTCTATAAAAACGCTCTGCAGGTGGAGTTTGGCTGAGCTTGTACACAATCACACATAGCAGACGGTGCTAGTTCAAGAGTTACCTGGTCTGGGGAAATAAAACCACGTTTTACTGGAGAAAAAGATTAGGTGAACAGTCCTAATAGATTCAGGCTTTGTCAATAAGGTGAGTGATTGTGTAAGTCTGGGATTTGGGAAATTCTTGTTTGTGACTTGCAAAAATTCTGTTGTTATTCTGAATCTGCCTATCTTCAGCCTCTGCCATTATATGACGTCTACTTTGGATTGAGGATTTTGGGTGAAATTGAGATTTTATTGAATATGGGGTGTTTCCCTCTTGGGGAATTTCATTAAGTTGGGGGAACTGGAAAATTCTTGAGTGGCATAATGGTTAACATAGCTACCTCAGCATCAGGGACCTCGGTTTGATTCCCGGCTTGGATCACCGTCTAATGGGGAGTCTTCACATTCTCCCCGTGTCTGCACGAGTTTCCTCCAGATGTTCCAGTTTTCTCCCACAGTCCAAGAAACTCGTTGGTCAGGTGAATTGACTATGCTAAATTCTGCCTCAGTGTAATCCGAAGAGGGACTGGAGTGTGGTGAACTAGGGGATCTTCACAGTAACTTCATTACATTGTTAGTGTCGCAGTAGGCTTATATTAATAAATAAACTTTAAACTGTCAAGCTGACAGACGTATGACTGGCCTGTCAAATTTTCCATCCCATCTGCAACAGTTCCCCCTGCTGGGGGGAGAATTTGAAAATCCTGGCCAGAGTTAATAGTCATGATGTAGAGATGCCTGCATTGGACTGGGGTAGTAAGAACTCGGTAAGAATTTAGCAACACCAATTTTAAATCCAACCGATTTATTTGATAGTAAATTTGCGAGCTTTCAACACTCTTGTGCCTTCGTCAGGCAAATGCAGTGTTCTGGTCTGCAATAGCACACATATAACACAGACAGTCACAGATTGCTGATTAGAATGCGAATCCTTACATCTAACCTGCTATTCAAGTGTTAAAGTGGCTAACAATGTGTGTGAAGGGAATCCTGAGCATTGGTTAGAGAATTGTGTATTTTCTCCAGACAGCACAGTAAGTGAGGTTTTTGCTAACCCAGGCAAGTTACGGGGGTTACAGATAGTGTGTCATGAAGCCAAGATCCCTGTTAAGACCGTCCTCATGTGTGCGGAACTTGGCTATCAGTCTCTGCTCAGCGACTCTGCGCTGTCGTGTGTCACGAAGGCCCCCTTGAAGAACATTTACCCGCAGGTCGGAGGCCGAATGCCCATGACTGCTGAAGTGTTCGCCCACAGGAAGGGAACTGTTTTGCCTGGTGATTGTTGAGCGATGCTCATTCATCCGCTGTTGTAGTGTCTGCATGGTCTCCCCAATGTACCATGCTTCGGGACATCCTTTCTTGCAATGTATTAGGTAGACAACGTTGGCCGAGTTGCAAGAGTATGTACCGTGTACCTGGTGAATGGTATCCTCACGTTTGATGATGTCGTCCATGTCTATGATCCGGCATGTCTTGCAGAGATTGCTGTGGCAGGGTTGTGTGGTATTGTGGTCACTGTTCTCCTGAAGGTTGGGTAGTTTGCTGCGAACAATGATCTGTTTGAGGTTGTGCGGTTGTCTGAAAGCAAGAAGTGGGGGGGTGGGGATGGCCCTAGCGAGATGTTCATCGTCATCAATGATATGTTGAAGACTCCGGAGAAGATGTCGTAGCTTCTCCGCTCCGGGGAAGTACTGGACAACAAAGGGTACTCTGTCCACCGTGTCCCGTGTTCGTCTTCTGAGGAGGTCAGTGCGGTTTAGAACAATACAGCACAAACAGGCCCTTCAGCCCATGAGTTGCGCCAATCACATCTACCAATCCACAGACCTATCTATAACCCCCTATCCTATTCTTTTCCATGTACTCTTCCAGAAGTCTTTTAAAAGACCCCAGTGAGTTTGCCTCAACAACTTCCAATGGCAGGTCGGTTCCATTCACTCACCATCCTCTGAGTGAAAAACCTACCCCTGACATCTCCTTTGTATTTGCTCTGTTTATCGCTGTGGCACGTCGGAACTGTCGATCGATGAGTCGAGCGCCATATCCTGTTCTCACGAGGGCATCCTTCAGCATCTGGAGGTGTCTGTCACGATCCTACTCATCTGAGCAAATTCTGTGTATATGGAGGGCTTGTCCATAGGGAATGGCTTCTTTAATGTGTCTAGGGTGGAAGCTGGAGAAGTGGAGCATTGTGAGGTTGTCTGTCGGTTTCTGGTACAGTGAGGTGCTGAGGTGACCGTCCTTGATGGAGATGCGTGTGTCCAAGAATGCAACTGATTCTGGAGAATAGTCCATGGTGAGTCTGATGGTGGGATGGAACTTGTTGATATCATCATACAGTTGTTTCAATGATTGTTCACCATGAGTCCAAAGGAAAAAGATGTCATCAATGTATCTAGTATATAACCTTGGTTGAAGATCTCATGTGGTGAAGAAGTCTTGTTCGAACCTATGCATGAAGATGTTGGCATACTGAGGTGCAAATTTGGTCCCTGTGGCTGTTCCATGTGTCTGGATGAAAAGTTGATTGTTGAAGGTGAAGACATTGTGGTCCAAGATGAAGCGGATGAGTTGTAAAATTGTATCCGGAAACTGGCAGTTGTTGGCATTGAGTACTGAGGCAGTTGCAACAATACCATTGTCGTGGGGGATGTTGGTGTAGAGTGCCGAGATATCCATTGTGACAAGGAGTGTCCCTGGTTCAGCAGTTGAACACTCATGTGTGCTGAGTTTCTGTAGATAGTCCGTAGTGTCAAGACAAAAGCTGGGGGTTCTTTGTACAATGGGTTTCAGGATGCCCTCGATATAGCCGGAGAGGTTCTCACACAGGGTCCCATTGCCCGATACGATGGGACGGCCGGGTATGTTTGCCTTGTGTATCTTTGGGAGGCAGTAGAGATCTCCAATGCGGGGAGTACGTGGAATGAGAGCCCGGAGGGTGTTCTGAAGGTCCGGATCAAAGGTTTTGATCAGAGTGTTGAGTTGACGAGTGTGTTCTTTGGTCGGATCTGCTGGTAACTGTCTGTAGTGTTTCACATTGTTTAGTTGTCAGTACACTTCTTCACAGTAGTCCGTTCTGTTCAGTATGACGGTGGCGCCTCCTTTGTCTGCTGGTTTGATGACAATGTTGCGGTTGGTCTTGAGTGCATGGATGGCCTTGTTTTGTGCTTGGGTGATGTTCGGGACTGTCCTGTAAGTGTGGTTGATGAATCTGGTGTTCACGCACCTCCTGATGGCTTGGGCATACCTGTCCAGTCGGGGGCAGCAGCCTTCCGGAGGAGTCCAATCGGATTCATTCCTCTTCGGTTGCTGCACTGCGGATCCCTCTGTCGGCTGTTCCGGTTCATTAGCTGTCTTATTGAGTCCGCTATTGGCCTCTTGGGGTCTGTGGAAGAACTCATGCAGCCTCATTCGCCTGATGAATTCCTCTGTGTCCGCTGCAAGACTGATGGGGTCCATTTTGGTGGTGGGACAGAAATTGAGCACTCGGCTGAGAACTTCAATTTCCTCTGATTGAAGTATATAGTCCGACAAGTTAACAATGGACCTCCCTGCAGTAGTATCGACAGTTCCGACATGCCACAGCGATAAACCGCACTGACCTCCTCAGAAGTCGAACACGGGACACGGTGGACAGAGCACCCTTTGTTGTCCAGTACTTCCCCGGAGCGGAGAAGCTACAACATCTTCTCCGGAGTCTTCAACATATCATTGATGACGATGAGCATCTCACTAGGACCATCCCCACCTCCCCACTTCTTGCTTTCAGACAACCGCACAACCTCAAACAGATCATTGTTCACAGCAAACTACCCAACCTTCAGGAGAACAGTGACCACAATACCACACAACCCTGCCACAGCAACCTCTGCAAGACATGCCAGATCATAGACCTGGACGACATCATCAAACGTGAGGATACCATTCACCAGGTACATGGTACATACTCTTGCAACTCGGCCAACGTTGTCTACCTAATACGTTGCAAGAAAGGATGTCCCGAAGCATGGTACATTGGGGAGACCATGTAGACACTACGACAGCGGATGAATAAGCATCGCATAACAATCACCAGGCAAAACAGTTCCCTTCCTGTGGGCGAACACTTCAGCAGTCATGGGCATTCGGTCTCTGACCTGCGGGTAAATGTTCTTCAAGGGGGTCTTCATGACACACGACAGCGCAGAGTCACTGAGCAGAGACTGATAGCCAAGTTCCGCACACATGAGGATGGTCTTAATAGGGATCTTGGCTTCATGACACACTATCTGTAATCCCCGTAACTTGCCTGGGTTAGCAAAAAACCTCACTTACTGTGCTGTCTGGAGAAAATACACAATTCTCTAACCAATGCTCAGGATTCCCTTCACACACATTGTTAGCCACTTTAACACTTGAATAGCAGGTTAGATGTAAGGGTTCGCATTCTAATCAGCAATCTGTGAATGTCTGTGTTGATATGTGTGCTATTGCAGGCCAGAACACTGCATTTGCCTGATGAAGGCACAAGAGTGTCGAAAGCTCGCAAATTTACTATCAAATAAATCGGTTGGATTTAAAATTGGTGTTGCTAAATTCTTACAGAGTTAATAGGCCAGAAGTGGGAGAAAGAACACAAGGGAAGGTCTGCAATTGGGTAAATGTAGGAGCGATTGATTATGTGACGATATGTCATGGTTCACCAGGCAAAAAGTAGTAGTGACTCTGGAAAAGAGGCAAAAGATTTGGCTAGACGAGGTATTAGAAAGCAGAATAATGAACAGCCGTTCAGCTGCAAAAATCATGAAAAATAACATTGGGACTGGAATGGTTGCTATGAGATGATACAGGTTTAAGGTGCTGGGGAGTTTATACAAAGGAGTTATCAAGGGTAAGTTTTTCACTCAGAGGGTACTAGGTGAGTGGAATCCACTGCCATCGGTGGTGGAGGAGGCAAATTCGATATGGTCTTTTAAGAGACTTTTGGACGAGTACATGGGACCTAATAGAATTGAGGTTATAGGTAAGTCTAGTAGGTAGGGATATTATCGGTGCAACTTGTGGGCCAAAGGGCCTGTTTATGCAGTAGTTTTTCTATGTTTCTATGACTGGGATTTGTTTGAAAAGAAACAGAATCAAAATGGGCAACAGAGTGTATGGTCTGAAGTTCTGAACTCAGTGTTGATTCCAGAAGCTGTTGAGCGCCTCTTGAAAAGATAGGGTGCTGTTCCTCCAGCTTGTGTTGAATTTCATTAAGACATTGCAGCAGGGCAAGGACAGAGATGTCAGTGTGAGGTGTTGTGTCTGCCGTATAGTGTGTTTTAACCCTTATACAATGGACAAAGAACAGCGAGTTGACTTGTTAATACAGTAATGTTCATATACACAATGTTAATCAATCACAGAATCAATATAAAGTTATTTACAGAATACTAAAATTCAAGTTCAATACTAGACATTGACTTAAATTTTTGCGTGACTGGCAAGTACCCAGGCATATATTGGCCTTTATTCGTGAGTTGGTCTCTTTAGTCCTTGACGTGGTCTGGTCCTTCGGTCTGGTCTGATAATCTTGCTCTAGTCTTACTTCTGTCATTGATATGGTGGCAGTTGCTTGTGGTGGTCGCTGTTATTCTGTTCCTGCCTTTTCTTCACCCTTGCGGTTGTGTCATTTGTGTGTGACACAGATAGAATTCCTTCTGTTGTGCAGCATCTTTTATCCCTCATTGGTTCAGTGCCGTTTTGGGTGGTCTCTTGTTTATTGCCAATCAATTGATCAGGGTTTAATCACCTTGAACAATAGAGTCCAGTCAGGTGCTGCCACACCTATCTCTGGCCATGCCTGTTGGCACTGGAGGCAGATAGGTCACATACCTCTCTCCCAAGTAATGGGTTAAGTTGCCCTGGTAAACAACTCTGAACAGAAAGTGTCCATTGTCTTTGAGATGACCTATGCCCTGTGTGTTTTGCAGTCTGGAGGTTCAGCCTGTCTCTCGCTCTCTCTGTCATTTAAGGCTGCAGCCTGTCTGTTTCTGTACTTGACCAATTATCCCAGCATGCTTTGTAAATCACCATCTTAAGTGGCCCATTTGACCACAGTCGTTTTTGAACTCAACGTTGATTCCAGAAAGCTGTCGAGTGTCTATTGAAAAGATAAGGTGCTGTTCCTCCAGCTTGTGTTGAACTTCATTACGGTATTGCATTAGGCCGAGGACAGAAATGTCAGTGTGAGAGCAAGGTGGAGAATTAAACTGACAAAACATTGGAAGCTCAGGGTCATACTTGTGGACTGAGCAGAGGTATTCCATAAAACAGTCACCCAGTCTGTGTTTCGCTCCCCTGTGTGGTGGACATTATATTGCGAGCAGCAAATACAGTTGACTAAACTGAAAGCAAGTAAGTTGCTGCTTCACCTGGAATGAATGTTTGGGGCATTGGACGGTGAGGAGATAAAGGAGCAGGTGTAACATCTCCTGTGATTGCATGGGAAAGTGCTGTAAGAAGAGAATAAAGAGCTGGGGATGATCGCAGAGTGGGGCCGGGTGTTGAGAGGAAACAGCCCTTTTAGAATGCTGACGAGGGGAAGGAACTTGTGTTTGGTGGTGGCATCCTATGGGAGCTGGCAAGAATGGTGGACAATACTCTGTTGAATGTGGAGGCTGATGGGATTGAAAACGAGGGCAAGGAGAATCCTATCGTAGGTCTGGCCGAGAGGGGAATGGGTGAGCACAGAGTGCAGGAAACCAACCGGATTTCATTAACCAAGTGGGGGATGGGAGAGTGGGAGGGGACAGGTGTGAAACTTTAGTAGAGAAAAGAAAAATGCATCAGAAGCATTCCTGTGGAAGATTATATCATTAGAACAGACATGACAGGGAAAACTGGGAGAATGGAATGGAATCCTTAAAAGAAGCAGGGTGTGAACAAGTGAGGTTATGGTAACTATCGAGTCAGTGCACTATATAATGAATATTAATTAATAGCCCGATCCGCATAAGCTTGTGAACAGGGTGAATGTGGATAGCTTACAAGGGAGTAAGATAATTGTGTGGTTCAAAAAAAGTTATAAACACGTGTAAGAAAAACTCAGGTGACTGATTTGTTGGGACGACAGTTCAAATGATATGATTCAGGGAGAGATAGGTAACAACATCTCTCAAAATAATTCAATTCATTATTTACTTTCTTTTATTCTTTGAGTTGTGAGTGTCACTGGCAAGACTGGCATTTGTTGGCCTTGCCTAATTGCCCTTACACTGGGTGGCTTGCTGGGGTAGTTAAGAGTCAAGCACCTTGCTGTGGGTCTGGAATCACATGTAGGCCAGTTCAGGTAAGGATGTCAGATTACCTCCCCTAAAGGACATTAGTGAACCATGAGCCAATCGATGGTTGAAACCAGCTTTTTTGTTGTTTAAATTCCATAACTGTGGCATTTGAACCCATGTGCCCAGGGCATTAGTCTAGCCCTCTTGATTATTAGACCAATGAGATTATCATTGTGCCATTATCTCCCCAGGTATTTTGTTGTGGTGTATGTATGAGGGTGATCTCTTGGCGGTCTAGGAAGCTTGTAACTGTGCACTTAACTTCAGCCATCTAGAACCATCCTTATAAAAGCAAAATACTGCTGATGCTGGAAATCTGAAATAAAAACAGAAAATGCTGGGGCAAAACTCAGCAGGTCTGGCAGTAGCTGTGGAGGGAGAAATGCAGCTAATGCTCTGAGACCATATGAACCTGTAGAAGGTCATATGGATTCTCAGTTAATTGTGCTTCTCTCTCACAGATGCTGACAGACCTGCTGAGTGTATCCAGCATTTTATGTTTTAGAACCATTTTTAGCTTTTTCACTCCCAACCTCGTCCCTTCCCCTAACATGTGCCCTGCAACCAATAATGGATGCAGTTGGTACAAGTTAATTGCTGGTTTAAACAGCCAGTATCCAGCCCACTGTCATCTCTGATCTCTGCATTCATCAGTTATATTATTGCCAAAATCATCATGGTGGTACTATGATCGTTGCCAAATCACATCTTGATTCCTCATCTGTCTCATTTAAAATCTTTGTTTTCTATCCCAGTTCCATAAAAATGTTCTACATTGTGCAGAGGAAAGCACGAAAGATATCACAAGATCATTTCTCATCCTCAATGATTTAAATCTCCATCTCAACTCATCATTCTCTTACTTCGCTGACCTCTTAACTGTCTTTAGTTTCGCTTCTGCATAAATTTCTCACTCCCTCCCTACCTCCATTGGTCCTATTATCGCTTACAACCTTTCTACTCCTATCGCATCAATCACAGATTAGTTCAACTCTGATCATTTCTTTGTATCACTCTCTCCATCCACATTCCCCAAACTTAACTTTCATTTTGGGCTGATTTCCATTAGTGATGAGGTTAGGAACATAGGAACATATGAACCTGTAGAAGGTCATATGGATTCTCAGTTAATTGTGCTTGTGTTGGCCATTTGACCCCGCTGCACCATTGGATCATGGCTGATCATCTAGTCCTATACTAGTTTCCCACACTAGCTCCATATCCCTTGATATTATTAGTGTCGAGAAATTTATTGATTTCTGTCTTTAACATGCTGTGATTGAGCTTCTAAAGTCTTCTGTGATACAGTATTCCAAAGATTCACCATCCTCTGAGAGAAGAAATTCCTCTTTATCTCAGTCTTAAATTAGCATCCCTTTATTCTGAGACTCTGCCCTCTCGTCCTAGACTCTGAGAGGAAATTGTAAAGCTCCTTAAGAATCTTATGGGCAGGATTTTACAACCTCGCACAGGCGAGACTGGAAATTCCTACCAGAGGTTACTGGAACATTGTCGGACCTTTGTCTGCTCCAATTCCATGCTGGATGAAGTGATAGAGTTCTGGTGTATATGTTTCAATGTGATCACTTCTCATTCTTCTAAATTCCAATGAGTCAGGTCCCAACTTGTTGAACGTTTCCTCATAAGACAATCTCTCCATACTAAAGATCATCCTGGCAAATCTTTCCTGATTGCCTCCAATGAAATAGTATATTTTCTTAAATAAGGGGACCAAAACTGTTCACTGTATTCCAGATGTGGTCTCACTAGTACCTTGTATAGTTGCAGCAAGACTTTTCTACTCTTGTTCTCCAACCCCAATATTTCATTAGCCTTCCCAATTACCTGTGCGCCTGTGTGCTAGCTTTCTGCGTTTCGTGCACAAGTAACCCTAAGTCCATTTGTTCTGAACTGTAGCCTAGGTTCTGAATTCACCGTCAAGGCAAACATCATAATTACATCTACCCTGTATGAATTTTGTAAGTTTCAATGAGATAATCTTTCATTGTTTGAAATTCCAGAGAATACAGGCCCAGTTTTCTCAATCTCTCCCCTTAAGACAATTCTGGCATCCTAGTGATCAGTGTGATGAGCATCTGTTGTACTACCGCTAGAATATCTTTTAGATAAGGAGACAAAACTGTACACAATACTCCAGGTGAGATCCTCCTACGGCTCTGTATAATTGCACCAGATGTGGAGTTGCCAGTGTTGGATTGGGGTAGGCATAGTAAGTATCTCACAAAACCAGGTTAAAGTCAACAGATACATCTCGTAACACAAACTTTCGGAGCATTGCTCCTTGGCTCACTTGATGAAGGGGCAGTGCTCCGAAAGCTTGTACTACCAAATAAACCTGTTGGACTTTAACCTGCTGTTGTGAGACTACTTACTTTAATGGCACCAGCACGTCTTTATTCCTATAATCAAATCCATTGTGAAAAAGGCCAACATACCATTTGCTTTGCTAATTACTTGCTCACCTGCATTTTAGCTTTTAGTGACTTGTGAACAAAGGATATCCTGGTCCCTTTGGGCATCAATGCTCCCCAATCTCTTGCCATTTATAAAATACTCAACATTTCTGTTTTCCCTGCCAAAGTAGATAATTTCTCACCTATTCACATTATATTCCATGTGTTCTGACATGCTGTTGTTGCTCATTCACCTAGCTTGACTGGATCCCCTTGAAGCCTCCTTACATCTTCCTCAGAGGTTTCTCAACAAGATCAAACGCTGTGAAGTAGATCCAATGTTTCCTCAATGGGACTTTCAATATTTGAATTGACAAATTAAGATGGGTGGGATTTTACAGCCTCACTCATCACAAAACCATAACATCTTGTCCGAGGTCAACAGACCTTCCCTTTGCCTGAACCACACCCACTCCTATTGCTGTGGTAGGCAGGGCAATAAAACTCCAGCCAATAAGATTAAACAAATAATATTTTCCACAGCAAATGCTTGAATACCTTGGGTTTTTTGGTTCCCAGTTCCAGATTAGGGTTCACTCACAGTAGACAATTCCTCTGAGGAACTCCTGCAAAAGCTGCCTAACTCCATAAAAGTAGCAGGGGATTTAAAATTCCCACCATTTCCCCCACCCCCCACAAAACAGAGCTGGTAACATTGAAAGTGCTACGTAAAGGCATACTACCCACATCCTTATCCTGCACTTGCTCTCTGTCTCATCATTCCCACTGACATGGCCCACAACATGACCAGTCAACTTCACATCTGTCTGAATCCTTATAAATGAATATCTAGAAATCAAAATAATAAATGGTCACGGTGGATTTCAAAAAGGAAAATCTTGTTGGCCCAGTATCATCAATTATTTTTGAGGAGGTACAGGCAATAGGCATTTTCAAAAGGTCTTCAACAAGTTTTCCCAAAAGAATGTGACGTAGTGATGGAAAGGATTGCTAGCTGGCTTCAAAATAGAGCAAGGATTGGCGGAAAAAAATAGTTACTCAGAGAGACAGAAGTTTTTTTATTCAGTTGTGAGACGTTGGAAGCACTGATATCTCTAGTTGCTGTTGAAACTGAGTGGTTTGCTAAGCCATTTCAGAGGGCAGTTGAGAGTCAACCATATTGCTGTGATTCTGTAGATAGTCATGATGTACAAGCGTACAGATGTACATGGTGTGCTATTGCAGACCAGAACACTGCATTTGCCTGACGAAGACACAGAGTCGAAAGCTCGCTTTTTTACTATCAAATAAATCGATTGGATTATAAATTGGTGTTGCTAAATTCTTACTGAATTCTGTAGATAGGCCAGACCAAGTAAAGAGTGTAGATTTCCTTCTCTAAAGGACATTAGTGAACCAGAGGAGTTTTTCCAATGATCAACAATGGATTCATGGTCATCAGTAGATTCTTAATTCCAGATATTTTTTAATCAAATTCAGATTCCACCATCTGCTGTGGCAGGATTCAGACCAGGGTTCCCAGGACATTAGCTAAGTTTCTGAATTAATAGTCTAGTGATAATATCAGTAGACCATTGCCTCCTCTGTGATGAATGATGTTTTGCCAGGTTCAGTGCTGGCGCTACTGTTGTTTATAATTTACATTAACGATTTGAACTTTGAAATGAAAGACATAATTTCCAAATTTTGGGTGATACTAAATTATGGGGAGATGGGAGGAAAAGTCAATTGAGGAGAGTTGCAACAAATTACAGGAAAACATTATTGCTGAATAGAACATTTTGGTAGGAGAGAGGCACTTATTATTTAAAAGATGTAATTCCAGGTGGGATAGAGAAACAGAGGGATCTCAGAGTACTAACATGTGAATTACTAAAAGTTGCACCACAGGTTAACAAGGACACAAAAAAGCAAACAAAACATAGGGGAGGTTTCGTTTTAGAAAGTTAGAACTGAAAAAAAGGGGAAGTTGTACTAAATCTGTATCAAATCTTAATTAGGCTGCATGAGAGCACAGTGCTGCTTACAAGAATGATACCAAAAATGCTGAGGATACATATCAGGAAAGGATCAATAGACATAGGCCGAGTTTCCTATCTCCTGGAAAAAATGATGACCCAATAGAGACCTTTAAAATAGTGAAGGTTATGATGGAGTGAATACAGGAAGAGTGAAGAGCAAAGCAAGAGGCTACCAAAATCAGGTAAGTCATTGTAGGGAATTTAGAAGAATCGTCCTTACTCAAAGAGTGGTGAGAATGAGAATTTGGGAAGGCAATAGAGTAGTGGTATTATTGCTATTAATTTATGAACTCAGTTAATGTTCTGCAAACCTGGGTTTGAATTCCACCATGACAGTTGGTGGAATTTGAGTTCAATAAAAAAAATCTGGAATTAAGAATCTACTGATGACTATGAAACCATTGTCAATTGTTGGAAAAGTCCATCTCATTCAATAATTCCCTTTAGGGAAGGAAATCTGCATCCTTACTGATCTGGCCTACATGTGACTCCAAAGCCATAGCAATATGATTAACTCTTAACTGCCCTCTGCCAACCAGGGATGGGCATTAAATGCTGACCAGTCAGCGACCCCCATGTCCCATGATTGAATTTTTTAAAAATGTGGAACTCCTCCAGAGGGAATTGTTGAAGCAAATGAATAGATATCTCTAGAAGCTTTTAAGGAGAAACTAGACAAACATATGAGGGAAAAGGGACTAAAGGGTCATGATGGTTGGTTTAGATGAGGAAAGCTGGAAGGAGACTTGAGTGGAGCATAAACACTTGCATTGATTGGTTGGCTCAATATTCTTGTTACTATGTTGTATAGCCGATGTAATCTAATGGAAAACATCTCTGCTCCTGTAATTAGAAGGGATGCAGATTTGAACAAAGAATGTAGACAATTGGTTTAGCTAGTCACCAGGTCTGGCTGGACCTTCTGATGCTCTTGGCTGCTAAAACTGCTCACTATTCCAAGATTAACCTGGAAATCAAAGACAACTCCTACCACCTTCTCCTGACTGCAAGCCATCTTCTTAAATCACTCACTCCAGTCTCTAATCATTAAGGAGCTCATGAA
Organism: Sphyrna mokarran; assembly: GCA_024679065.1. Taxonomy (NCBI): domain Eukaryota; kingdom Metazoa; phylum Chordata; class Chondrichthyes; order Carcharhiniformes; family Carcharhinidae; genus Sphyrna; species Sphyrna mokarran. Next base: position 53,891,068 of record JAGIQG010000008.1, on the reverse strand, counting down.
CTTCTTTATCCCTAAAATTGAGACCATCCAATCAGCTTCCTCTCCTAGTTCTCTCTCATCCCCTGACCACTATTATTCTAATAGTAATGGCAACAATTACACATGAGGGATTGGATAAATACATGGTGGGTTCATTAAGACTGGGCACATGGGAACAGATATGTTTATATATATGTAGATACCACACTTTAAGTCATCAGAGTTGTGTGTGCTCTGCTCAAAGCAAAAGTGAAAATAAAGTTGGATCACATGATGCATATCCCTTCTACTGATGTCAAACTGTTATCCCTTAAAGGCATATTATAACTTCCCACTATGTTCTTCCTTGCCCTAGCCCTAAACTGGCAGTGGTTCTTAGTTTCTTTTCTATCTCCCTTCATGCCTTTTCTGAGCTCATCTTCTGCATGAGAACTTTCTCTTGTTCTACAATCCTATTCATACTAAACTGTTGACCACCGAGCTTCCCTTGCTGGCTTCTAGTGTGAGCAGATATTGTTAATTGTTCTCTCCTCAGGTACTGTTTCCCTTTCCTTCAGATCTCCCAACTTCTCAGGAAACTGAAACCTTGACTTTTCCATCCTTGTGAAAAACCACCCTATCTCCAGCCTCCCATTCTTTTCCAAAGTCCTTGTTTTTCAAACCCATGCCCATCACTTTGTTTGAATGTCTCCCATCAGGTGTAACCAACACTGCCCCCTACTCCAGTTCTGAAACAGTTCTTATCAATGTCACAACGGACATTCTGTAACATGATTGTAGGCTTTGATACTGTTGATTACATCATTCTCCTTCAACACTATCACACAATCATGCAAAGATACTATCACCTATACCCATTCTTATCCATCTATTCATCACTAGAGGTTCATTTGCAATGGCTTCTTTTCTCATTTCCTCATTGTTCCTCTGGAATTCCCAAAGAATTGATCCTTGGCCTCTCCTAGTACTAATCTACAAGCCGTTTAGTGACAACTTTCAACCAGATTTTGATGGGATGAGAATATCATTGGGAAGGCCAGCAGTTAATACCCAGTCCTAATTGCCATATGGGGAATTCATCCATGGCAATGCTGTTGAATATTAGGGAGGTTTGGAAAGATTCTGTTGATAGAGATGATCGTTGCCTGGCTCTTGTGTGACCTGAATATTACTATCCATTCATCAACCCAAATCTGAATGTTGTCCACACCTTGATGCATGCAAATATGGACTCCTTCATTGTTGTTAGAGTTGTGAATGGAACTGGACACAATGCAATCTTCAGCATAATATTGGGAATTCTAACTTCCTGATGAAGGGAAGTTAACTTTAAAACTGCTGATCACAGCATCAATTGCATTCATAGATTGATGACACCCATTTCCTCTTTCACTCCTTCATTACTCTCTCTGGTTTGTTGAATCATTTGTTTCATATTAAGTATTCATTAGTTTAAGCTCTCCAATATTCTGCTGTGCTTGTTTTTACTCACTACAATTCCCACTCTCTTATCATCCCTATGCTCTCTGTCCTACTTTGATTTCCAGTTATGCTGAGATATCTAAACTCATCTTTGTTTTCCTCTCTATGGACCTTTTCATAACCTTGCTCTTCCCTCTTTCCTATAGCCATCTCACATATGTGCCAGAGACATAGAATGCTGCAAATCTCAATGGGGAGGGACAAGTTAAATGTTTATTAGGACAAGCATTTTGAAGGAAGAGGGATTAAATGACTAAAAGAAGGGAGCAGGGTTAATGGGAGATGTAATGACTAATTCCAACAAGGGAAGTATTGATTTCTATAAAAATGAAGTATTGCAAGGTAGGAAAGTGATGAAACACCACACAACATAGGAAATGGGAGCAAGAGTAGACCATTCCGCCCTTCAAACACATTCCACTATTGAATGCAATCATGCCTGATTTTACTGCACTTTCCCTATTTTGCTTGATGTTTTTAAGATCCATAAATCTATTGATCTCAGTCATGAATATACTCAATAGCTGGAATTTTACTGGCATGGCCTCCTGGATTCTGGGGGCGGGCGAGGCTTGGAGAACATATCCTCTGTTAGCCTCAGGCAGGATCGTCTGAACCTCGGGCAGATGTGCGATAAAATTCCGCCCAATGATTGAGCGGGGGAGAGAATTCCAAAAGTTCACCACCTTCTCAGAGAAGAAATTCTACTTGTTATGACCAATTTGTTATGATTCTTGATGAGATGCCCCCAATGGGGAGGCAATAATATAACAGTATTTTTCCTGACTATTAATCCAGAGACTCAAGACTTTTGGGGTTTCAGGTTCAAATGCCTGCACAGTAAATGGTAAAATTTGAATTCAGTCTAATGATGACCAATTGTCAATTTTCATAAAAACCCATCTGGTTCACTGGTGTCCATTAGGGGGAGAAAAATTCTGCTGACCTTACCTTGTCTGGAATACATGTAACTCCAGACCCACAACAGTGTGGTCGATTTTTTTCAATCATCACTCAGTTCAAGAGCAATTAGGGATGGGCAATAAATTTTGACCCAGCTTAGCCAGTGAAACCTGCATCCAATGAATAAAACATTGCTGTGTTTATGATAAACTGTCTCCGCTTTGTTGATTCAAGCCCTGCAGTTGCTTGCAAAAAGGTTGATTTTAAAAAGGATCCCTTCCTTAATGGATTCCTTTTTCCCAGTCCAAAAGTATTAGTGTTTTAAAAGGGGTCAATTTAACCAGGCTCTTTTAAGTTAAAAGGAAGAGTGAGGTTATTAATCACCAAAATGTGATGAACAAGATAATAAAATGCCACACATAGACACACAGTTTAGAAATGAGAAGTGAGTCCAGAAGTAAAAGTTTAAAAATAAGATATGCAAGTCAATTTTTGGCTTGTCTGTAAAAAGTATGTGGTGAAGCGTTGTGATAGTTAGGTTGGGTGATTTTGACAGCTAAACAGTTTGTGGATTCTCGGTTCTGCAGCTTAGCTGAACGGTGTTATCCTGATCCCATTTTAACTGTGATGTTGCTGACCTGTGACTTACTTCCAGGAATCAGACAGAGGCGTTTTTTACCTACAAGCACAGGGATTTTTTGTAGATGTTTTTCAACCGTGTCCTTACTGAAAACAGTAGAACTAGAACACCAGACTAACACACTAGACTAGGATTGCAGTTGGTTTTTAGCCACTTTTCTTGTGTATTCCTGGAAGAAGAAATGTACAACCATGCCTTCCCACCCAGGAACTGCTTTCCTTCAACTCCTATCATGTCTACATTGTGTGATATAACTCACAGAAGATAGTTCCACTGAAGTGACAATAACTTCCTCCAGAATATTACTGTTCAGTTTTTGCATTGCATCTCTTCTATGTAGTATCTCTCTGAATTTGGCCTTGACATCTTTTTACGTATAATATTCCATCCTTTCTGCATTAGTTGGTCAAGTCCACATAGAGATTGAAGCAGATGATTGGCTTACTGTCTCAGCCAGTTTTTGCTTGTACATCCCTTTTTAAAAGCATATGTCTCACTTAAAATTTCAATACATCTATAAGTAATTCGAGGCTGTGATCCATTGTCATGACACTCCTAAACTCAGTCCTAAATGACCTGTTCTAATCCCCCAGTTTTAATGAAGGGGCTCCCCTTTGTGAATAGGTCATCTGAAGAATTTTATATTATGGGTTTGAAACAGTGGCATCAAACATATTTTTGTGTATTGCATGAGAACAATAACAACATACATCAGTTTCTTTAAATGTACTAAAATGGTCAAAGGCACTCCCATGTTTAGTTATGGTTTATGTTTCTATTTTCCTGTCAAAGACTGATTTGGGAAACAGGGACCAAGCCTGAAATTTTCCTGTTTTGGACAAAATGTCCTGTTGCCAGATAATATTTGTTGATGCTCCTGAGAAGCACCTTGAGACTTTGACCTATCTCAAGAGTTGCATAATTATTTCTAGTTTGCTGCTTGCCCATAACTTGCTTCCCTGCGTCAGCATTTCATTGTTTGCACAGAGGAGACTATTATTGGGATTTCTATTGCCAAGAGGGAGCTTCTGAGTGGAAAGAGAAGGTTGGCAACTTTACAACAACAGAAGAAATCGAGGATGTAAACATGACAGAGAAGCTTCTAGAGCTTTGGAATCAGTCTTACACTGAAGGTCAAAGCCTGAGGCCTGGACTTTCAGTAGATGAGAGCAGTGTGGAGTGAGAGGGAGCTGCTATGTGAACTTCTGCAGTCACCCAAGGAGAGTCAAACGGATAAGGTTAACAATTGATTTTGCCATTACCACTGCTCACCCTATTTTCATCTTCACTGGGTACAGGCATGTTGGTGTAGTGATTAAATTATTAACTCTGAATTAAACTTCTGCTTTGAAAGTTTGAATTCAGTTTTGAAAATCTGGAAGTAAAAATTTCATCTCAGTGAATGTGACCACAAAGCTGTTGGGTTGTTGTAAGAACCCAGCTGGTTCACTGTGTCCTTTAGGCAAATAAACCTTTTCAATTTCTCTGGTTTGATCTGTATAGCAATCAACTAATCTGTGAAGTAGGTTACTCAGTTGGGGCAAAAAGGATTGGGCAATATATATCAGCATTGTCGGTGATCCAAAGATTACTCTTTCCTTTAAAAAAAAAATTGCTTGCTCTGTGAACAAGGTTTAAAAGGATGAAAATGTGCCAAAAATTCTGATCTCTCTGGATTTACAGCTGCACTAAATAGGTACATGAACACCAACAAAACTCAAAAAGATCAGCCAGGTCTGCATAATCAGACTTAATCACTTTGAGATGTTTAGTGGCCATGAGAAAAAATATGGAAACTAGAAGCAGGAGTAGGCCATTCAATCCCTGCTCCACTATTCATTATATCATGGCTGATAATCAAATTCAATATCCTGATCCTTCCTCCATCAACCCCCTGCCAGCCCACCCCTCCCCCCCCCCATATCCCTTGATCTCTTTTGCCCCAAGAGCTATATCTAATTTCTTCTTGAAATCAATGTTTTGATTTGAACTATTTTCTGTGGTAGTGAATTCCACACATTCACCACTCTCTGGGTGAAGAAATTTTCCCTCACCTCAGTCTTAAAAGGTTTACCCCTTATCCTCAAACTATGAACCCTAATTCTGGACTCCCCCACCATTGGGAACATTCTTTCTGAATCAATTCTGTCTAATCCTGTTAGAATTTTATATGAGATCCTCTCTCATTCTTCTAAACTCCAGTGAATATAATCCGAACTGACTTATTCTCTCCTCGTATGACAGACCTACCATCCCAGGAGTCAGCCTGGTAAACCTTTTTGTACTCCCTCTATAGCACGGACATCCTTGCTCAGATTAGGATACTAAAACTGTGCAAAATACTTCAGATGTGGCCTTACCAATGCGCTATACAATTGCAGCAAAATATCCTCATCCCTATACTCAAATCCTTTTGCTATGAAGGCCAACATACCATTTGCCTACTTTATTGTCTGATACACCTGTGTGCTTATAATGCATGATAAAAAGGTAAGTCTTTCTTTTCCAGTCAAGAAGGCTTTTTGAGGGCAATGAGAGATGAGCAATAAATACCTGTTTTGCTAAACCCATAAAATGAAGTTGAAAAAAGTTCCACTTAATGCAGAATGCCTTGTAAAACCTCCAATTGATTGCAGGTGGCTTTGCATTTTCAGTCAGCATTTCACGGTCACTGTGGGGTTAAAGGGAAGGAAGCTAGTAGCTGTGCAAGGTGTTCTACAAGTACGGTTAATCAGTTCCTCCCTGCAGTTTCTGTTTTAAGATAGTTATTACAGCACTCTTGAGGAAGTAAAAGATTTACTAAGTTATTTACTAAAGGAATTGTTTAAAAGTAATCAGGGATCAATAGTTTTCAGGTTGTTGGGGGAAATCTGAAAGATAGAGTATGTAAGAGACGGAAACGTGTCTCCTCTCTGACCCCATAAGAATGCCATTGCTTGTTGTGGTTATAGCTACTAACATTATGTTGCTATAGAAACACTTAAGGAGGACCATGCGATTTGTTTAGAGTACATTACACACTGTTTAGTTAATTTGTTTCTATGGAAAATTGACAATTACTGTAACATTTAAAATAAGTCCTATTTAGACTATGGTTCACTCCAGTTTCCTGGCCAACACCTGCCAATCAAGCTGATTTTAAAAAATGATCTGGCCTTCAGCAGGACACTGGATTTTGCTGTGCTCAGATTTCCTGCTGTGTTACCTATATTGCAACAGTGACCAATGGAATCTCTTTATATGTAACTTGTTAGCAATCACTCACAGAATGTACTGTGCATTTTGTGGTCAACATTCTCAGATGTGCTATCTCCATCATTTTGAGAATACCTGAACCCCAAGAGTAATGGCAAGGCAAGCTTCTCAGAGGGTCTATCTGTCTTTCATTTTGATATGTTTATATGTATATAAAATACATGCTGTATTAACTCAGGATTTCTGATTATTTGAACATTAACAGAATCAAAACTTCTCACATGGCCCATATGTAAAAACAAGCCTAGGAATATAAATGCAAGTTTTGGTCATCCGCCTTGTTTGTACTCGTAGGATATACAAGTCTGCCGTCTCTTAAGCTGAAATCTAAGTTTACATTTGTGGGGCTCAATATTATTTGAAGAATAAACTTTCTACTTTCTGGAAACTGGCCTGTTATAATTTCACCATCTATTATTAAAGAAAAATTTACCCAAATACCAATTTGTTCCAAGACAACGTCCTCCTTTTATGTTTTAAGTTTCATAGCAACATCACAACTGTTCTTTTCTAGAAGTCTAAGGGTGAGCTTTTATAGATCCACCCAGCACAATTCCTACCACAGGTGGAACTTGAAAATCTTGGTATAACTTTATGCAGTGGCATATTTGTTAGAGTCACATCGTGTTGAAATTCTGGAATGTCTAGACTGTAATCATCTTTAGAATCAACAGTGATGCATTCTTTCAATTCATCTGACAGCTTGGTGAAAACCTTTTCATCCAAATCTGGTCAACTTTTGAATAATTAGTTATATCAAATCATTATTCCCCTCCATTTTGCTACACTTAATCATTGATACATCCTTCCCTGCATCTGCCATATCATGTCTCTCACTGAGACACTGAGTGGAATATTGTGAACATGACATTTCTGCGCCTCATGCATTCCAATGTTCATGCTTCCCCTGTGAGGCTTTGTCTCTCAAATCAACCCACTTACGATGAAATATGTGCAGGCAGACAAAAACTGCAAATCAGATATTTGCAAAAAGCTCAAGAATAAAAAATTTTGAAACTTTATTTGTCATGTATGCAAATCTCTTACTTTGCTTTCCCTTTTCAGGTTTTCCTTTTTTATTACCCTTTGAACAAAATTATCCTGTGATTCAGTTCCAAAATGGTATCCAGGAAACCAACAGTCCAGTACATTCACATGAAGGAATGCTGCACTCTCTCATTTCCAAAAGGTATGGATATAAAAGTAGGAATTCTTTCAATGGGAGAACAGCTCCATAGTATTGAGAACCATTGGAAACTTGGCCTAGCCCCACATCACACTTGGTGAACCCAGCACAGGTCTATTCTTGTTTTCTTCTCTTACTTTATAGTCATAGAGACTTATAGCACAGGAAAAAGGCCATCAGTTCATCACATCTTGCCCAGTCAAAGACAAATCATCCAACTATTTTAATCCCATTTTCCAGCACTTGGTCCATAGCCTTGAATGCCTTGCCATCGCAAGTGTGCATCTAAATTTGTCTGAAATGTTATGAGAGTCTCTGCCTCCACCACTTTTCAGGCAATGAGTTCCAGACTCTCACCATTCTTTGGGTTATAAAACTTTACCTCACATTGCCTCTAAACCTCCGCCCATTACCACACTATCTCTCTCTCTCTTTTTTTTCTTTCACTTTTGCTGGTTTGTCTTTTGGTATCTCATCAAGCAGCTAAAGAAGTAGGATGAGATATGATGTAGGGAAGTGCTTTTCACTTTGAATGGAAAAGTGGAATATTTTTTAAAAGGTATGAAACTTTCAAATGTTGATGTATGATGGCACTGCTGCCTCCTTCTTCACTTGAGGGATTCTATGAATCTAGATGTATACAAACAGAGGTCAGGTACAGCAAGCAATTGCGATGCAAATGGCATGTTGGCCTTTGTTGCAAAAAGATTAGAGTAGACGAATAAAGAAGTCTTGCTAAAATTGCACAAGTCATTGGTGAGGTCACATCTGGAATGATGTGTGTGGTTTTGATCTTCTTATTTAAAGAAGGATATACTTGTATTCCAGCCGGTACAGTGAAGGATCACTAAAAATGTTCCTCCATTCTACTTCTTCAGTTGCTTGGGTGAGGTACCAAAGGACAAACTAGCACAAGTTAAAGACAGATAGAAAGAGACAGACAGTAATGGGCTGGAGGTTTAGAGGCTATGTGAGGAAAAGGTTTATGACCCAAAGAGTGGTGAGATTCTGGAAATCATCGCCTGAAAGAATAGTGGATGCGATGAGAGGGTTGTCTGATGATAAGAGGCTGAGTAAATTGAGCCTTTATTCTCTGGAATTTAAAAGAATAAAGGATGAGATAATTTGACATACAAAATTTGGAAAAGTTTTGATACCATGAAGTGTTTTCCCCTTGGTTGGGAATTCTAAAACAAAAGGGCACAGTTTCAGATTGAGGGGTTGATCAATTTGGACTGAGATGAGGAGAAACATCTTCACTCAAAAATGTTGTGAATTTCAAAATTATTGGTTGTGAGGGTTGTGACTGCTCCATTGTTGAATATATTTAAGGCTGGAACAGAAGGATCTTTGGACTCTTGGGGAATTTAGGGTTATGGGGAACAGGCTTAATAAAGTTGATGTTAAAAATTAGCTATGTTCATATTGAGTAGTGGAGTTGGCTTGTTATGATACCTGCTGCTGTTTTTATGTTCTTGAGAATGTTTTTCTTGAGTAAACCTTGAGTGGAAAGTATTGAAACACTACAAATTCCAAAAATGCTGAAAAATCTCAACAGGTATGAAAGCATATGTGGAGAAAGGACAGGGCAATGTATCGAGTCTGGATAATTCTTTGCCATTTGATATGAAACATTGGATCTGCAGATGATGTCAGACTCGCTGAGATTTTCCAGCATTTTCTGTTTCTGTCTCAGAATCTTCAAAAATTTGCATTTATTTAAATATTTACATAGTGTGTGTCACAGCTGATTTGTGAATTTATTGATATTGATGCACTTTGGCACAAATATTTTATTGTAAGCACCTGGTGAAAGACTTCTGTGAACAAGTTGCATTCCCAATTGCTATGTTACTTTTGGAAAACCTTAATCTGACATGTTGGTTGCAGTATGTAATGCACAAAGAAAACAAAATCTTGCATTAACTTCAAGAAAGGCTTTTATTTAGACAGCACCCTTTACACCCACCACAACTCAAAGTGCTTTACAGCCAATGAAGTCACCATTGTAATGGATGAAATGCAGCAGCCAAATTTATGTACAGCAAGCTTCCACAACCAGCAATAATTAGCAGACTTTGAAATAAGCATTAACCAGGACATCAGGAATGCATTCCACCTCCTTTTTTGGATTTTTTTTTAACCCATTCCTGGGACTTGGGCATTGCTAGCTGGCCAGCATTCATTGCCCATCCCTAGTTGACCTTGGAGTTGAGAGTCAACATGCTTTGGCTCTGAAGTCACATGTAGACAGAGCAGGTAAGCGTTTCCTTCCCTGAAGGACATTAGTGAACCAAATGAGTTTTTTTCATTATCAACGATAGTTTCATGGTCATCAGTAGATTCTTAATTCAGGTTTTTATAATAATATCATTACATCATTTACATTCAGCCATGTAGGCAGTTGGGACCTCGATTTAACATCTCAGCCAAACAATAGCATGTCTGACAGTGTGGCACTCTCTCATTGGACTCATGGTGAACAATCATTGAAACAACTGTATGATGATATCAACAAGTTCCATCCCACCATCAGACTCACCATGGACTATTCTCCAGAATCAGTTGCATTCTTGGACACACGCATCTCCATCAAGGACGGTCACCTCAGCACCTCACTGTACCGCAAACCGACAGACAACCTCACAATGCTCCACTTCTCCAGCTTCCACCCTAGACACGTTAAAGAAGCCATTCCCTATGGACAAGCCCTCCGTATACACAGAATTTGCTCAGATGAGGAGGATCATGACAGACACCTCCAGACGCTGAAGGATGCCCTCGTGAGAACAGGATATGGCGCTCGACTCATCGATCGACAGTTCCGACGTGCCACACGATAAACCGCACTGACCTCCTCAGAAGATGAACACGGGACACGGTGGACAGAGTACCCTTTGTTGTCCAGTACTTCCCCGGAGCGGAGAAGCTACGACATCTTCTCCGGAGTCTTCAACATATCATTGATGATGATGAACATCTCGCTAGGGCCATCCCACCCCCCCCCACTTCTTGCTTTCAGACAACCGCACAACCTCAAACAGATCATTGTTCGCAGCAAACTACCCAACCTTCAGGAGAACAGTGACCACAATACCACACAACCCTGCCACAGCAACCTCTGCAAGACATGCCAGATCATAGACATGGACGACATCATCAAACGTGAGGATACCATTCACCAGGTACACGGTACATACTCTTGCAACTCGGCCAACGTTGTCTACCTAATACGTTGCAAGAAAGGATGTCCCGAAGCATGGTACATTGGGGAGACCATGCAGACACTACGACAGCGGATGAATGAGCATCGCTCAACAATCACCAGGCAAAACAGTTCCCTTCCTGTGGGCGAACACTTCAGCAGTCATGGGCATTCGGCCTCCGACCTGCGGGTAAATGTTCTTCAAGGGGGCTTTCGTGATACACGACAGCGCAGAGTCGCTGAGCAGAGACTGATAGCCAAGCTCCGCACACATGAGGACGGTCTTAACAGGGATCTTGGCTTCATGACACACTATCTGTAACCCCCGTAACTTGCCTGGGTTAGCAAAAAACCTCACTTACTGTGCTGTCTGGAGAAAATACACAATTCTCTAACAATGCTCAGGATTCCCTTCACACACATTGTTAGCCACTTTAACACTTGAATAGCAGGTTAGATGTAAGGATTCGCATTCTAATCAGCAATCTCTGACTGTCTGTGCTGATGTGTGCTATTGCAGACCAGAACACTGCATTTGCCTGAAGAAGACACAGGAGTCGAAAGCTCGCGTTTTTACTATCAAATAAATCGGTTGGATTATAAATTGGTGTTGCTAAATTCTTACTGGACTCTCTCATTACTGCCAGCATTTGTGCTTAAGCTCTTGAGCGTGTCTGGAATCCATTCTTTGAGGCACGACTGACTCCTTTCTTCAAGGTGTCTTAGAACATTTTTGAGCCTGTTTTTGAAGTTGCAGGTGTGGGATGGGGGAATGGGAGGCTGCAAGGTTGGAGTTAATGTCTCAACAAGCCCATCTTGCTATCTTATTGTTAGAATAAACAGAACATAGTAACCAATTTGTCCTAAAGCAAACTCCACAAACACCAGAATTATGAGTGTGAGCTAGACCATAAATGGCAGCCAAGCATCAGGAGATCTTCCCTGCCCTTCTTTCAAATGATGCCCTTTAACCTTTACCCCTCCTACACCCACCTCAGAAAAGGCCTTAGTTTAATGTCTCATTTAGAAGGCAATTTCTCCAACAGTGTAGCACTCTCTTAGTACAGTGCTGGAGTATCAACCTAGACTTTGTGTCAAGTTCCGGAGTGGGACTTGAACTCAGGGCCAGTAACATCCTAGCTCCCAAGCATTGGATTTGGATCCATTTGGACCGCATTGATGCAGTGGGGAATTCCTGTGCCAAGTTCCCAGGTAAGGGTTCACCTGACATTTGTCCAGAAGCGTAACTTGTCCTGGACAATTGCACTGAGCTGAGAACTATCTAACAAAGTGATTTAAATCACTAACTTCATTGTTCTGCTAATTTTGCGCTAATAATTACATGAAAGGGAAAAGAAGCACTTTTAATTTCACAGTAACTATTTTAAACATCCAGACTGAGCCCCACAGAGGACAACCCTCTCATTCCTGAACATCCTGTCCTATGACTAATCAGCTTAATCCCCAGCTCCCCTCTCCATAACACACAGCAATCTAATTAGTCCCCATTCTGATAGTCCTAAAAATATTTCATTTTGAAGTTTTTACCAAATTCTCTTTTGAAAATTAGGACAGGATCTTCTAACACCACCCTCAGGCATTCCAGATCATTCTCGCTGTGTAAAATATTAAAAAAAACCTCAGTTTCTCCTGCTAACTGTAGAATCATTATATTATAGAAGGAGGCCATTCAGCTCATTACGTCTGCACTGACTCTCCCAAGGCCCACTTTTATTTTGTGTCCTCTGTTTATCAGTCCTCCTATCAGTAGCAACAGTTTTCCCTTTATTTATCTTTGTAGCTTTGAACACCACCATTGAATCTCCTCTGAAGCTTCTCTGTTCTAAGGAGAACAATCCTGGCTTCTTCTGTCTTTCCAAGTAGCTGAAGCCTCTGAACTCTGATATATTTTCATTAATCTCCTTTTAGCAGCCTTTCCTAAGCCTTGATTTCATTCCGGAAATCACGTCAGCTAAGGCCTAACTAATGATTTATAAACATTTTGAAAAATATCCTTTTATAAAAACAAGATATTGGGAGGTCTCGTTTACAAACAGTAAGTGCTGGAAAAACTCAGCATGTATTGGTAGCATCTGTCAAGAGATATGGTTTTTTTGCCCAGTGACAGTCTGTGTCTGTTTCTGCTTTCAAACCTAGCTGACCTTTATTATACTATTAACACCTAGTCTAGGCCAAAATATTCTTCCTTTATTATAATCCTTACCACTCTCTTTGCCTCTTGTTTTATGACATCTTTGATAGTTAACACCCTGCTCTTTCACTTACCCTTTACCATTCCTTTACCTGACTTTTCCCCCTTTCTCAACAGCATAAATCCCCTCCTTAGTTTTGAACAAGAATCATCTTGGACTTGAATTAACTCTGTTTCTCACTCCACAGATACTGCCAGATCTGACAGGTTTCTCCAGCATGGTGAGTACGATTTTCCAGCCCATCTCACCTGAGGGATCTTCTGATTCCATAGAAGTCAGTGGACTTTGGCTGGCTGGCTCACTGCATCTGGCCCAGTGGGGCTGGAAAATCTTGGCATTTGTTTTTTTGTTCTTTCCTTTTTAATATTCTCTGCCTCTGTTTATGAAGCTTATATCTCTGTAGTTCTCTCTGGACTGTGCATCATGCCATCTTGTGGTAAATGCTGCATGATGCTTTTGTAATTATTGTGGCTGGTTTTCTGCTCCCTGCCTGTATCTTGAATTTACATGACTTCAGGAGTTTTGTTATAATCTGTTTATCTGATGTATAAGTATCTGATGGTTATAGAATTCACTCATCTCATTGTATTCTCCCTCCTTCTCACTCAATGGTTAAATTACAGCATTGATCAAGCAAATGTAACAGAATGAAACCATCTGGCACCAACTCTTCACAAGAGCTTTACCCAAGCTCTCCTCTTTGCCCTATCCCTGTAACCCAACACATTTAAAATGGCTAATCCACCTACCTGCACATTGAGTGGCATAGTTGCGCAGTGGTAAGCACTGCTGCCTCACAATCCCAGGGACTAGAGTATGATTCCCCACTTGAGTCACTGACTGTGTGGAATTTGCACATTCTCCCTGTGTCTGCATGGATTTTCTCTGGGTGCTCCGGTTTCCTCCCACAGATCAAAAATGTGCATTACTAGATGGATTGGTCATTGCTAAACTCTCCCTCCGTGTACCTGAACAGGTGCCGGAGTATGGCACATGGGGACTTTCACAGTAACTTCATTGCAGTGCGAATGTAAGCCTCCTTGTGACTAATAAATATACTTTACGTTATTGAACTGTGAGACAAAACCAAGCACCCAGAGGAAACTCATGCAGACATGGGGAGAACATACAATTTCCACACAGCCACCCAAGGTTGGAATTAAATCCGGGTCCATGTTGCTGTGAGGCAGCAGTGCTAACCACTTTGTCACCATCAGGTCCAACTCCTGTTCCCCTGACCCAACATTTGCTCACCATCATGTCCTTAACTTTGAACTCTGCTTTTTTTTAATTCATTGAGAGATATCACTGGCTGAGCCAGCATTTATTATCTATTTCTAATTGCTCTTGGAATGATGCCATTTGGTGACTTTCCTCTCCTCCTTTGCCCCACTAGTGCCCCCTCGATCCCACCACCACAGTGCAAGTCCAGAAACCTAGGTGTTCGTTTGGAGTAACTTCTACAATTACTCCAATACCCTACGTGCCTTATTATGGGGATAGATGGCTGAATTCTTGCCTCGATGCAGAAGATGGCCAGGGCCTGAACCTGCATAGTACCTGAACTATACCAGGGCCCAGCATATTTAGGCCCATATACATCTGTGTACCTCAGCATTAAGAGCAGGACCAGCCTCTCTGTCACTGTTGCAGGGGTCGAGATGAGTCTTCAGTTGTACAAGTGCCTGAAGGGAGTGAAGTGGTGAAGGCCTACACAGATGCCTCATGAATAGCTACCAAATCTTTACACTCTCTCCAAACCCTCTCCGCCTAATTTGCCCTCAGCAACAGACTGTCCAGCAGTGAACTATCCACATTGCATGGCTGCCTCCTTCATTGCTGTCATCATGATGATAATCTCAACTCCATCTCAGCACCATTGACATTCCCTAACATTTTGAGCATGCTTTCCCTGCAATGAACACGGGCAATATCAGTCCTGTCTCTTAGTGCCGAAGAGTTGCTCTGTCTGGTGGTGAAGCTGCCTTTCAGCCATCTCAGCGCAGCATTGACCCAAGCATGAGTCCTGGCTGTACGATAACTGGATGCCTTTGGCTAAAATCAAGTATAGGATAAAGCCTGAGATCAGATGTAGTGCCCATTCTTGTCAGCGTGAATCTTGTGGGAATCATGAATTGAATTTGATCTGAATTGTTCTTTGGAGTAAGCAAGGAAATGGATTAAGGCTGGCCTTGTCCACTCTGCACATTGATTTTGTAACTCTGAGAAAAGAATTTTTAAAATCTGGATGCCTCAATATTAACCTTGCTGCCCCAGGCATGTGTCTATCACCTGGCTTTAGGCTTCATGCTAGGCCTCTGGTTGCCCATTTGTTAACACCACTCACCTTTCCAAACCGTAGCTGCCCCTTATATAAACCTAAAGCTGCACGAACAGCTCGGTTACTCTCGATGTCTGTCGTCTCCAGCCATGCTTTCTTGGGGACATTTCCTGGTCTTCTCTCCTTTTCCAGAAAGTGGATCTGCTTCCTTTTGTGGACTGATTTCTAATGTGCTTCAAGGGTGGTGTTGCTGAAACATGGGGGCTACCCCTTTTTCCTGCTGCCATCTCCATGCTGCCTTCTCAGCCATCCGCTGCCGCTACATACTTGCCCCCCCCCCCCCCCACCTCCTCCTCCCACCCCGGGTTCAAAGCTGGCTGAATGATTTGCAGCTGTATTGAAAAAAATCCCAGCACTTGGTGGGCCGCTAGCACTAGGACCTGCTCACTTCCTCACTGGCACCACCTTCATTGGCTACAGATGGTAAAATTCAGGGAAGTAGTGTCTCACTGCCTGCCTGTTATGCCGGTGCCAGGCATTGCTGCCTGACATCAGAAACTCCAACAAAATCCTGGGTGTTGTTCTAGTAGAAACAGAAATCAGATTACAAAAAAGTGGAACAAGACAGGAGGCCATTGAGTCTAAACAGTCCAAATTGGTGTTAATTCTCACATGAGCAGTACATCTAATCCCATAATGGCTAATGTTAGCAAGCTTAACTAATGACATGGCCTCTGCTTCAATCACTAACTGTGTTGTAATATATTTCACCACCTCATAAAATCTCTGTTCTAAACTTTCAGTCTTGCCTCTGGGCAATCTCTGCTCGTGAGTTAACATAATGGTTACACTTTGTCCATGTCTCTCACATATTTACTGCAGTTCAAAATGAACAATGCATTTGAAATGGCAGGGAGGTCTGCTTCACTGTGGAGTGTGGACATTTGAACTTAGGATGGTGTGTGGACAGTTGTTGCTGGTTTGAGCAGAATGTGCTGGAAAGACACGGGTAATTCTACGTCGGACACCGTCACGCTCATTTACTCAGAGAGGTCAAAAGTATGAGAGAGGTGTTCAATCCTGATATAATCCGAGTCTGCCCACCAACATTTGACGGTGAAGAAGAGGATATTTGATCAATTCCATGACAATCTGGTTAAGATCAAACATCAAGGTAAAATAAAGGAAGTGATTTTTGTAATGGGTGATCCATTAGAAAAGGTAACATGCTTGGACCACGTGGCCTGAGTGATCCCAATGGAAGAGGGGAAACATGACTCAATTTGATGTTCAATTAATTTAAATATCTGGTTCAAGATGCTTCCAAAAGGAAAATATGCCTAGATAAGTCCAGGTGACACGACCAGAAATCAAATTGTCTGGGCCTAATATTTGGGATGATGGGGCCAAGTCTCACGCTAGTAAATTCCAGCAGCCTCACTGCCATTTTATGATCCAAAGAGCATTAATTGGCATTAGGCATAACTTTTACTCTTCCTGGGAGAATGTCCCACCTTGGAGAGCTGTCAGATGCTTTCCAGTCCCTCCAAGCGAAACGCTGCAATGGACGGAAGAGGCACGGTAAGGGTCTGTCTGGCACTGAGTTACAGGAATTGGAGAGCAAGGTATGTGGAAGGGTAGAGAAGGTAAGGAGCTACTGGAAGGATCATGAGCAGGGTGATCGGATTCTTGGGGGATAGACTGAGGATGTGGAGAGTAATCCAGAGGTCCCTGGACATCCTCAGTCAAAAGGAAGCATCCAAAATTTTCAATACATTTAAATCCCTTTTTCTTATAGTATCCAATTCCTTACAAAAACAAACATTTCTATGCATAGCCTCATATCAGAGATAGCTAATCCCATAATAAACATTTGGAGCCATCAATCAAACTGAAATTATAGACCCTCTTTCTCCCCTCTTCCCTCATACCCCCCACCATGATAATGATCAATGGGGAAACAATTAAACAGTAATAATGCTGTAATGTTAGACTTCAGGCTTATGTCAACAAACAGCTATGAAAATGACAAGCACTGTTTCTTTTCAATTCCAAGACACAGCATGCTGTTTTAAAAGTTTGTTGTAAAACCTCCTTTTTTGAGGAGGTTTACCAGTTTGTTACCTGGTATGGTGGGAAGGCCTTATGAGGAAAGGCTGAGGGACCTGAGGTTATTTTCATTAGAGAGAAGAAGATTACGCGGTGACCTAATTGAGGCGTATAAGATGATCAAAGGACTGGATAGGTTGGATAGTGAGAGCCTTTTTCCTCGGATGGTGATGACCAACACGAGGAGACGTAACTTTAAATTAAAAGGTGGTAGTTATAGGACGGATATCAGAGGCAGGTTCTTTACACAGAGGGTGGTGAGGGCGTGGAATGCCCTGCCTGCAGCAGTTGTGGACTCACCTAGTTTGGGGGCATTCAAATGGTCGGAGGATAGGCATATGGATGATATTGGAATAATTTAGGTTAGAGGGTCCACGGCGCAACATCAAGGGCCGAAGGGCCTGTACTGCGCTGTAATGTTCAATGTTCTATGTTCTAAAAGTGTAAGGAGCAGTGGATTTAAAGGAATTGACAACTTGACAGTTCACACATTTATCCAGGTTTATTGCACATTCACGCCTATTCCACTAAATCTTAAGTTGCACACAGAAACACACCTTGCTCCAAAAATAATTAGGTTTGTTGAGCTCAGCACTTAGTTCTTCTGGGTTTGGATTTCCCCAGATACGTGGATCACAACATCCCCCACACATTGCAACTCCACAATCCCAGCAACAGTGGATTCTGTCAGAAACGGGTGCGGGACTCTGTGTGTGGGCTCTCAATGGCTGAAGTATGGAGTCACGATGAAAATCTGTGCCTAAGTTTTTCAGTCAATTTAATTCTGCATTTTCCTCTCTTCCCCAGTGTAACCCATTTGATGATCCATTATTGTTCATTTTTCAAAGTGGATCATTGTCAAAGACTTGTTAATGAGTATGGTTGTTCACCTAAGAAAATCAGTTTCCACTGGTCAAAGCTTCTGTGGGTCCTTGCGTGGCTCAAAGGGGAACCAATCTTCATTTAAATAGCCAATTCCTCAAAACATCCCAAATTTCTTCACAGTTGAATAATAGTCACTGTAGTGAGGTAGGCAAACACGTTAGTCTCAAAATGCAAGATACCACAAACATCAGAGTACATAAGTCACTAGTTTGTTAATGCTGAGCTTAGTTTTAATTCTTCCTCATTCAGTGCATGCTGATAGTTTCCATAAATTCACTACACCTGTCACCTGAAATCTACATCAACAATACGTCCAACTGGGGAGAACAAATAAATAACTCATTTTATTGTTGTACAACAAACTTGTGCTAGAGTTATCAAGCCTAACCATTTCTATAGGAATAGGGAAATGTGAGAGAGTGTCAGCTTGACCTGGGAGAAAGATAAAGAAAGAGGTGGCACTCTCGGTTGGCAGGAATCAGACAGTAAGAAGTCTCTCAACACCAGATTCAAGTCCAGCAGGTTTACTTGATAGCCCAAGCCACTAGCTTTCAGAGCACTGCCCCTTCATCAGATGAGTGGGAGTTCTGTTCACAAATAGAATATATAAAGACACAAATTCTTTTGTGTCTTTATACGTCAAATAAACCTGCTGGACTTTAACCTGATATTGAGAGACTCCTTACTGTGTTTACCCCTTGTCCAAGCGCCAGCATCTCCACATCATGGGAATCAGACAAGCCACTGTGAATCAGCTTCAGAGGCTGGATGAGGAGCTCATTTGGAGTATTGTGAGCAGTTTGGGCCCCTGTCTAAGGATGTGCTGGATTTGGAAAGAGTCCAGAGGAGGTTCATAAGAATGATTCCTGGAATGAAGAGCTTGTTGCATGAGGAACAGTTGAGGACCCTGGGTTTGTACTTTGTTGGAATTTAGAAGGATGAAGGGGAATCTTATTGAAACTTACAGGTTACTGTGAAGCCTGGATAGAGTGGACATGGAGAAGATGTTTCCACTACCAGGGGAAACTAGAACCAGAAGGCACATCCTCAAGTTAAAGTAAAGATCCTTTAAAACAGAGATGAGGGGGAGTTTCTTTAGCCAGGGAATGATGAATTTGTGGAATTCTTTGCCACAGAAAGCTGTGGAGGCCAGTTCATTGAGTGTCTTTAAGGCAGAGATAGATAGGTTCTTGGTTAATAAGGCGATCAGGGATTATGGGAAAAAGGCAGGAGAATGGGGATAAGAAAAATATCGGCCATGATTGAATGGTGGAGTGAACCCGATGGGTTGAATAGCCTAATTCTGCTCCTATGCCTTACAGTCTTATGGAATGAGCTGTAACAGAGTGTGCTCGATTGAACTGGGCTGGAGAGAGATAAGTGTCCCAGATTAAAAGGTAGAGGGGTTAAAAAGCCAGTAATGAAAAGGGGGAGTTAGAAACATAGATACCAGTGAAGGGATGGGATATATGATGCAGACAGACACTAACAAACCAATTCCATATACACCACACATCATGTATTCCACCCTCTTACACACACTGTACTCCACACAACTAAATACACTCAAGCACAAGACTGTATCCAAAAAGCTCCCTCACACACACACTGTATCCCATCCAACTCCACACACATACACACACACACACACACACACCCACACACACACACACTCACACTGTATGCCATTTGGCTTCCTGCCCTCTCTCACCCACTGTGCCCCATTCAGCTCGCCCCCCCCCCTCCACACACACACACACATGTATTTACACTGTTACCCCATTCAACTCCCTGCCCTCTTGCATACACTGTGTCCCATACAACCTTCCACGTTCAGACACACATTGTACACTATTAATCTGCCCACATTCTGACTCACACTGTATCATTTCCAAACACACACCCTCTCTCACACACACAATGCTCTATTCAATTCTATACACAGATACACGTACACACACTCACTCTCACGCTCTCTAGCTTTAGTGCGCACATACATGGAAAAATATATCAGCTGCGCCCTGTGCCCATAATTGCTTATCTGATATTCACCATTTATGACCCTTTGCAGGCTCACTCTGCAGTCGAGCATTCCAATCAGCGTTGGGAGTGTTATAGCATTCTGAATTTAAAGTTTGGACCTTTTGTCTTCTCTGGTATTAAATTGGAAGTGATCTCACCTAAAATACGAAAAAAGTTGATTTGCTGGTTAAAAGGAAAAAGGAGGCTTATGTCAGGATGAGGCTTGAAGGCTCAGTTAGTGCAATGGATAGCTATAGATTAGCCAGGAGGGAGCTAAAGAGTGAATTGAGGAGAGCTAAGAGGGGACACGAGAAGACTTTGGCTGATAGGATTAAGGAGAATTCTAAAGCTTTCTTTAGATATGTTAAGAATAGAAGATTGGTTAGGACAAGATTAGGGCCAGTCATAGACAGCAGTGGGAAGTTGTGCGTGGAGCCTGAAGAGATTGGAGAGGCACTGAATAAATATTTCTCTTCGGTATTCACGCAGGGTGATGTAAATATAGTTATGGAGAACACTGAGGTACAGGGTTGCAAACTGGAAAGTATTGAAGTAGATAGGGAGGATGTGCTAGATATTCTCGAGGGTTTGAAGTTGGATAAGTCCCCTGGGCCGGACGGGATTTACCCTAGGGTTCTCTGGGAGGCAAGAGAGGAGATTGCAGAGCCTCTGGCTCTGATCTTCAGGTCCTCGTTGGTTACGGGTGTGGTTCCGGAGGACTGGAGGATAGCGAATGTGGTCCCATTGTTTAAGAAGGGGAAGAGAGACCTTCCAGGGAATTATAGGCCAGTGAGTCTTACTTCTGTTGTGGGCAAAGTATTGGAGAGAATTATTAGGGATAGGATTTATAGTTATTTAGAGAGAAATGAATTGATTGGGGATAGTCAGCATGGTTTTGTGAAGGGTAGGTCGTGCCTTACTAACCTCATTGAGTTTTTTGAAAAAGTGACCAAAGAGGTGGATGAGGGTAAGGCAGTTGATGTGGTATATATGGACTTTAGTAAGGCGTTTGATAAGGTGGCCCATGGAAGACTTCTGCAGAAAATGCAGATGTATGGGATAGAGGGTGATTTAGCTAATTGGGTTAGGAATTGGCTAGCAGATAGAAGACAGAGGGTGGTGGTTGATGGGAGATATTCATCGTGGAGTTCGGTGACGAGTGGTGTGCCTCAGGGGTCTGTTTTGGGGCCCCTGCTGTTTGTAATTTTTATAAATGATCTGGATGAGGGTATTGAGGGATGGATTAGTAAATTTGCAGATGACACTAAAGTCGGTGGAGTGGTAAATAGTGAAGAAGGGTGTTTTAGTTTGCAGAGAGACTTGGACAAGTTACAGAGCTGGGCCGAGAGGTGGCAAATGGAGTTTAATGTGGAAAAGTGTGAGGTAATGCACTTTGGCAGGAATAATAAATGTGTAGAGTATAGGGCTAATGGTAGGACTCTTAATAGTGTTGATGAACAGAAGGATCTTGGTGTATGTGTGCATAGATCCCTGAAAGTAGGCAGTCAAGTCGATAAGGTTGTTAAGAAGGCATATGGAGTCTTAGCTTTTATTGGTAGGGGGATTGAATTTCGGAGCCGCAACGTCATGTTGCAACTGTACAAAACTCTAGTGCGGCCGCACTTGGAGTATTGTGTGCAGTTCTGGTCCCCGCATTATAAGAAAGATGTGGAGGCATTGGAGAGGGTACAGAGGAGGTTTACCAGGATGTTGCCTGGTATGGAGGGCAGGTCTTATGAAGAGAGGCTGAGGGATTTGAGGTTGTTTTCGTTAGAAAGGAGGCGGCTAAGAGGGGACCTTATTGAAACATATAAGATGATTAGAGGTTTAGATAGGGTGGACAGTGATAGCCTTTTTCCTAGGATGGAGAAAGCTAGCACGAGGGGACACAGCTTTAAATTAAGGGGTGATAGTTATAGGACGGATATCAGAGGTAGGTTCTTTACCCTAAGGGTAGTTCGGGAGTGGAATGCCCTGCCTGCAGCAGTTGTAGATGTGCCAAGTTTGGTGGTGTTTAAGAGGTTAGTTGATAACTATATGGAAGAGAAGGGAATGGTTTAGTTTGGAGGGGCATTGCTTTTTATAGTGGTCGGCGCAACATCGAAGGCCGAAGGGCCTGTTCTGTGCTGTAATGTTCTATGTTCTAAAATAGGTTAAGTTCACACAATCTGGACACCGGTTGGCAGGCACCTGTGAACAAATCAACATACCAATTAGCAGGAGGAGTAAACCACTCAGCTCCCAAGTAATGAATGATCTGATTGTAATCCCCATCCGCACTGTCATTTACCCTCCATAATCTATCTAGCTCTGGCTAGGTGATTCGGCTTAGAGTCATTGGGCTGGAAGCTGAGGTGTGGCCACTGCATCACACCAGGGAGTGTGAGCATTATCTGAATGCTTCGTGCTAGGAGGTCATCACAGCCCGATGGATAGGGGCTTCTGCTCTGGAAGATGTTGAGGCACCGGGGGGGATGTGACTGTAGCTGAGGTAGGTAAGGGGAGGCAGAGATCAGGACTGTCAGCCTGTACAATTGTCCAACAAGTCTGAAGTTTTGAACAGCAGCTGGCTTGCTGAGCAGAGAACTTGTCATTGGTTTCAGTGAAGCAATCTGGCATTCCTGGTAGACTTCTCCTTTATTCGGCTGTCACCCTGTGGGACGAATAGAGCAGCCACAGACAGCCAATCAGCATTTCACTTGAGTGCTCACTCTCAGCTGACTCTGCCCAGCACTGGGAGGTATGATGGAGATGTCAAGGCAGCAATATCAGGAATTCAGCAATTGTAAGACTCGAGGTAACTGTAAAGGTAAAGCACGATTGCCAAGTATATAATAATCACATGCTGTGCACCGGTCTAAGGAGTTTGAAGTCTCAGTGAGTGTATATTAACCAGGCTGACGGCACGGCTGGCTTTGAGCTGTGTTGGAAGCCAGAGAGTCAATCTGGGAGTAGGCGACAAGTGTGTTTATGAGGGAGATTGGGTGGCAGCAGTGGGGAGAACAGTAAATCTGATCACCTGTATTTCATACACCACTGAATATAGAGGCTGGAGGCAAGTAAACTGGTTGTATTTCATGGAGAAGTTAGCACACATCACACCGAGCTTCAGAAGCCTCTGAGAGTGTGTTAGATTCTGTTGCTGACGTTGCACTTGTTTGTTTTGAAAGCAGTACAGGTGCTACTGGAAACTGCGAGTGAGGTTATGGTTTTGTTGGAACATTCCTGACAGAGGCACAAAGTCACAATTCAAGATTAGAAACATTATGAGCATTGAAATTTAATTGATTTGGTGTCCCCACTCCTCTCACGGATTTCTTGAACAACAACACTAAATAAAGAATTAGCTTTTGTCGGAATTTTCTCCCGACGCTTTTCTGTGGCTACAGAGAACCACTTGTTAACTCGCCAGTTTATAACGAGTAAAACACCATTCATACAAACAAGGCAGCACATCTGAGCTTGCTTGGAAGTTTATGAAATAATTAATTGCAAGCGGCCACTCTTTTTCAGGTAGTTATTACAATTTTTGCTCGGTTGCCCTCTCAGTATTTTACCTGTACCTTGGGGCTCGCTCTCCACCGTTCCCTGAAAGATTGGCTGTGCAGATATTCCCCAAATGGGGCCTCTTGTTCATTCCTGTTCTTTATCCTGTCAGAATGGGACAGCCTTTCTCCCAACACCTGCTGTAGGCAAGATTGAAAGCTGAGAGGAGCTGGGAAATGAGATCTGGCAGTCTCTGTGGTTAACGTGACCTGATTTCCTAATAACTCTAGTAATCTGTCTGTGTTCTAGGATGTGTACAATGTACGTTTTGTTCTGTAAACATTGTGCAGACTCCATAAGAGAGCATTAATTGTGATATTAAATCCTGTGATTTTCCATTGCTCCCTCATTAAAAAAAAAGTTACATTACTACTTGATTGACTTTGCTGAAAGTATTTTTTAAAAGGATCTATTCTCAGGCAGTGGGCATAGCTGGTAAGGCTGACAAATAATGCCAATCCCTAATTGCCCTTTTGAAGGTGGTGATGTTGAACTGATGTAGTGTGATGTGAGGGAGGAAATGCCAGTAATTTGCCCCAGCAGTGCTGAGATTGTGTGGGGGGGGTTTGGAGATGGGGTGGGGGATGGTGGTCTGCCTCCCCTTAACCTTTGAAGCAGTAGTGAAGTGCTTCTTAAATATTTCCACTCAGGACACCCCATTTCTAGGCTTCAGAGTTGCTATGACGCCCTCAGTGGGAGATGTTGGGGACTGGGAGGAGCAGAGTTGTTGACTTTCCAGTATTTGTTTTTTTTTAATTTTGGGGGCAAAGTGTCCGGCTCAGTCAGAAATCTAGCGTGTAGCTCTGCAGTCGCACAGAACGGTTTTCTCTCCAAATCTTGAATTGCTTTAAAGAAAAAGCAATAAGTGGACGTGGCTTAAGCCGTCACTGTGGAGGAAGTGGGCACTCAGTTGGAAACAGGCTCCACAGTTATTAGCATGCCCCATCAAAAGGCACATCAATCAGAAAACTCCTCCCCTCACCACCACCGAGGTATTGAGGGTCTCTGCCTCCGGTAAAAATCATGGTTTCAACCATCCCCCCAGCCCCCCACCACTTCTCTTCACAAATCATACATTAACTCACCTTCCACTGGCGTCTGGGTGCCACTGGTTACGCCGCTGGTGAGATTCATGATTTCCAGTTTTCTTGGAATTTTGCATCCCTGCTGGTAATCCCACGCAGGAAGAGTCTATGTCAAAATCCCACACTTCTTTTTCCTTGTGGCTTTTCCAGAGCAGGAATCAGGCCTCAAGCATCATCCATTTAGACTATGTCCACAATTAGAAAAAGACGTGAGGATTTAAATTATCTCACAGCTATTAACATTCAGAATCTGCTGCTGGACAAAGGGAGTGCTAAGGTTGTCTGTGCATTTAACGTTTCTTACCCACCTCTATTATTTCTCATTGCAACTGTCAGGTGAAATCTTACCAAAAAATGGCAGTGTTGATCCTGGCAAGAAAACCAGTGTCTTTCTCTTCAAAGAAACAGATCGATTTTCTCTCCAGATCTTATGACATTGCGGAATAAAGTCATGGGAGTGTGTTTCACAGCTTCAACACGCCAGCAAAATCCTGCTGTTCATTCTGAGTAAAGCACTCTGGAGATCTTGGGGCCTCCCCTCTCTGTCCTGATCGAAGTCGGTACTTCTCTATATCTCCCCAGTTATTGGCCCTCCCTCTCCATCCCAAACCCAATGCTATTGCCGGTATCCTCTGCACCTCCCATCTATTCCTGGCCATCATCATATCTGAATGAATCCCCCCTCCTGCCCCATGAGGCTCTCACTGGTATCTGCCCTTTGGCACTACCAGGTTGGCATGGATGTGGTGTCAACCTGGCATTGCCTGGTCGTGTTCCTCTCCCCATGATGTTGTAAATGAATATTTGATGGGGGGTAGGGGTAGGGGCAGGATTCCTAGAGAGAATGCTCACTAATATATTAAAATGAGCTTTCTGTAGTCCCATGGCTTGTTTCTCACCATTCCATCGACAAGGGAGCTAGTAAGGTTGGAATTTGGAAACTTACCAGCACGAATTTCACTCTCCGTAATTTGAAATGAACACCATTCCCATATACAGAGAGCGTGGGCTCAAAATCACTCCGGCAGTGTTTCCGACTTAATTATTTTTAAAATTTGTTTTCTGGCCAGCTAAGCCAGCATTTATTCTCTGACAGCATTTAAGAGTCAACCACATTGCTGTGGATCTGGAATCATGCGTGGGGGCAAGAGATTTCCTTTCCTACAGTACAATTATTCATTAGAGTTTTGATCTCAGATTTTTATTGAATTCTAATTTTGTCATCTGCTGTAATGGGATTCAGACCTGCGTCTCTGGCTTACTAGCCCAGCAACAATACCATTTCAGAGACATGGATAGAGCAGGGACGGGAATGGTTGTTGCAGGTTCCGGGGTTCAAATGCTTCAGTCAGAGTAGAGAAGGAGGTAGAAGGGGGGGAGGAGTGGCATTATTAGTCAAAGACTGTATCACAGTGATAGAAAGGAAGTTTGATGAGGACTTGTCTGTTGAGGTAGTTAGAAATAGGAGAAGAGAGGTCACCCTGTTGGGAGACTTTTATAGACCTCCTAAAAGTTCTAGACAGGTAGAGGAAAGGATTGCAAAGACGATCCTGGACAGGATTGAAAGTAATAGGGTAATTGTTATGGGAGACTTTAACTTTACTAATATTGATTGGAATAGCTATAGCTCTAGCACGTTAGAGGGGTCAGTTTGTATACAAAGTGTGCAGGAAGGTTTTTTGACTCAGTATGTAGATAGGCCAACTAGAGGTGAGGCTACATTGGATTTGGTGCTAGGCAATGAGCCAGACCAGGTGTTAGGCTTGGAAGTTGGTGAACATTTTGGTGATAGTGACCACAATTCGGTTACGTTCACCTTAGTGATGGATAGGGATAGGCATGAAGCTGGGGGCAATAGTTATAGCTGGGGGAAGGGTAATTATGAGGCCATAAGGAGAGAATTAGGGTGCATAGGTTGGACTAGGAAACTACAGGGGCTGGGAACATCTGAAATGTGGAGCTTATTCAAGGAACAGCTACTGCGAGTCCTTGATAAGTATGTCCCTGTCAGGCAAGGAGGAAATGGTCGAGTAAGGGAACCGTGGTGTACTAAAAAAGTTGATTTGCTGGTTAAAAGGAAAAAGGAGGCTTATGTCAGGATGAAGCTTGAAGGCTCAGTTAGTGCACTGGAAAGCTATAGATTAGCCAGGAGGGAGCTAAAGAGTGAGTTAAGAAGAGCTAAAAGAAGACACGAGAAGACTTTGGCTGAAAGGATCAAAGAGAATCCTAAAGCTTTCTTTAGATATGTTAAGAATAGAAGATTGGTCAGGGCAAGATTAGGGCCAGTCAGAGACAGCAGTGGGAAGTTATGCGTGGAGCCTGAAGAGATTGGAGAGGCACTGAACAAATATTTCTCTTCGGTATTCACGCAGGGAGATGTAAATGTAGTTGTGGAGAACACTGGGATACAGAGTTGTAAACTGGAAAGTATTGAAGTAGATCAGGAGAAGGTGCTAGATATTCTTGAGGGTTTGAAAATAGATAAGTCCCCTGGGCCGGACGGGATTTACCCGAGGATTCTCTGGGAGGCAAGAGAGGCGATTGCAGAGCCTCTGGCTCTGATCTTCAGGTCGTCGTTGGTTACAGGCATAGTGCCGGAAGACTGGAGGATATCAAATGTTGTCCCATTGTTCAAGAAGGGGAATAGAGACTTTCCTGGGAATTATAGACCGGTCTGTCTTACTTCTGTTGTGGGCAAAGTATTGGAAAGAATTATTAGGGATAGGATTTATAGTTATTTAGAGAGAAATGAATTGATTGGAGACAGTCAGCATGGTTTTGTGAAGGGTAGGTCGTGCCTTACTAACCTTATTGAGTTCTTTGAAAAAGTGACCAAAGAGGTGGATGGGGGTAAGGTAGTTGACGTGGTATATATGGACTTTAGTAAGGCGTTCGATAAGGTTCCCCATGGAAGGCTTCTGCAGAAAATGCAGATGTATGGATTGAGGGTGATTTAGCTAATTGGATCAGGAGTTGGCTAGCTGATAGAAGACAGAGGGTGGTGGTTGATGGAAATTATTCATCATGGAGTTCGGTTACAAGTGGTGTACCTCAGGAATCTGTTTTGGGGCCACTGTTGTTTGTAATTTTTATAAATGATCTGAATGAGGGTATAGAAGGATGGATTAGTAAATTTGCGGATGACACCAAAGTCGGAGGAGTGGTAGATAGTGAAGAGGGGTGTTATAGTTGGCAGAGAGACTTGGACAAGTTGCAGAGCTGGGCCGAGAGGTAGCAAATGGAGTTTAATGTGGAAAAGCTAGATTTCTGACTGAGCCGGACACTTTGCCCCCAAAATTAAAAAAAAACAAATACTGGAAAGTCAACAACTCTGCTCCTCCCAGTCCCCAACATTTCCCACTGAGGGCGTAATTCACTTTGGCAGGAATAACAAATGTGTAGAGTGTAGGGCTAATGGTAGGACTCTTAATAGTGTTGATGAACAGAGGGATCTTGGTGTATATGTACATAGATCCCTGAAAGTTGGCAATCAAGTCGATAAGGTTGTTAAGAAGGCATATGGTGTCTTGGCTTTTATTGGTAGGGGGATTGAATTTCGAAGCCGCAACGTCATGTTGCAACTGTACAAAATTTTGGTGCGGCTGCACTTGGAGTATTGTGTACAGTTCTGGTCCTCACATTATAAGAAAGATGTGGAGGCATTGGAGAGGGTGCAGAGGAGGTTTACCAGGATGTTGCGGCTTCGAAATTCAATCCCTCTACCAATAAAAGCCAAGACACCATATGCCTTCTTAACAACCTTATCGACTTGATTGCCAACTTTCAGGGATCTATGTACATACACACCAAGATCCCTCTGTTCATCAACACTATTAAGAGTCCTATCATAAGGGCAGGTCCTATGAGGAGAGGCTGAGGGATTTGAGGTTGTTTTCATTAGAAACAAGGCGGCTAAGAGGAGACCTTATTGAAACATATAAGATGATTAGAGGTTTAGATAGGGTGGACAGTGATAGCCTTTTTCCTCGGATGGAGAAAGCTAGCACGAGGGGCACAGCTTTAAATTAAGGGGTGGTAGTTATAGGACGGATGTCAGAGGTAGGTTCTTTACCCAGAGGGTGGTAAGGGTATGGAATGCCCTGCCTGCTGCAGTTGTAGATGCACCAAGTTTGGGGGGTGTTTAAGAGGTCAGTGGATAGGTTTATGGATGAAAAGGGAATGGTTTTAGAGGGTCATTGCTTTTTCTTAATTGGTCGGCGCAATATTGAAGGCCGAAGGGCCTGTTCTGCGCTGTAATGTTCTATGTTCTATGTTCTATGACTGCCTCACCTTTCTCCCACCCTTTTCCTTTCTGAAGTTTTGATCTCTCTCAGCCATTTGAGGGTGATGTTGTGTTGGGGCTGGATTTGGGCAGGCATCCTAGCAATGGCAATTTAATAAGTGGGAGAGGAGCCAGAGATTTGTGGGATTAATCCTGTCCTCAGGTTGGTCTCCATTCCCAGACTTTCCTACAAACAGTAACTGTCAATCCTTCAGTGTGTGGTTCAGGTCAGTTCTAAAAGTCCCCAACATCCATAGCAGCTGAAATGGAAAAGTAACAAAGAAAGAACTACCATTTGAACAGCATCTTTTTAGGCCCAAAAGCCTTTACTACCAGTGAAATATTTTTGACGTTATTGATATAATAAAGAAAATGCTGCAGCCAATCTGTGCACAATGAACTCCTACAAATAGTAACAAAATAATAGCAGTGAATCTATGTTTCAATGGTGTTAGCTGAGGGATATATCTTGGCCAGAATTCCAGAATCCTCTATCCTTCTGTAACACTGCCAAGGGACCCGAGAGGAAAGACAGACCTCGCATCTCACTCAAATCTCTAATAATCCTGCAGTGATTTAATTCCTTTCAAACTATGAATATTCTCTTCCACAGAAAAAAAACACAATGCCTTGCTAAAACTGTACCTTATCGTACCAGAAAAGTTTACCAATCTCTGAAAACCCCTGATGTCTGACCAGAGCAAAGCAAATAGTCCGTCAATACTAATAAGATAAAAGCAAATTACTGCGGATGCTGGAATCTGAAACAATAACAGAAAATGCTGGAAAATCTCAGCAGGTCTGACAGTATCTAAGGAGAGAGAATAGAGCCAAGATTTTGAGTCTGGATGACCCTTGGAGAGAACTCTGATGAAAAATCATCCAGTCATGAAATGTTGGGTGAAACCTTACCTAAAAATGGCCGAATGTTGGGTCTGGCGTGACAAGCTGAGTACTTCCTGTCGATGATGTCAGGCTAAATCTTACGACTCATTGGTATTATTTTCTGTTCTATGAGTTTCACGCTGCTTCAGTGGCGTGTTCCCTCTGATTTAATTGTCCACCCCATAACTCTTTCACTGCTGCAGGCTCTAGGGAGTCCATATAAACAGCTCCCCAGCACTCCCTTGCACTAGTGCCACAAGGGCTGCCAGGGAAGGCAGCCCAGAAGGTAGTACTGTCCTTTTTGGAGGGGGCCTTCACCAGAATGCTGGTTGGAGTGAAACAGAGACAGGCCACATTCTACCTCCATTCCAGGAGGTGACCTTCCAGCAGGGTCACCACCCCTGCCTGGGCAGCCCTGGTCGGTGCAAGGTAGAAGAGACAGGGGGCAATGTTGGAAGAAGGTGAATGATCTTCTTCATTCAGCCACTAGACCACCCACACATTTACTCCCCACCCCCCAACTCCCCACCACTCCTCTACCCCGTTCATATCCCCAACCCTTTCTCTCAGCCACCTTGGCCTTTCCCAACCACCAGGCACAAGATTGCTGCCTCCCTCCCACAATCACTATGTTTCCCCCAGTAGTTGCTACCCTCCTCAGACTCCAGCTCCCATCCAATGCCTGCCACTCTTCATCACCATCTTGAATGTAAGCACTCACACCTGCACTCTCCCTATCAACCAGCTGGAATCGTTGCTGAGCTGAGAACCTTTAAGCGGTTTGAGAAGTAAGCCCTCAAGCTGGCCAGGGAGGAGGATGCCTATGCTGCTAGTGAAGTGGAGGTAGCCAAGAAACTTGAGAATCTTCAACACGTATGCCGATATTCCTCAAGTCTCAAGTGAATAATAAATATTCCCTCTGTATCCCCTGTTATGAAGTGATACCATTTGCCTTCCCTTGCAGGCTGACCACTCGAACAGGCCACACCATCCTCACACCCCCTGCACTCCAACAACTCAAGAGGGGGACTTCTCCAACTCCATCATTGAAGAGGTCTCACAACTGTCACCTGCACCCGGCATCAAGGCAAATACTCACACCTCAGTGGGTTCATTAAGTAGACGGGCTTCTGGGTCGCTCACTGCTGAGCACTTCACAGCTGAAGATCAACAGCAGGTAGAGACAGGGACACCCTAGGGAACTGGGACTTGAAGGGATGCCAGAGCCCAAGACTCTGCTGAGCCCCAGGGCACTGATACGCCCCTGGATCCAGTTGCCCCATGGCTGTTAGATCTGTAAAATAGAGTTGTGAACATCAGCAAGGGATGATCCCAGCCTTCGGAGTGCAAGGCTGATTGGATCAATCCCTTCTCCTTCTCCGAGGTAGACGGTGCTGTCATTGCAGTGGACTGAGGCTAACACCATGAGGTTGGCATCTACATGGAGACTTGCGCTCCATGGCAGGGCATGTTCGCACCTTACTGCAGAGCTTCAACTGTATGGTGCAGATTCTAATGGGAATCCAGGAATGTCAGCACAAGAGGATGGCAGGCCCCTGGATCTCTCTCCAGTTCACCCTCCAACACTTGAAGGAACACAGTGGCCCCCAGGAAGGGAAGAGGATTACAAGGATTACAGCCTAGACCAGCACCAGACAAGAGGCATCTCTGGCCCATCTGATGCGTCTCCCTGAAATGGGGATTCTGTAACCCTCACCCCCGGCCTTGAGTTGAAGCTACCCATATTTCTTGAGTCCTCTCCAGTGCCCCCAGAACACTGCATATCGCGGAGCATTCACCTCTGAAATCCCTCTCAGAGGTGATGGGGGTGCCAGGTTCACCCAGGTTCATGCTCCTGTAGACCTATTGTAAATGGTTAAAATTCAGCGCAGTCTCAATATCCCGAGAGCATGCTCACTAATGAAATGCTAATGAATTAAAATGAGCTTTCTGCAGTCCCGCAGGGTGTTTTCTACCCTTCCATGGATGGGAAGATTGGGATTCAGAAACTCCCAGTGCCAATTGCACACTCCAGGTTTTGCACATGCATTATTATCCCCGCAGATGAGACTGTGGGCTCAAATTCCACACCTTTAGCTCTATTCTCTCCCCACAGGCTCTGTCAGACCAACCTATGATGCTGGTGTCTGATACATAAGGGTGCAGTACTTAAAGTTTACCACAGTGTGGCAGCACAAACATGCACACGTACCTTCATACAATCTGATTTATGAAATGTCTTGGAAATGAATTAGTCTTCAGAATGGGCAAAATGGATTTGTTGCCTATTTTATGCTAAAAAAAAGAATCTTGTATAAAATGTTTGGCTTACTTCCTGCCAACACTACAGTGTAATGTCATGGGTCCCCGATATTTTACATCTAATAAAGCTGCCATGACATTTTAAAGTCTTGGACACCCTTTTGGGGGTTTGACATTTTGTGTGAATGTGAAGTGATCAGTTCTTTAACAAGTTAATCATAGAATCTCTGTAGTGCAGAAGGAAGACATTTGGCCCATCAGGTCTGCATCAACCATAATCCCATCCAGGCCCTATTCCCGTTACCCTAAAATCCCATGAATTTACCTGAGCTAGTCCCCGTGATACTAAGGGGCAATTTTAGCATAGCCAATCAACCTCACGCGCGCATCTTTGGACTGTGGCAGGAAACCAGAACACCTGGAGGAAACCCCCGCAGACACGGGGAGAATGTGCAAACTCCACACAGACAGTGAACCAAGATGGGAATGAAACCCGGGTCCCTGGAGCTGTGAGGCAGCTGTGTTAATCGTTGTGCCACCATAATGGGTGGGATTTAACACAAACCTCTTGGTCTTAATGGCCCAATGATGATCAAGCTGAAGATTTAAGCCCTTCCCAGCATTAAGTTGTTTTAACATTTTGGTAGTCAGAGTATTTACATTTAATGATTGGGACATATGTACAGAAGCTGTTCATTCAGCTCCTGAAACCTGTTCCACCCTTCAGCTAGATCAAGGCCAATCTGTGTCTGAACTCCAACTTTGGCCCTGAATACATACACTCAACCTGTCAATTACTGGATTCTCAGCTCCCACTACCCTAACCCCTACCGCCATGTGGTGTGTTTCGCACGGAGGGAAGTAGCATACTTTGGTCATTAGCAGAACATATTGGTCTTATCATTACCAATGGCTGGACCAGAGCTTCCAGCAGCATGAACAGCTAGAAAGTTCCGACCACTGTCTCTAATGTTTATCATTCAAACATCTCTCAAAGAAATGGTTAGAAGTGAGGTTCCATTGGTCTAGTGACATTTCTTATTTAATAATTCAAATCTATCCCCACAACCCTTTCTTTCTCTTTTCCCAGTTGATTGTCTCTTAGAACTATTAATATTCCCATTTTCCTGGGAACACAGTCTATAATTTTATTCCCCTAATGTGAGGAAATGGTACTTGTGTTCAGGTATTCTCTATTTAACCTGCATCCTCAGATATCCTCCACATATGAATCCAGGACAACATATTTCTCAGGCATGGACTAGCACAGTGTTAGCGCTGCTGCCTCACAGTGCCAGGGATCCGGGTTCGATTCCTGGGTTGGGTGTCTGCGTGGAGTTTGCACATTCTCTCGTGGGCAACATGGGTTCCCTGCAGATGCTCTGGTTTCCTCCCACACTCCAAAGATGCACAGGTTAGGTGGATTGGCCATGCTAAATTATGTGTCGGGGTGATTAGCAGGGTAAATATGTCTGGTTACAGAGCTTGGGTAGGATTGCTGTTGGTGCAGACTTGATGGGCCAAATGGCCTCCTTCTGCTCTGTAGGGATTCCATCGTTCTAATTCCTGGTGATGTTTGACAACAAATATAATTGTGAAAGATGTTTTATCATTTTCTTTGTTGGTTAAATGGCCGAAGATTTCAGATTCCTCCTCAGCTTATTCAGTGGATTTGTTTTTGCTGCTCACGTGAATCGGTCCTTCACAGTCAATGAAGTACTTTTTAAAATTCACTTATGGGACATGAGTTTCACTGGCTGGCCAGCATTTATTGCACATCCCTTGCTGCTCTTGAACTGAATGGCTAGCTCTGCCATTTCAGAGGGCAGTTCAGAGTCAACCACATTGCTCTGGCTCTGGAATTATATGTCATACAGACCAGGTAAGGACAGCAGATTTCATTCCCTAAAGGACATTTTTGAACCTTTAGATGAGTTTTGAACCTAGATGGGTTTTTCTGACAATGGTGATGGTTTCATGACCATCAGTAGATTCTTAATTCCAGATATTTCTTATTGAATTCAATTTCCTCCATCTGCTGTGTTGGGATTTGAATTTGAGTCCTCAGAACATTAACTGAGTTTCTGGATAGTCTAGTGAGAATACCACTAAGCTATTGCCTTCCGTTATGGTGTCACTGTAGGAAACACACCGTTATGTCATATATAAAACAATATATGTTGAGCAAATTTCCTCAAAAAGCAATGTGATAATGACCAGATCATCTTGTTTTTTTTGTGTGATGTTGATTGTAGGATGAATCTTGGCCAGGACACCGGGAAGAATTCCTCTATTCTTTGAAATAATGCCTGAGCAGGGGGCTTGTTTTAGCATCTTATCTGAAATTTGACTCTTCCAACAGTGCAGCTGTCCTGCACTACCACACTGGAACATCAATCTTGATTTTTATGCTTAAGCCTAGAGTGGGACTTGAACCCAGAACCTCATGATTCGGAAACAGTGGCATGGTGGTTAGCACTGCTGCCCTCACGGCACCAGGGACCTACTGGCCTTGGGTCACTGTCTGTATGGAGTCTGCAGGTTCCACTGGGTGCTCACACTCCAAAGATGTGCCAGTTACGTGAATTGGCCATGCTAATCGTGTCAGGGGAACTAGCAAGGTAAAAATATTGGATTATGGGGATAGGGCTTGGGCGGGATTGAGATCGGTACATTT
This sequence comes from Sphyrna mokarran, assembly GCA_024679065.1. Lineage (NCBI taxonomy): Eukaryota > Metazoa > Chordata > Chondrichthyes > Carcharhiniformes > Carcharhinidae > Sphyrna > Sphyrna mokarran. The sequence goes on along the minus strand of JAGIQG010000008.1, from coordinate 53,856,171 downwards.
TTGATGGGCAAATGGCCTCCTCCTGCAATGCAGGGATTCTATCAATTCATGAGACAAGAGTACTATTCACTGGGTAGCATGGTGGTATTATGGGCATCACTGCCGCCTCACTGCGCCAGGAATCTGTGTTCAATTCCAACCTTGAGTGACTATGTGAGGTTTGCATTCTCCCCGTACGTATGTGTGATTTCTCTACATGCTCTGGTTTCCTCCCACAGTCCAAAGATGGTAGGTTAGGCAGATTAGCCATGCTAAATTGCTCCTAGTGTCCTCAGATATGCAGGTTACATGGGTTAGCCATAGGAAATATGTAGGGTTACAAGGAGAGGTTAGGGGGAGACAACCAGGGTAAAATGATCTGTCAGAGAGTCAGTGCAGGCTCAAAGGGCCAAATGCACTGTAGGGATTCCATGAGCCATTGCCAACACTTGAGTGGGCTTCCCAGAGCACAGCAAGCGCACCGCGGAAAATGACACGGCTTAAAGAATTAACAGGCACAAAATCCCATAACTCTCACAGCTGCTGTCTTCTCCAGTTCTGTGAGGCTTTTGCACATTGTGCTGAGAGATTATTATCAGTAATGTCATCAGTTCAACTGCATTCAATTCACTTGTGTTGTCATCATGTCTCATTCATGCACGTTGGACAGGAGACCTGGAAGTTAGATGCAAATGCAATGGCTGGGTTAGAAAAATATTTGCATCAACTTTATGTGCAAGAATCACTTATGTTGTTTTATTTATTATCTGTGTTAATGAAATAGAATTGTAAAATCTGCAAGTATAGCTGACAAACCAGATCTATTAAATGTCAACAAATTGTCATTTAACACAGCATTGGATGGTACTAATGCAATAAGGCACATCTATCTGTTTATTATTTTCTATACAAAAAATAGATGAGGTAGTTTGTTATTTCCTCTCATTGTGCAGCCTGTTTGAATCTGGGTGTGTTTAGAACAAAGAACAAAGAACAAAACAGCACGGAAACAGGCCCTTCGGCCCAACGAGCCCGCGCCGCCACCCCGATGTTCCCACCTCTACCCGTGATCCCTGTTCATGATTATAGATCTATGGATTAAAAACCAAATTTGAGACAATTTAGGGAGAATTTGTTTTGCCAATTAGCCTAAGAGCACATCTTTAGGATGTGGGAGGAAACCGGAGCGCCCGGAGAAAATCCACGCAAACACAGGGAGAATGCGCAAACTCCCACAGACACAGGCCCAAATCCATGTATCTGCGCAGCACAGCGATAGTCACTGAGCTGTCGTGTTGCCCATCAAATGGTCCAGGTCAAGCGTACACTAACGACGTGAAGCACTAGGATACTCTCAAAAAAGATCCAAGAGCAGCTCTCTCACGACCCATCGCGTGTATGCCCCTTGTTAGACAACAAGGTGGACCAAAGCACCTGTAGGATAAAAACAAGTACATCAATATCATCATCTATTTACACACTTCCCAGGGACTCCCAAGGCTCATGATCCCTATTTTAAATCAGTTTTCTATACCCCTCCATTCCCATTCTGTTCATGTGTCCATCTAAGTATTTCTTAAATAACTCCAGAGTACCTGCCTCCAACCACTTTACTTGGCAGCACATTCCATACCGCCACTATCCTCTGTGTGAGTAAACTCCCTCTAGCATCCAAATTATACCTTACACCCCTCACCCTAAGCCCGTGACCCCTGGTGCTATTTGAGTCCATCCTAGGAAAAAGCTTAACCCTGTTTACTCTATCTATATCCTCATAATCTTGTACACCTCTATCAGATCTCCTCTAAGTCTACGTCTTTCTAAAGAAAACAGTCCCAATTTGCCTAATCTCTCCTCATAACTCAGACCTTCCATACCAAGCAGCATCCTGGTAAACCTCCTCTGCACTCTCTCCAGAGTCTCCACGTCCTTCCGGTAGTAAGGCGACCAGAACTGGACGCAGTATTCCAAATGAGGTCTAACCAACGTTTTATACAACTGCAACATTAAAGGCCAGCTCTTGTACTCTATACCCCTTCCTATAAAGGCTAGCATACCATATGCTTTCTTCACAACCCTCTCCACTTGCTCTGCCACCTTCAGAGACTTGTTCACCTGCACCCCCAGGTCACTCTGCGTTTCTATACTCTTAATAGGTCTACCCTTTATCATATACCTCCCCTCTACATTCTTTCTCCCAAAATGCATCACCTCACATTTATCAGGATTGAATTCCATCTGCCATCTATCTACCCAAGCTACCAGCCTATCTATGTCCTGCTGAATTACCTGACAATGCTCCTCACTATCCGCAAGTCCAGCCATCTTTGTATCGTCTGCAAACTTGCTGATCATTCCACTTACTCCCTCTTCCACGTCATTTATATATATTACAAATAGAAGAGGTCCCAGTACCGAGCCCTGCAGCACACCACTAGTGACCGACCTCCAGCTAGAGAAACACCCTTCCTCTATTACTCTCTGTCTCCTATTACCAAGCCAGTTACTTATCCATCTAGCTAACCGTCCTTGTATCCCATTCGTCTTGACCTTCTCAACTATCCTCCCATGAGGGACTTTGTCAAACGCCTTACTAAAATCCATATAGACGACATCAACGGCTCGCCCTTCGTCAACCATTTTCGTCACCCCCTCAAAAAATTCTACCAGATTTGTAAGGCACGACCTCCCCTTAACAAAGCCATGCTGCGTATCCCTAATCAGATCGCAACGCTCTAAGTGCCTATACATCCTACGTCTAAGAATCCCCTCCAACAGCTTCCCTACCACTGACGTCAAACTCACCGGCCTGTAATTTTCAGGGTTATCCCTACTACCCTTTTTAAACAATGGTACAACATTAGCTATTCTCCAGTCCTCTGGGACCTCACCTGTGTCCAAGGAAGAGATAAAGATTTGTGTCAGAGGCCCAGTAATTTCACCTCGCACCTCCCTTAGCAGCCTGGGATAAATGCCATCAGGCCCCGGAGATTTATCAGTTTTAATGCTACCTAGAAGCTCTAACACTTCCTCCCTCGGTATGGATATTTCCCTCAACTGGTCCACAGCTCCCTCAGAGACAGGAGCTGTTAACAAGCCTCCCTCCTTTGTGAATACTGATGCAAAGTATTCATTCAGGATCTCAGCCATTCCCTTGGGCTCGAAGCACAGTTCCCTTCCTCAGTCCCTAAGAGGTCTGATTTTTCCTCTAACCATCCTTTTATTCCTAACATAGGAGTAAAAAGCCTTTGGATTTTCCTTAATCCTATCCACCAAAATCATTTCATGCCCCCTTTTTGCCCTTCTAACTCCCCGTTTGAGCTCCCTCCTACTCTCTCTATATTCCTTCAATGCTGTCTCGGTTCCCAGCTGCTTTGACCTGTCATACGCCTCTCTTTTCTTCCTAACCAAGTCCTCAATATCCCTAGTAATCCACGGCTCTCTAATCCTACCTTTCCCATCTTTCCTCTTGGCCGGCACATATTTATCTTGCAACATTTTCAGTATTCCCTTGAAAGATCCCACATGCCTAGCGTGGACTTACCCTCGAACAACCGTTCCCAATCAGTTTCCCTAAGTTCCTGCCTAATCTGACCGTAGTTAGCCTTCCCCCAATTCAGCATTCTGCCCCTAGGGCAACAAGCATCCTTTTCCATCTGTATCCTAAAGTAGACAGAATTGTGGTCACTGTTAGTCGCATGTTCCCCTACTACAACATCAACCACCTGCCCTGGCTCATTACTCAGAACTAAATCCAATATAGCCCCTTCTCTAGTCAGGCTAGCCACATACTGCTCCAACGATCCTTCCAGTACACATTTTACAAATTCCTACCCGTCCAAACCCCCAGCTCTAGGTACTTTCCAATCCACCCTAGGGAGATTAAAATCTCCCACTATAACGACTCTGTTCTTTCTGCTCCTATCCAAAGTGTCTTTACATATGTCTTCTTCAACTACCCGCAGGCTGTTGGGTGGCCTATAATAAACTAATTAATAATGTAAAGGCAAGATTGAAAGAGTTGGCGTCGGTGTAGCCACCTGTTATCTGGGCACTGTGATGTGAGGGTTGTGAGATACTGGGAGGGTTGGGATTACCTGACTGTAAGGGGAATATTGTCTTCAGCAAAGCATTATTTATAACATCAATGCTGGCTGTGAGCACGTAACATTGGACTTTTAATAAACAGCAAGTGTTTGAGTCTATGATGTGGCATTGCTAGCATTGGACTGGGGTAGTCTCAGTAAGTAGCCTCACAACACCAGGTTAAAGACCAACAGGTTTATTTGGTAGCAACAAGCCACAAGCTTTCAGAGCATTGCCTTTTCATCAGGTGAGTGAAGAGCTGGGTTCACAAACAGGACATATACAGACACAAACTCAATTACAAGGTAATGGGTAGAATGCGAGTCTTAACAGGTAATTGAGTTTTCACAAGTGCAAGCAATGTGAGTGGAAAAGGATTAAGCCCAGGTTTCTCTACATGTAATTTGCTTCCTCTACATCTAATTTGTTGCACTGATTGTCGTACGTTTGGTTTTGAATGCGTAGAAATTTCCTCCAATTTAATATTAGGGAGACCAAGACCTAGTCTTTCATCTTCACTACAATCTCCATTCCCTAGTCTCATTCCTCTCCCTGACAACTATCTAAAACTGGACAATACTACTTGCAGCCTTGGTGTTGTATCTTACTCTGGGATGGGCATCTGGCCACATATTCGTGGCATCACTAAGACGACTGCTTTCACCTCAGAGCATTAACTCTTTGCTCCTATGCTGCCCACTGTGCCACCATGCTGCTGTCTATGCCATCTGCTGCTGAAACCGTCATCCCCGTCTTTGACACTTAGATTTAACTATTCCAATACTATATGTACTCTTACTGAAGAATCAAGAACAAATGATCAATAAAACAAAATAATCATAGTGGGGTGGATGGCAACAGCCTGTGATGAGGCACAGTAACTAAAACAAAACATCAAAGGAAATTTATCAAATCAAATGAAAATGATATCTCTTGAAGTAATGATGCACCCTGGCCCTGGCAGTACCCACTTTGTCATTGGACACCTCATGCTCCCTAAACAGGGTCATCCAGCCACAAACATAGGTATGGTAGAGGGATAGACAGTCAGGTCAGACAACTGACTGCCCGCTGTCTGAACCTATTGATATTCACCTTGACTAAGCACAAGAGCTGGCCTATGAGGAGGTCTACCTCCCTCCCCACCAGCCAGTCACCCCCTTCCCCAGCACTGGTTGAACCTCTCACCCCCCAGTATATGTGCTGTTATCAGATGATGCCCATTGAGCATCTAATCAGTGTATCAAGGGTAGTCGTGCTATCAGCAGCCTAGGCCTTGAGCTCTGGAATTCCCTCTCTAAAATCCTCCACCTCCCTAACTCTTTTGGCTTCCCTTAAGATTCATCCTTAGCTAGTGACCAACACCTCCTGTCCTTTTATGACTCTGTGTCAAATAATGTCTGATAGCAGACTTGGTATGCTTTGGAACATCTTATCTCATTAAAAGCACAATATAAATTCAAGTTGTGTTGATAATGATGGCATTTGTTCTTAATCATCCTTTAGTAAGGAGAAAATCCAAGACAGTTTGTGACAAGAGAAATGGAGCGTGGGATTTTCTGGCCTTTCCGCAGGCGAGATCTTCTGATACTGCAGAAGGTGACCTATTGCAGCAGATTCGGTAGGCTCTGGCAGGACCAGAAAACATTCTGCAGAAGAGTTGGAAAATCTTGCCCGAGGTGCCATTGCTTTGTCTTAGTCTCTTAGTGATTCTTGCAACTCAGCCACAAGACATGAGAATGCTTCACTCAGCTTAACTTAGCGTAGATGTGGCAAAGGGTTAGCAATCATTTCTAGCATGAGGGAAGATTTGAACTAATTCAGACAAGGCTGAATTTGATCTGAGATCCCAGTGAAAACTTAGAATGTCAACATAAGTATGTCAACCAATATTATGCAGCTATTTTGCAGCCAAAGGTGAAATTGTATTTATTGAATAATGATCCATTTGAATTTCTGTAAGTGAATCTTTTTTGTTTTTCAGCTCCAAGGAAGTTGTACAGTGTGGAAGAGGCAGTGGAAACTATTGGATTTGGACGATTCCATGTATTACTGGTCACAATCATGGGGAGCACCAGCGTGAGTATTGGTAGAGATCTCTGTATTGCACACTGCCAGAACAATGACTGGAGGGTGATGAAAGGTAAGGGTTTGCCTTGGCTTTGGACAAATGAATAGTACAGGGTAGAGGTAGGGAGTATAACTTCATAAATATCTCAGAAAATGCTGGAGGCACTCAGCAGATCTGGCAGCATCTGAGAAGAAAAAACCCAAGTTAATGTTTCAGACTGATGATTCTTGAATCAGGACTGGGAAAAGTTAGGAGTGTTGGTAGGTTTTAAGTGGGTGAAAAGCGGGAGAGTGGGAAAAGAACAAAGAGCAGTGATAGACAGTGGAAGGTTGGTAGCACAGGGGAAAAGGGTATAATGATGGAACAAGCAAAAAAGCAGAAGACATGTGCAGAAGAGATGTGAAAATGAATGCAAAGGTTGGAGAAAAATGAGATTAAGACCAAAACCTGCAGAGAAAAGGAAACAAAATGGGGGGGCAGAGGTTAGGATCTGATATTGTGGAATATTTAGTCAGAAGCTGCAAATTGTCGAATCAAAAGTGAGGTGCTGTTTCTTCAGGTAAAAACATTCAAAATATGAGCAGATGTAGGCCATTCAGCCCTCGAGCTTGCTCTGCCATTTCATAAGATGATGGCTGATCTGTTTGTGTTTTGAATTCCGTCTTCCCTTCCTTACCCAACAAGAATCTGTCTGCGTCCACCTTAAAAATATTCAGTGACCACTCATCCACTGCCTTTTGAGGCAGAGAGTTTCTGTGAGAGAAAATTCTCCTCATCTTTGCCCTCAAAGGGCGACCCTGAATTTTACAGCATTGCCCCCCAGTTCTAGACCCACCCAGAAGAGGAAATATCCTTTCCATGTCCACCTTGTCCATATCATTCAGGATCCTATATACTTCAATCAAGTCACCCCGCGTTCCTCTAAATTCTAGTGGAAACAAGCCCAGCCTGTTCAACCTTTCCTCATCAAACAATCCAATTGTTCCACTTCCATTCCCAGTTACAATGTGATACCTCGTCCTTTAAAAAGTCATTCTGGCTTCATCTACTCTACAGCAAGAAAAATCTTAAACAGGAAACTGTTGATCTTAAAATCACAATGAACACCCCAGTGAAATTGGAAAAATTAATTTAAAAATGTTTCTATTCTGAAATGATGAATCAAAGCCGTTGTGTTTAACATTTTCACACACCCCCATGCTAAGAACAAAAAAGCTTACAGCACAGGAACAGGCCCTTTGGCCCTCCAAGCCCGCACTGATCATGCTGCCTGACTGAACGAAAACCCCCGACTCTTCTGGAGATGGTATTCCTCTATTCCCGTCCTATTTATGTATTTGTCCAGATGCCCCTTAAAAGTCACTATCGTGTCTGCTTCCACCATCTCCCCGAGTTCCAGGCACTCACCACCCTCTGTGTGACAAACTTACCTTGTACGTCTCCTTTAAACCTTGCCCTTTGTGCCTTAAACCTATGCCCTCTGGTAATTGACTCTTCCACCCTGGGAAAAAGCTTCTGACTATCCACTCTGTCCATGCTCCTCATTATCTTGTAGACTTAGATCTGGTCACTCCTCAACCTCTGTCATTCCAGTGAGAATAAACCAAGTCTCTCTTCACAGCTAATGCTCTCCATATCAGGCAACATCCTGGTAAATATTTTCTGTACTCTCTCTAAAGTCTCCACAGCCTTTTGATAGTATGGTGACTAGGATTGAACACTATATTCCAAGAGCAGCGAGCTAAGATTCTATAAAGCTGCAACATGACTCGGCAATTTTTAAACTCAATGTCTTGGCCAATGAAGGCAAGCATGCTACATGTCTTCTTGACTACCTTCTCCATCTGCATTACCACTTTCAGTGACCTATGTATCTGTACATCCAGATCCCTCTGCCTAACAATACTCTTAAGTGTTCTGCCATTTACTGTATATTTCCTTTTGTTTTAGACCTTCCAAAATGCATTACCTCACATTTGCCTGGGTTAAACGCCATCTCTCTGCCCAAGCCTCTGATCGATCTATATCCTGCTGTATCCTCTAATGCTCTTCGTTGCTATCCGCAAATCACCAACCTTTGTGTTGTCTGCAAACTCATTAATCAAACCAGTTACATTTTCATTCAAATCATTTCTATATATCGTAAACAGCAAAGGTCCCAGCACTGATTCCTGAGGAGTGCCACTTGTTACATCCCTCCATTCAAAAACACATCCTTTCAATGCTACGCTTTGTCTTCTTTGATTGAGCCAGTTCTTTATCCATCTTGCTAGCTCACCTCTGATCCTATGTGACTTCACTTCTTACCAGTCTACATGAGGGACCTTGTCATAGCACTTAATGAAATCCATGTAGACAACATCCACTGCCTACCCTCATCAATCAACTTCATCACTTCCTTGAAAAACTCAATCAAGTTAGTGAGACATGACCTCCCCTTCACAAAAGCATGTTGCCTCTTGCTAATACGTCCATTTATTTTCAAGTGGGAATAAATCCTGTCTTGAAAAATTCTCTTCAACAATTTCCCTACCACTGATGTAAGGCTCACCGGCTTGTAATTACCTGGATTATTCTTGCTATCTTTCTTAAACATAGGAACAACATTGGCTATTCTCCAATTCTCTGGGACCTCCACTGTACGTGGAGATGCCGGCATTGGATTGGGGTAAGCACAGTAAGAAGTCTCACAACACCCGGTTAAAGTCCAACAGGTTTATTTGGTAGCACAAGCCACAAGCTTTCAGAACGCTGCTCCTTCATTAGGTGAATGAGAGTTCTGTTCACAAACGCGGCATATAAAGACACAAAATCAATTCACAGAATAATCATTGGGATGTGAGTCTTGAGAGCTGATCAAGTCTTCATGCTACAGACAATGAGAATGGAGATAGTGTTAAGCACAGTTTAAAGAGATGTGTATGGTCTCTAGCCAGGACAGTTAGTGAGATTTTGCAAACCTAGGCAAGTCGTTGGGGTTATAGATAATGTGATATGAACCCAAGATCCAGTTGAGGCCGTCCTCATGTGTGCAGAACTTGGCTATCAGTTTCTGCATCGCGATTCTGCATTGTTGTGTGTCATGAAGGCCACCTTGGAGAACACTTACTCGAAGATCAGAGGTTGAATGCCTGTGATTGCTGAAAAGTTCCCCAACAGGAAGAGAACACTCTTGCCTGGTGATTGTCAGTCAGTATTCATTCATCCATTGTCATACTGTTTGCACAGTCTCCCCAATGTACCATGCTTCGGGACATTCTTTCCTGTAGCATATCAGGTAGACAACATTGGCTGAGTTACAAAAGTATGTACCTGGTAATGGTGTTCTCATGTGAGATAATGGCATCCATGTCGATGATCCAGCACGTCTTACAGAGGATTGCTGTGGCAGGATTGTCTGGTGTTGCGGTCACTGTTTTCATGAAGGCTGGGTAGTTTGCTGCGGACAATGGTCTGTTTGAGGTTGTGCAGTTGTTTGAAGGCAAGAAGTGGGGGTGTGGGGATGGCGTTGGAGAGATGTTCGTCTTCCAATACTGGACCCTTCATTGTCCAGTAGTTCCCTAGGGCGGAGAAGTTATGACACCTCCGGAGCTTTTAACATGTCTTTGATGAAGACAAGCATCTCGTCAAGACCATCCGCAGACCCCCACTTTTTGCCTTCAACCAACCACACAACCTCAAACAGACCATTGTCCGCAGCAAACTACCCAGCCTTCAGGAGAACAGTGACTACGACACCACACAACCCTGCCACAGCAACATCTACAAGACATGCCGGATCATCTCACGTGATAATACCATCCACCAGGTACATGGTACATGTTCTTGCAACTCAGCCAACATTGTCTACCTGATACGTTGCAGGAAACAATGTCTCGAGGCATGGTACATTGGGGAGACCATGCAGACGCTACAACAATGGATGAATGAATACTGCTCAACAATCACCAGGCAATAGTGTTCTCTTCCTATTGGGCAACACTTCAGCAATCACGGGCATTCAGCTTCTGATCTTCGGGTTAGCATTCTCCAAGGTGGCCTTCACAACATATGACAACGTAGAGTTGCTGAGCAGAAACTGATAGCCAAGTTCCACACACATGAGGACGGCCTCAACCGGGATCTTGGGTTCATATCACACTATCTGTAACCCCCAAGCTTTCCTGGGTTTGCAAAATCTCACTAACTGTCCTGGCTGGAGACAATACACAATCTCTTTAACCTGTGCTTAGCCCTCTCTCCGCTCACATTGTACCTTTAAAACTTGATTACCTGTAAAGACTCGCATTCCGACCATTATTTTATAAATTGTCTTTGTGTCTATATGTGTCCTGTTTGTGAACAGAACTCCTACTCACCTGATGAAGGAGCAGTGCTCTGAAAGCTAGTGACTTGTGCTACCAAATAAACCTGTTGGACTTTAACCTGGAGTTGTGAGACTTCTTATTGTACCTCCCCTGTAGCCAGTGATGATACAAAGATTTCTTTCAAGGCCCCAGCAATTTCCTCCCTTGCCTCTCTCAGTATTTTGGGGTATATCCCATCAGGTCTTTGGAACTTGTCTACCTTAATGTTTTTCAAGAATCGCAATTCCACCTCCTTTTTGATCTCAACATGACTCAAACTATCTATACACCCTTTCTCAGAATATGCTGGTCCTGAATCCCTATCAATTTACACTTCAAAGCCTCCCATATGCCAGATGTTGATTTGCCCTCGAACATCTGCCCCCAATCTATATTCTTCAGTTCCTGCCTAATATTGTTGTAATTAGCCTTCCACAGTTTAGCAACTTAACTTGAGGACTACACTTTTCTTTATTCATCAGTACCTTAAAGCTTACTGAATTGTGGTCACTGTTCCCGAACTGCTCCCCTACTGAAACTAAGTTCCTTGGATCGCAAGTATCTGAGAAAGGGGATTACATTAAATACTCCCTGAATGGCCTTCCCAGCTAGATGCTAGTCGAGGCCATTATGTGGGCATTAATATACTCGTAAGGGCTTCATCCTGTCACCACTGGCATTCAGCCATAGCAGATAAGGGACTTGCCATCTGTTGGGTTTGTTTGTGGGCTCCCAGGGGAGGGTCCTTCATTCAAAACCTTGATCTTGACTTGAAACTGGGCAAAGGGGTGTGGGAGGTGCTGAGGGCCACCTGCTTGCCTTTTCTTCAAACCCTTATTCCCTCAACTATCATCCCACTCTCACTTATCTCTGGTGTTGGTCCTATGGCGATCCTTTGGTGCAGTCTTTGGTGGGTGCAGTTTCACCAGCTGTCACTGCTCCCAGTAGTGCTGGCAAGTTAATGGAGAGCTGCTGGCCACTGACTGGCTAGTAACTCTATTTCTGCTCCTGAGGTCCTGGGGAAGGCCAGCTGCTGGTCAACTAAATGCCTGATAAGCACTCAAAACAGTAGACCTTCCCCAGTGAAATGGTGCTGGCTCTTGTTGGCTCTCCAATTACTGAGTAAGACCTTGGATTTAATTCTGATCAGGATGGTATAGGAATCAGCTATGGGAGTCAGACAGAACTTCATACCACAGATAGGCCATTTTGATCATTATTGCTCTGCTGCTGATTAACACAAGACTCTTCTCATTACATTATATATCAACCTATTTCCTTTTCCCTCATGTACTTGACTACGTCATGTCGCATCATCAACAGTGCAAGACTCCCTCAGAGATTATATGCTCAAATTCCTATTTGGGAGCTTGAGTCCCAACCAGCTAGCTCAGATCTGAGAGAGTTACCACAGAGCCAGCATTCTTGTGTCCTAAAAGAGATGAAGAGGTTAAGTAAGTAAATGCCACAGAGCCAATGTCAGCACTCAGCTGAGAGGGAAAGGGAGAAATGTGAATGCTTTGGTCTTGAAATCTGACAATTGAGGGAAATATTGTCGAGATAGTAAGCATTAGCTGGTCTGACCCACAAGGCACATCCTAAATTGGGACCGAAATATAAGATTCTTGAGGAGAAAAGATAAGAAGCTGAAGACTTTATCATAGACTGCTTGCTCTGTGGTAATTCTCTTGTATCTGATTCTTTATTTTCCCCTGGCTGGGCTGCAACTGAGGCTAAAGAAGCCCACCAACCTTCTCAATGAGAGGGGCCAGCCAGAGCCATCAGATGCAAATATATCAATCCAATATTCAGTACTCACTTTCAGGTCTCCACTTGCTGGAGTGAGATCAGAAGACAGCTCCAATACTGTTCACTAAACCAGTGATCCCTCTATTCCAATGCCACTGGATATCATCCCAGTGTCAATATTCTGGGTTCCATCCACAATTACAGTCTGGAAAAAAAGCTAGAATTCCTTCCACTCTGACTCTGAGGTGGGAATGCTTTCATCGAGTTACAGGCTTCCTGTAGTCAGGTGGGTAAAAGAGCTGACTGGAATTCTGAGTGGCTCAGCAGAGGACAAAAAATGAAATTATTTGAGGATGAGCTGAAATATCTGAATATAATTGAATCTTGACTTTAACATTTCCTTGATTGTTCTTTCAGGTGGCTGAAGCCATGGAGGTCATGTTGCTGGCAGTCATTTCCCCAGTCATTCGTTGTGAATGGCGCCTGGAGGAATGGCAAGTTGCCATGGTTACCACAGTAAGTTTACTTTATTGCATTTCCCATTCTTATTTAGGACATTATATAGCCTCTTCATTCAGTCCTCTGTGAGTCAAAAGTGACGTTGTGCCACGGCAACTTTATGACAATTGTCCAGAAAGTGAATCCAATCCAAGTCTCTGCTAGCTTGCAGTATGATCGATCCAGCTCTTGTTAATAACAAGGACCTAAGCTTCCTATTGTCTTCAGGCTTTTGAAACTGAAGTTTAGAGGTGTTTGGCTGCACTTTGCTGATTCACTCTTCCATGTTAGTGTCTTGCAATGTGAACCATTCTCTTTTGTTTCCCAATGAAGTAAATTCTAATGTGGAGTGTTATTGTTAAAAGGCATACTTACGTTGTTCAGAACTTCAAGTATTTCAAAGTCTTTTTTTTTGTTCAACTTTTTGTGGAATCTTATCAAATGCTTTTGGAACTCTTAAGAAACTATATCTAAAGACTGCTCCTGTCTACTATATAATTGCTTCTTCAAGGCATTCAATTAGGTTTGTTAGAGATGACCTATCTGTAAATCTATTTCTTTCAGTATTCAGTTATTCTGGCCTTTTCAATGACATCCATCCATCCTGGACTAAAGTCTATCGTTTCCTTTTCTCTCACCCACTTTAATTAAATAATTTACAGTTCCTGATTTGGAAGTATATTACCATTCCTTCACTTTGCTGGCTCAAAATCCTGGAATTTCTTCTCTAACAGCATTGTGGATGCACCTACATTACATGAATTACAATGATTCAAGGAGACAGCTCACCACAGCCTTCTCAAAGGCAACTAGGGATGAACAATAAATGCTGGCTTAGCCACTGATACCCACTTCCTGTAAATGAATTTTTAAAAATTGGAAGTTTACGGAAATGTTCTCTTTTGATTTAAACCATCTAATCCTGAGGATTGGTCACTTTTTATTATTGTTATTATTCCTGATAATATTTTGTTGATTGTGCTAACTTCAGTGAGTTCCAAATGCATAGTATATTCTCTTCCTTGAGTGCAACATACAAGATCTTGAGGGGTCTTGAGAGGGTGAATGTGAAGAGGATATTCCCTCTTGTGGGAGAATCTAGGATTAGGGGTAAACTGTTTAACAACAAGGAGTTGCCAGTTTAAGTTTTAATTTTTTTTATGTTTATTTTATTAGTGTCACAAATAGGCTCCCATTAACAGTGCAATGAGGTTACTGTGAAAATCCCCTAGTTGCCACATATTGGCACCTATTCGGGTACACAGGGAGAATTTAGCATGACTAATGCACTGACCCAGCATGTCTTTTGGACTAATGGAGATGAAGTGAAATGTTTTCTCTCAGATGATCTTTGAAATTCTTCTTCACAAAGTAGTGGAAGCAGAGTCTTTAGATATTTTAAGGCAGCATTGGAGAGATTCTTGAAGAGCAAGGGGATGATAGATTATCGGGAAGTAGGCAGTATGCGGATTTGAGGTTAGTATCGGATCAGCCATGATCTTATTAAATGGTGGGGCAGGCTCAAGTGGATGAATAGTTCCTTGTTCAAAGAATAAACAGAAGTACAACACAGGAGGCTTTTCAGCCCTCCAGGCTTGTGCCAATCATGACGTCCTAACTAAACTAAAAGAAACCTTCTGCCCTTACTCGGTCAGCATACCTCTATTTCCTCCCTATTAATGTACCCATCCAGATGCTTCTTAAATGTGCCTGCTCCCACCACCACCTCTGGCAGCACATTCTAGCACCCACCACACTCTGCATGGAAAAACTATCTCCACACATCTCTCTTAAAATTTCCCCCTCTCTCTTTGAACTTGTGCCCCTTTGTAATTGACACTTTCATCCTTGGAAAAAGCTTCTGACTATGCACCCTGTCTATGCCTCTCATAATTTTGTAGACCTTTATCAGGTCTCCTCTCAGCCTCTGTCTTTCCAGTGAAAACAACCCTAGTTCATTCAACCTCTCCTCATAGCCAACACCATCAAAAACAGGCAACATTGTGATGAATCTTCTTTGCACTCTCTCAGGGCTTCCATCCTTCTACAGTGTGTTAACCACAGCTGCACACAGCACCCCATAGGTGGTCGAACCAAAGTTTTATATAGCTGCAACATGATTTCCTTACTCTTGTATTCGTGCCTTGGCTGATGAAGGCAAGCATGCCTTCTTAATAATGTTGGCCACCTGCGTTGCCATTTTTAGGGAACTATGAACCTGCATACTCAGATATCTTCTGTATGTTAATATTCCTGAGAGTTCTGCCATTTACAGTATAAGTTTGATCCTCTAAAATGTATCACCTCACATTTATCTGGATTAAACTCCATCTGTCATTTCTGTGCTCAAGTCTCCAACCTATCTATATCCTGTGGTTTCCTATTACAATCCTCAGCACTATCAGTAACTCCACCAATCTTCATATCATCTGCCAACCTACTAATCAAACCACTCACATTTTCCTCCAAATCATTTATATAAACTACAAACAACAGAGGTCCCTTTGAACAATACTAGCTACAGATCTCTATTCTGAAAAACGTTCTCCCACTGCTATTCTATCTTCCAAAACCAAACTAATTCTGTATCCATTTAGCCAGCCCATTCCAAACCCCATATGATTTTAGTTTTTGTACCAGTATGCTGTGTGGGACCTTGTCAAATGCCTTACTAATATTCATGTAAACTACAGCCCTTCCTTCATCAATTATCTTTGTTACCTCTTCAAAAAACTTAATCAAGTTGATGAGGCATTACTTTCTCTGTACAAAACCACGCTGCCTATCATTAACTAATCAATTTTCCTCCAAATGTAGCTATATGATCTCCCTCAGTATCTTTTCCAAAAGCTTCCCTGCCACTGATGGCAGGCTCACTGGCCTATAATTTCCTGGATTATCCCTGTTTCCTGTCTAAGGGAATGACCATTTTCAATCCTCTGGAACCTCACCTGTGGTAAAAGAGGATGTGAAAAAGTCTGATAAGGCCCCAGTTATTTCTCCCTGTGCCTCCTGCAGTAACCTAGGGTAGATCCTATCCAGCCCCTTGACTACCTTAATGCAATTTAGGATACTCAACACTTTCCCATAGAACATAGAACAGTACAGCACAGTAGAGACCCTTCAGTCCTTGATGTTGTGCTGAGCTATGTCAGAACACAAGATTAAGCTATTCCACTCCTTATCATTCTGGTGTGTTCCATATGCCTATACAATAACGGCTTGAAAGTTCCTAGAGTGTCCGGCTCCACTTTTAAAGCAGGCAGTGCATTCCACACCCCAACCACTCTCTGAGTAAAGAAACTACCTCGGACATTCTGTCTATATCTCTCGCCATGAACCTTATAGTTATGCCCTCTAGTAACAGCTACATCCACCTGAGGAAATAGTCTCTGCATGCACAAATAGTGGACATACAGAGACTCAACATCATATAAACATCTATTAAGTACCCTCTCATCCTCCTCCGCTCTAAAGAGAACAGCCCCAGCTTCCTCAACCTTTCCTCATAAGACCTACCCTCCAAACCAGGCAGCATCCTGGTAAATCTCCTCTGCACTCTCTTCAATGCTTCCACATCCTTCTTGAAGTGAGGTGACCAGAACTGAACACAATATTCCCAGTGTGGTCTCACCAAGGTCTTGTATAGTTGCAGTGTTATCCCACAGCTCTTAAACCCAAACCCCTTATTAATAAACACTAACACACTATAAGCCTTCTTCATACTCCATCCATTTGAGTGGCAACCTTAACAGATATATGGATATGAACCCCAAGATCTCTTTGTTCCTCTACATTCCTCAGAACCCCGCCGTTGACCCTGTAATCTGCATTCAAGTATGTCTTACCAAATGAATCACCTTGTACTTATCAGGGTTAAACTCCATCTGGCACTTTTCGGCCCAGCTCTGCATCCTATCAATTTCTCTTTGCAGCCTAAAGAAGCCCTCCACCTCATCCACTGCTTCACCAATCTTGGTGTCATCAGCAAATTTACTAACTTACCCTTCAACCCCCTCTTCCAAGTCATTGATAAAAATCACAAATAGCAGAGGACCTAGCACTGATCCCTAAGGTACATCGCTGGTAACTGCCTCCAATAAATTGACATTAAATGTTCATATGTTCTTCTACTGTGGGGATTGAAACAAAATCATGGGCAGAATTTTATTGCCCCTTTGTGGAGAAGGTGGAGTTGGAAAACACAGCGAGCCATTCAAATGTCCATTGACTTCAACGGGAGCGGAAAATCTCACCAACATAAAAATTTCACCCAGTGATTGAACAAATCTGTCAGTGCCTTATTAGAAACATTAATTCTTGTAATGCATTTGGTTTTAAAAGACCTTGAATTGCAAAGACATTTTGTTAATTTATATGTTGCTCATAAATTTCATTTTAAATTCTGTCTTTGCAGCTCTGGCAATCTTTGCTTTGCTGTTCTTTCCATCTCCCAGTTCTCTGGGATCAATATGTTCTTTGCATTTTATATGATGTTTCTCTTTGATTATTGCAACTAATCATTTGGAGTGCGTGGCTAACAAGGCAAAGTGCTTTATGCGTCAGCAGACAAAAATCAATGCCCAACATAAATATGTTTACAACTTGTGAGCAGAATGGATTGAGGAATCGTTCACAAATGGAGTCATGATGTGTCTACAGGAATTTACGTTGCAAAACATTTTTCAAAATATTGCATTTCATTGCCCAGGAATACCTGATTGTTAATCGAGAACAGGCATCACAGATTTAAACCTTCCTTAAGGTTCTCCAATCAACTACAATCAGATCTTTCCTTTAGTTTTCTCACCACTTATGTGGTTAAGTGTTGTAGAGTCAGTTCAGATGCTGTGATTGGAGGACTATAATCCTCTAGGGAAGGATGAAGATGATGGGCTGAATGGCTACATTTATCTGTACTAACCATCGTGGCCTTTGAGACTTGCTTGTTTTTTGATGCTAACCTTGAGCTCCTGTCCCAATGGCTTGAAATTATAACCATGGACTGGTGTCATGGAGGGCCGACGTCCTCTGATTTCATTATCCGCGCATTGAGCAAAAGAATTGTTCAACTCCCCTGCGTGGAATATTTTTATTGGAATGGCTTATAATCAAGCCTATTGATATTCAGACTTTTCATCACTATTTACCACCTGTACCTGTAGCAGGGCTTGATGGTAATTGGAGTGGGTAGGCTGCGGGGCAGGGTAGGTGGGGTTTCAAGTGCAGGTGTAACTAACTGAAAATAAGGCCAATCTCTGACTAATTTGTGCCTTCAAATGCAATTATTTCAGATGGTGTTTCTGGGCTTCATGTCGTGCAGCTGGGTTTGGGGTTACCTAGCTGATAGATATGGCCGTTGGAAGGTGAGTCAAAAATTGCTTTATAACAAATTGCACGTGCGTGTGCGCGTGTGAGTGCGAGTGCGCGTGTGTAAATAACATCTTTTAATAAAATGACCCGAGATCTTTTACGGAGGCAAAATGAAACAAAACAGTTGATTCCAGAGTCAAGAGGGTTGGCTTATGAGAAGAAACTGAATAGGCTGGGACTATGCTCATTGCAATTCAGAAAAATGAGAGGAGATCTTATAGAAATATAAAAGATTATGACAGGAACACATAAGACAGAAGCAGGGAGGTTGATTCCGCCACTGGGTGAAATTAGAGTTAGGGGGCATAGCCTCAAAATAAGGGGAAGCAGATTTAGGGCTGAGTTGAGGAGGAACCTTTTCACCCAAATGGTTGTGAATCTGTGGAATTCCCTGCCCAGTGAAGCAGTTGAGGCAGCCTTGTTTAATAATTTTAAGGCAAAAGTAAGTAGATTTTTGATGAATAAAGGAAATAGGGTTATGGTGAGCAGGCGGGTTGGTGGAGCCAAGTCCACAAAAAGATCGGCCATGATCTTAAGTGGCGGAGCAGGGTCAAAGGGCCAGATGGCCTACTCCTGCTCCTAGTTTTTACATTCTTATAAAATATGGCACTCAACCACAGAAGGGGAACTAACACAGATGACCAAAATCTTGGTTAAAGAACTTTAAGGCATGTAATTACAAGAAGGTTAGAGTTTCAGAGTAAGCAAGTTTTCCTGTAACTGTATAATATTTTTAGATCACAACAATAGTAGTGTGCAGAGTTTTGGTTTCATTACCTAAGAAGGATATACTTACTTTGAAAGGGGTGCAACAAAGCTATACTATATTGCTGTCCGGCTCTCAAGTCTAACACAGATTTTACAGCTTCACTCGAGCAAAACCAGAAAATCCTGCCTGAGGACAACAGATATTTCCATTGTCTGCCCCTCGCTGGCTCTGATTCCACAGCAGATGGGGTGGTAGAATTCTGGTGCACATGTATGTCCTTGGCCTGTTTCAATGTTCCAGTGAAGCCCAGGGCAAACTGGAGGAACAGCACCTGATCTTCCAATTAGACACTTTACAGTCTTTCGGAGTAAGTTCAGTAATTTCAGACTATGAACTTTCTCCTCCATCTTCACTCTGTTCCATCAATTTTGTAATTTTTTTTCCATTTTTCATTTTCTCTTTTTTTAAAATCTTGCTTTCCATCTTTTTTCCTCTCCCCTCTCCAACCCCACCCCACATTCGGTTGACCTTCATCACACCGTGACCTTTGTTCTAGCTTTTACACATTCTGATCAGCATCCTTTTTAGCCATGATCACCACCATTTATGTTTCTTTTGTCTTTTCACCCATGACATTGTTGTAAGTCCTTCCCCACTCTATCTATTTCTGGCCCTCTGTCCAGGCCCTACCATGCCCCCCCCGCCCCCACACCCTTCACCGTAACAGTGTAAATCGCATCCTGTGTCTAACTGTTTTCAGTTCTGATGAAGGGTCACCCAGACTCGAACCTTAGCTCTCTCCATGGATGTTTTAAGACCTGCTGAGATTTTCTGGCATTTTCTGTTTTTGTTTCAAGTTCCAGCATCCACAGCAATTTGCTTTTACACAATATTGATTCCTGTAATGAAAGGGCTGTCCTTCAAGGAGAGATTGAGTAAAATTTTCACTAGGGTTTAGGAGAATAAGAGTTGATCTTATTCAAAGGTATTATTATCAGGGAACTTGATAGGGTAGAAGCTGAGAAAATGTCTTTCCTGGCTGGGGAATAACTGTTCTGACTGAAGACATTTCACACGTCTTCAACCTGAACCTCTCTCTACTCACATTGTTTGTACCTTCAAGACTTGACACCTGTAAAGACTCACATTCCAACCATTATCTTGTAAATTGAGCTTGTGTCTATGTATTCCCTGTTTGTGAACACAAGTCCTCACTCACCTGAAGAAGGAGTGACACTCGAAAGCTTGTACTGCCAAATAGACCTTTAACCTGGTGCTTGAGACTTCTTACTGGGGAATAGAATGCAGATTCCAAATGAGGGATTGACTATTTTAGGTCTGAGATGAGAAAAATATCTTCATTCAGGAGGTTACAAATCTTTGGAATTCTTTGCCCCAGAGAGCTCTAAATCTTCAACAATTGAATATATTCAAAACAGAGGTCGATAAATTCTGGGATATTGAGGGTTATGGGGATAGTGTGGAATGTGGAGTTGATGTGAAAAAATAACAATGAGCTTGTTGAATGGCAGAGCAGACTGAAAGTCCAGATCATATCTCGTGTCTATGTTCTGAAGTTTCATAGTTGGTTGAACAGAGAGGAATTGGGACTTGGGGATCAAATGAATAGTCATCCCTTTAGATGCACAGATGGGGGTCAATTTTTCAATGAATTCTAAGAGAACTGCAATTAACTGCCATTTGTGCAGTGTAGACAGTGAAGGATTCAAGAGAAACTCTTCTCACGAGGAAGCAGAAAATTGATAGTTTTGGAATTGTGTTTCTGATTTTGCTTTCTCTTCCAGATTCTTCTGCTCGTCACCGTTTGGAGTTCCTTTTACTCTGGTGTGACTTCCTTTGCACACACCTATGGTTGGTTTGTCTTCCTACGTTCCATGGTAGGATGTGGTGTGGCTGGTCACTCACAAGGGTATGATGCATTTTGTTTCCATCTTGTCTCTTTTCCTGATCGTTTACAGTGTTGCTCTTTCCTAGCTCTGGTCACCAAACTGCCTGGATGTTATGTGATTCAATGTTTCAGTAGTGTCCAATGTGTTTTAGTAGGGCAATCCCTGTACCAGATAGTTGAGTGCCTGTTGGAAGAGAAGATGGAATATTCCTCAGAGAAAATTAACGAGGTTGGATGCACTAATCAGAGGACTATTTAAGCTAACGTTTATTTTAGAAACATAGTCATGTTAGAAAATTAATATTATTTTTCGGAAATGTTGAATGCATGGCCTGCGGTGCAACCTCAGTGGGATTTGATAAACTTTACAAAACAGATATGAATTGGAAGGAAACAATTTGATTGGCAAGCTTCTTTGTATTGTACTTTAAATCACACATGCCACTAACAGTGTAAGGTGTAGACTTCCTGTTCACAAATCTTTTTTGCTGTTACAGAGTCAGTATTTTCCATCGTAAATTGCTACATTGACACTTACCATTTAATCTTTGTCAATTGTTATGAAGTAGCAGCTTCTGGCCACTAGATGGCCCCATGTAGTGAAGTTTCTCTGCTTCTATCTTGTAACTATAAAAATATAATTCTCATCACATTTACACTTAAAACAGCTTATAGGCTGTAAAGTTATAGTCATTAACTGTTTGCATTAGTGTCATTTTCAGAGAGGTTGGGTATGCCATCTTAAGCACTTTTGCATTTTGGACAGAAACATCAGTGTTCATCAGTTTCTGCCCCATTATGATGATTGGGTGGCAGCTATCCACCTTGTAAGATGATGGTTTGCACCATCGTAATCAACTCTGTTAGACATTGCTGTAGTGGCTCAGGAGCCCCAATCTAACAATGCCAAAAGCGGAGTCTCAACAGGCTGAGGTTATTCATGAAAGCACTGCCTTCTCAACCTCTCCTGAGGTGTACTGATCCTCGGGTTAAATCATCACCAGTCAGTTCCCCCCTCCCTCTTCAAAGCGGGGAGCAGCCATTGATCATCTGAGACTATGGTGATTTTTACTGGTCATGGTAGGTAGTGAGAAAATATGCATTTACCTGTTATCACCTGTCTGGTCTGTACTTACATCCTCCAATTCCTTACTTTTCAAATGATTAGTCTCGTACCAAGATGTCCACGCTTTCTCAGGTCATGATGTCATGCAAAAGATGTGGTCTATATTTTCCACATATTTCTCTAAGGATTGTGTTTAGTCCCCAATGTTTGGACTTGGATTCTCATTAACTGTTTCTTTCTAATGAGCCTTAGGTTGTAGAAAAGGATCTTGTTGAGTATTGGTTTGAGTTCTGGTGTTCCTTGCTGCCTTGGTGTTGGGCATTCTTTAATCTGTTCTGTTTCTTATTCCTATCGTATCTTGAATCTGCGTAGGCACAATGGGCTCCTTCTGTGCTGCGTCATTCTATATAAAATGGTGACACCAATTTTATTTTCTTCTGTACAGATTTATTCTCATGACAGAATTCATGCCCTCCAAATATCGAGGTCGTATTTTACCTCTGGGACAGGTGAGAAAGTGTATGCGCTCTGAAAAGCTAAGTGGTTAGATTTCAACAGCTGACTTGTCCAGGGGACATGGTTCAGTGTTAATCATCTCAACATCGATAGATAGCCTTGATGAGACTGTGCTTTCTTCTCTGAGGAGATTCAAGGGTAAATCTCTAAGAAGGAGCAGTGTAATTTGGACTGAGTGTTCAAGATGAATGTGTAACAGGGAGCTAATCTCTTAGAGCCTGTTTCACACAATTATTACCCTCAATGCCCAGATCTGCTTAAGGATTCTCTGACCTCCCCCAGGCTGGAATTTTCCAGTCCAACTGCTGTCAATGGAGATTTGGCTGAGCACCAAAATTCTCTGTTCTCGCAGGCAGTGGCAGCGGGGCATGTGAGATCAGAGAATTCTGACCCACATATTGAGAGGATTGATCACCTCTCATACAGTTTGCTGTGGAGATATGGGGCAGGAGAGGGTGCCATTTTAATGTGGACAATTTGACAGATGGGCGAGAGGTGCCAGGAGTGGTCATAGTGGGATATGGTGGATTGGCATGGTGGCTCAAATTGTTAATCTGTAGTCAGTGAGCTACCAGTGTGAGGAGAGTATCCCAGTAAAAGTCTGCTGATCTAGAGGTGGTAAATTAGACATGGGCAACAGCTTAAGCGGGAGAGAGGTGGTGTTTTCTGTAGTTTGCATTCGGATCCAAAGATCTAGACAACTGGAATGAAAAAAAGACTTCTCTGAAATCTCCATCTTGCTGTCTCTGATGACAGATGAAAATCCATTTAATTATGGTTGGAAATGGCCACCTACTCAGTCTGTAGTACCCAGGGAGTGGTGGGCAAGAGCAGGAACTGGCAGAAGAGAAGTGATAGAGCAAAATTAACACTGGGGCCTTAATAATATCACTTCACTCCCATATGTGGGGTGGCACTGTGGCACAATTGTTAGCATTGCTGCTATACAGCGCCATGGACAGTGATTCCTGCCTTGGGTCGCTGTCTGTGAGGAGTCTGCACTTTCTCCCCACGTTTGTGTGGGCTTCCTCCAGGTGCTCTGGTCTCTCCCACACAGTCCAAAAGACGTGCTGGTTAGGTGCATTGGCCATACTAAATTTTCCCTCAGTGGCAACTACGGGATTTTCACAATAACATCATTGCAGTAATCATTAATGTAAGCCAACTTGTGGCAATAAAATATGCAAGAGACATTCTCCTATATCAGAGTGGGGCTCCTGTTGACAGAATTCATGTTTTTCCAGAACAGAAAACAAAACAAATGTCAACATTGAGATAAATTGGTGTAATTATCCACCACTTACCCTGTATAAACAGGGCACTAGTGAAGTGCAAATCATCCCATGGAGCCATAGTAGTTTACAGCACAAAAGGAGGCCATGTGGACTCAGCACATCTGCGTTGGATCAAACTATTGCATTACCCTGAGAATGGAGAATATTGCTAGCACTCAAGAGTGGTTGGAGTAAATTGTTTGCCTAAGATTTGTGGTTTACTTTAGTCTTTACGTTACTTTTATTGTAACAAATACATTCCTATCTGTGTCATTTCAATGGAGTTATGAACCCACTTGTCTTCAACACACTTGTAACAAAAGATGATCTTTCTTTGTTTCCCTTCCATTTTAAATCTGTTTTATTTTTCTTGTCTTCCTAATACCCTTTAGCGTGTGGCTAATGAATATAATCCTTTTAAATCTTCTGCATTTTTCTTCGTGAGCAACTATCGGTTGATTTAAACCATTGAAGTATTGTTTTTGAAATGTTACCTGCGTTTTACCCAGTGTAATGGTGCACTACCTGTACACTGTACCTCTACCTGTGGTTCAACCCTATTCACTGCTTTATTTCACACTGGAATTTCCTTTCCATCTTTTTCTCCCAAATCAAATGAAGGAACTTTAATCAAAATGTTAACCCTCTTTCTTTCTCTCCAGGATCTGCCAGACTTAATCTTTTCTTCACTCTTCCAATTGGGAAAGGAAACAGACCATTCATTGTGTTTCTTTTCTTTTTATTACTATTTTCATCTCTTTATCTCTTGCAGATATTCTGGCTCCTGGGATCCACAATTGAAATCCTTCTGGCATACCTAATTATTCCCACGCTGGGCTGGCGCTGGCTTGTGCGAATCTCCACCGTACCCAGTATCATCTTGTTGGTGCTATTCAAGGTGAAAGTAAAGCATTCTTTCCATTTTCAGAGCAATTTGAACAAATCTTTGATCCAATCTGTTCTAAATTGAGCAGAAAACTGCATAGCCACTGAAGATTGTATAAAGAGGACCCTTACGCAGGATATATATTATTTACGGATGGTTGCTTTTGTTCTCTTTCCTTTCTCACCTCTATCTACTCTTTTTTCTGTGCCCCTCCACCGAGCTTGTTCTCAGTCTCAATCCCCATACCCTCCTTTTTTTCACTGCATTCCATTTGATATTAACTCTTTACCTTCCAACCTTTTGTGTCCATGTTCAAAGGAGTCAGTCTTAGGTCAATGGTAGCCTTTGGGTTCGAAGATTGTGGTCCACGTCCCAATCCAGAGACCAAAACACAAAACATGCACTGCTGTTCCTTGTGCAGTACTGAGGGAGTGCTGCATTGTCAGAAGTGACAGCTTATGGCCTGGGTTTTTGCCTATGGGCGCGTACACTGTGTGGATTTGGAAGTGGGTGTGAATCTGTTCTGGGCTGCAGTTGGTCCCAGCGTACAACTTCACAATGGCTGGCCAATTGTCGGGCATCCAAGAAGGAATGTACTGCTGGGGAGGGTGGAAAGAGGATGGGCACTGAGAAAAGGGAATATATAGGCTGGTGCTCCCAAGCTGCAGATTTGGAAAGAGCTATTGATGGAGCCTTGGTGAGTTACTGCAGTGTCTCTTGTACACACTGCTGCTACCGAATGTAGGGAGTGAATGTTTAAGGTGGTGCAAATCCATCACTGGACCAATCATTGCTCAACAAGTTCTTGATAGCACTGATGATCCCATTCTATCATTTTGTTGACAATTGAGTATATATTGGTATTGGATTGGTAGTTGGCTAGATTGGATTTGTCCTGCTTTTTGTGGAGAGGACATATCTGAACAATTTAACCACCTGTTGGGTAGCTATCAGTGATTTATTTGGACTGGAACAGCTGGCTAATGGCACGGCTAATTCTGGGGCACAAGTGTTTTGTGCAAAACCAGGATTTTTCTGCACTTATAGCCTTTGTTGTATCCAGTGCCTTCAGCCATATTTTGATTTCATGCTGAGTAAATTGACTTGCCTGAAGACTGGCTTCTGTGGTGATGGGGCCTAAGAAGGAGGCCAAGATAAATCAGGTAGTCAGACTTCTGGCTGGAGGTGTTGCAAAAGAAACCCCACCCACAGTGTGCAGTAAAAGGAGTTTGGAGCCCTGAACTGGTGCTGAGATGGAGTGTTATTAAATTTTGGTCTGTGTTGAAATTTGACCAATATGCACGCAAGTAATCAGTTCTGTCGTGAAGTTTATTGGAACACATGGCAAGGTACAGCTGGGAGTGTAATTCTGTAAGAATTCAGCAACACCAATTTATAATCCAACCGATTTATTTGATAGTAAAAACGCGAGCCCCCAACACCCCGTGTCTTCCCCAGGCAAACGCAGTGCTCCGGTCCGCAACAGCACACATCAGCACAGACAGTCAGAGACCGCCGACCAGAATGCGAATCCCCACATCCAACCCGCCACTGAAGTGCCAAAGTGGCAAACAATGTGTGTGAAGGGAATCCCGAGCACTGTCGGAGAACCGTGTGTTTTCTCCAGACAGCACAGCAAGCGAGGCCCTCTGCTAACCCAGGCAAGTTACGGGGGTCACAGACAGCGCGTCACGAAGCCAAGATCCCCGTCAAGACCGTCCCCATGTGTGCGGAGCTTGGCCATCAGTCTCCGCCCAGCGACTCCGCGCCGCCGCGTATCACGAAAGCCCCCCCGAAGAACATTTACCCGCAGGTCGGAGGCCGAATGCCCATGACTGCTGAAGTGTTCGCCCACAGGAAGGGAACTGTTTTGCCTGGTGATTGTTGAGCGATGCTCATTCATCCGCTGTCGTAGTGTCTGCATGGTCTCCCCAATGTACCATGCTTCGGGACATCCTTTCTTGCAACGTATTAGGTAGACAACGTTGGCCGAGTTGCAAGAGTATGTACCGTGTACCTGGTGAATGGTATCCTCACGTTTGATGATGTCGTCCATGTCTATGATCTGGCATGTCTTGCAGAGGTTGCTGTGGCAGGGTTGTGTGGTATTGTGGTCACTGTTCTCCTGAAGGTTGGGTAGTTTGCTGCGAACAATGATCTGTTTGAGGTTGTGCGGTTGTCTGAAAGCAAGAAGTGGGGGGGTGGGGATGGCCCTAGCGAGATGTTCATCGTCATCAATGATATGTTGAAGATTCCGGAGAAGATGTCGTAGCTTCTCCGCTCCGGGGAAGTACTGGACAACAAAGGGTACTCTGTCCACCGTGTCCCGTGTTCGTCTTCTGAGGAGGTCAGTGCGGTTTATCGTTGTGGCACGTCGGAACTGTCGATCGATGAGTCGAGCGCCATATCCTGTTCTCACGAGGGCATCCTTCAGCGTCTGGAGGTGTCTGTCACGATCCTCCTCATCTGAGCAAATTCTGTGTATACGGAGGGCTTGTCCATAGGGAATGGCTTCTTTAACGTGTCTAGGGTGGAAGCTGGAGAAGTGGAGCATTGTGAGGTTGTCTGTCGGTTTGCGGTACAGTGAGGTGCTGAGGTGACCGTCCTTGATGGAGATGCGTGTGTCCAAGAATGCAACTGATTCTGGAGAATAGTCCATGGTGAGTCTGATGGTGGGATGGAACTTGTTGATATCATCATACAGTTGTTTCAATGATTGTTCACCATGAGTCCAAAGGAAAAAGATGTCGTCAATGTATCTAGTATATAACCTTGGTGGAGATCTTGTGTGGTGAAGAAGTCTTGTTCGAACCTGTGCATGAAGATGTTGGCATACTGAGGTGCGAATTTGGTCCCCATGGCTGTTCTGTGTGTCTGGATGAAAAGCTGATTGTTGAAGGTGAAGACATTGTGGTCCAAGATGAAGCAGATGAGTTGTAAAATTGCATCCGGAAACTGGCAGTTTTTGGCATTGAGTACTGAGGCAGTTGCAGCAATACCATCGTCGTGGGGGATGTTGGTGTAGAGCGCCGAGACATCCATTGTGACAAGGAATGTCCCTGGTTCAACTGCTCCATGTGTGCTGAGTTTCTGTAGATAGTCCGTAGTGTCAAGACAAAAGCTAGGGGTTCTTTGTATGATGGGTTTCAGGATGCCCTCGATATAGCCGGAGAGGTTCTCACACAGGGTCCCATTGCCCGATACGATGGGACGGCCAGGTATGTTTGCCTTGTGTATCTTTGGGAGGCAGTAGAGATCTCCAATGCGGGGAGTACGTGGTATGAGAGCCCGGAGGGTGTTCTGAAGGTCCAGATCAAAGGTTTTGATCAGAGTGTTGAGTTGACGAGTGTGTTCTTTGGTTGGATCTGCTGTTAACTGTCTGTAGTGTTTCTCATTGTTTAGTTGTAATTCTGGTCAGCTGAGTGTCTATCACACCACACCAAACAAATCATGCCACCGCAACAGTGTGTGTTGAAGGTTTTTGAAGAGTTCGCTGCAACTGTGCCCAGTTTTGCCCTTACCTAAGTCCTGCACTATTGCCAACAAGCCAGAAAGTGCGACCACCAGTCCAAAATTATTGAGTCCAGCAAAGTGCCCCCCATTATCTTGACTAACAGTTGATGTAAGGGCCAGTGACCCAGTGTGTGACCTCTAAGATCAATGCCTTGTAGGAGCTGTGCAATTAGGAGGACAATCGTTCTTTGGTGAATTTAAATTAGAGTTTATTGTGTTTTGCTGAGGTCTCAGCTAAAACGTTGACACTTTCATTTGAAGGATTTGTTGGATGTGACAGGAAAATTGAAAATTGAGAAACATTCTCAATGGAGTTCACATTCCCAAAACAGTACATCAAGCAAATTGTCTGAAATTTTTGCATAAAATTCTCGTCATTGCTGGAAAAGCAGGAATTCACAAAATATATCCAAATGATGCCCCAGTTTAAGGAACAAAGAAGAAGTGTTTGAAACTTGGGTGTGGAATTTCGTTGCTGTTTCGGTTGGAAATGTAATAAGATAATCAGTTGTAACAGTAGAAGGGAGAGATGTGAACTAAATAAAATGTGCTTTATGTATTAGGTGTCTTCAATTGCTTATTAACAAAAACTGCTGCAAGCAAAACCACTGAGTACTGTACCAAACATTCTAGAATGTTCTAGAGCTTGGAGTTGGCCAACGGGTGGCAAATGCTTGTGTAACGTAATCGTGTCTTTTGGTAGGAATAAGCCAGCAGTGTCTTCGTTGTGGAATGGAGAATTGTTGACGTCACTGGGTAATCTGTATTAATTTACAAGAAATCCTGTCCTGATCTATGGTTTCAATGCAGGTTGCATCCATAACTGTTTCATTTCTGTCTCTCTGGATCTGTCTTTTGGTCAAATATAACAGTACCTCTATAAGCAATGAGCAACAATCTCATCTCCGATTTTAACTCCTGTAGGACACTTAGAATCATAGAATACTACAGTGTAGAAAGAGGTCATTTGGTTCATCGAGTCTGCACTGACCACAATCCCACTCAGCCCTGATCCTCATAACCCTGCATTTACTTTAGTTAGTCCCCCTAATACTAAGGGGTAATTTAGCAGAACCAGTCCACCTAACCCACATATCATTGGACTGTAGGAAGAAACCAGGGCATCCGAAGGAAACTGATGCAATTATTAGGAAAATGTGCAAACTCTACACAGATAGTCACACAGACAGTGCTTAGGTCCCTGGCACTGAGGGACTGTGTTTTGTTGGTCAGGAGATGTGTTGACTGTGCTATAGTTCACCCCTACATTCACTCATTCATAACTTCATTCACTCTCTTCAGCCTAATTATCTGTCTGATCATCCACATATTATCCAAAACATGAAAATTCACTTACCACCCACTTGTCCATTCCCACTTGGGTCTTTACAACAATTGATAATTTGATGATCACCATTACTTAGACTAAGTTTACATTCCAGGTATATTAATTGAATTTAAATTCCACTAGTTGCTGTGGTGGGTTTTGTATCCATGTCTCCAGAGCATTAACCTCGGCCTCTGGATTGCTAATCCAGTAACCGTACCGCTGTCATCATCTTCCTCCCTGGTTATGCACCCAATATGTTGAATCTTATTAATTCTTTTTTTCAGTGTATTCCAGAATCGGCCCGTTACAATGTCTCCCAGGGAAACCCTCAGCTTGCTACGAAAACCTTGAATCACATTGCAAAGATGAACCATTCCTGCCTTCCTCCTGGCACGTTGACAGAATTTGAAATGGTAAGACTAAAAATACCTGCTATTCTTGCAGTAGTTTTTGATTTGATTTAATCACTATTGTCACATATATTAGTATACAGTGAAAAGTTTCATTTTTTTCGTATTATACAGACAAAATATGCCATTAATAGAGATGGAAAGGAGAGGATGCAGAATATAGCATTATTGCCATTGCTAGGGTGTAGAGAAAGATCAGCTGAATATATAGTAGGTCCATTCAAAAGTCTGATGGCAGCAGGGAAGGAACTGTTCTTGAATCTGTTGGTATGTGACCTTTTGTATATTTTTCCCAACAGAAGGAGATGGAAGAAAGTAAGTCCGGGGATGTGGGATCCTCCATTATGCTGGCTGCTTTTCTGAGACAGTGGGAAGTGTAGACAAAGTCAATGAATGGGAGACTGGTTTGCATAATGGACTGGGCTACGTTCATGAACCTTTGTAATTTTTTGTGGTCTTGGACAGAGCAGGAACCATACAAAACTGTGATACAACCAGAGAGAATGTGCAGACTCCTAAGGAAGTAGAGGTTTTGGTAGGCTTTCTTAACTATAGTGTTGGCTTGGAGGGACCAGGATAGGCTCCAGGTGATCTGGACACCTAGAAACCTGAAGCTACCTAACATTTGTGTTTTATTCCCATTGATGTAGACAGGAGTATGTTTTCCACTATGCTTCTTGAAGTCGATAATGATTTCCTTCATTTTACTGACATTGAGGGAGAGATTATTGTTGTCGCACCAGATTCTCTATCCCTTTCCATCTCATCATTGTTTGATATCTGACCCATGATGGCACTGTCATCAGCAAATTTGAAAATTGAATTGGAGGGGAGTTTGATCACACAGTCATAGATGTATAAGAAATATAGTAAGGATCCAAGAACACTGATTACATAAAAAATGTGTGGTACAGGTCTTAACACTGATGCCTTACAGTGCCCAGGGACCTGGAAACAATCCCAGTTTTGGGTGACTATCTGTGTGGAGTTTGAATGTTCTTCCCATGTCTGCATGGGTTTCCTTCAGGTGCTCTGCTTTCCTCCCACAGTTCAAAATGTGCAAGTTAGATTGATTGACCATGTTAAATTATCTCTTTGTGTCCCATGATGTGTAGGTTAGAGGGATTAGTGGAGTTATGGGAATAGGGTTTAGATAAGATGCTCTGTCAGAGTGTCAGTGCAGACTTGTTGGGCTGAATGGGCTGCTTTTGTACTATAAGATTGTTTGATTATCAGAATCATATGTTAAATAAGATCTTTGTGGAGAAATGCTTTTTAGAATGTATCTATGATTAGGGAAATATGTGAAAAAAAGTAACTACAAAATAATTAGGCTCGACATAAAAAGATTAAAGAGTCACAGACAAGGTTAGAAAAAGGAAGCCAGATAATATAGATCTGATTCAAATGAACTGTGCTTAAATGCTTGCCAGCTGGTCATAAGATTAGCAGTGAGTCATCTTAAAATATCAAATATGTAAAGGGGAAAAAAAACAGAGGAAGGCAATGGCTACTGGTATTATCACTTGACCATTAATCCAGAAACTCAACTAAACTTTTGGGGATCTGAGTTTGAATTCCACCATGGCAGATGGTGCAATTTGAATTCAATAAAACATATCTGGAATTAAGAAGCTACTAAGAACATAAGAACATAAGAAATAGGAGCAGGAGTTGACCATCTAGCCCTTCAAGCCTGCTCTGCCATTCAATAAGATCATGGCTGATCTGAAGTGGATCAGTTCCATTTCCCTGCCTGCTCCCCATAACCCTTAATTCCCTTGTCTATCAGAAATCTATCTGCCCGTGACTTAAATATTTTCAGTGAGGTAGCCTCCACCACTTCAATGGGCAGAGAATTCCAAAGGTTCGCCACCCTTTGAGTGAAGAAGTTCCTCCTCAACTCTGATCTAAAATGCCTCATCCACCTTATTTTGAGGCTGTGCCCCCTAGTTCTGGTTTCCTTTCTAAGCAGAAAGAACCTCTCTATCTCTACCCTGTCTAGCCCCTTCATTGTCTTGTAAGTCTCTAAAAGATCCCCCCCGCCCCAGCCTTCTAAACTCCAATAAGTACAGACCCAGTCTATTTATTCTCTCTTCATAAGCTAACCCCCTCATCTCCGGTATCAGCCTGGTAAACCTTCTCTGTACTCCCTCCAAGGCCAATATATCCTTATGTAAATAAGGGACCAAAACTGCGCATTGTTTTGACCATGAAACCACAGTTTCATGATCATGAAACCATTATTAATTGTTGGAAAAACCCAACTGTTTACTAATGTCATTTAAGGAAGAAAATCTGCTGTCCTTACCTACATGTTTAACCTACATGTGACTCCAGATCAACAGCAATGTGGAAGATTATCAACTGCCCTTGGACAAGTAGGGATGGGCAATAAATTCCCTAATAAGTCCCTGTTTATCCAAATATTTGTAAATCCTATCCCTTATCACGCCTTCCAATAATTTGCCCACCACTGACATCAAATTTATTGGCTTGTAATTTCCTGGATTTCTTTTGGAAGCTTTTATAAACAAAGGAACAACACGAGCCACCCTCCAATCATCCGGTACCTCCCCTGTGAATATTGACATTTTAAATATATCTGCCAGGGTCCCTGCAAGTTCAACACTAGCCTCCCTCAAAGCCCGTGGGAATACCCTGTCCGGTCCTGGAGATTTATAACTGTGATTTGCCTCAAGACAACCAGCACCTTCTCCCCTGTGATCTGTAAAGTTTCCATGACTTCCCTACCTGTTTGCCCTATTTCTATAGACTCCATGTCCATTTCCTCAGTGAATACGGATGCAAAAAACCCCATTTAGTATCTCTCCCATCTCTTTTGGTTCCATACACAGTCTACCACTCTGGTCTTCAAGAGGACTAATTTTATCTCTCGCTATCCTTTTGCTCTTACATACCTAGAGAAGCTCTTTGGATTTTCCTTCACTCTGTCTGCCAAAGCAACCTCATATCTACTTTTAGCCCTCTTGATTTCCATCTTAAGTAGTTTCTTGCACTTTTTATACTCCTCGAGCATCTGATCTGTTCCTTGCTGCCTGTACATTACATAGAACTCTCTCTTCCTCTTAATCATTGTTATAATCTCCCTCAAGAGTCAAGGTTTCTTATTCATATTTACTTTGCCTTTAATTCTGACAGAAACATACAAACTCTGCACTCTCAAAATTTCTCCTTTGAAGGCCTCCCACTTTCCAGTTACATCCTTACCAGAGAACAGCCTGTGCCAATCCACACTTCCCAGATCCCTTCTCATTTCATCAAATTTGGTCTTTTTCCAGTTCAGAACTTCAACCCGAGGACCAAATCTATCCTTACCCATGATCAGGTTGAAACTAATGGCATTATGATCACTGGATCCAAAGTGTTCCCTCATACTCACATCCATCATCTGCCCTAACTCTCAATAGGAGATCCAATATCTCACCCTCTCTAGTTGGCACCTCCATATAGTGATGTAGAAAATTCTCTTGAATATACTTTACAAACTCTACCCTGTCTAAACCTTTAACAGTATGCGAGTCCCAATCTATATGTGGAAAATTAAAATCCCCTAGTGTCACAGCTTTGTCTTTCTTGCCGTTGTCAGCTATCTCTCTGCTGATTTGCTCCTCCAATTCTCACTGATTATTGGGTGGTTTATAATTCAACCCCATTAATGTGGTCATACCTTTCCTGTTTCTCACTCTGCCCATGGGGCATCTGTAGTCAAGCTCCCTAATCTATCCTGCCTTGAGTACTACTGTAACATTTTCCCTGACCAACAATGCCACCCCACCCAACTACCCCCCCCCCCTCCTTTTATCCCTCTGCCTCTATCACGCCTGAAACATTGGAACCCTGGAATATTGAGCTGCTAGTCCTGCCACTCCTGTAGCCAAGTCTCACTAATGGCTAT
Source organism: Sphyrna mokarran (assembly GCA_024679065.1). Lineage (NCBI taxonomy): Eukaryota > Metazoa > Chordata > Chondrichthyes > Carcharhiniformes > Carcharhinidae > Sphyrna > Sphyrna mokarran. The sequence continues at coordinate 53,822,537 of JAGIQG010000008.1, read as the reverse complement.
AATGTCATATTTCCACGTGTCAATCCATGCCTTCAGCTCAGCTGTCTTCCTCACAATACTCCTGGCATTGAAGTAGACACACCTCAAAAGATTATTTCCACAACACACAACCCTTCCATTGGTGATGTTGCTTGAACTGACTGATATTTTTACCCCCACTCCATTATCTGCATTGGTACTCCGGTTCGCAAACTGAGTTGAAAAGATGGCTTTCCTGATGGCCTTTTTAAAGCCTGGAAGAAAGTTGTTCCCAATCACATCACACAATAGCAGTATGTCAATGACTGGGGCTCTCTGAGCTGCAAATATATCCCTCAGTGTGTCAGCCACACAAACAACCATCATTGAGAATACAACAAGGGCAAGATATCAAATTCCAATGCTGGAGAAATCAGAGATGACACGGTGACACTGCTACCTCAGCACCAGCGACCTGGGTTCAATTCCAACTTTGAGTGATTGTGTGGAGATGCATGTTCTCCCCATGTCTGTGTTTGTTTCCTCCAGATGCTCAGATTTCCTCGCACAGTCCCAAGATGTGCGCATTAGATGAATTGGCCATGACAGATGCACAGGGTGATGGTGATAGGGCGTAGGAGAGGGCCTGGGTAAGATGCTCTTTCAGAGAGTTGGTGCAAACACAGGATGGCTTCCTGCACTGTAGGGATTCTATGGATCATTGTGATAGGATAATCTCAGCTGAATTTCATTTAAAGAAACAATGACTTCGATAAATTTCTGACTTGCATTTCTTTTTTGTCTGAAGCCAAAAAAGGGAAGACTTCTTGACTTGATAGATGCAGAGTACAGACGCACAACGCTACAGTCCTGGTTCATCTGGTAAATACACCTACCTTTAAGCTATATCCAGATATTCAAGCACATCCGTAAATATTCTTGAATGCAGCTCTTCTCCTTCTGCTCCTCACTCCTTTCTGTGTCACAGGTGTCACGAGCACTGAAGACCAGTTGGTCCTCCTTCCCCAGCCCCACCTCTGCTGGCTATTCTTCAGTGGTGAATATCAATGGACATTGAACTGTGAAAGGCACCTTATCTAATCCAGTCAGTCCCCTGAATTTCTGCTCACTTTTTCAGCCAGGGTCTTTAGGTATGAAACAGGGGCTGCAAACTGTTGCTCATCACATTGAGACAGTTGTAACAATGGGAGAAATTTAGTCCAGGAAATGGGTGCTTCCAACTGAAATCGATGGAATTCCTAGCTGAGAATTGGCAAGGGCCAGCCCGCCCTAATCGATTGACAGCTGGTCTCAATGAAAATGATGCCTGAGGGCTTTACCAATTACATGGCGAGTATGGGCCTCTTTGCTGATCTTATTGACAATTGCTTCTGCTTCCTACGGAACATAAGACCCCAAGAAATAAGAAGAGCAATAACCCATTTGACCCCTTAAACCATTCAAATAGGATCATGGCTGATCCAACATTTCTAATATTCACTTTCCTGTCCTTTCCCCATAATCCTTGATTCTCTCCCCCTTGCACCATCTTTCCAGCCAGATATTCATCTGATTTCTCCTGGTATTTTTACTCTGACTAGTATGTGGCACTGGTAGTAATTCTGAAATCAGTACCTTTAAGGTCCTACTTTTCAACTTATTTCCTAACTCTCCACATTTGGCTTTTAGGACTTCAGGTTTTTTAACATACATCATTGGTATCAACGTGTACCATGACCACTGGCTGTTCACACTCCCCCTCCAGAATGTTCTGCACCCACTCTGAGACATCCTTGACCTTAGCATCAGAATGGGAACACACCATCCTAAAGTCTTGTCTGCGGCTACAGAAACACCTATTCCCTCTTACAATTGAATCCCCTATAACTATTGCATTCCCACATATTGTCCTCCTCTCCTATGAAACAGAGCCAACTGCAGAGCCACAAATTGTGAATTCTTTCCCACGAGAGGCTATTCCCTCCAACAATATCCAAAGCGGTACATCAATTCTGCAGGGGAATGGCCACAGGGGATTCCTGTACTGCTGCTTAGTCCTCTTACACGGTCTGGCTATCACCCTTCCCCCTTTTCCCTGTGGAATCCTAGCCTGCAGTGTGACTACCTCTCTGTAATGCATTCCACAATACCCTCAATTTCGCAGATGCTCTATATTTGAGTTCCATTCTGTGAATCTCAGCCTGTCCCCTTATTTGTGACCCTCAGACTCACCAATCAGGCCCTCCCTCTCTGATCTGTGATCCTCAGCCTGCAACTTTGCAAAGTCCTTCTGTCCTCCTGTGAAATGCGGCAATGAAATAATTGGCTGTCTTGCTTCCTGCTTTAACATTGCCAAATTGCACTTGGAAGGGATCTGACAGCACCTATTTCCCACTTGTCATTTGCTTAATTGTAAAAAGTATGTGTAAAATTGTTCAGCAACTTATAAATGAATATTAACTGACTTTTTAACTATCATTGTTGGCTTTCTTCCCCATGAAGCTGCTTCTGCATTGGCCAATTAAATCAGCCATCAGTTTCACTAGTTGGAATGCCTATTTGCCCATTCCCACCTGATTTTAAGGCCGTTCTTACAAAACCCATTTTGACAGTTTTCATTGAATTCCAACTTATACCTGGGATTAGCCAATTTAGCACAGGCTAATGATGAAACCTGGGAACACGGGGCTTTATTCTATACTTGGCAAGTGTACTGACCATCAGATTATTTGGCAATGCTATTAACAGCTGTCCATTCCCCTGTGTTTGGGGAAGTGGTGTGACTTGGCCTCCTAGTTTGCTGAGAATCTATAGATTGAACCATGGTCTAGATTTATGAGTTACACAGGAAAAGTTGGATGTCCACCTTGTGAAAAACATTGAGGTTCAAAGTCACTGCAATCAGTTTGGGAACTGAGGAACTCAACTGCTTGAGCAATGGAGCTCACTATTACAAACTTCAACTTTGAATTAATTTCTCCCTTTAATTACACCAATGTCGAGGCTGTTTTGACTTCTTGTGGATATCTGGTGCCTTTTCCCAAGAGAAAGTCAAAATAATGGGGAGATTCCCACCGAGTATGTTATACGCATTGAGGTGGGACTTGTACCTTCTAGGGCTGTGGATGCATCATTTATTGAAAGAATTATGCAACTTCAGGTATGACAGAACAGCAATGACCAGTCCTACGATGTATAGGTTAGGTGGATTGGCAATGTTAAATTTCCCCTTAGTGTCCGAAGATGTGTAGGATATCTGGATTAGCCACAGGAAATGCACAGGGTTATAGGAGGAAGATACTGGAGTGTTTGTTTGGAGGGTTGGAGCAGACTCAATGGGCTGAATGGCCTCCTTCTGCATAGTATGGATTCTATAAGGAGTTGGTGACAAACTGACCATATTTAATAAATTATATACCTGACATCTCAATCAATTGTTGAATCAAATAAATTAATCCTGGTGGTGACGAGAATTGCTTGGCTAACAGCTGGAAATTGAACAAAGTGTGCAGAGGACACAAAATGTGAAGAGGAATATAAATAGTTTAAGTGACTGGGCAAGGGTCTGGCAGATGGAGTACAATGTTAATAAATGTGAGGTTATCTATTTTGGTGGGAATAATACCCAAAATGGACTATCATTTAATGGTAAAATATTGCAGCATGCTGCTATGCAGAGGGACCTGGGTATCCTTGTGTATGAATCACAAAAAGTTGGCTTGCTGGTGCAGCAGGTAATTAAGAAAACAAATGGGGTATTGCCCTTCATTGCTAAAGGGATGGAGTTGAAAAACAGGGAGGTTATTTTGCAGCTATATAAGATGCTAGTGAGGCCACACCTGGAGTACTATGCACAGTTTTGATCTCCTTACTTGAGAAAGGATATACTGGCACTGGAGGAGGTGCAGATGAGATTCACCATGTTGATTCCAGAGTTGAGAGGGTTAGCTTATGAGGAGAGACTGATAGGCTGGAACTATACACATTGAAATTGAGAAGAATGAGGAGAGATCTTATAGAAACATATACGATTATGAAGAGAATAGAAAAGTTAGAAGCAGAGAGATTGTTTTCACTAGCAGGTGAAACTAGGACTAGGGGGCATGGTTTCAAAATAAGAGGGAGCAAATTTGAGACTGAGTTGAGGAGAAATTTCTTCACCCAGAGGGTTGTAGTTCTGTGAAATTCCCTGCCCAGTGGAGCAGTTGAGGCTACTTCACTGAATGTTTTCAAGGCAAGGATAGATAAATTTTTGAACAGTAAAGGAATTGAAGGTTATGGTGAGTGGGCGGGTAAGTGGAGCTGAGTCTACGAAAAGATCAGCCGTGAATGGTGGAGCAGGCTAGAGGGGCCAGATGGTCTTCTCCTGCTCCTAGTTCTTATGTTCCTATACAACCTTTAGTGACAATTTTATACAGTCATTTGAGAATATTTCATATTTAAATTATGCGAGTCAAGCAATGTGGGTTTTTAAATTCATTGGCAGTCATCTTGATCTCATAAGGCGACTAGTTGTACACTAGTGGTAACACTAATGCTTCACGTTGTAACCTGTCCAAAGGCAGCAGTGTTGTACTACAGGCCCATAGGACATTAGATGGCTACATTTGAGCAATAATGCCTGCAAGATCTTGCTGGAGCAGGGCATCCTGTGAAAGTCTAGATTTTAACATATTTTTGCCTGCCAGGTTTCTAACAGTGTACTGTTGATCATGACATAATCAATCAGGCTCTTGGTTATCTGAGATCTTGGTGAGCAATGGAACAAACAAAGTATTTCCTGAAGCAAACAGAGAAAGGATTGAGAAACAAAGTGAATAAGTGAGGAGGAATTAATTATCAAATCAGGTACAAAAAGAGAAATAAATGGAGGACATGAAAGATTGGAATGAAAGAAAGATTAAATTGACAAAATGGAATAGTAAGAAACTCTACTTATATTTAACCTCTGTAAATGCAATAACAATGTAGAACCTGAAACATCATACTTTTAGTTGTTTATTTTCTGGGCAAAAAGTATTGACAGTAATATACATATCCTTAAAAGGCAATGGGCAGGCGACAGATAAATGCAACAAATTCTTAAAAATTATAGGAAGTTGAGGCTAGGTGCTTTCATTTTCAGAGCTCATGGTAGAGTGTGACTTGTCCAGCAGTTTGTGATGATTTGCAATTCACAAGGTATCCCTCCTTTTCTTCAAGGTGCTGATTGATTTGATGAGTTATTATTGTATATTATTAATATGGATTAATTAATAATCAATCATCTAGAGTGATGGCAGTACTTTTACTGACCAGAATGTGCTGAAAATGTTTCTTTGTCCTTGTTTATGACCACCCAATTTGAAGAAGGCCTGAAGAGATTCATGAAAGCAATGGACCTATTTGGATGGTTGGAGACACCATATAATATGTTAACGTTTATCTGGTAAAATAGCCTAAATTGAAATGCACTGAAAAAGTATCTGTTTGAAGTAATTAATCTCTTTGGTTTTTCCAGGTTAGGAACAGCATTTGCTTATTATGGGTTGGTTCTAACCAGCTCAGAGCTTTTGGAAAACAACCCTGTCTGTAGTGATGAAGGAAGTAGCAAGGTCGCAGTCAATACATTGGAGACCTGTCACTGCAAGATGTTCGAATCTGCAGACTACCAGACTATGGTCATCAGCACTTTGGGAGAATTCTTGTGTGAGTACAGCTTCTCTGTTTAAAATTTTAATTATTGTTCATCCTTTCTCTTTCATGTAATTTCTGGATTTCATGATCTTGAATCCATGTGACTCTGAATTCTGCATTGTGCGCAGAATTAATTATCCTATCAAAGATGAAGGATAGAAACCATGTATCAGTACTGGCTTGGTGGGCTGAAGGACTTGTTCTGGTGCTCTATTGTTCATTGTTTTTTGATTGTCCAACTCTGCCTCTTCCAAATGTCTTCAGTGTAGAATATGATACAATACTGCTGCAGTTTTAGACAGGTGGATCAAAAAACAGCAGTCATCTCATTGTTAAGAAGAAAGATTCAGATTAAAGTTACTATCATAATTGGTTGGCAATAAACAAGTCACATTCTCCCTGACATGGATGTACATACTAGAGATTCAATGCAATTATTGGATAAGAACCCTACATGATTTGTAAGATTATTTAAGGTTGCAGTTCTCCCCAGTCCCAGTCCCAAGAACCCTGGTCTGAGGCCCATTCTCTCATATGTCTAGGTGAATGCGCCAACAATGGTTTATAGTTTGACCTCTTATTGTGCGCAGATGCAGATTTTATCTGCGTACTGCAGCTCGATGACACAAGCTGAAGTGATCTTGGTTCTGGCATAGAGGCGTAGTGGGTTAAACAGTTTCCTGCTTGTCTGGTAGGTAGTTCCATTCCAATGGGGGGAGCTTCACGGTGATGGAGTCAAGTGTTGCTGCAAGAAGATGGAGAAGAACGTCTGTGCAATGATGCAGTACTGTTTGATCCCAGCTTGCACATGTATTATACTATGGGGGTCCCCTTGATAAGGATGGCCCAATGTTTGTATTAGCATCATGTAGCATATGCTCTGCAGAAGGCTTAAAGCTATTCTGCCATCCAGTAATGGTAAAGTTTGAACATGCCAGCTTTACTGGAAGTTTAATCTTATCCAAAATCTCTTGTCGCTTTTTCATTCCACATTATCATTTCTCCTTTCTTTGCATCCATATGACTCATCTTAAACTTCGCCTATCCCTTCCTTTTTAAATATCAATAGAAGTTTGTACAATTTGTTTCTATGTCTCTTGCCAATCTGCTCTCATATTTTCTTTTCTCTTCCTTTATTGAGTTCTGCGTCATTCTTTGCTGAATTCTAACATTGTTGAATAGGTTACTTAGACTGGGGCAAAAGACACACCCAAGTAAAATAACAGTAATGAAGCTAGCTATCATTAACAAAATGAAAATGCTATATTTAATATTTTTGGGAGCTTCTTCTTAATTCTATGTCACAAAGAATTTGTAGGAACTGATTTACGAAAGTAATGCGTCAGGAACTCAACTAAATGTATTTAGTTGAATGATTAAAATGATACTTTTTTTATTCATTCATGGGACATCGCCGACTGGCTAGCATTTATTGCTTATCCCTAGTTGTCTTTGAGAAGGTGGTGGTGAACTGCCTTTTTCAATCACTGTAGTCCATGTATTGTGGGTTGACCCAAAATGCCATTAGGGAGGGAATTCCAGGATTTTGACCCAGAGATTGCAAAGGAACAGTGATGTATTTCTGAATCAGGATGGTAAGTGACTTAGAGGTGGTGGTGTTCCCATTTACCTGCTGCCCTTGTCCTTCTAGATGGAAGTTGTCATGGGTTTGGAAGGTGCTGTCTAGGGTCTTTGGTGATTTGCAGTGCATCTTGCAAATAATACACATGTTGCTACTGAATGTCAGTGGTAAAGGGATTGAATGTTTGTAGATGTGGTGCCAGTCAAGCAGGCTGCTTTATCCTGGATGGTGTCGATCTTCTTCAGTGTTGTTGAATCTGCACCCATCTGGGCAAGTGAGGAATATTACATTGCAGTCCTGAATATGCCTTGTAGATGGTGAATATGCTCTGGGGAGTCAGGAAGTGAGTTACTTGCTGCAGTATTCTTAGCTTCTGACCTGCTCTTGTAGGCACTGTGTGTGTGTGGTGAATCCAGTTGAGTTTCTGGTCAATGGTAACCCCAAGGATGTTGACAGTGGGGGACTCAGTGATGGTTACACCATTGAATGTTAAGGGGCGGTGGTTAGTGTGTCTTATTGGTGACGATCATTGCGTGGGGCATTTGTCTGCCGTGAATGTTATTTGCCACAAGTTAGCCCAAGCCTGGATATTGTCCAGATCTTGTTACATTTGGACGTGGACTGCCTCAATATCTGAGGCGTCACATATGGTGCTGAACATTGCACAATCATCAGCGAACATCCCCACTTCTGATCTTATCTTGGAGGGAAGGTCATTGATGAAGCAGCTGAAGATTGTTCGGCCTCGAACACTACCCTGAGGGATTCCTGCAGAGATGTCCTAGAGCTGAAATGACTGACAACTACAACCATCTTTCTATGTACCAGGAATGACTCCAATCATTGGACAGTTTGCCCCCTGATGGCCAGTTTTGCTAAGGCTCCTTGATGCCACACTCGGTCGAATACAGCCTTGATGTCAAGGGCTCTCACTCTCACCTCACCTCTGGAATTCAGCTCTTTTGTCCATGTTTGAATCAAGGCTGTAATGAGCTCAGGAGCTGTTTGAATCTGGGAATCATGAGCAGGTTATTGCTGAGCAATTGGCAGCACTGTTAATGATCCCTTCCATCACTTTATTGATAATCGAAAGTAAATTGATTGAGTGGTAATTGGTCAGGTTGGATTTGTCCTGCCTTTTGTTTACAGGACACAGCTGGGCAATTTTTCACATTGTTGTAACTGTACTGGAAGAACTTGGCTTGGGGAGTGGCAAGTTCTGGAGCACAAGTCTTCAGTATTATTGCTGGAATGTTATCAGGACCATTGCTTTTGCAGTATCCAGTACTTCCAGTCATTTCTTAATATCACATGGAGGGAATCAAATCGGCTGGAGGTTGGCATCTGAGAACTACTGGAGGAGGCTGAGATGGATCATCCATTTGGCACTTCCGGCTGAAGATTGCTGCGAATATTCCAGCCTAATCTTTTGCATTGATGTGCTGGGCTCCTCCATCATTGAGGATGGGGATATTTGTGGAGCCTCCTCCTCCGGTGAGTTTTTTTATTTGTCCACCATCATTCTTGACTGGATGTGGAAGGACTGCACATCTTGGATCTGATCCATTGGTTGTGGGATCACCTTGCACTGTCTATCAATCGCTGTTTATACTGTTTGGCATGAAAGTAGTCCTGTTTGGTAACTTCACCAGGTTGACACTTCATTTTTACGTATGCCTGGCATGCACTTCTGAACTCTCCATTGAACTAGAGTTGATTCCCTGGATTGATGGTAATGGCTGAGTGGAGGATGTGCTGGGCATAGGATTGTAGATTATGTTGGAGTACAGTTTCACTGCTGTTGATGGCTCACGGTGCCTAATAGGTGTCCAGTCTTGAGTTGCTAGATCAGTTTAAAGTCTGTCCCATTTAGTGTGGTGATAGTGCTACACAATAAGATGGAGGTTATTTTCCATATGAAAGTGGGACTTTGCCTCTACAAGCTGAAGGTTGTGTTTGAGAAAGGGTTAGTGCATTTTGCATGACTTGGGTTAAATTACATCAATGATTGCACCTCAAGGGCCTTAAATTGGCTGCAAAGGGTTGGTATAATGTGCTATATATAAATGCAAGCTCCTTTCTTAATGGGATTTCCTGATCAGAGCAGTACAACAAAAAGTTATTAGATGTTTTTAGATACCTCCCCTCCTCGGAGGCAGCATGTCAAGCAAAGGGGTAATTTAACTCCTTAAACTGACTGTCCGTTATGAATAATACTTGCATTTAGAAAATATAGGCATGACTGTGCACTCTGTGATGAGAATCAGATTGCTTGCAGATTAGATTTTCAGGTGATTCCGTTAGCATGTATGAGTAAACTTAATGAAAAGGCTGCTCTTAGATTCAGCCACATTCTTGGCTGCTATCATGAAAAACAAAATGACCTTCTTCTGATACGGGAAATACATCATCAGATATTAGCAGCACACAGCTCAGCTGTGTCTCACACATCACTGCCACTGTAAGATGTCAGTTACATATTGCTGCTAATATGGCATCGACCAAACAGCGAGAGAAATTTCGCCTCACAAAGCCTTTATTTTTTTCACCGCTACAAAGTACAGACTCATTTAGATTACTAGGATGAACTCAAGTTATATAGCACAAGCTAAATTCACCTGTTCATGTACCAATGTGAGAATTAAGATGTCGGCACAGTACATATCCATTCAGCCCATTTCATGTGTGCTAGCTCCTTGAAGGAGCTATCCAACTAGTCCCTTTCCTCCATCTGTGCTCCTCTTTGAAAATATTTACCACTCTTCCCCTTCGATAAGCTCCTGAGATAGATTTATAGCCCACTGCTCAGTTTTAACATTGGAATTGTGAATCAGTAGTCTGTCATTCAATTTTCATTTCCACTGTGTTACCAAGTGGCCACCCACAACGTCACTTTCGAGTGGGGTGACAATCTGAAAATCCACTCCCTCATGGACACTGCATTCATCCCATTTCATCAAATCATGGAATCCCTACAGTGCAGAAGGAGGTCATTCGGCCCATTATGTTTGCACCGACTACAATTCTATCCAGACCCTATTCCCATAGCCTCATATATTTACCCTGTTAATCTCCTGACACTAGGGTCAATTTAGCATTGCCAATAGACCTACCATGCATATCCTTTAGACTGTGGGAGGAAACTGGAGCACCATGAGGAAATCCATGCAGACATAAGGAGAGTGTGGGTGACTTGAGGCTGGAATTGAATCAGTTCCCTGGCATTGTGAGGCAGCAGTGCTAACCACTGTGCTACCTCTGGTGCGACATTCAATGCACTATTAACCCCTTGTATTCTAGTGGTAATCTTGTTATATGTCCTCAGCTTAACAATACACCGAACAGTGTAAATACTGAATTACCTCATCAAAAAAACCTTCCCAAATTTGAAGACGTCAAATATCTATTGCGTTTTCTGTCCCGCAGTGGGATGGTGGGAATGCTGAGCAAACTAAAAATGAGAAACCAAGTCTGACTAGATCAGCTGATGTCAAGCTGAATCAGACAGCCCCAGAAAGCTCCAGGTTCCAAATTTGCTACCTGGTATCTGAGTTGAATTGGAGGAAAGGCAGACATCCCATTCAGCTAATGAAACCTATCCTATTCCTAGCAGAACTTTCCTGCTACAGTAACAATTGCACATTGGCATTCCTGTACCAGCTATCCTTCTACACCATCAGTCCTCAATGAGGAAGAAAGATACCCAGGGGAACAGCTTTAAACAGTTTGATCAAAAGCAATTCATTGGATGCTGGAAATCTAAAATAGAAATAGAAAATGCTGGAAATGCTCAACAGGTCAGGAAACAGCAGTGGAGAGAGGAACAGAATTATCGACTTGAAGCCTTGAGACAGCTGTTTGCCCTAGTATTGGAGTGGAAATAGATAGCCTTTATGCCGCTAGCCAGCTACTGGTGAATCAGGCCCTTTGGAGATCAGTTTGAATTTTCCAGTGTACTTGCTTGCTTGCACCTCCTCCCGCTCCCCCCACATATGGTGGCAGTGCTCTGGTAGCAGACCTGGGGAACAGCTGTCCAGGAAGACTTTGAGAGACTCTCTCCCCTGCCATTTCCCACCTATCTGGCCATAGCTGAAGCCCTTTTTTAAATTTTGAACGGAAATGTCCTCTCTCTTTGACTTCTGCTTCATGGAGATGGCAGTTATTTGGAAGTCAGTGTTGCATGGGATGGATAGGTGCACATGGGAAGGTGGGTGTTGCCATGGGAGTGGGTGTCCTGGCATTGGACTCGAACCCGGAGTTCTGGTCCAACAATAGGCGATATTACCACGGCACCACAAGGCCTCCTTTCCATTATAGTGTGAGATAAACAATGGGGTAGCTATCATAACTTTCTGGTAGTTTTGAATTTTCTGTGTTGGAATTGTCGGGTACAAGGATGTATACTATATCACAGCATTCCTGGAAATGTTTATGAAGACCGACAAAACTTCCTTTAGAGACAATTTGGAAGAGGGGCATGCCTATAACTGTAAAATTCTGCTCAATTATTTGCATGATTTTGGGAAATGATTATACTCAGTGCTATCAAGTATCAGCTGGGACACTGAGGTAGCATCATGCCTTTGAGGCTGAAGGTTTGGGTTAACGTTCCACCCTAGAAACCTTGGCATAAGATTTAAGCCAATCTTCAAGTATTCGTACTGAGGGAATACTGCACCGTCAGAGATCTTGTCCAGAATTTTCCAGCCTTCCCACCCTTCTACAGTGAGTTTTCCTACAGTGGAAGTGACTCTCCATTGGTCACCGGCAGAATTTTCCAGTCCCGTTGAAGTCTGCAGACAATTGCAAGGCTTGCCCTTCCCACTGCCGGGGAATCTGTGGTGGGATTGACATTGGAGGGACTGAAAAATCTAGCTGGTGGGAAAGACTGGAGAATCCCATCCATTGGCCTTTAAGAAGGGGGACATAATAACTGGAAATGAGAAGATAGTTGGGTATTGTACAGGTATTTACTGTTGGTCTTCACAACGGAAGACACAAGTAACATGCCAAAAATTGATGACAGGAAAGCTGTGGCAAGTGAGAACCTAGAAACTATCATTATCATGAAAAAGACAGTGTTGGGCAAGCTAATGGGGCTAAAGGTAGACAAGTCTTCTAGTCCTGATAGAATGCATCCTAGGATACTAAAAGAGATGGTAGAAGAAATAACAAATGCACTAGTGGTAATTTACCAAAATTCGCTGGACTCTGGGGTGGTTCCCACAAATTGGAAAACAACAAATGTGACGTCACTGTTTAAAAAAGGAATAGACAAAAGGCAGGTAACTATAGGCTGGTTAGCTTAACTTCTGTAGTAGGGAAAATGCTTAAATCTATCATCAAGGAAGAAATAGTGAACCATCCGGATATAAATTGTCCCATTGGTAAGATGCAGCATAGGTTCATGAAGAGGAGGTCATGTTTGACTAATTTGGTGGAATTCTTTGAGAACATTACACGTGCAGTGGACAATGGGAAACCTGCGGGTGTGGTCTATCTGGATTTCCAGAAGGATTTAACAAAATGCTGCACCAAAGACTGCAACTTAAGATAAAGTTGCACAGTATTACAGGTAATGTATTGGCATGAATAGATTGGTTAACTAACAGAAAGTAAAGAGTGGGGGTAAATGGATGTTTTTCTGGTTGGTGATCAGTGACTAGTGGTGTGCCTCATGGATCAGTATTAGGATCACAATTTACATAGATGATTTGGAGTTGGGGACCAAATGTAGTGTATCAAAATTTGAGATGACACTAAGGTGGGTGGAAGAGCAAAGTGTGCAGAGGGATATAGATAATCTAAGTGAGTGGACAAGGATCTGGCAGATGGAGTACAATGTTGGTAAATATGAGGTTATCCATTTTGGTAGGAATAGCAGCAAAATGGACTATTATTTAAATGGTAAAAATTTGCAGCATGCTGCTGTGCAGAGGGACGTGGATATCATTGTGCAGGAATCTCAAGGAGTTGGTTTGCACATACAACAGGTAATTAAGAACGTAAATGGAATTTTGTCCTTCATTGCTAGAGGGATAGAGTTTAAAACAGCGAGGTTATGTTGCAGCTGTATAAGATACTGGTGAGGCCACATCTGGAGTACTGTGTACAGTTTTGGTCTCCTTACTTGAGAAGGATATATTGGCACTGGAGGAGATGCAGAGGAGATTCATTAGGTTGATTCTGGAGTTGAGAGGGTTGGCTGATGAGGAGACACTGAATAGACTGGGGCTATACTCATTGGAATTCAGAAGAATGAGGGGAGATCTTATAGAAATATATAAGATTATGAAGGGAATAGATAAGATAGAAGCAGGGAAGTTGTTTCCATTGGCAGGTGAAAATAGAACTAGGGGGCATGGCCTCAAAATAAGGGGAAGCAGATTTACACTGAGTTGAGGGTTTGCTTTCTTCACACAAACGGTTGTAAATCTGTGGAATTCCCTGCTCAGTGGAGCAGTTGAGGCTACCTCATTGAATGTTTTTAAGGCAAGGATAGATGAATTTTTGAACAGTAAAGGAATTAAGGGTTATGGTGAAGGGGCAGGTAAGTGGAGCTGATCCACAGAAAGATCAGCCGTGATCTTATTGAATGGCGGAGCAGGCTTGAGAGACCAGGTATCTACTCCTGTTCCAAGTCCTTATGTTCTTATGTTTCTATTCTTGTTGTCCCTTAAATGAAACATTATAGCCTAAAGAGGACCCTTTTTCCTTGTGTCCTGGTAATCATTTACATCTTAACCATTGCCTAAATTGGATGATTCAGTAACTTATTAAATTAGTTTGTGTGAGCTTGCTGCGTGTATTTTGGCTGTCACATTTCCTTGCATTAGAAAACTGACTGTATTTTAGAACTACTTGGTTCATTGTAAAACTATTTGGCATGTCCTGAGATCTCAAATTAGATAAATGCAAAACTTAAGGATCCAAACCACTATATATAGCTCTTAGAAGAATTCCTTTTCAGTGGTAATCTTCCAATTTGGATTGTTTCAAAACTGAAGTTAACCCAGTTGAAGTGGCTGAGTTAAAGTAATGCTGATCAGAAAATTTGGCTTCATTGAGCAATGACTCTTAAGGATTGGCTTACTTTAAGAAGCAAGATGCACTGTGCATTTTGAAGGAAAGCTCTCTTTTTAGATGCTTCTCAATAATGACAGATACAACAATTTGCAATCAAGATATATCAGATGAATAGCCTGCCATCAATCCATGATGTCCACAGGATGAGCAGTAATGTTGCTGGGGCATGGAGAAATTGTTCATGGAGAAAATGGAGGAGAACAATAGTATGTACTTAACTAATGCCTCCTTCGAGGAACACAAACTCAACACCAAATTTTATTTTTATCGAGTTTAACTTATTTCAAGCCTCTTTGGTTTATTATTTCCTCTCTTATGCAAAACTTGAACTAAATTATTCCCTTTTTATTTTACAACTTAATTGTCTTTTCTTTCAGTTGTTCCATTTAGCCCTTTTGTCATTGAAACATTGGGAAGACGTCGCAGTTTGGCTTTAACTATGGGAGCCTCTGGAATTTTCTTTCTCTTCCTCAACTTCTGCAACAGCAGGTAACGTAGTTATCAACTATTGATTATGAAGAATCAACCTTTGATAGGTAAGAATTTACTCCCCAATTTCACTAGCAAGTTGAATTGAAACAATACCCCTAAAATGTCCCAATGCTTCATGGATCTTTTAGCCAGGTGTTCTTCATCCCTTCAACACACTTAGTTCTCTTCACGTTGTCTGCTGCCCCATCTTCATATTCTTCATTATCCAGCTATCACTGTCATCTCTACCCCTTTCTATTTAGTTTCTTTTCCACATCCCGAATCCCTTCTTTCACCAGTCCATTTATTAACAATCTCTCTGTTCACTGTGGTTGGCACAGTGGTTAGCATTACTGCCTCGCAGCACTGGAGACCCAGGTTTAATTCTAGCTTCAGGTGACAATATGGAGTTTGCACATTCTTCCCATGTCTGTGTGGGTTTCCTCTGGCTTCTCCCGTTTCCTCTCACAGTCCCAAGATGTTCAGATTAGGCAGATTGGCCATGCAAAATTGCCCCTTAGTTTGTGTTTTTTTGTGAATGTGATTATGCTTGAGGTGGTGTAGTGTCCTTCAAGCTATAAACTCGTGGTGATGACAGACAAGCAACTGGTTCCAGGATTAATTATCTACAGAACCAGATGAAAGTCGGATCTATGGATGTGGCAAGGTTGAGAAAGAGATATCTACTGTACCTTCCCTTCACTCTCAATCCCTTCTTTCACTGTATCTGTTCCCTTGTTTTTGGTTTGACCTGCTGTATTTAGGAAAATGAATTTTCTGCTCGTTCAATTTCTGCAAGTTGAATGATTGATTTGTCATTCTGATTGGAAATTTAAATCTTACATAGGTTTTTGTCAAATTTGTTAGAAGAACAATATTGCTGGTACAGAGAAAGCTGCAGTTCTAACATTGTGATTAGATTGCAAGCATTATGTACAAACTCTGTTCAATAACTTGTCACTAGGATGATAGTGGTTCTTCAGAAAGATGAGACAGGCAGGATTATGTTGTTTCTCACATGTGAATGCTCATTACTTAAAACCATAGAAGTGCCAGTAAAATCTGCAAATCAAGACCTGTGTTGCAGAAGTGATACCAAAAAATTTTCTTATGAAGTATGCTTCTTGCAAACCTCTCTTTAAAGAAACACGACAGAACAGGCTGAAGGGGAAAATGCAAACCCAATATCATTCTTCAGAAATGCACTTATTTCCCCAGCCAAATTGGGTCCCAATGATTCATTATTTTCATCAGTTTTGTCTTCTCTGATGAAAACTCCCCTTTCCTAGAGCAAATCAGTTGCGATAAATATTGTCAGAGAAAGGAATTATTTCCTCCAGTGCTGCTAAAACTTCCAAGTGAATTGTTACTTGGCTTGTTGATGTCATTTGTGGGTCAGTGGGTCATAGTCTGTAATCCAGATAGGTTGTAACTTCAAGTCTCACTGCAGAAATTTGAGCACATCATCTAGGGGTGACATTCCAGTACTGCACTGCTCAAGGTGCCAGCTTTCTAACAGACATTTATCTGAGTTTCAACAATGCACAGTGCGGGTGAGAATTGGAGATTGAGTTAAAACATTGTTACAGAATTTAAAAAATTAGAATAGAATTTCAAAAGCATAGAACAAGATTAAAATATAAAATAGAGGGTATACTGGATGCAGCTTGCAAGAAGTCGCCACTCTCTGGTGCCATCTTGGGAAGCGAGATCCCTTAAAATATCTGAAGTGGTCTGGTAAACCACTTCCCATCCATTATCAACCAGCAGGTTCTATACCTGGCATTGAGTTGATAACTTCCTGTGTTAGAAGATCATGGATTCTGAGATTGAGCACAGTTAGTACTGAGGGAGAGCTGGTGTCAGATAAGATATTACACAGAGGCAGATGTAAAAGATTCCATGACAACTGTTTGAAGATGAGTACGGAAGGTATCTCTGGTGTCCTATTTTACTACTCCACAACTAGCATTACTAAAAATGGATGATCTGGTGTTATCACATTACTGATGGTAGGAGCTTGCTGTGTGAAATTATCTGTCACATTTCTGAATTACCATCATGACTAGTTGCTAAAATTATTGATCGATTTATTGATAGAAAATTGCTTTGGGAAATGGTGAAAAACATCATATATGAGTGCAAATCTTTCTTTCTTTCCCAGAGGGGTATTGACTGCTTTACTTTTTGTTCTCCGAGCCCTGGTTGCTGCTAATTTCACCATCATCTACATTTACACTGCAGAGGTAGGTAGGCAACATCTTTGTAAATATTATTGAAGAACTCGGCCCTGCCATTGAAAGTATCAGTAATGTCTCAGCTGAAATGTCAAATAATGTCATGGAGAATATTCTTGTTCCAAACATTTTTCCATTGTATATTGAAAAAAGTACTACTGTTGCAATGGACTGTTAAATGCATTTCCAGCTAACTCTTCCAATTTTTGGCTCTTTAAACAGACTTGCAGAGTTTGGTCACTGCTTTGCTGAATATTCTATGTTAGTCCTGTTGATGAAGCAACCCTGGAATGACTTCCCTGAATGTGGTAGGGGGTCGTAACCTCAGGATAATGGTGGTGGTACATTACTCCCACATCAGGGGAACCAGAACTCAGCAAACAGAACTCATTTTCACTGTAGCAAAGGCCTTCTCTACAGTGTGGGAGTTATGAATCTTCAGAGAAATCTTAAATACTCATGAAGGATATCTAAGTTCTATAAAACTGTGAAGCTGGCAAGTTATTTAACTGATCAGCCCTTTAAAAATTAAAGGACTAGTCATTTAAATAACCTGCATGTCACTAGGAGAATTGGAAAAACATCAGTCCCAACAGTTTCAAAAAGAACATAGCACTTAGAAGCAGGAGTAGACCATCTGGCCCTTCAAACCTCATCCTCCATACAACTAGAGCACGGTTGATCTGGCTGCGGTCTTCATTCCATTTTCCTGTCTGTCCCCCATAAACCTTAACTTCTTTTGTCTTTCAAAAATTATTCACACGGCCCTGAATAAATACAATAATGCAAACTTCACTGCTTTTTGGGGATGATCATTTCTGTTAGTTTGAATAGTTGTTTGCTGACATAACCTTGAATGCTATTGCTCTAGCATTATTCATGCTTGACTGCTTTCCACCTACTACCATATTCACAGTAGTAGGGAAGGGAGTTGTTAAATTCAAAGTGTGATTAACAGCTGAAATGGGTTAGTAAAGGATTTGTTGTCTTTGTGGGGTTATGAATATAAATGTTTGTTTTTATAAGGGACTAAGTACTTGAGAGGATTTCATGCAATGAATGGGTTTTTGTATGTATGTTATATACATAAATTATGTATTTATTTTATATATAAATAAATAATATAATATAAATATATATATATATAGAAGTTCTTAATAGATATATTTTGTTGAATCTCATGTGGCCACCTCTAGACTGCGGCCCTGATTCTAACCAGCACTCATCCCTTCCTCCAGATCAAAGATCTTGCAATTTGAGTACTTTATCCCCCAAGTTGAGTGTGGCAAATTGGGAAATCTCCCTACTTGCAACATACCTGCCTCAAGACTGAAAAGTCCAGGTGTAAGAGTCAGTGTAGGCATGACGAGTGGAAAACCCTCCTTTTCTGCTGTAAGATTTTACATGTTGCAGGAAGCAATGTTATTCCAGTTATATTACAGTTGCATGTACTCTACGGAGTCAGCAACCCAACTCTATTCAATTTTCTCTTGGGGTATTTCGGATCATATGGCTGACCCAAAGTAGCTTCACAATGCGGAGACATGACATTGTGCAATTCTGGTGTTTGAAGAGAAAATTGGTGGTAATAAATACTTCCTTCTCCCATTGATTAGTCAATGTAACTAAACATCCAGGAAACTAAGGTTTCCGTAAACTGCTGAGGAAAGAGCTCAGTTTGTGAATCACAAGATCCATCTAGCTACTGAATAATCCAAGTAATGGAAGGGATGTTTTGAACAGAGCTGGAGGAGAAAGGTAGAACCAGCAACTATCTGAGAGAAGAGATCAAAACTTTCTTCAATCTAACCTCTCTCATGGAGTGTTGTGAAGTGGCCTTAGGCAAATTTAGCTGCAAATGCTTTTTGCTGAGATGGGGAAGGAGCTTCAAGTGACAGATGAAACGATGTCAGTCAGTATATTGATGCATTTTGAAGTAAGTAACTTCAAGCATTATTTTTTGAACTGAAGTATCATCAATACTGTAGGAATGCAGAGGGAGTAGTGGGTACAGGTTCATAGTCTGCACCACATTTTAATAAGATCTTAAATCTGCCCCTCAAGTGGAGGATGTGGTCAAGAAGGCATATGGTGTACTGGCCTTCATTAATAGAGGAATTGAGTTTAGGAGTTGGAAGGTAATGCTGCAACTTTATAAGACCCTTGTCAGACCCCACTTGGAGTACTGTGTGCAGTTCTGGTCGCCTCACTAAAGGAAGGATGTAGAAGCTATTGAAAGGGTGCAGAGGAGATTTACAAGGATGTTGCCTAGATTGGGGGGCATGCTTTATGAAGATAGGTTGAGAGAGCTGGGTCTCTTCTCCCTGGAGAGACAAAGATTGAGAGGCGACCTGATAGAGGTTTATAAGATGTTGAAAGGAATAGATAGAGTGGATTCTTGGAGACTATTTCCCAGAGCTGAAATGGTTGCTATGAGAGTTCACAGGTTTAAGATGCTGGGGGGCAAGTACAGAGGAGATTTTAGAGGTAAGTTTTTCACTCACAGGATGGTGAGTGAATGGAATCGGTTACCGTCAGTGGTGGTAGAGGCGAACTCGCTGGGGTCTTTTAAGAGACTTCTGGATGAGTGCATGAGAGTTAATGGGATTGGGAGTTACAGATAGTTCTATGGCCTGGTAAGTATAGATATGATCGGCACAACTTGTGGGTCGAACGACCTGTTTATGCTGTAGTGTTCTATGTTCTAAGATCATTAAGTTTACATTTTTATATTAGTGTCATATCTGGGTTTATTTTACTACTGCAATAAAATTACTGCAAAAATCCCTTAGTCACCATACTCTGACGCCTGTTTGGGTACATTGAGGGAGAGTTTAACATGGCCTGTGCACCTAGCCAGCACACCCTTTGGACTATGGAAGGAAACTGGAGCATCTGGAGGAAACCCACACAGACACAGGGAGAACATGTAAAATCTGCACAGACAGTCAAGCAAGGAGTCAAACCCAAGTCCCTAGTGTTGTGAGGCAGTAGTGCTAACCACTGTGTTGCTCTTTAAGACAAGTTAATGAACCTCTGGGCCTTAATTACAAGAAATATAGTCTCTGAAAACCATGAGAGAATGATGGCCCTGTACAAAAGCTGAGTAAGACATCAGAGAAAGTGTTGTGCACAATAGTGGGCCACTGACCATAGGTAGGATATAGAGAAGAAATAATATAATTCATTGAAATGCTGACTGATATGGGCAAATACAAAGGACCTCATGAAAAATTACATTTTATCATTACAGCAACACAGATTATGGAGTGATAAGGTCTAATTGTTTAACATTTTGACAGGATGAGGCAGGATAAAAAGTTGCAGATTGTTTCCAGTAATTCAAGAGTCTGGAATAAAGACCCTAGAAATGTCAGACCTAGAACAGAGAACAGGAGAAACTACTTCACATAAAGGGCTGTGGAATTAATTTAGTAGTTACATTAGAAGCTACGTCAACATTCAAGCTTAGATTGGCTATGCAGATGCATGAAAGAGAAGGATATAGGAACAGGTTAGAGAAATGTGATTAGGACTGTCTGCTCATTTGATAAGGAGAAGCCAAATGGCCTCAATTCATGTTAGAACTTCTGTGTATTTATGGTCCCAATATTCTGGGGTAATTACTGAGCCTCCAATTTACACTTCTCTGTCACATTCCTCTAATTAACATAATCTTTCCCAATGTCCGGACTTCAAGGAGCTTGAAGAAAAAGAAATTCTAAACTGTGTGTAATTCTACAAGGGATATAAAATGTGTTAAGTTATGAAGTCTGGGGGCAGGGAGATGTGGGGAGATAGGAATGAGCTCTGAAGATTGTTATTTGATATTTGTGCTTTCGATTTAGACTTTGTGAGATCTCTACTGGTTAATTTTCAGAAGTTTCACTGTTGATTCAAAATGCAGCTCAGGCAATTGGGCTTTTAGCATTGGCAGTCTATTTCAGATCAGAGTGCTGATGAGACTGAAAACCCAGGGAGAAGAGCTTCATGAAGTTACCCCTCATGATTCTATCTTCATTTGTATCGGAGTACTTGGTTACAGGTTATTGTATCTTTTTTTTTGCTCTGTGGCTTTTTAAAATGCTCTCTGCATCAAAGGTTTGATCCAAGGCCAGAGGTCAGGCTACAAATGGTAATCCTAATTTTACAGCCTCTCAATTCTGGGAGAATACCATCAGTAAATTTATGCTCATAGGCCAACATCATTAAGTTCAATGAAACACAAAATGTAACTATGGTGACTGAATCTGACCATAATACGTGCAACTTGAGAGTTAGATTTTCTACTGTCATACATTGTTCCATCCTGTTAAAAAGCCAGAAATGGCTTTCTCTACGTGTATATCTTTAGTATTAATTGACCTTCATCTGAATGCCTGAAGACCGCATGCAGAAAGGGAGCTTTAGGATTATTAATGAACTGAACCTAACCCCTGAGCAAACACTAATAAACAGTGTGTGTTGAATTTAATTAAGTCCTTCTTGCCGACTCTCCCTTTTGCTTTGGGTCTAACAACTTCTGAGGTTGGCATGAGTACCGATCCACCTTGTTCTTGGGTGAGAATTTAATATAGGTGTAGTTTTATAGAAAACGAGGAAACATATGACTCTATAAGATGACTGTTTTTGTCCCAATTAGATTACAACCAACCCTTTGTTTTAGGGCCAAGTAGTGAGTGGTTGCTGAGCACTGCCTGAACAAAAACTGAAATGAATTGGAACAAAAAGCATTTTGATATAAATAGCCATTGCTGGAAATACTCAGCAGGCCTGACAGCATGTAATAAAGAAGAAGCAGGGTTAACGAGTGGAATTTCCCCCACCACCACAATATAGTATGTGTTAAAATGTGTTAAATTATGAATATAAATGTGTTAAATTATGAAGTTGGGGGTCAGGGAGATGTGGGGAGGTGGGAATGAGCTTTGAAGATTGTCATTTGATATTTGTGGTTTCGATTTGGACTTTGTGAAATCTCTACTGGTCAACTTTCAGAGGTTTCACGGCTGATTCAAAATGCAGCTTGGGCAATTGGGCTTTTAGCATTGGCAGCCTATTTCAGAATCGGGGCAGGCAAGGCTCACAGAATAGCATTTTCTGGTGGCTTCAGACAGGATCCATATGAGCCTTGGGGGTTGGAGGGGGTACGGCTACTGCTGGGTTCGCATCCCTAAATCTTTGTGTGCTAGCCAATGACCAGGATGAATCTAGAAGTTCAGAGAAGATGCAAGCTAAATATTAAGAGACTGTAACTGGGACCCTCAGAGAGAGGTCAGTACCTATCAATGGGATTAGGGGTCTAGAGGTGATTGGGTGCGGTTGAAACCAAAATTGGAAAGCCCGAGGATTCATTGTGGATCCTGGAGAGAAGCGCTGCTGGTCACTTTGGGAAAAAAATCATTGATAAAAATCATTTTTGAAAATGCTGACCTTGGGTTACTCTGAGCAGTCAGCTCCACCCACTGTGATTCTGTTCTCGAGCTTCACGCAGTGTGGACTCCCCTTGACTGGATATTAGGACTTTGATTTCCATCCTTCAGTGCACAATTGGAATGAAGGTAGGAAGGGATTTAAAAATGACAGATAAGATCCAATTCTTGGATTCCCCACCCCATTTCTGTCCTGTAGTATTTATATAGTGAACAATAAGGATGCAGGTAGCGAGCTTGCACTCAGCAGACCTACTCCTTGAATGGAGTGAGCATTTTAGATTCCCTCGCTATTTTCATGGCGTGGGCCTGTTTTGTTAGGAAACAGTTTAAGGCACCTCAGAAAAGTGTTGAAATTTGCAGAAACCCCAAATTAGGAACAAAAAAAAACTGTTAGCTGCTCTTGGAATTCTCTCAATGATTGGTTTTGAAATACATTAAAAAATGGTGTTTTCACTTTCAATAATTTGGTGTGTTACTTTAAATTGTGTGTTTTCACTGCCATGAGTGAGTAGCCCTGTTCTGCAAAGGTAAGCTGACTAATGTTATGACATATTACCGTGACCACAAATGTGTAAGTGTTGACATGATTTAGAGTACTTTTCCAAAAGGGAAAGTACCATAATACATTCAAAATACTAGTTCTGTAATGTTTCGAACTGTGATTCTAATGACCAGCAATCTTTAGCTTTGAAAAAAATGGCCTGATTTTAAACATTGAAAACAATCTAAACATCTGCTACACTTTGCTTTGGCAGGCAATCTGCTTTGAAATTGAAATGAAATGCACTGAAAAAGGGTTGACTCCATTGTTGACATTTCCCAAGATTTGTTTTAATTACTGGGGTTATACTGAATCCTTGTCTAAGTTTCAAAAATGTTAGAACTATTTATCCCAGCAGGGGCTTTATTTTCCCATTTTCATCTCCAGTTTTCAGAAGTTATTAAAGGATTATTTATTTTTTATGTCATCAATTAATAAGTGTTTTTATATCAGATTAACTACTTGAGGGAATTTACATTTTTGATTGGGTTTTAGGGATGGAAGTATTTTTCAGGCATGAAGTGTCTTTGAATATGATGGCTCTATTAGATTATTTGAATCTAATATCTTAAAAGTTTATTTCAAAGGTATCCTGAGGCCTATCCATTGTGGATATTGAATGAATGGCTGTGGAGGATACACATGACCATGGATTTAAGCATGGAGGAGATGGGGTCTGGAAGGGGAGGATAGAGTGGGTTTGGGTGAAGATTTGACATTCCTGATGAAAACTGGGCTGACATCCCAGTTTCTAGCCTTCTTGTCTAGCCATCCACCAGGCTTCCTTGCTGAGACACAAAACAGTGACGAAGCTTTATAATGCACTCAGAAAAATTGGTATTTAATCATATCAAACTGTATAATCTTGATCTGCTCAAAAGTACTGCAGTAAAAGGACTGAGGAAAGATACTGGCAGGTGATTTTTGGAGTGGGGGGGACATGTGAACAGGAAATAAGTGATTTAGTCCCTCCTCCACCATTGAATTAAATCATGACAGATCTAATGGCTGATAAACTCCATTTATATGGGCTGAATTCTCTAATGTTGTTTGCCCCACCAACAGTGAGAACAGTGAATTTGGCATTGAGCCAAGTCTCCATTCACTTCAGAGAGACTGGATAATCCGGGTGAGGTTAGAGAATCCTTGTGTGGGTTATATATCATTTTTAAAAGTACGTAAGAGAAAATAAATCAATCTCAGTTTTGAAATTGGCAATTGAGGTGGCTTCAACAGCATTCCAGAGAATGGAATTTCCAGATTTTCACTTCATGTGAAGAAATGTTTTGCAATGTAACTTCTGAAAGGCCTAGCTCTAATTTTAAGGTAGTGTTCACTTATTCTAGATTGACCCATCAGAGGAAATGTTTAATTGTCAATTCATATTTTGTTGGGTATAATGGGCATTTGCCACATGGCTGCCTACCTTATTAGTGTTGCCAATAAATCTGGTCAATTTATATCCTTATGAAATGGCTTTCTGGATGATGGTTGCCATTCTTTTGTGCAGTAACAGTTCTTTGGTTTCTTTCTGCTTTTCAAAAGCAGCTTGAATATATAAAAATATCTTCTTGTTTAAAACTATGCTGACTGTTTTCTAGGTTTATCCCACCACCATCCGTTCTTTGGGCCTGGGCTCTTGTAGTTCAATGGCTCGAATTGGAGCAATGATTGCACCCTTTATAGCACAAGTGAGTATCTTTCTATTTCAGGGAATGGGTCTATACTTGACAACCAGAATCTGAGGGCATAAAGATTTCCTACGTTCATTTCAGTGAACAAATATTCATATTTTTGGTTGGGATCGTGTTGGAATTCTCCTTTATTTGTATTATTGGTTGATTTCTATTTCTAATCATTGAAACTAATCATGAGATAGCAAGGACTCTGAACCCTCTGACACCCCTGTTCTATAGAACATTATTGGAATGATTTTGAACAGATTAAAGAGGAAACTTCACATCAGATCCAACTTCTCCTCCTTAATAAGAAAACTTTTCTTTTTATTTCAAAAAACAACAACCAACATCATTGTTCTGAGTTTATAAGAAGGACAAACCAGTTTTTAAATCCTTTGATAAAATGATCAATAAAAGTGCCTCTAAGTATGAATTTATCTTCCAGATTGTGTAATATTTATTGAGTATTGCATTGACCAAAACCGTCAATAAGTGGTGACTTTATTGGTGATGTCCGTGTGTTGTTGTTATGGACAGAAGGTGAGGGAGTCTGTTCAACGGCACTAATTTTTCGTCTCCCCATAGGTCTTGTTTCTTTTTTAATAAGTGATGATATATTTCCCAAGCCCTCGATTTCTGTATGATCCAATCTCTACCAATAACCCCACAAAAGGTTTGTTAATCACACATGTTCAAAAACCATAAAATGGAGGCATGGGAGTGGCCCCCCTCTGCACACATACAGGAAAGAGACGACTGGAGAAAAGAAGATCTTACTGGACAGAGACCTCTGGACAAAGACTAAAGAGAACTAATTATTGGTTGACATGAGATCCAGAGTTCAGAATCAAAGTCTCAAAAGGAATTCCTTCACAGAAGTCAGTAGGCTGCAAAGTGATGAAGTAAAATTTGTTTTACTGGTGGTGTTGACTTCACAAGATAAAATAGACACACAGTGATGAATCAGTTTATAGGCAATGGTACAGAACTACTAGCAGAGTTAAATGAGGTTCTTGGCCACATCTCCTTCTGTGTGGCCTCCTGGTCTTATGTTAAAACAAAAGATTGGCTTGCAGCTCAGGAAGGCAATATTAACCTGTCTTAGGTCATATGACTTTATCTCTCTACAATACCTTCAACAAAGGACGTGTAAGCAGTGTATGGAATTTGGCTTTGTCTCCAGGCGGAATTATCTCAGCCATTATGGTTGATAGATGTGCTATTTGTTGATGATCTGGTGTTTGGGAAGTCAATGCCTCCGTGGACTCCCTGAATCTGCTGGCAGCCCTAATACAAGTGGCCTTTGTGCAACCCATCTCTGAAGTTGGGCTTTGCAATTCTAGGTGGCCTGTTAGTGTTGACTCGGCGACATCAAGGTATGACATTTTCAAAACTGCAAAATGGCTTCTTTAGCTTTGGGGATTTGCAGGTGGATGGGCCATCTTTATTGGTCTTTGTTCAACCAGATGATCCAGTTTAAAATGAAGTTCTGTGAATGAATAATTAAAGGGAAATTTAAAAATCTGCCAGGCAATTGATAATCCGATTTGAAATCGAACAACAATGCAAAGGTAGCCAAACTGGGTTTGATTTAAGTAAAACTGAAAATATTTGGACATGAGATGACAAGATCAATCTGACTGAAGAAAGCTCTTTAGTCTATTTGATCCCACCATTTCAGATTATTCTGTGAAGACCTGAGTTTGTGAGAGATGTTGTGAACCTTTATCCAAGCTTGTCAAGTGATCCTTCTGAATTTTGCAGTGGAACCTGGTGAGTTAATGAAGCTGGCTCTCAGTATCAAAGCGACTATAGGCATTGAGCCAAAGTAACCTCTCCTGGTGTTACAGCTTGCTTCATTCTTTTTTTACTAAGCAGTTGTCATGATCAAATAACGCTCAATAACAAGTAAGGAGAAAACAATATTCTATTGATAGAGAGCAGAATTTTACGCAACTCCCACAGGTGGGGTTTTCCGGTTCTGAAGAATCATCCAGACTCATTGCAGCATAGAAGAAGACCATTTGACCCCTCACGTTCATCCTGATATTCTGTTCACCAATTCAATGAGTTCCTTTGTCCCATTCTATCTCCATATCCCTGCAAGTTTATTTCATTCAACTTCCCAACTAATTTCCTTTTAAAATCATTCATCATCTCCAATTTCACCGTTCCAGGAGGCATTAAACTGCTTTAAAGATGTTCTTCTTCTCAATCCCCCTCTGCATCACTTGTTCAAAATCTTAAGGGAGTGTACCTGGTCCTCGTACTGTCAACTAAATGGAACAACTTATTTTTTTTTTTGTCTACTTGATTTTAACCTGTGATAAGCTTGTACATCTCCATCTCAATCTCCATCGAACCAAGAAGAACAATCCACGTTTCTCCAATCTATTCTTGTAGCTAAGGCCCCTCATTCCTGAAACTATTCTGGTAAATGTCCTCTATGCCTTCTCAAAAGTAGTCCTATCCTGCCAGTGTCCAGAACCAGTTGCATTACTCTGGTTGTGGCCAAACCAGAGCTTTATAAAGGTTCAACATAACCTTCCTACTTGGTATTCAATACCTGTATTTAAAAAGCCCAAGATCCCATATTCTTTGCTAATGACTTTCTTAATATGTCTTGCTATCTTTCAGAATTTGTGCATATGTGTTCCAGGGTTGCTCAGCCCCTGAATACTCAGAAATATGCCATTGACTGTCTCCATACCTTCTGCCAAAGTGCATCCCTATTGTGTTAAATTCTATCTGTTATTTGTCTTCTACTAGCTTATCTGTGACTATTCAAATTCCCCTCATGCAAGAACCTAGAACTAAGTGGCAAGGTTTAAAAATAAGGGTCACCCATGAGAAGAATATTTTTCTCTGAGGGTCATTTAGTCTTTCGAATTCTCTTCGCAGAAAACAATGGAGTTTGTTCATTCAGTATATCCCAGGCTGAATTAGACAGATTTTTGATCAACAGTGAGTAAAGGGTTATGGGGGCAGACAGGGAAGTGGAGTAAAATCCACAGACAGGTAAGCTATAATCTCATTGAATGATTATCTATGTTTGGGAAGCCAAATAGGCTCCTCCTGCTCTTAATTCTTTTGTTACTTGAATCATCCTTACTGTTGACCAAATCTTCATAGTCATAGAGCTTGATAGCATAGAAAGAGGCTCTTCAGCCTATCATGTATTTGCTAGCCATCAAACACTTACTTATTCTAATCCCATTTTCTATCATTTGGATCTGTAAGTTTGGCGGCATTATGGGATTTCAAGTACTTACCTAAATGTTTCTTAAATGTTGAGTATTCCTGCCTCTATCACCCTTTCAGGAGTGAATTCCAGATTCCCTTCACCCTCTGGGTAAAAAAAAAAGTTTTTCCCTAAATCCCCTTACAATCTATTGTCCTTTACCTTATGCCCCCTCTACTAAGGGGAAATGTTTCTTCCAATCTACCTATCTATGTCCCTCATAATTTTGTACACCTCAATCAGGTCCTCCTTTAGCCTTCTCTGCTTTAAGGAGAACAACTCTGCCCTCACCAGCCTTTCTTTATAGCAATCTGTAAACTGTCTGTGCTGGTATGTGTGCTGTTGCAGACCAGAACACCTCATTCGCCTGACGGAGGCTACAAAGGCCAAAAGCTAGAAAGTTTATTATTTGCTCGACCATTGTTCCAAATGTGTTGTAAACCGTATTGTAGCAGCATCACGTCATATGGAGGGAGAGTGGGTAGAATTCCTAACTGGGGAAGCGGAGCAATGGGGGGAAATAACACAGGGGGGAAGCCCATGAATGAGATGTAAATGCATGGTAATTGTGTCCCTGACCTTACATTGGCAGGAATCCCATTATGTCATTGATGAGGCATGGGGAAATTTATAAGGGAAATCATGCCAATGTAAAAGCCATTTGGGAGCTCCTGTTAGATTCTCCCTGAAATTGGGCATGGAGAATCCCAGTCTGGGTCTACCTGGTCCACGTAACGTCCTAGCACCAGTTATGGCACCACCTCCTTCCTAGTTGAATGGAAAACATATTGTCTAGCAAGTTCTCCTGAACATATTTCAGAAATTTCTCCCTCCTCCTTACTCTTAATTTTAACATTGTCTCAATTCATATTTGAGTTACTAAAGTCCTCCAATAGCACCAAAGTATAACACTTGGAGATCTCTGTGACTTTCATGCAGGTTTGCTCTTCTATCTCTCTCTCACTATTTGGAAGCTGATGGAATACCTCCAATTGCGTGAATATCTGCTTTTTGCTCCTCAACTCTAACCAAATGGATTCTGTCTTTACCCCCGCAAAAGACATCCTACACTGTCCTCTCTAGTCATCACTGCCAGGCCACCTCCCTTGTATCTCCTATATTTTTTGAACATCTTGCACCTCTGAATTTTAAGTGTTCAATCACCAGCATTTTTAAGCCCTGTTGCCATTATTGCTCCTGAATCATATTCCCTGACAACTATTTGTGCTTGCAACCCACCAGTTGTATTCACCACACTTTGTACAAGCATTCTAAAACCGATATTGTATCCTTCATAATCCTTATTAGTCTGTTTCTATCTGATATGACGCCGTTTTTAAGAGGTATTTGTTTTTGACATGGCTATCAAGGAAAATTAGTACTGGTAAAGATTTGAAAGAAATAGAAAATAGTTGATAAGTATATGAAAGGTAGCAGTAAATGAGCTAACTAGCTCTTTTAAAATGGTGTTGTCACCAGCAAATTCAAGCAAAATTTCAGTGAACTATTTCACTCAAAATCCGTCAGCCTTCATATCTCTTTATTGCTAATGTTTAGCCATCACTGTTATCTGAACTCAGTGCATCTGCTAATTCTTTGTGTTTGCTCCATCTAGGTTCTGCTGGGCACATGGCCTATAATAGCTCTGTGTTTCTTTAGTGCTGTATGCATCATTTGTGCTATTTTGGCCTTTACTCTTCCCATTGAGACAATGGGACGCGCAATGCAGGTGAGGATGGAATTGCAATCCTTGAAATATCCTCAAGCCTAGTTTTTGATAAACCATTTTACTTCCACACTGACTCTTAAAAGTGGTGATGTGTATAAAAGGGCTGCACCTTATGCTAATACTCTTTCCTCTGTGTTAGAACACTATGGGATCCAAGACTTGAGTTAACACTCCAGTGCAGTATGAAAGGAGTATTGCACTGCTGAGGGCTGTCTTTTGGATGAGATATAAAGCAAGGGCCATCTTCCTTCTATCTAGCATTCTATTATTCTGTGAAGATCTCACTAGAATAATGAACAAGACGCTTGGAGGATGCTAAGAAGCATCCAAAAAAGCCTCTTCACACTAATATCATTATGGGAGATCATTTGCAACCTTGTATTTTAATCCTTTAATTTGTTGCCAGCTTTAACCAGCAGTTTTTTAATCTATTTTCCAGGAGATCAATCCATCCACCTCCAGTATTTAAACTTCAGTCGTGTAATGGATATTTGACAGAGCAGATGGAATTCTCCTTGATACCTTTGAAGCACGGTCAACAAGGAGAGATTGAACTGTTTGCTGGACTGTCTATGTTGCTTGATATTAATTCTATTCTACTTTGAATCATATCTTACTGACCACATACATTATTTTGTTTGCAAGCTTATGTCATTGTCTCACATCTTCAAAAATCAATCACAAGTTGCCTTTGACAGAGGAAGAAGTTTTAGAAAGGCTGATTGTTGGGGGGAATTTGTTCTGCTGTCTGCACTCAGGAATCAGCTTAGTGGCATAAAATGTTGCAAAAAATAATAAGCAAATGAAAAACTGCAACAGTGATCAAGGGGGAAAAAACTTAAGTTAACTTCCGTTAGTGCAGCAGTACTTTCCGTTGTGTAGATTGGGACAAGCCTCATTTGAAACAAGTACCACTTATGTTCTGTCCCTGCTAGCAAAGTTGCATTTTCTGTTCTCTGAACTGAAATAGATCTCAGGTCTTAAGAGCATATCATCTTCTGTTGCCAGTCCTCTTTGCCTCCGCCATGGAACTTTGCAATCCTCTGATCCTGAAGAAAGATCTGTCTCATCTTTCAAACCATCTCCCTATGCTTACGATTAGTTTCTGTTAAAGTTTGAGTTATCCATTGGCTTTTGTCAAAAATATGATAACCATTTAGTTTAGCAACAAAGCCAATTCTCTGGTAGTCAGCTTGTCATATTCTGCATGCCTCCATATCTGCCTTATATATTTTCTCATGAACTTCAAAATCATAAACATACCCTCTTCCATTTTACTGATAATGCTATGCTCTGTTATTAATGCCCCTCCTGTTCCTCATAAGCACCAGATGTATTGTCTCATTTTCTGATTCCTTGCCATATTGAATTCAAGACTTTATTGCACTAATTCTTTCAATCGACCTTTAGTTCCCTGAGCCATTCCTTCCTCTCATGAAGTATGAGCTCTAAAGACAATGTTGGCTACTTCTGGTGATTCAACTCAACTTCTTTATGCTGCTTTCAAACTCAGTGTTGTTCACAATGAGGCCTCAGTTCTTGACTGGGACTGCTCTCAGCTGAGTTTTAAAAGAAACTGCACACACCAAAGTTGACCCAATTTGCTGAAGCATTGCACTACTGCTTTAATGGATGTATATGGTTCAGGCTAACTGAGGTTTATAGAATGATTTTGCATAGAATGTATATAACAAAGATAACATCAAGCTGGCTTTGCTCTCCCATTGAAGAACAGTACTTGAAAAGAGCACGGATCCAAAAATCAGAGACAGCTTGATTTTTGGTCAAAAAATGGCGAAAACCAGCCAAATGAATTAACAGAAAAATCAGAACTACAGGAACACGTCACACCCAACTGGGAAATTAGCTCTTCACATTGGAACTTGAGAATTAGTAAACAAAAAGAAGGCCGAGGTCTATTTAACTTCGCCTTCTGGCTCCTGGTAGCTGCATGGCACAATGGTAGTATAGATGTTGACTAACCATGCAATCAACCTCTATAAATTAGTCAACAACAGACTTGGACATGATGTGAGGAACATCCCAAGCATAGGTCCGCAAGCGTATTGTACTCACCACATGGTGAGAAATTGTACAATTGTTCACAAGTAACTGACAGCAAAAAAAAATGCTGCATTTTATTTTCTTTGAAGAATGATTTGTCATTTTTATCATGTTGAAGGCTATTTGGGTACAGACTTTTTTATGATTGCATTACAATAAACTTCTGCTGTTTGTACACAAATGTTGTAGAAACTTCCCGTTTACTGATATGAAATTGAAATATGTTAGGAATATTTTTCAGCTATGTTGAGTTTATGTTTGCTAATCTGCATCTGAATTTATTATTCAGATTATTGCTGCAGTGGGATTGAGTTTTTCTTTTGTTTCAAACCTGTCATCTCAAGTATTCTTCTGTCTATAAATTTCCACTTGTCATGAATCCCCACAAAACTTTAAATTTTAAATCATCAAACCTCACAATATATTGAGACCATTCAGTTCATGGGAGCTGTGCTATCTTTTTGAAAGGACCAACCAATTAGTCACCATTCCCCCTTCTCTTTCCTTATAGTCTAATGTTATTTTTTTTCCTCAGTATTTATCTAGCTCCCTTTTGAAAGTTACTATTGAATCTGCTTCCACTGAAATTTCAGGCAGCGTCTTCCAGATCATTATCCCTTGCTGCATGAAATCAACAGTCCTCTTTATTCCCCTCATTTGGTTCCTTTGCAGTTATCATTCTAGAAAACCTCATCCCCGATGGGATTCTCCGGTACTGCCACAGTGAATGGAGTTTTGTCTGCACATCAAATTCTCCATTTTCACTGGCAGCAGAGGTGGGCAAGGACAAGATTGGTGGTTCATACCCCCTGAAATCTGTGTGTATTGATTACTGATTACTATGAAATCAACACTGCTTATTTACTCTATAAAAATCAGTCCTGGTTTTGAACACCTCTATGAAATTTTCCAATAGGACAATTAGGGCAGCACAGTGATTAGCACTGCTGCTTCACACCCTAGAGTCCCAGGTTAAAATCAGCTCGCTGTCTGTATGGAATTTGCACATTCTTCCCATCACTGTATGGGTTTCCTTCGCATGCTCCGGTTTCCTCCTACAGTCCAAAGATGTGCAGGTTACATGGATTGGCCATGGTAAATTGCCCCTTAGTGGAGGGGATTAACAGAGTAAATACATGGAGTTACACGGATAGGACTTGGGTGGGATTATTGTCGGTCCAAATAGTGGTCCAAATAACCTCCCTCTGCACTATAGAGTTTCTATAATTTCTATGAATAACTTACTCTGCTAACAAGTTGTGCTCAGTGATGGTCAGAGGAAAAAAAACAGTGTTTGATCTGAATTGAATTCACATGCTTAAGCATGACATGGGCAGAGCATTTCCACTTTCTATGATAACTCAAGGCGACTTGGAATGGCAGTTTAGAAGATGTATTCAATGAGAAAAAATTGTTTACAACTAAAGAATTTGCAACATGACAATACAGGTTTGTTCCTAGCAACTTCCCAACTCACTCTGCAGGCTTCCAGCCCTGGAGATGTGTGTCTTCGCTCTGATAGGCCAAAGTTTATAAGCTGGCACTCCATTAGTTCAGGCATGGTCACATGGTCCATAAGGATCACCCCTTAAAGGGACCACGTTACCGCATTCCTCCTCTGACCACCCTCTTGGGCTGTACCTATGACAAAACGAACAGGAAGAACAGTTAAAGGCAATAGGGTTACGGTGGGACACCAAGGTATGGAGAGGGGGGCTGGAAGGGGCAGATTAGTTCATAACGTCAGTCTGTCTGGAGGTGTCCGAATCCCGGAGAAATGCTGCAATGCTGCCAGGATCCACAGGATCAGCAGCAAACAGATTAGCAACCTTTGATCGTAGGCTGCTGCTGGCCCCTTCCTCTGCATCGGCCACTGAAGCTAGGGTTTCCCTTGGTTAAACCATGGGTGTCGAAACCTCAAGTTCAGAAGCTGGTGCAGATGAAACAGAAACAGGGTCCACTTGATTATCTCCTGGAGCTACCTCTACTCTCTTACGCAAGTGGTCAACATTTAATGGCCCTGTATCTCCACCACATTTGAGACTGGCCTTGTCTTCTCCATAATTCTCCCTGACAACCAGATCCCTCACCAAAATTCCTTGTCAAATTAAGGTCATCACCAGTAAGTAACCCGAACCCATTCTCAGCATCTTGATGCTCTTTCTGAAAGGATTGCCCAGCCTCCATCCTCCCCACAATTTTGGGAGCACTAAGTCTAAGTTATGGTTACACAGGTGCTGGCCAGTTAGCAATTCTGTGGGCGTGACCCCAATGGTGGTCAGATATAGGGCAGGATCTTACCAGATCAGCACACAATTGAGGGGGGAACAATTGGCTGAGGCCATGATTGGGGAAGGGGGGTCAATGTTTGGGATGGTGATCAGTGGGAAGGGGGGGCAGCATGACAGATCTTATCACAATAAGGCTTCTGGTCTGACAAGATAGCGAAATGTCATCCTATAGATGCACTGGTGAAATTTCTTCACCACGTAGATGAGTGCTCAGCCTTTTTTGTCAATTTGTGAGTATCTTTTCGCAGCATCTGACAAAGTTCTTGAAGAAAATGCATTGGCCTCTCCACCCCATCTGCCATTCTATGATTTAGAACTATTCTAATTCCATATAATGAGGTGTCGCAACTAACTACTACTGGCTTGTTCAGGTTGAAGTGAACGAGCAAAGTCATCGATGGTAAAACCTGTTTGACTTGGACAAAAGCCTCTTTCTGCATGTTTCCCCACTTCCGGCACTGATGATTTTTAAAAACTGGTTTAGGGGAGCAGAATGATACATTAGGCTTTCATAATTGACTATTCAGATGAAGGACTTCAGTTCTGCTGCATTCATAGGCATCAGCACTTCCTTAAGCGTTTTCACCCGGTCTTTGAGAGGATACAAACTCTTCAGATCCAGTTTGAAACTGAGATACGTCACCTCCTCAGTTTGAAAGGTACATTTTTCCCATTTAAAACCTTCTTTAAGCCTTTTGAAGACCTCCTCCAGGTTTGCAGCATATCCTTCAGCAGACACACCTGTAACTAAGACATTGTCTAAATATATCGCCACTTTGGGGATTTCTTGTAACAGGCTCTCCATGGCACACTGAAAATGGCACAGGCTGACAAAACACCAAATGGCAATTGGATAAACTGATTCAACTCCTTGTGGGTAATGATCCAGTGAACTCCCCTATTTACCTTTAGTTTCTAGCCCCCACAGATCCCCACAGTATGATCTGGTTTCAAGAAAGGGATGATGGTTGTAGTCCATTCAGAAAACTGAAAGGCTTAATGATGCCCAGGTCTTGTGATTGTTGACTCCACAAACCAAATGATCTCTTAACATTTCTTCTAATGAAGGCATGATCTCAGGGTTCAGCCAATTGTCAAAGCCTGGCCGCAAATTGAAGACTGTCTCTCCTGGCTCCCTAATAGCAGAAAGGAATTTGTTTATCTTTGCATGATAACAGAATGTCGGGGGATTATAGTGATCCTTAACTACATTGACTAACTGGTTGAAGGGTTTTGTGGGTAGAAGTTTGGGTGATGTCATGTCAAACTCCTGGTTAGATTGTAAGTCTATGGGCTGCAGACTCTGAGTTGTATCACCTTCTGTTTCTCCCTACTTGTTATTTCATTTGTCATGAAAAAGTACCAGTTTCTCAATTTACTGCCCCCATATACTCTTGACTTCAAGATTGAATAGTTCTATTTTCCTGAATAATGGCATCTTTAAAATGGAGTTTGTACCTTTTATCTGTTAGACTTTGGAATGATCACTCTCCTCTCCCTCTAATTTTGCACTGCAGGCTTTCAACAATTGATTAGGTTTGTCCTTGTCGTCAGTGTGATAACACGAGGTGACTCAATATAGTAGCTATAAAACAAGAAGATTTATTCAAATAGACGAAGCTATTTATAACTAAAGGCTTTACAACACAACACCGGTCTGCTCCCAACAACTCCCCTATTCGGTCTGCAAACTTCTAGCTCCTGGGATGTACACCCTTGCTCCCAGTTGGCCAAGGATAAATGTGCTCTCATTCCATTGGTTCTGGCCTATCAAGGATCGACTCTTAAAGGGGCCACACTACCACAAACATGCTGCATGTTAGGGGATCTCCAATGCTCTTTGTCATCTAATCTGAAAGATAGCTAATGCCTTGCTTCCATTACTGTTACGTTTTGGTTAAATCTGATCATTTATTCTTATTGATCAGATTAATTACACAAAAGCATGATACCAGCAAAAACTATGATACAAATGTCTTAGTGTGGTCATCATGGCAGGTTTTCACTTTGTAAAGCCAATAGTAGTTTGTAGTGCGATTCCAGCATTCCATTTGGTATTCCAGCCAAAACTTCATTTACTTTCAGTTGTATCAGGAAATCCCAGCCATGAGTGGGGACGGATGATTTCAGCCTGTGTGTGTGGGCCATTCTTAATAAATAGAGGTTTCTGAAATCCGTTTTAACATTGGTTTTTAATGAGTCGAATCACTTTTGTTACAAATCCTTGACTGTGCTGAATGTAACGAATTGATTATGTTTTGAGGAAGTCACCAGGGTAATGGATGAGAGAAATCAGATATATATTGTTCATCTGGCTCTACAGAAAACCTCTAATAAGATACCTTCCTCACATGGAATCTCACGTCATTAGAAATCTGAAGCATTGGGTTACAAATCGACTTCAATCTGCAGCCAAGCTTGAAAGAATACTTGAATGCACACTAAGATTACTCTTTGGCCCTTAGCATTAGTTGGATGACAACATCCTTTATATCATAGACCCTAAAATCTTACAAACAAGAAGAGTTAATAATAATCAGAAAATCCTTCATACAATCTACCCAACTTCAGAACTAGTAACAGAGCAATCATGGTAACTTCAAATTGGACTGAGCTCAACGCTGTGAATGTAGGATGGAAAGGTACAGATGCAACCTTATTCCTTATTCCCAGTCCCCAATGAAGTACATGAATTATGAAATTTGCATACACTTTTCTGTCTGTAATATAAAAATTGGTTCGTAATTTTCATGTAATTTTAGTTGCACATTGCTCTTTCTTCAATGGGATATTAAAGCCTATTACCACTACCCTATTACCAGGTATGAATCAAAAGATGCAGTTTTGACACTGTACAGGTCACTAGTCAGACTACATCTGGAGCATTGTGCCCATTTACAGTCTCCCTACACAGTCGATATGAAGTGACCTTGGGAAGATCCAAAAGAAAGTAACAAGACTAATGATTAGCTTACAGAATTAAATTGCTCAGATAGGCTGAAGAACCTTGATCTATTTACCATAGAACATTGCAAACTAAGAGTCAACCTCATCATCTATAAAATAATTAAATAGCTAGATAAAATTCCCTTTTGATAGATGATTCCAGGTTAGCAACAGATTGAAGAGTACCAGGGAATGAGTTCAAGCAATGTAATACTAATAACCTGTGATTATCCCTCTCTCCAATTGCACTGTCTGTACCTGTTATATCTTGATTACCTGCAATTGTGTCTCTGTCTATACATGCTGTGTTTGTGAACGTACCTGTCCACTCACCTGATGAAGGAGTAGTGCTCCAAAAACTCGTGATTCCAAATAAGCCTGGTGAACTTAAACCTGGTGCTGTGAATTCTTACTGTGTCTACCCCAGTCCAACACTGGCACATCCATATCAATATTAGACTAGGTATAGTCTGGCTATTCAATGACTCTTCTTTTCCCAGAATGAACAGTGAGCCGCTTATAGGTTGCTAGCTGAATGATAGATACACTCTGTGAAGCTTCAGGAGGAAGCTAGCCCAATTCCTGACTGGGTCAGAGCTTGGTTCATTAATGTAACTTTTTATAGATGACATTTGTTCTATTTGAACAAAGAAAATTATAGCACAGAAACAGGTCCTTGGGCTCTTCAAGCCTGCACCAACGGAACTGAAACTTCCTACCCTTCAGGAGACCATATCCCTCTATTCCCATTCTATTCATGTGTTTGTGAAGACGCTCCTTAAAAGTCACTATCATATCTGCTTTCACTATCTCCCTCAGCAGCAAGTTCAAAGCATCACCACCCTCTGTGTAAAAAACTTGCCTCATATATCTCCTTTAAACCTTGCCCTCACGCCTTAAACCTATGCCCCAAAGTAATTGACTCTTCCACTCTGGGAACAAGCTTTTGACTATCCAGTCTGTCCAAGCTCTCATAATCTTGTAGACTTAGATCTGGTCACCCCTCAACTTCTGTCATTCAGTGAGAACAAATATAGTGCAGAAGAAATTTCTCCAACATCCTCTCATAGCTAAAGTCCTCCATGTCAGGCAATATCCTGGTGAATCTTTTCTGTATCCTATTCAAAGCCTCCACATTCTTCTAGTAGTGCAGTGACCAAAATAAATGAATTCATTTATTTATTTGCGCTCTTTATCTGGTTTTATCATTTAGCGGCTTGAGAGAGGATTTAGTCCTTCCTCTCTTCCCCTTCCTCTCTCCTTTCCCTTTCCCCTCTCTGCTCCTTCTTTTTCTTTCCTTCCTTCTTTCTTTCACTACTGTCTCTTGTTTCTTTCCTTCTCTCTGTCTCTCCTCTTTTTCTCCTTTCTTTTCTCTCTCTATCTCTCCCTCTCTTCTTTGTCTCTCCCTGTCTTTTCTCTTTCCCTCCCAGAGAGTGCAAGAAGGTGGTCCTAGAGGCCAAGGACAATCTTATCACAAATGTTCTAAGTTCCAAACGAGCTGAAAATGAAAGAGAATCATGCTAATTTTTGGGTGAGTTAAAAATCTAATCTTACTACATTGGACAAAAACCTGAAACAAGATCTGCTTCCCACCAGAGGGAGGACGGGGCCTAAGCTCACTCATGAGTACAATACAGGATGCCACTGCACATGTACAGATCTCTGTGCTGATACACAGAACAGAGAGACCTGTTACCGCCTCCCACCAACTATTTCTGGCTTCTACAGCTGATTGTTCCCACCAACATGAGCTGGTTGATCATTATGTTGCCCCCTCCCCTGCTTCATTGGTTGGCTGATCAGTCCCCCAACCTGGTTGATTTCCACCCCCCTCCCCAGCCACCCCACCACTGTCTCAGTTGATTGCTGCCCCCCTTTCCTCAGTTGAACATCAGTCACAAAGCGCACAGCATCTCCCCAAGCTGATCCCAGATGCAGAGTGTGCAGCATCCCTCACCAACTCCCATAGAATTCTACAGCGTAGAAGGAGGCCATTCGGCCCACAGCATCTGCACTGAACACAGTCTTATTCAGTCCCTTTCTCCGTAGTCCCATGTATTTACCCTGCTCATCTCTCTGACACTAAAGGACAATTTAGCATGTCTAATCAACTCAACCTGCACATTTTTGGACTGTGGGAGGAAACTGGAGCATTGGACGAAGCCAAGACAGACACAAAAAGAATGTGCAGACTCCATGCAGACAGTGATCCAAGCTGGGGCTTGAACCTGGTAGAGTGGTAATGCCAGAGTGCCGAGGGTGCAGTGCCACCAGTGGGGCCTCAATGGCCTCTGGTCCTACCAGCAAGGCCATCACATCTAGTTCCAGCTGATAGTATATTAACCATGATAATTGGGATAGGGCAGAGGGGAAAGTCTAGATGGGATGTTCTTTCGGAGTATCGATGCAGACTCGATGGGCTGAATGATCCCTTTTGGCACTGTAGGCACAGTATGGATTTTTTCACATCCTACTATCTTTATAGGTTTCATTGGTTCATAATGGGTCACTGGGCATAGCACAGCCATAGCTTGATATAGGGATCTTAAGAGACCATACGGTGTAGGTGGAAGGATTGGGATGGGGACATGAGGAGGATCTTCTGAATGTCCCTTTTAAAAGGCCCCCTCATGCACACTAAGGTTCACAACTCCTCTGAGAGATTTTATACAATGAGTTTTTAGAAGTATGGGCCTGACTCTATGAAAATTGCAGCAAAATAGGATGCCCATCTCTACAACGGAATGGTCCAGTCGGGAATGCCAAAAATGCCCTTTTTTACCCGAACCAGCCCTTCCACTACAAAGTCATCCCAACTTGATGAAAATCCAGGCCATTGTTTCTCGTTAGATTGGACATAAATGGCTCGATGGCTGTATATTCCAAGGAAGAACAAAACAGTTCCCCTTGATATTCTGGCTGTTAATTGTAAATCAGTTAGGATTTTTGAATTATATTCAGGTGCTGGATATTAGCTGGAGATTTACTTGTATTACTATAGACAGGAGATTCTGAAGATTCACCTGTGTTACTATGGACAGGAGCAAGCTGAAACTCTAATGGTTGGATTG
This sequence comes from Sphyrna mokarran, assembly GCA_024679065.1. Classification (NCBI taxonomy): domain Eukaryota; kingdom Metazoa; phylum Chordata; class Chondrichthyes; order Carcharhiniformes; family Carcharhinidae; genus Sphyrna; species Sphyrna mokarran. The sequence goes on along the minus strand of JAGIQG010000008.1, from coordinate 53,782,530 downwards.
AAGCATTTTGAAACAAAAAGGTATCACAATTAGTCAAGAATAAGTATGATTCATAATCATGATTGGTCCCTCATACCGTTGTCACAAGTTAACTTCTTTAAAGTTGTACTGATAGTCTGAACATTTCTCTTGATGCCTTTCAGATATTCAGTGACTTCATTCACTCAGATTTTGGGTAACAATTAAAAGGTATTCTTTATCTTGTGCAACCATTAACTCATGTTTTATTGATCAGATTTGTAGGAAGATCAAGTCATTCTGTGGATCAATATCTCAGACAGTGCTTTTGGCAAAATGGTTGAACAGGCCTGCAAACTGCATTGTGTAGGAGTTATCCAAAGTTGTCCTGAATGATACTCCTTCTAAGTTCACAACTATAGTTCCAATCACACCTTTGTGAGATTGAATCCTCTGCAGCATTTCCTCTAACTCTCTCATCATCTCCTTCTGAGGCTCTAACCACTGACAACACACCATGAGGACTGAAGGGGCTCCAGTTATATCCTTCACTTCCACTCTGTCTGAGTAATGACACTGGCCAATATCTATCTCTAAACCAATGTCAATAAAAAAGTTTTTGGCTAATTATCACTTTGTGGAAATTTGCTGCATGAAGTTTGGCTGCTATATTTTCCACATTATAACAGTGACTACTGTTCAAAATACTTAAAATTGGCTTTTTGGGAGATCCGGGGGCTGTGAAAAGCTTGAGATAAATGCAAGTCGTTCTTGTATTAAGATTATAGAAATGTTTGGAAAGATTGCCTCTATAAGCTACTCATAGCAAAACTGAAACTCATTTTTTTTGTACACTTTGGAATTTACTTACAAACAGCCAACTGAACTTCTCTGCTTTTAAAAGGACTCCCAGCATTATTGGGTCAGGGGTGTTTGAGTTGGCACTTTGACAGTACGTTCCTGGCAATGTGTCTTTTTCCAATGATCTTTTGATTGCGGCAGGTTGCCTGTTTATACCATTATGAGTACCAGAATTGTCATTAGAATGACTATTTATAATGTAAGTAGAGCCCTGAGTACTTCAATGACCTGAACTGACTTCCAGAGTGGGGCAGCTTGTCTTGAATGAGATCCTTTGTGTTAATGGCAATGGTTAATAGGATATTTCAAAAACCAACCAGTGGAATAGACCAATGATTGCTGTTATTACCCGGCTAACTAATTCAACAAGTAGAATTGCTTTTCTAAATAGTTCAGCAGCAAGAAGAGATGAAACTCATCCACTTCCTTTTTCTTGCTCATTGCAATCTAACACTTCATTTTAAAATTTGTTTTGTTTACGTCACGTGCGAGAGACAAGATCCACCCTTTTTCACAATGTCCCATTGAATATCAAAATGTCAGGGTGTGACAATTAGGAATAAATAATTACATTTATAAAAAGCTAACCTGTATTCCAAACAATATCAGTACTTTGTGAGCAGCGTTTGGAGGGAGATCGAATGGCTGGAGGGCCCATATTAAGCATTGAGCTCGGTTTGCTGTCCTTGTACTGGATACTGGCAGAGGTGACTGCTACTTGTGGTAAGCAGGCAATCTCTATTCATAGGTAAAGCTAAATCATTTGAACGAAATGGGAAGATGTCAGATTTGGTTTGGTGATGGCACTTTTGTTTGTTCCTGTCTCAGAATGCTGTGGGTTCAAACCCCAATCCAGTAATATGAACGTGTAACCCAAGCTGACCCTTGAAGTGCAGTGCTGAGGGAATGCTGCCCTGGTGAAGGTTGTGTTGTGAAGATGAAATAAGGGTTGGGTGACGTGCTCTAGGAACTGTGCTGTTCGGGCAGGCCAAATGGACTAGCTGGCCCTAAACTGCTTGTCATTTTCTCCATTTCATTTTCTCCCATGTAATGTAAGAGGCAAAGAGAAAAGTCAATGAGATTTTGAGCCACGTTCGTTCACCATTATTGTGTTTGTTCTGAAATCCACTTTGCCCAATCTTTTAACCAGTTAGCAATGATGTTTTTAGATGGGATGTTGAATTCCTCTGACCCCTTAGACAGGTGCAGTTGAAAGAAGAGCAGGGCATTCTCCTTGATATCTTGATTAACTTTTAAGCAACACACATTCATTTTATCGCATTTTATTTGTGTGGGAGCTTGCTCCCACACAAGGATTAGTAAATTTGCAGATGACACTAAAGTCGGTGGAGTGGTAGATAGTGAAGAGGGGTGTTATAGTTTGCAGAGAGACTTGGACAAGTTGCAGAGCTGGGCCGAGAGGTGGCAAATGGAGTTTAATGTGGAAAAGTGTGAGGTAATGCAGTATGGCAGGAATAATAAATGTGTAGAGTATAGGGCTAATGGTAGGATTCTTAATAGTGTTGATGAACAGAGGGATCTTGGTGTGTATGTGCATAGATCCCTGAAAGTAGGCAGTCAAGTCGAGAAGGTTGTTAAGAAGGCATATGGAGTCTTAGCTTTTATTGGTAGGGGGATTGAATTTCGGAGCCGCAACGTCATGTTGCAACTGTACAAAACTCTAGTGCGGCCGCACTTGGAGTATTGTGTGCAGTTCTGGTCCCCACATTATAAGAAAGATGTGGAGGCATTGGAGAGGGTACAGAGGAGGTTTACCAGGATGTTGCCTGGTATGGAGGGCAGGTCTTATGAAGAGAGGCTGAGGGATTTGAGGTTGTTTTCGTTAGAAAGGAGGCGGCTAAGAGGGGACCTAATCGAAACATATAAGATGATTAGAGGTTTAGATAGGGTGGACAGTGATAGCCTTTTTCCTAGGATGGAGAAAGCTAGCACGAGGGGACACAGCTTTAAATTAAGGGGTGATAGTTATAGGACGGATATCAGAGGTAGGTTCTTTACCCAAAGGGTGGTTCGGGAGTGGAATGCCCTGCCTGCAGCAGTTGTAGATGCGCCAAGTTTGGTGGCGTTTAAGAGGTTAGTTGATAAGTATATGGAAGAGAAGGGAATGGTTTAGTTTGGAGGGGCATTGCTTTTTATATTGGTTGGCGCAACATCGAAGGCCAAAGGGCCTGTTCTGTGCTGTAATGTTCTATGTTCTATGTTCTATGCTGTGAGCAAACTGACTGGTGCATTTTTGTTTAGTTTACAAAAGTGTCTATGCCTTAGAAAGTACCTCACTGGCCATAAAACCTTGGGACATCCTGAGGTCAAGAAAGATGCTATAGAAAGACAAGTTGATAATAAAATGGACAGCAAGCCAGTTTGCAAAACAAAAGAAAGTTTATAATCTAAAAGGATACATGCTGCACGCAGCACATCATGTCATCCCAACATCTTCTGCCAAATTAAGGGATCATCAGCCCTTTCATTTCTTGACTTAAACGAGACACTGCAATATTCCATATTTTTGGCAGCACAGTGAAATAATGGTTAGCACTACTGCTTCACAGTGCAAGGTTCAAATCTAGCATTTGGTTATTGCATAGAGTTTGCACTTTCTCCCTCTGTGTATGTAGGTTTCCTTCAGCTGCTCCTGTTTCCTCCCACAGTCCAAAGACGTGTGGATTAGGTGATTGGCCATGATAAATTGTCCCTTACTGTCAGGGGGATTAGCAGAGTAAATAAGTGGGGTTATGGGGATAAGGTCTGAGTGAGATTGTTTTTGGTGCATTCTTTGGTGCAGAATTGCCTCCTTCTGCATTGTAGGGATTCAATTATTCGATGATTCTATGTTCATTTCTTGCCTTGTGTTGTGAGGCAACTTATCCAAGCACTGGAACCTGGCATAGGAGGCAGAGAAAGTGTTTGTATGTGAACAAATCTGAGTAATAATTAAAGCATTTGCGTGAACCAGGGTGTTAAATGCTCCAGGACCTCCTGGAATCTTCAAGAATTAAAGATTAGTTTCCAATGGCGAGCAACTTGACAGTCAAAAACAATTCTGCATTTTCTTTGCATAATTTTTCTTATCTGTTAAAAGAGTACAAAAGATTACAAAAATTGAGAGGTGCATTTAAGGGTGGGATGATGAATATGTGCATGAGGGAGAAAGGAATATTAGTGGATAGGTTGATAGGATGAGATTAAATAAATAAAGTGAGGCTCAATTATAAACACTAATATAGACAGTAGCGCCATTTTTCTGTGCTGGAAAATTCTATGTGAAAGCTGTTTGACAGAATGGGCTGGCAGGAGTCAGGAGGTCAAGCAGAATCACCAGGAACATGTTCAGCCAGAGTTGGCAATCTTACATCTACAAGGCAGTACAGTGACACAGGAGCTGCACAGTAGTAGTGGTTAGCACTGTTGCCTCATGGTGTCAGGGATTCGGGTTTGATTCCCGGCTTGGGTCAGTGCCTGTGCAGAATGTGCATGTTCCCCCTGTATCTGTGTGGGTTTCCTCCAAGTGCTCTGGTTTCCTCCCACACTGGTTAGTACACTGGCCATACTAAATCCTCCTTTATGCATCCAGGCATTGGAAGAGTAGTGATGAGGGGATATTCACAGTAATTTCATTGCAATGTCAGTGTAAGCCTACTTGTGGCACTAAAAACTAAACTAAATTAAATTGGCACAACATTAAATTGCATCACCTTTTTGCACTCACCGTGCAGCTTGATGCCCCTGATGTGGGAATTGTGATAAAAGTGAACTGAAATTCCATTTTAATCAACGGTTAAGATGAGTAGTGTACTAGTGATAGTGTTCCTGCAGATAATTTTAGGCCTGTGATACAATGTATAATCTGCAAAGTGATCGATTTCAGTGGATCCATTGGGATTGCTTACTTAAGAAAATAAAATATGGGAGCAGAAACACATGGCCCAGTGAATTTGCTCCACTATTCAATACAATCATGGCTGACCTTGGGCTTCAACTCCATTTTCCTGCCCAGCTCCCCGTATCTCTAAATTCTGAGAGAGATTAAAAATCCGCCTATCTTAGTCTTAAACATATTCAGTGATGGAGCATCCACAATCCTCAGGAGTAGAGAATTGCAGAGATTTACAAACCTTTGAATGAAGAAATTTCTCCTCGTTTCAGTGCTTTATGGTTAGTTACCTTCCCTGAGACTGTGTCCCCATGTTTTTGGATTCTGTGATCAGTGGAAACAGTGAGTGGAACTTTCTCATCCTTTCTATTAGTGAGATTTCTGGTCCAGCTGAAGATGACCCCGTGGGTGGGACGGATAAGCCACCCAAGTACCATAGATTTAGTTGGGACCAAAAGATCCCACTGATTGCCAATGGCGAGATGTCTCCACCACCAGAAAACATGCTGTGAATGGGCTGGAAAATCCCACCCAATCTTTGTGTTCAGCCTGTGATGCCCTTTGAAAGTTTTGTTACTTTTAATGAGATCACTATTATTCTGCTAAAGTCCAGAGTTTTTAAACCCAATTTACTCAGCCTCTCAACATAGGACAACCATCTCAACTCAGGGATAACTTAGTGAACTTTCACAGTTTTGCCTCCAATGCAAATATATCCTTTCTTGAATGTGGAGATCCAAACTGCATACAATATTCCAGATGTGGTCTCACCAAAACCCAGTACAACTATAGTAAGACTTCTTTATTCCTGTATTTCAATCCCCCAAAGGCCAACATGCCAATTTCTTTCTCAAATGCTTGCTGTACCTGCGTATTAATTTTCTGCATTGCTTCTTTACAAGCACATTCAAGTCTGTTTGAACAACATTTACAGGTTTCTTATTTTATTAAAAGTATTCTGTTTTGTTATTCTAACGACCAATGTGGATAGCTTTACACATCCCGATACTCAATCTGCCATCTTGCTGCCCACTCAGCTAACTTGTGTATATGGCCAGAATTCTCCGACCTCTTTTGCAGGATGTGTTCTCCAGTTCTCACTGCAGTGGGTGGAGATTTAGCTGAGCACCAAATTCTCCATTTTTGCTGGCAGTGATGGTGGAGCATCCGAGATTGGAGAATTCTGACCTATTCCTTTGCAGCCCCTCTGTGTCCACCACACAGCTTACCCTTCTACCTTGTTGAATCACTGAAGCCAATAAGACTTTGGTCTATGTCCTTAATTAATGTGCTCCATAAGGAAAGTACTAAGTGTGTGGAACGTTGTGGGTAAAAGGTTAATATTGATAAAGCTCAGGTTAATTGATTGCCCTTTACTGGTGCATCTATAGCAATACCTATGCAGTTAATAGTATATGATATGTTAGCAATGACTGCATGCTTTTATTAAATTATTATGCTGGCTGTGATGAGGGAATCACATCCTAAAAATTATTATTCATGCTTCAATTTCCCAGTTTTTGCATCATTTTGGAAACTGAACTCGAATGTGAACTAACTGGTGGGTTTGAAATTGGTAATGATGTTTTTTAGACTTCTGTCAAAGCAGTTTTGGGTGAGAATAAAAACGATTTGTATTTATTAAGCATGCTTGATGTTGTAAGACAATTCAAAGTGCTTCTCACATGCGTAATTGGACAAAAATTGACACCAAGCCAAAATAGGAAACCTTAGACAAGGTGACCAAATACTTTGAAAAAGGTGTTTTTTTTTAGGAAGGAATGAGAGTCTGGGAGGATTAGATTTAGAGTTATGATGCTTGGGGGCTTGACTACTGAAGGTAGCGATAGGGGGTGAAACAAGTTGGCAGAGATCCAGCAGGGTTGTAGGACTTGTAAGGAGTTACAGAAATAGAAATGAGTGAGGCCACGGAGGGATTTGAACATGATGGTAAGAATCTTAAAATCAAGGCCTTACAAGATTAGAAGCCAAGGATGTTGGATGACCAGGACTTGATATGAGTTAGGATATAAGTAGTTTCAGATGAGCTGAAGTTTCTGGAATGTAGACGATGGAGGAGTGGCCAGGAGCTGTATTAGAATTGTCAGATGTCGAGGTAACAAAAGATCAAATGATGTGTTCAGCAGCAAATCGGCTGAGGCGGAGTGGGGCATAAAAACACTAGTAATTGGATTCCAACATCCTTTAAGTTTGGCTCACTTATTGGCACTTACACCTCAGTCAAGAGTATGGCTTTGTGTCTCTCTCAATGGCATGGCAGCACAGTCAGACTCACCCCAGCATAGTCCTGAGGGAAAACTGCATTGGTGGAGGTGCCTTTCCTCCAGAAGAGGCATTAAACCAAGATCCAACCAACCCAAATGATTCAGTTGCATGTTATAGTTGCATTGAAAAAAGAGCAATGACTTGACAGGTCCTTGAATCAATTTAACCAATAACATAAATTAATTACTAACTTCATTGTTGTGTGGGATTTTTCTTTTTGCAAAATGTCCACTGCGCTTACTATAATGGACACTCCACTTTTAAAAATATCCCTTGTATGTGAAGCCAAGGCTGAAATCTTTGAGAGATGTTAAAAGACAAGACATAAATACAAGTTTCAGCTCCACATTCATTGCCATCGTTTACTTTGTATCATGCACAATGTATCTAGCACATCGCTTCTTTCACATTTTATATTTTGCTCATGTTTCCTGACATTGCTGTCTCACACAAGCAGTTGCTCCAATTCTGGGCATCATACTTCAGTGAGTATGTCAAAGATTAAAGGGTGCATAACAGATTTACTCGAACCTCCTAGAATTGAGAAACTTGTGTGCAGAGAGTCCAGAAACTGGGATTTTCGGCTTAGAGAAAGGAAGATTAAAGAGGGATTTAATCGGCAGACTGAAAATAGTATAGCATTCATGAGGAGAGAAATTTCTTTTCCAGAAAGAGAACATCAATGTTGAAGATTATTGTGGAGGACGTGTTGTTGCCTATCCTTATTGATTGTGGTCTGTGAGTAGGAATTTCAGGATCCAGTCACAGAGGGAGGCGCCAAGACCCAGGCCATGGAGCTTGGAGATGAGTTCCTTGGGAATAATAGTGTTGAAAGCTGCGATGTAGTCAATAAATAGGAGTCTGATGTAGGTGTCCTTGTTATCTAAGTGTTTCAGGATTGAGTGCAGGGCCAGGGAAATGGCATCTGCTGTGGACCTGTAGTGGCAGTTAGGCCAACTGTAGTCAATTCAGGTAGTCTGGGAGGCTGGAATTGATTCATGCCATAACTAACCTTTCGAAGCACTTCATAATGATGGATGTCAGAGCCACTGGCCAAAAGTCATTAAGGCACATTGTTTGGTTCTTCTTAGGTACCGGAACGATGGTCGTATTCTTGAAGCAGATAGGGACCTCAGATTGTTGTAAAGAAAGGTTGAAGGTAGCTTGGATACCTCCACCAGCTGATCTGTCCAAGATCACTTTGTGCAATGTGGTGATGGTGCAGTGGTATTGTCACTGGACTAGCGATCTCAAGAGCCAGAGTTCAATCCCACCACATCAGATGGTAAAGTTTGAATTCAATAAGAATCTAATGATGACCGTGAAACAATTGTCAAAAAAATCCATCTGCCTTTAGGGAAGGAAATTTGCCATCCTTACCTGATCTGGCCTACATGTGACTCTGGATCCACAGCAATGTGGTTGACACTGAAATGGCCTAGCAAGCCACTTAATATAGGACAATAAGCGCTGATTCAGCAAGTGACACCTACATTCATGAATGAATTTTTAAAAATCTAATGCCAGGTTGTTACTCGTAGGCTCACCATAGACACTTATGCAGAATTGGAAATGAAAAAAACAAGGTGGAAATGGTGACAGGCTGAAATTTAAAAAAAATGCTGAAAATACAGCGCAGGTTATTCAGCAACAAAAGACAGGGTTCAGGATTTGGGTGCTGACCCTTCATTACAGGTCACCTGTCCCTCTGTTTCACACTCTATCTGACCCCGCTGGGAATCTCCAAAAGCTGAGGAAATTGTGGAGGATTGGTGGTGATCTTTCAGGAATCACTGGAGGCAGGGAGAGTACCCGAGGACTGGAAAGTAGTGAATGTAGCATTGCTGTTTAAGAAGGGAGGGAGGCAGCAGACGGGAAATGATAGATTGGTTAACCTGATTTTGGTCATTGCCATGATTTTAGCGTTCATTATTAAAGATGAGATTGCAGAGTACTTGGAAATATATAATAAAGTAGGATTGAGTCAGCACAGCTTTGTCAAGGGGAGATCATGTCTGATAAATCTGTTAGAGCTCTTTGAGGAGATAACAAAGAAATTAGATAAAGGCAAGCCAGTGGACGTGATTTATTTAGATTTCCAGGTCTTTGACGAGGTGCTGCATAGGAGACTATTAAATAAGTTAAGTGCCCATGGTTTTAAGGGTAAGATCGTGGCATGGGTAGAGAATTGGCTGACTAGCAGAAGGTAGAAAGGGAGTATAAAGGATCTTTCTCAGGATGGAAGCCAGTGACTAGTAGTGTGCCTCAGGGGTCAGAGTACTGGGACCACAACTTTTCACTATATTCATTAATGATTTGGAGGAAGGAACTGAAGGCACTGTTGCTAAGTTTGCAAATGGTACAAAGATATGCAGAGGAATAGGTAGCATTGGGGAAGCAAGGTGGGCTGTAGAAGGACTTGGACAGGTTAGGCAAATAAGTGGCAGATGGAATACAATGTGAAAAAATGTGAGGTTATGCACTTCGCAAGGAGGAATGGAGACATAGATTATTTTCTAACCTGGAAAATACTTAGGAAATCAGAAATACAAAGGGACTTGGGAGTCCTTGTTCAAGAATTTCTTAAGGTTAATGTGCATGTTCAGTTAGCAATTAGAAAGCAAATACAAACTTAGCATTCATGTCGAGAGAGCTAGAATACAAAAGCAGGGATGTATTTCTGAGTTTGTATAAGGCTGTGGTCAGACCCCATTTGGAATACAATGAGCAGTTTTGGGCCCCATATCTAAGGAATGATGTGCTGGCAGTGGAAGGGTTCCAGTGGAGATTCACAAGAATGATCCTTGGAATATGAGGAATGGTTGAGCTGTGTGTCTGTACTCGTTGGAGTTTAGAGGGTAAGGGGAAATGTTATTGAAACTTACAGGATACTGCCAGGCCTGAATACAGTAGACATGAAGAGGGCGTTTTCTTTAGTAAGAAAAACAAGAACCAGAGGGCACAACCTCAGGCTAAAGAGATAATCCTTTAAAACAGAGAGGAGAAGGAATTTCTTCAGCCAGAGAGTGATGAATCTGTGGAACTTTTTGCCGCAGAAGGCTGTGGAGGCCAGGTCATTGAGTATCTTTAAGACGGAGATAGATAGGTTCTTGATTGATAAAGGCATTGGGGTTATGAGGAAAAAGCAGGAAAATGGGAATGAGAAAAAAAAAACAGCCATGATTGAATGGCAGAGCAGACTTGATGGGCAGAGTGGCCTAATTCTGCTCCTATGTTTTATGGTCTTATGGCCTTAGTAGCATTTTCTGCTTGAATTTGTGAATGTCCAAGTCCATTCTTACTATTTCAGTTCTTTTTACTAACCCAGTTTTGATCAACCATTGACTGTTTTGGCTAAGATCAGCTGACACAGTCCAGGAATTAAGTTCCTGCACCTTAATGCAGCACAGGGTGTGCCTTTATCACCACCTAGGACTTTTTGAAATGGCTTGATCTAATTTAATTTCTTGAAACACACTGCTAACTATTCACTTACTGTTAGTTTCAGCTGCAGGCGATTGGCAAGGCACTCAAATCGAACAATAGAGGAATCAAGCAGATTTGCCCTCTTAGAATTGTGGTTGTTACTAACAAGGCCAGCAGTTATTGTCCATCCCTAATTGAATTTTGTAAAATGGTGGTCAGGCTTCTTTGTGAATGATGGGAGGTTAGTCGAGAAGGTCAAGGCAAACAGGATACAAGGACAGGTAGCTAGATGGATAAGTAACTGGCTTAGTAATAGGAGACAGAGAGTAATAGTGGAAGGGTGTTGCTCTAGCTGGAGGTCGGTCACTAGTGGTGTACCACAGGGCTCGGTACTGGGACCTCTTCTATTTGTAGTATATATAAATGACGTGGAAGAGGGAGTAAGTGGAGTGATCAGCAAGTTTGCAGACAATACAAAAATGGCTAGACTTGCGGATAGTGAGGAGCATTGTCAGGCGATGCAGCAGGACATAGATAGGCTGGTAGCTTGGGCAGACAGATGGCAGATGGAATTCAATCCTGATAAATGTGAGGTGATGCATTTCGGGAGAAAGAATGTAGGGGGGAGGTATATGATAAAGGGTAGACCTATTAAGAGTATAGAAACGCAGAGGGACCTGGGGGTGCAGGTGAACAAGTCTCTGAAGGTGGCAGAGCAAGTGGAGAAGGTTGTGAAGAAAGCATATAGTATGCTAGCCTTTATAGGAAGGGGTATAGAGTACAAGAGCTGGCCTTTAATGTTGCAGTTGTATAAAACGTTTTCCTTAGAAAGACATAGACTTAGAGGAGATCTGATAGAGGTGTACAAGATTTTGAAGGGGATTGATAGAGTAAACAGGGTTAAGCTTTTCCTAGGATGGACTCAAATAGCACGAGGGGTCACGGGCTTAGGGTGAGGGGTAAGGTATAATTTGGATGCTAGAGGGAGTTTTTTCACACAGAGGGTGGTGGGGGTATGGAATGCGCTGCCAAGTAAAGTGGTGGAGGCAGGTACTCTGGAGTTATTTAAGAAATACTTAGATGGGCACATGAACAGAATGGGGATGGAGGGGTATAGAAAACTGATTTAAAATAGGGATCATGAGCCTTGGGAATCCCTGGGAAGTGTGTAAATAGATGATGATATTGATAGAACATAGAACATAGAACATTACAGCACAGAACAGGCCCTTCGGCCTTCGATGTTGCGCCAACCAATATAAAAAGCAATACACTCCAAACTAAACCATTCCCTTCTCTTCCATATACTTATCAACTAACCTCTTAAACGCCACCAAACTTGGCGCATCTACAACTGCCGCAGGCAGCGCATTCCACTCCCGAACCACCCTTTGGGTAAAGAACCTACCTCTGATATCCGTCCTGATGTACTTGTTTTTATCCTACAGGTGCTTTGGTCCACCTTGTTGTCTAACGAGGGGCATACACGCGATGGGTCGTGAGAGGACTGCTCTTGGATCTTTTTCGAGAGTATCCTACTGCTTCATGTCGTTAGTGTACGCTTGACCTGGACCATCTGATGGGCAACACGACAGCTCATGACAGTGACTATCGCTGTGCTGTGCAGATACATGGATTTGGGCCTGTGTCTGTGGGAGTTTGCGCATTCTCCCTGTGCTTGCGTGGGTTTTCTCCGGGAGCTTCGGTTTCCTCCCACATCCCAAAGATGTTCTCTTAGGCTAATTGGCAAAACAAATTCTCCTAAATTGTCTCAAATTTGGTTTTTAATCCATAGATCTATAAACATGGACAGAGATCGCGGGGAGAGATGGAAACATCAGGGTGGCGGTGCGGGCTTGTTGGGCCGAAGGGCCTGTTTCCCGTGCTGTTTTGTTCTTTGTTCTTATTACAGTCTGGGTGTAGAAGTGCTTCATTAGTACCTTTACATAGAGGGAAGTTTCTGAATACAGCACAGAGGGGAAGGTGGGGATGGCAGTTGTCACCAGATAAATTGAGGAGAGGCACGATGGACCAAATGGCATTCTTTTGTGCTGTAACATTTTATGAATCCACGTAACATATATCTTAAGATGATGTGTGACTTGGAGAGGAACTTGGAGGTGGTAATCTTCTCTTACACTCGCTGCTTGTGTTGTTCGAAGTGGTGTAAGTCATAGGTTTGGGAAAATGTTGAAGCAGAAGTCTTGGTGAGTTGCTTGTAACACCTTGTTGAGATGTTTGGTGGGCAGCCATCAACACCCAACATCTCCCCCCCCCCCCACCCCCCACTAAACCACCTCACCTCCCACCCAAACATGATAAAAATTTGAATAAATGGCTAAAATGCGCTGTATAGGAAGAGAAAAACACACAGTCTCCTCTTGCAATTACTATACTGAAAAGTTCCTTAGTCATTTCTACTATTTCATATTGTGGAATGGAAATTTGATAAATTTATTTTCTGCTATTTCATTACTGTTTAACATTGAACTTAGAATGATACAGATGGAGTGCTCAAATGTCAATTTTAGGCAATAACAAGCAGTATCTAATGGTGAGAGTAAGAAATTATTGGTGCCGTTTATTGCCATTGAGTGTAGATATTTGGGTGTTGAGCCCAAGTGACATGACAAAACACCTCTTTACACATGAATGGCTTAGCATTAGAAATTGACTGCCTGATATATCCATTTTATGAATCCATGAAACATCTATCTTAAGATGGTGTACGACTTGGAGAGGACTGGAGAAACACTTGAAGGAGAAAATAATACCAGGGATAAGTGAAAAGAGTAGAACAGTGGGAATAATTGGAATACACCAAGAGCTGACTCAAAGTTGATGGATCAAATGGCATCCTTCTGTTTGGAAACTAGAAATTGAATTGCCTTAGAAATGAGTATGGAACTTTAATATGAGTGAAAAATGATGAGTCACCAAGAAATGGATTTTCTTATTCAGCCTAATAGCCATATTGGAGAATGGCCAATTGTAGTATAAAGTCTAGAACATTATTTGATTGATAAAAAGTATAAAAGACAGAGCTGGAATTCTCTGTCTGTTAAAGCCTTGCTGCTGCTGCCAGTAAAGCCAGAGAATTTAGCACTCAGTCAAATTTCCATTCACTGCAGTGGGACCAGCGAATTCCACTGGTGTGAATGGCTGGAGAATCCTGCCTGCAATTCCTAGATATCAAGGCAAATTACCAATTGGACACTCCCAATGGGGAACTGATCTTCAAAGGAAGTTGGACCAAAGAATCATCATTTTTGGTGAAAAGAATTTACCTATCTCTGATTAAAGTTATTTTTGATAGAGAGAGGTAGAAATAAATTAATTTACACTCTCACATCAGTAACAGGAGATTAGCAATTAATCAATTAATTAGACGAGAGCTTGTGCATCTTTACAGCTACCACTGAACAGGCAAAATATAAGGTTGTTAACAAGAATGTCTTTCTGTCTCTTTTACAGTAAATGTTGACCATATTCAGGCTTATGGTCTGATAGTGTTCAGGTGTTTTTTGACAACTCACTGTATTCTTCACATATGGATTCCCAAATAAAGTATCAGCAGATTGTTGGACCAGGGATGGAATTCATCTCAACCAAGCTCAGCCTATCCTCACTACACTATCCACATGTCTATAATGGGTGCTTATTAGAAATCAAGCCCTGATTTTCCTGCCTCACTAACTATGTAATCTCATCCTCCTATAACAATCCAAGAACTCTGCATTTAGAACATAGAACATAGAACATTACAGCGCAGAACAGGCCCTTCGGCCTTCGAAGTTGCGCTGACCAATTATGAAAAAAGCAATGACCCTCCAAACTAAACCATTCCCTTCTCTTCCATAAACTTATCAACTAACCTCTTAATCGTCACCAAACTTGGCTCATCTACAACTGCCGCAGGCAGGGCATTCCACTCCCTAACCACCCACTGGGTAAAGAACCCTACCTCTGATATCCGTCCTATAACTATCACCCCTTAATTTAAAGCTGTGTCCCCTCGTGCTAGCTTTCTCCATCCTAGGAAAAAGGCTATCACTGTCCACCCTATCTAAACCTCTAATCATCTTATATGTTTCGATTAGGTCTCCTCTTAGCCGCCTTCTTTCTAACGAAAACAACCTCAAATCCCTCAGCCTCTCTTCATAAGACCTGCCCTCCATACCAGGCAACATCCTGGTAAACCTCCTCTGTACCCTCTCCAATGCCTCCACATCTTTCTTATAATGTGGGGACCAGAACTGCACACAATACTCCAAGTGCGGCCGCACTAGAGTTTTCTACAGTTGCAACATGACGTTGCGGCTCCGAAATTCAATCCCCCTACCAATAAAAGCTAAGACTCCATATGCCTTCTTAACAACCTTCTCGACTTGACTGCCTACTTTCAGGGATCTATGCACAAATACACCAAGATCCCTCTGTTCATCAACACTATTAAGAATCCTACCATTAGCCCTATACTCTACACATTTATTATTCCTGCCAAAGTGCATTACCTCACACTTTTCCACATTAAACTCCATTTGCCACCTCTCAGCCCAGCTCTGCAACTTGTCCAAGTCTCTCTGCAAACTATAACACCCCTCTTCACTATCTACCACTCCACCGACTTTAGTGTCATCTGCAAATTTACTAATCCATCCTTCAATACCCTCATCCAGATCATTTATAAAAATTACAAACAGCAGGGGCCCCAAAACAGACCCCTGAGATACACCACTTGTAACCAAACTCCACGATGAATATCTCCCATCAACCACCACCCTCTGTCTTCTATCCGCTAGCCAATTCCTAATCCAGTTAGCTAAATCACCCTCTATCCCATAGATCTGCATTTTCTGCAGAAGCCTTCCATTGGACACCTTATCGAACGCCTTACTAAAGTCCATATATACCACATCAACCGCCTTACCCCCATCCACCTCTTTGGTCACTTTTTCAAAAAACTCAATAAAGTTAGTAAGGCACGACCTATCCTTCACAAAGCCATGCTGACTATCCCCAATCAATTCATTTCTCTGTAAATAACTATAAATCCTATCCCTAATAATTCTCTCCAATACTTTACCCACAACAGAAGTAAGACTCACTGGCCTATAATTCCCTGGAAAGTCTCTCTTCCCTTCTTGAACAATGGGACCACATTCGCTATCCTCCAGTCTTCCAGAACTATACCCGTAACCAACGACGACCTGAAGATCAGAGCCAGAGGCTCTGCAATCTCCTCTCTTGCCTCCCAGAGAATCCTAGGGTAAATCCCATCTGGCCCAGGGGACTTATCTAACTTCTCCAACTCTAGCCTTTATGTATCAGTCACTTCATCCACCATTGATGTTCTTGCCAACCAAGCCCTAAGTTCTGGAATTTCTTTCTGAAAACTTTCAAGTTCTGTACTCACACATTTCATTTACAGCCTTCTTTAAAACTTGCCTTTTCAATGAAGATTATAGTTACCTTCTAAATTTCTCCTGCTCAAAGCTAATATTTGTTCACATCATTATGGAATGCCTCAGGACAGTTTATTATGTTAAAGGTACTATATACTTTAAGTTTCATTGATGCCCTCCTTTCAATTGATCAACAATCCTCATGCTGGATACAGGATACCTGGTAAAACTACTGAAGTTCAAGTGAGTTCAATTGCACTCAATCAGAAATATGCTATACAAACATCCAAATTAAGATCAAGTTCTCTGAACCTCCATTGAAAAGAAATATAACATTGATTAAAATTAAAATAATATAACTATATAATTAATGACTATCTCATATGATTGACCCATCCTCATCTCATCATTCTCCACGGTGCGTTATTTCTTTTAAACTACTGATTGAATCGTGGTCCCCAGAAGTTTGAAATAATTACACACTTTTTAAACATAGATACTAGAGCTTATATCAAATGTATTTTCATATCTCTCTTTAACACTACATCCTGCATCCTCTCCTTCTCTATGCATGATCTGTTCTTTCTGTACAGTGCGCAATAAACAACACTTTTCACTGCATACTGTTATCCAGTTTTTAACTTAAACACTTTGCAAGTACTCTATTTTATTGAGACAAACAAGGACAATAATTTTGCTCTTTAATTCATTCAACAATTTATGTCTTTGTTTAATACTCCACACACCAATTTAAGCATAAATAGTTGCAACTCATTAACTCTTTTACTGAACTTTAACTCTTAACTGAACATCAATTTTCAACTGAATTTTTAACTGCACTTCAACTTTAATTGAATGTTAGTTTTAATTATTTAACTGAAAATAGATAGTACCAAGTTTAGGATAAACCTTGGTCAAGAAATATCCCCAATGTAGAATCTGTCCTCTTCTCTGAAGAATCCTTCAGGGCACACGTCTTACAATGGTAGTCTCTATAGAGTTGACACTGGCAAACAAAGGACTGCAATGTCTTCTATGTAGAAATCATCCACTTGCTTCTAGAAGATTCTCTGTCATCTAGCCAATTGTGTAACCAGAAATCAATCACATGGCTTGAACATCCAGTGAAATTACTTGTTAATGACACCATTACATTTAATTCAAACTGCATGTTCCACATATAACGACAATATAATTTGAGGCCAATGTAAACAACTTCACTTATTTGACCAACACAGGAAGCTTCAGACCATAGTTCCCAGGCCAGATATCTGACCCAGAGCAACTTTACAATCTGCATTTGGCTTTAATTATAAGTTAACCAAAAATCCCAGCATGCTTAACTCTCAACAAATAGCTAAAATATTATTGGCCACTAATGCCAGTATTGTTGTTAAATCATTGTTGTAGCTGTTCTTTCTCCATCTACAATATTAACATATGTGATAATAATAAACCAAATCAAATCAGGTGTGTGACAATGTTGCTTTGGTACGTTGACTACAGTATAGTAGTAAGCAGTGCAGTACTGTGGATATATATGTATGTATATAATATACATGACATTATAATTCCTGAATTATTTTTGGAATAATAGAACAATATTGTCATGGAGATAGTGGAAAAGTAGTATTGTCACTGAACTAGTAATTCAGAAACCCAAGGTAATGATCTGGGAACCAGTTCAAATCCCATCATGACAGATGATGAAATCTGAATTCAATACAAATCTGGAATTAAAAATCTAATGATGACTATGAAATTATTATTGATTATTGTAAAAGACCATCTGGTTCACTAATATCATTTAGGGAAGGAAATCTGCCTTCCTATAGGCTGTAGTCTGGCCTATATATGACTCAAGGCCCACAGCAATGTTGTTGACTCTTAAATGCCTTCTGAAATGATCAAGGGATCTATGCAATTCAAGGGCAATTCAGGATGGGCAACAAGTGTTGGCCCAGCCAGCAATGGCCATATCTCATGAATAAATAAAAAATAAAAATACTGCTGCTCTTCATGTTATTTCAATAACAGTAACCATTTGGTGAAATCAGGTGTTATGAAATGCAATGGACATCAGGAAGTTGAAAATATAGGATAATTTGCTTAATTTTAAGAAAATGTTAGGATATTTGAGATAGGGCTTAAATACAGACTGTCCTTTTAAATAATGACTATCCCGCAGTAAGGACTAAGTGCTGTACTCAAGATAGAGAAGTTCATACACATAACTGATACATTTTCTAAAAGTTAAACGCTGAAATAAAAAAGGGAACCCAGAAATATCCTGTTGTCAGAATGCCATTAAAATCAAAGGTTGGAATTCTCAGTTGTTCACACTAATGGGATTGTCTGGTCCTGGTGGTAGTAATCCCCTGCTTGTGGGTTTCCCACTAGCATGGCATGACATGAATGGGAATTTCAATGGGTGGGAACAGAGAGTCCTGCCATGAGTAAACAATACACCACCTCCCGCTGTTGGGAAATATGCGACTGGGAGGCCGGAGAATCTCACCTAAAGAACTGATCATAGTTAGTTCTTCGACAAAATATCATCTTAATCCTAAAACCGTATTTGGTACATGAACCCGTACGATTACCAATTAAAATCAACAGGATTTTGCATCAAAGTGTCAGCTCAGCTTTGAGTAGAGGTCATAACTTTGACTCCTATTTCAGAATGTGAACTCACAACTTACCCAGACTCTCCAATGCAAAACTGAAGAAATGTTGTTCTGTCAAAGGTACAGTGCTTTAAATGAACTATTCTGATGGTTCAGGTGGATCCCAGGATAGGCAACTCTGTCAATGTCCTAATCAACATTCCTCCCTCGATCGAAAGCAGATTAACCAGATTTTTTTTTAGTTGAATGTGGGATTTTGTGTACTAATTTTTCTCTCATTCTCAACTAATTCAAGATCCCTTGTTCCTTAATCTCTCATTCCAATTCATGGAGGCTGAGCAAGATCAAGGCCAGCAGTGTGAAAGGATGTATATTGATTTGGCAAATGACCTGTCAGCATTGAAGTACATAGAACAAAAGTTTAGACCCTTTTTGGAGACTGTTATGATTGCTTGGTGCAAACTTTAAAATCTTGATAATATTTCAAAGTCAGCACAATGAAAAATTAGCTGCTGATTTGCCCTGATTCTGTTTTTATGGCTGAGACAGACATATATTTTAACCTTTGAAAGGAGGTGTTTAATTTAATTGTTTTGAGCTTCAGTCCAAACCAGTTTTGCTCCATCTTTCTCCCCACCACCTTCAGCTGAGTTCAGCCCAGAACAGGAATCAAACTTGATATATTCTGGCTATTGGGCATTCAAAAACATTTCTTTTTTCAAACTTGCACTATTATCATTATATATATTACAAATATCAGCATAGCAACAGACCATTTAGTCCGATTATGCCATATTTAGCTTCATCCCAAATCCCTCCATTCCCTTTTCCCTCCTTTGTACACTAGTCTGTCTTCAAAACATCAATACTATTCCATCACTTCACATATTCTACATTCTCATTGTAAAGAAATTCTTCCTCGTTTTTTTCAGAACTGGTCAGGGAATATTATAGGAGAACTTATGGTGCGGTGGAGGAAGCGTCCCTGCCTTTGAAGCAGAAACTGAGTTCACACCCCATTCCAGGATGTGATGGCAAGGAAGGAGTGCTCAGAGCAAGTCTAATCTTTCCAACACACACCAATCGCTGGTGGAAAGTGCGGGACAGATTCCTGGTCAGCCATGCGATGGAAAAGAAAAACACGTTAGAGCCTCTACCATGGCTACATATGCATGTAAAACTATACATTGCCAAACTCTTTGCATTGGCTCAGTTGGTTGACGAGCTGGTGTGGATCAGATTGTTACCAACAGGATGGGGTTCGATCCCTTTTCCAGCTGTGGTGGATTCAGGACTTGCCTCATTTCCTGAGGGGGCTATTGGTCAAACCTGCCTTCAGAAGATATCTGACATTAATATCCCCTTTGCTCTGGCTTCATTCACAATTTCTCCACATCCACCAGATCAAACTCCTTCATGATTTTAAGGCTTATCAGATCTTCTGTTAATCTTTTTTTGCCTAACAAGCTCTTCACTTTTGCAAACCTTCTCATTTTCTTTTGTCACAGATCCCTGTGATCCAAAAGTCTATGTCGTGGTGAATGATGGCTGGAGGATGGATGATTCTTCTAACATTTTACCTGGGATGAACTCCTCCTTTCACAGTGACAATGAGATCAGCAATCAGTGGATCCGTTTCACTGGAGCATCAGGAACAAAGCTGATAGATCATTGCGTTCCACCACTGCACTGTGGCACCAGGAGGCCTGTGTGGGTCAATGGATCCCACCCTACTCTGGAGACCAGTGTTGTGTATCAAATCGCATGCATTCCAGATCTACAATCAGGAGATTGCTGCAAAGAGAAACTGCCTATCAGAATCACTTTCTGTCAGCACCCTGTGACGAGAGAAGTTTTTTACCTGTATAAGCTGCCACCCACTCCAATCAGTGCTGCCTACTGCACAGGTAAGAAACAGGACAATGCCAACACAGATTGTCAAGCCTTTTCCTAGTCTAGAACCCATTCCTGAAGCCATGCTCTACTCACTGACCCTGTTCTAACATACCCCCATTCCCACACCCTTATTGCCCTCACTGGGCCTGTCCCAGCAAAGCCTCCTAATCCAAACCCATATTGCACCTACTGAACCAGTCCCATAATAGCCCCCATTCCCAGACCCCTACTGCACTCACTGACTGTCCAATAATAACCCCCTCTTCCAGACCCATAATATACCCATTGACCCTGTCCCAGTATAACCCCAATTCCCAGACCCAAACTTCACCCATTGAACCTATCCAAATATAACCCCCATTCCTAGACCCATACTACATTCGCTGACCCTATCCCATAGTAGCCACCATTCCCAGACCTATACTGCATCCACTGACCCCGTCTCAGTACAGCCCCCATTCACATACCCTGTCCCAGTACAGCTTCCATTCCCATACACTGACCCATTATAACCCCATTCCAGAATCTGTCCCATTGATCCTGTCCCAGTATAATCCCAATTCCCAGACCCAAACTTCACCCACTGAACCTATCCAAGTATAACCTCCATTTCCAGACCCATACTACATCCGCTGACCCTATCCCATAGTAGCCCCCATTCCCAGACTATACTGCACCCACTGACCCTGTTTCAGTACAACCCCCATTCACACACCTTGTCCCAGTATAGTCTCCATTCCCATACCCTTTCCCAGTATAACCCCATTCCAGAACTGTCCCAGTATAGCCCCCATTCATAGATCCTATCCCGGTATAGCCTTCATTCCAAGACCCTGTCCCAGTATAGCCTCCATTCCCAAACTTATACTGCACCCAGATCTTGTCTCAGTATAGCCCCCCCCATTCCCTGACATATACTGCACCCACTGATTCTTCTTAGTATAGTCCCTACTCTCAGAGTAATGTTACATTCACTGACCCTGTCCCACTATAGTCTTCATTCATGATCAGATGAAAGCAGTACTTTCTCCTGATATGTAGAGCATTCATGCATAACGTTTCTTGGAGCTGATGCCCTGATTTAACGTTGTTTCTTTCTGCCTCCAGAGCAACCTCAGGATCAATGCACTGACGGGACCCATAACTGTGATCCAAAGTTGGCAACCTGTGTGAACACATCATATAACCCACAGAATGGGACTGGATACTACTGTGTCTGTGCTGCAGGATATGCAGGGAGTGGACTGAGAGGGGACTGTACAGGTGAACCCACAAAAACTGAGAGCAGGAAATAAATCATTTGGATATTATTAATTTCTTTATCATAAATTAACCCACCTTCTCATCAAATCCTTCAAACTCTTCTCTCCCAGGAACCACACTGTATTTTCTCTTCACTTTATTAATGGCCATTTTTTACAACTCCATTATGTACTGCACCTCTTTCATTTTGCTAACTTTTAAACAGTTTCAAATCACCCCCAATTCCCAATATTTGAACACTTCAATACAGCAAATACGTCACTAAAAATCATTGTCTAATTCCCCTTGTGAGAATATTGATTTTGACCTCATACAGTTGTGTAAAATGGCAAGTCATTTCACAACCCTCCAAATGCTTATTTCTGTTGACTTCAGTGCCCCAGGAAAGGTGAATAATTACTGTCAACGTGGAATCCACTGTTTTACACCATTCTGACAAGTCAGGATCCATCCTGGAGAGATAGTGAGATGCTATGCTGCACGCTGGAGTCAGGGAAACAGGGCTGGCAAGTTGAGTTTAATGGTGATCTGTGTCTGGTTTTCATTTTCAGATGTGGATGAATGTTTACAGAACAATGGTGGCTGTTCCCAGCGCTGCATGAACACGGTAGGCAGTTATCAGTGTCACTGTCACCCAGGATATACCTTGAGACCCGGAAGCAGAACAACCTGCACAGGTTCGACCTTTCACATTTTGTTGCTGTTACAGTCACCTGAGTGTGTTTTTCTTTTATCTAAATGTAACTGGCTGTTAAAATACTTTTGGTCATTATTCTCCTAGCTGTTCTCTTTTGTTTCTACTAAACTCCAGATACATGTCTGAATTATTGTCTTTCATCTCTGTTTGTTTTAGCTGTGCTGAATTTGACGCATTGTTCTTTCAATCAGCCCAATCTTTCCCAATCTCAGGCTGTTCACCTGTCTCAACCTTACTTCGTGCCACAATCATTTACCCTTCAAAATCCTAACATGCCATCACCTTATCACTGCCTCTTTCAAACTGGTGATCTTCTACATTGTGTGTGTGGGGGGAGGGGGGGTTGCTAAGCATTCTCTTTGATACCTCTCATGGACTCTACCATCAAAGCCTTAGGGGGTGATTTTGCACCTGCCTGCAAATGGCAATTGGGCACAAAATCCCTCAAGGGTCAAGAATTGAGATTTTCACAGGCGAGATCTTGCCAGTGATTCCTGTCCTTTCTGGACAGGAACTTCATTTCCATATATTTTGATAAACTTAAATCTTATTAAAGGGCTTCCCAGTAAGATGACCCCTCCTTACTAAATATTCATACCTTGCCAACATGATGTTAAGTCAATGAGGGTTACAACAGTTATTTTAAAGCTGCATTCAGTTGAGTGGAACCCACCGGGATTAAATATAACTCCTGGGGTGGCTCGGCCCCTGGGCACGGATTGGCACTGCCTCTGGCACTGATTGGCTTGGCCCCCAGCACCAATTGGCCTGGCCCAGCGCAGATTGCCACTGTCCCATCACAGGTAGTCATTTCTCCTGGCACTGATTGGTATTGCCTCTGGCACCGAATGGCTTGGCCCCCAGCACCAATTGGCCTGGCCCAGCACAGGTTGGCACTATCCCAGCACAGGTAGTCATTTCTCCTGGCACAGGTTGGCACTGCCCTGTCAGAGATTGGCACTGCCCCCTGGCAGTATTAATGGTGGCAAAAGTAGGGTAGATGTATTTGCTAATAAGAGAACATAAATCAGCACTCAGTGGAAGCAAAATGGAACAACAAGGGACAGCAGCTGTGTGAGGTGGAGTTATGTTGGGACAAGTCATGGAAACCAAACAACAGAAAACTGGGGGGAACTGGGTCAAAATGGAGGGAAAACTCACAACAAAGTTGTTGAACTCAATGTTGAATCCAGAAGACTATCATATGCCAAATCAATAGATGAGATATTGTTCTTCCAGTTTGCAGTGGGCATCACTAGAACAAGCCAAGGATGGGCATGAGAGCAAGATACAGAGTTAAAATAGCAAATAACAGGAAGGATGGTGTCATGGTTATGGATTGAGTGAATGTGTTCTGCAAAACAGTCATCCAGTCTGTATTTAGTTCGCTCAGTGGAGAGGGGACAGCACCAGGAGCAATAAATACAGTAAACTAAATTGAAGCAAGTACAAGTAAAACTTTGCTTAGCCTGAAAGAATGTTTGGAGCCTTTAACAGTGAGGAGGAGAGGTTAAGGGGCAGGTGTTTTATCTTCTATGATTGCATGAAAAAGTGTCGTGGGAAGAGGATAAAAGATAGAGGCATTGGAGGTAAGATAAATTTAACATGGTTATGTGTCCTGTTAACCACAGTGGGGCAAAACCTTGGTTGAGCAAAGAGGCGAATATATCAGAACCACTCTTTCAAAAGTGATATCATTAACACTAATGCAGCAGAGACGGAGAGACTAAACCGAGGTCCCCCAGAGCACTTGGTCTGATATATACTTCCTCAGTGTCTGTGACTCCAGGTAGAATTGCCCTGGCTCCCCTACAACACACAATCTCTCTTCTGACCTTTATCTATGGTATCCTAGACTGGTATGTTCATCTGGCAGTAAGAATACTCCAGCAGTAAGCAAAAGAAAAACTAACTTCACAAGTAATTCAAAAGACAAGATTTAATAAAAGAACTATTTTACACTGCCACTTGGACCATGCTACAAATGCTCCTCACAATCCCCATCTCCTTTCTATTTATCGCAAGTCAGCTGGTCAGCTGACCACCACATCATTTTTACCATTGGTTACATTGTCTACCAAGCCAGCTTGTCAGCTGACTGTCACAGCATGTTACCATTGGTTACATGGCAATCTTACCTGACCTGCAATATCGTCTGACCTATGACTCTCCTGACCCATAAGCTCCTTGACCTGTGATCCTTGAATTCTCTCTGACCCGCATTCACTCCCACACCCATGATCTCAATTCTCCCCATGATGTCTTTTCTTTATCCACATTTCCAGGTTTCCCAGCTTTTCTGATCCCACACATGCTCACTCTAACCTGGTGTTGTGAAACTTCTTACTGTGTTCACTCTAACTATCAGCAACTTTAAATATGAATGTTTCACAAGTGTTCCTGAGGAGAACCTGTTTCTTCATTGTGGCAGTGCAGATGTTTATGTGTATTAGGGGATCGATGAATTCCTTGTTTCCCTTTCTTCTGCTTTTTCAGATGTGAATGAATGCAAAAGCAACCCATGCAAACCTCAGGAACACTGTATAAACACAGTTGGAAGCTACTCCTGTGTTTGCCTCTTTGGAAATTGTACAGGTTAGTGTCAAACTGAGAGGGATGGCAGAAAATACAGAAATACCATTGGATGGAAACTCCAGATTTCCAACACTGGTGAAGGGGGTGTAATTCTGCATAGAATAAAATAATTGCCATCTCAATTTTCTCTTCCATATCTGAACATGTTGACTATTGCAAGCTTTCCTTTCAAGCATGTCTTTCTCCCTTCATTGCTCCCCTCCCATTTTCATTCCTTCTTTCTGCCTTCCTGCCATTGTTTCTTCCTTGCTATTAAACTTTCTCCCTCCCTCCTTTCAATGATGATGTGATACTCAACATTTAACAGCCTCATCAAAGCACATTGACTACATTTGTACCAGATCTTCTTTTCTTCTGATCAGAGGACACTTTTCAATGGATGGGCTACCTTCAACACTCAGTGTCACCACCTTTGTCTCAATGTTACCGAGCTAACCTCCAGCTCTTTGCAACTGCTCAACCCAGGATAGATGGCTGTCTGTTTCACTGACATGAAACATACAGTTAAGATCTTTTTTCTCTGTGTCTCTCTGATTAGGATTGCTTCCAGCTGTCAAATCTCAGTTCCTTTAAATGCCACAATTGTGATCATTTTTAGAGTACCTTTCTTTGGGTATTTGTTTTTTGTTTCTAAACGTTCAGGAAATATCTTCAGTTATTGTCTCAGTGATATGATGTTACTCCAGCATCAAGCTTTGACTGCACTCTTTCCTAGTGCACCCCTTTGTAGCGCCCAAACCTGAATGCAGTGCCAGATTGTGTCTGACCAATGTGCTTTTTTCCCTTTATACGTCAGCTACCTTGAAATAAAGACAAATGCTACAATAGTCTTTTTCATTCTTCTATTTTTATTAGATATGTGTCAAGAGGGTCACCAAAACTGCCACAGTTTGGCAACCTGTATCAACATTCCCGGCTCCTTCCGATGTATCTGCAGGACGGGATATACTGGCAATGGACAGACATGTACAGGTGAGAAGACAACAAGATGTGATCTAAACTACTGCCCATGAATACTTTCACAATGTATACCATGAATAAGCTGAACCCTTACGAACCAGCTCACAAGGTCCCCTACTCATCCATTTAATGGACTTCTGGACCCTGTGAAGAATTCCTAAGTGACTGACATTTGATTACAGGATTATTCATATGCGTTAACAGAAATCTGTGAGGGGTTTTAATCCAGGACTGGATGAAGTCTTACTGGGAAATGGGATAGAAAGCAAATCAAAGTGGATCTGAATTTAGATTAGCATTTTCCATGTCCACTGGATGCATTTCCAAGCTATGCACAGCCAGCAAATTATTTTGATATCAGTATAGTTTTGTAGACAAATATGACAGCCACTTTGTGCACAGCAAGATCCCACGTACAGCAACAGGATAAGTCCCCCCTTAATATATTTTAATGTTGTTGGTTGAGAGAAGAATATTGGTCAGGATGCTGGGAGAACTAGCTGCTCATGGGATTTTTGTTTGTGTGCCGGATAGAATCTTTGGCTTTCATATCTCATTTAAAAGAAGGTATCGTTGATAGTACTATACTGTCTTGGTGTGAGGACTGAACTTATGATTTTTTTAACTCACCTTTGACCTTACTTGGATCACCATTTATATCACTGTGAAATAACTAACAGGTTGAAGGGTGGAACAGTGGCAGAGTGGTTAGCAATGCTACCCCTGCGCCAGCGACCTGGATTTGATTGCAGTATTGGGTGACTGTCTGGGTGGAGTTTGCACATTTTCCCCCAGTCTGCGTGGGTTTCCTCCAGGTGCTCTGGTTTTCTCCCACAATCCAAAGATGTGTGGATTTGACTGATTGGACATACCAAATTGCTCTTTAATGTCAAGGATCCTATTAGGGTAAATAGTAGGACCTGTGTGGGATTGTTGTCGGTGTAGGCTCGATGGGCCAAATAGCCTCTTTCTGCACCGTAGGGATTCTATGATTCTATGGATATTGAAAAGCAGGCTAGAGTGGCCAATTGTCAACTGTTGTACTCACAAAGAACAATATAGCTCAGGAACAGGCCCTTCGGCCCACCAAGCCTGCACCCATACGTGGTTTTTATCCCTCTGTTCACTTCCCATTCATATATCCATGGTGCTAATGTGATTGTTTCCACCACCTCCACTGACAATGCATTTCAGGCACCCACCACTCTCTGTGTGAATACCTTTCCTCGCACATCTCCTGTAAATTTACCCCCTCTCACATTGAGATCACTTTGATTTGCTTTCTATCCTCTTGTAGTTGACCTTTCCACTCTGGGAAAAAGCCTCTGACTATCCACCCTTTCTGTGCTTTTCATAATTTTGCAGATCTCTTTTAGGTCACCCCTTAGCCTTTGTCTTTCCAGTGAAAACAGTCTGTGTTTATCCAACCTCTCCTCATACCGAAAACTCTCCAACCAGGCACAACCTGGAAACCCTATCTGCACTTTTTCCTAAGCATCCAGGTCATTCTGGTAATGTGGCAACCAGAACTGCACGCCAAATCCCAAATGCAGCCTAATTAAAGTTTTATACAGCTGTAACATAACTTGCTAACTTTTATACTCAATTACTATGATGTAATTGAGTATAAATTACATCGTGTTATGACCAACACGAG
This sequence comes from Sphyrna mokarran, assembly GCA_024679065.1. Classification (NCBI taxonomy): domain Eukaryota; kingdom Metazoa; phylum Chordata; class Chondrichthyes; order Carcharhiniformes; family Carcharhinidae; genus Sphyrna; species Sphyrna mokarran. The sequence continues at coordinate 53,755,007 of JAGIQG010000008.1, read as the reverse complement.
GGGACAATGACCAACATGACGGGACATAACTTTAAATTAAGAGGTGGTAGTTATAGGACGGATGTCAGAGGCAGGTTCTTCACACAGATGGTGGTGAGGGCGTGGAATGCCCTGCCTGCAGCAGTTGTGGACTCGCCTACTTTGGGGGCATTCAAATGGTCGATGGATAGGCATATGGATGATATTGGAATAGTTTAGGTTAGAGGGTCCACTGGCTGGCGCAACATCGAGGGCCGAAGGGCCTGTACTGCGCTGTAATGTTCTATGTTCTATGTTCTATGTTCTATGATGTTTCAATTTTTGGGGTTGAATTAGTTCAATGATATCAGAAGTATTTTTTTGCATGCAGTGGGCATTGCATTAACGACAATAATTCCACCATGTTTCATTTCCTCAGATGTGGATGAATGTTTACAGAACAATGGCGGCTGTTCCCAGCGCTGTGTGAACACAGTGGGAAGTTATCAGTGTCGCTGTCACCCAGGATACACCCTGAGACCCGGAAGCAGAACAATCTGCACAGGTTTGACCTGTTTTTATAGCCATGCAATCATTTGTTTAAAATTAACCTATTGGCATTATGTTATATCAAATAACCTTGACCAAAAAGTGGGAATGAACTGAAGGTTCAACTCATGTTCAGATATCAGTTATTCAACAGTGTTGGAATAGAGACACTTCACTGGTTATATATTCAATTGCAGCATCAGAACCTTGTGTAGCACATCGATGGTTGTGGTATAGTGGCATTGTCACTGGAATAGTAATCTTGAGACTCAGCGTAATGGTCTGGAGAAAAGGCAGATGGTGAAATTTAAATTCAAAGAAATCTGGAATTAGAAATCTAATGATAACCATTATCGATTGTTGTAAAATCTGTCTGGGAGGGAAATTTGCCGTTCTTAGCTGGACCTGGCCTACAACATGTGACTCTAAACCCACATCAATGCCCTCTGAAATGGCCTAGTGAGCCATTTAGTTCCAGGGTAATTAGTGATGGGCAGCAAATGCTGATCCAGTCAGCAACACCCACATCCCTCAGTGAATTAAGAAATTAAATATAATACAATTTGAGTCCTATACACCTCAGTAAGTAGAATGTTGACAAAATCTTGTACACTTCACTAAGAATATAAGAACATAAGAAATAGGAGCAGGAGTAGGCTTCTGGCCTCTCAAGCCTGCTCCACAATTCAGTAAGATCATGGCTGATCTTATTGTGGACTCTGATCCACTTAACCACCCACTGGCCATGACCCTTAATTCCTTTACTGTTCAAAAATTTATCTATCCTTGCTTTAAAAGCAAGTAGCCTCAACTGCTTTCCTGGGCAGGGAATTCCACAGGTTCACAACCCTTTGGGTGAAGAAGTTCCTCCTCAACTCAGTCCTAAATCTGCTCACTCTAATTTTGAGGCCATGCCCCCTACTTCTAGTTTCATCTGCCAGTGGAAACAATTTCCCTGCTTTTATCTTATCTATTCCCTTCATAATCTTATGTGTTTCTCTAAGATCGCACCTCATTCTTCTGTATTCCAATCAGTATAGTTGCAGCTGTGTAAGGTGCTGGTGAAGCCAAATCTGGAGTTCTGTGTATAGTTTTGGTTTCCTTCTTTCAGAAAGGATATACTTGCACTGGAGAGGATGCACAGGAGATTCACTAGATTGATTCCAGAGTTGAGAGAGTTGGCTTATGAGGAGAGACTGAATAGACTAGGACTATACTGATTGGAATACAGAGGAATGAGAGGCGATTCAGTCTATTCAGAGTCTATTCAGTCTCTCCTCATAAGCCAACTCTCTCAACTCTGGAATCAACCTAATGAATCTCCTCTGCATCCCCTCCTGTGTGAGTATATCCTTTCTGAAAAAAGGAAACCAAAAGTATACATAGAACTCCAGATTTGGCCTCACCAGTACCTTATACAGCTGTGATATAACCTCACTGTTTTTAATTTCTATCCCTCCAGCGATGAAGGACAAAATTTCATTTGTTTTCTTAATGACCTGCTGCACTTGCAAGCCAACTTTTAGTGACTCATGCACAAGGACACCTAGGTCACTTTGCACAACAGCATACTACAAATTTTTACCATTTAAATTATAGTCCATTTTGCTCTTATTTCTACCAAAATGGATGACCTTACATTTACCAACATTGTACTCCATCTCCAGGCCATTGTCCACTCACTTTGTTGGTGTACATACCTTTGCAGATTTTCAGTGTCCTCTGGACACTTTGCTCTGCCATTCATCTGAGTGTCATCTGTGAATTTTGACACACTACACTTCGTCATTTATTTAAATCATAAATAATTGCGATCCCAACACTAATCCCTGAGGCACACCACTAGTCACTGATTGCCAACCAGAAAAACACCCATTAATACCTACTCTTTGCTTGCTATTAGTTAACCCATTCTCTATCCATGCTAATACATTACCCGTAAGTAATACAGTGCATGTTCATCTTATGTAGCAGCCTTCGGTGTGGAATCTTATCAAATGCCTTTTGGAAATCCAGATACGCCACATCTACAGGTTCCTCTTTGTTTACCATGCATGTAATGTTCTCAAAAAATTCCACCAAATTAGTCAAACAGAACCTGCCCTTCATAAACCCATGTTGCATTTTCCCAGTGGAACAATTTATATCCAGATATCTCACTATTTCTTCTTTGATGATAGATTCAAGCATTTTCACTACTACAGAAGTTAAGCTAATTCGTCTATAGTTACCCATCTTTTGTTTACCCGCTTTTTTAAACAGTGGTGTCATATTTGCTGTTTTCCAATCTGCGGAAACTACCTCAGAATCCAACAAAGTTTAGTAAATTACTACTAGTGCATTTGCTATTTCATCCACTATCTCTTTTAGTATTCTGAGATGCATTTCATCAGGGCCAGGAGACTTATCTACATTTAGCCCCATTCGCTTGTCCAACATTACTTCTTTCATGATAATGATAGTTCCTAGGTCCTTATCTGCCATAGCCTTCCAGTCATCAATTTTTGGCATGTTATTTGTGTCTTCCATTGTAAAGACCAATGCAAAATACCTGTTCAATGCCTCGGCCATTTTCTCATTTCCAAACATTACATCCACCTTCTCATCCTCTAAGGGACCAATGTTTACTTTAGCCACTCTGTTTTATATATTTGTAGAAACTTTTGTTATTGGTTTCTATATTCTGAGCTAATTTACCCTCATAGTCCATCTTACTTTTCTTTATAGCTTTCTTTGTGCTTTTTGTTGACTTTTAAAGATTTCTCAATCCTCTTGGTTCCCACTAATCTTTGCCACTTTGTATGCATTTTCTTTCAATTTGATACTCTCCTTTATTTCCTTAGATATCCATGCTGATTATCTCTTCTTCTACTGTTCTTCCTTATCACTGGTATATATTTTTGCTGAGCACTATCACTTGTCTTTTTGCTCCCCCCAAATGGCCTCCTGTACTTCACTTGGTATATACCTTACAGTACTGACAGAATCTTGTATACCTCACTCAGTATATATCCTATAGTAACAGACAGAGTCTTGCATACCTCACTAGCTATATATCCCACAGCACTGACAGAATCTTGTATATCTTATGAAATATATATCGAACAGCACTGACTGAGTCTTGTGTATCTTATCAAGTATGTATTCCACAGCACTATCTGAATCCTGCACATCTTATTGACTATCTAGCCCACATCACTGTCTAAATCCTGTACATCTCACTGGATATATTCCCATAGCACTATTTAAATCCTCATAAATAGCCATTTTGGTAAATTAAAGCCAGATATTAATTTCCCAGATATTATTAGGGTGAGTAAAAACATGGGGAATACAGAGTTGGGTTCTTGGGATAGTGAAGCAGAAGACTATGAAGCAATATAAGTTCTAAAATATATAGAAGTTCATTGTTGTATTGAACATGCAATTAAAAGCCTGGAGGAACCAGTCAATAGCAACATCAAATAGGTTCTGAGACAGAAGGAGAAAGTATAACCTTAATTCTGAGAGAGTAGCCACCTTTAAATTTTAAGTATTGTTGCCATAAAAATATGTTAAATAGGATATCAATCAAATATTAAAATAGCATTTACCTTAATCCACAGGTGAGTGAGATACACCTGAACCAGTTAAGTGAATCAGATACTGAAGCTAGTCAAACAGATCTAACTGTCTCTCTGTTTGCTACTCAACAATAGAAGTGCATTTTGAGCTGAATAATTTCTTCCCCATTGTAGTTTTCTCTGAGTTGTACTAAGGTTTCTCTTATTTTATGTTATAAATGTGGTTTTAATCATTGTTAATTTCTTCTAAAAGACAGCCAGCCCTATTTTATTCTAAGAAGATTCATACCAATTTCATATTCAATTTCTATCATGTTATGGTCTTTTGAGAAGGTATATTTGCCAAAACTCATGATGGGTTTTTTTCTTCACTTGTCAAGAATCTGTGTTTTAAATTTATTATTGCATTTTAGGTTATAAAGATTGTTGACTGAGTGTGGTCTACTTATCTGTTCCTACATTGTGTTGTCTTCCCAACATCAAAAAGATGTGCTTGTGTGCCTTTCTTAATAACCATTGTAGTTAAGAGTAGAGATGGGGTTGGGGATGACAGGGAAGGGATAGATTCCAAAAAATGTAGTCTAATATCAAAAATAAAAATGTTTACATTTTTATTCATTTCATGCCAGTTGCAATCTGTACTTTCCTTACTTTCTGTTTGACATTTTCAGATGTGGATGAATGTTCACAGAACAACGGTAGATGCTCCCAGCGCTGTATGAATACGGTGGGCAGTTATCAGTGTCGCTGTCACCCAGGATACACCTTGAGACCCGGAAGAAGGACAACCTGCATAGGTTTGACCTTTCATATTTCTTTGCTGCTAAAGTGAAGTGACTGAGTAGAACTTAAATTGTTGATTTCTGCCAAATCCCAATCCAGACAGGGGATAGTTTTAGGGTTGGGCTTTGAGTTCTGACGTTAAAAATTCATTGTCGATCTTATTTCTATTCAGTTGTTCTCTGGGTGTGGAGTAAGCTGCCAAAGGCATTTTTATTGCCCATCCTTAATTGTTCCAAAAATTTAGTTAGATTATTTATGAGTTTCAAGTAGGCTTATATAACACTAGGGTGAAGTGACTGTGGAAATCCCCTAGTCGCCACACTCCAGTGCCTGTTCAGATACATTGAGGGAGAATTTACTGAGGTCAATGCAGCTAACCAGAATGTCTTTCAGACTGTGGGAGGAAACCAGAGCATCTAGTGGAAACCCATGCAGAATCAGGGAGAATGTACAGACTCCATACAGTGCTCAAAGTCAGGAATTGAACCCTGGCGCTGTGAGGTATCCATTGTGCCACAGTGCCACCCATACATTGCTGTTATGATTGTTCCACCAGTAGCATGTTGGTTAGATAATTCTGGCAGTAATACTTTAATGGTGAAAGTGTGACAATATGGGCAGGATTTTCTGGTTGCATTCGTCCCGAAACTGGAAAATCCCACTCGAGATCAATGGATCTTTGCATGGTCTGCCCTTTGCCCACTATGATTAATATGGTGAGCAGGATGGGAAAATTCCCCCCAATATGCCTGAGTTAGTATTTGACTTGGAAGTGATGGTGTTCCCGTTATCTTGCTGCCCTTGCCACAGGGCCTCAAGTGCTGTCAATGCAACCTCAAAGAATTGCTGAATTGTATTCTGTATATTATATATACTACAGCCAGAGAGAGCCAATGACGTTAGTGTTGAATATACAGTGGCAGGGACGTATGTGAATCACCCAATGCTGGGTGCCATTGAGCTTCTTGAGTATGATTGTAATTGCACCATCCAGTAACAGTGATAGATGGTGATAAGATTTAGCAAGCTCAAGAAATGAACCATTTGACATAGACTTCTTCATTCTGCTATACAATGAGGATATAACTGATTTGGTTCAGTGCTAGTCAATGGTGAATCCCGGTATATTGATGATGTGGGCATCAATGGTAGTGGTCTCGTTGAGAGAGCCACCCTGTTCTGGGCAACTATGGGTCTCTTCAGCACTGGAAGAGCTGAAAAGGTAGCTAAGTACCATAAAATCATTAATAAGGAGTCTAGTCATAACCTTCATCATAGAGAGAAAATCAATTATCGGCAGAAGATGTTTGGGCAGAGAACACCTCCCAGAGACAACCTTCCAGTGAAATAAGGTAACCACAATCATTGCTCCATGTATAACCATGTACAGGTTAGAACTTCCAAAGTGTTTCATGAAGCCCGCCTGAATCGTAAGTTTTGCATCTTGAACTTGGCTAGGATAAGCATGATATGTTCCACTTCAGGTGTGATTCAAAAGACACACAAGGGAACTTTTATCAAACAAAGTTTATTTTAGAATATAGTTAACATGTATTGTAAGAAAATTAACAAGAACTTTTATCAATTACAAACAAAGTACTAAACAGCCACTATAATGTATAGCCCCTTAACAAAGGTTTCTAACATGCTCCATTCAAACTAAAACCCTTTCCATAGACAAAACTCTTAACAGGCTCAATACTGCACTGTCTACTGCTCACGTGATAATGGAATTTGAGTCCTTTGGTTGAAGTCTGCAGTACTCTGGATTCACTGCAAACAATTTTGAAGACAACGTAGCTTTCCAACAACAGCAGATTTTTTTCCTTCAGAAAGGCAAAACCTTGCTTTAAGATCACCAGCACAATTTCCAAATAAAACAGGGAGAGAGACAAGACACTTATTTTTAGCTTGTAGCCCCTTCTAGTACTAAAACTGTAGCTCAGAACTGAAAATGAAAAAAAAATCTTGTCACTTGACCTGCCAACCAGTTTTTTTTTTCTCTCCTGAAAAACCAGAGTCATAAAAAAACTCAAAGTAAAAACAAACAACTTCATTGAAGAAGGAATAAAAAGCCATCTGGTAGCCAGCTTGGCTACAATAAGAAAACTGTGATCTGAGAGCTGAGAGAACATGAATTTTTTTAAAAAAAACTCTCTTAAATGCATGCTAACATCACATCGAGAATTCCAGCCTTTAAAAGATTTCCTCTTGGTTGCCATTGATTTTGCAGTTTTTCTGTTCCTTAGTCCTATATGTGGACAAAAGTTGCTTTGATGCCAAAAGCATCCAGTCTCACTTCAGCTCTTACTTTTATTTCTGTGGTGGTTTTGGTGTAAGAATGTTGCCTAGATCATAAAATCTTTTTGCCCATCTTCACGGATGTCATGGGTCTTTAGTATCCATTCAAGCCAGTGCAAAATGAGAGACCCCTTTGTATGTGGTGATAAAATATAGTCAAAGATCTAGCTACAGCTATTCAGCCTGTTTCTTGATGAGGACATATCAAAATGCTTCAGAGATTGAAGAAAGGCAAGCATCGAAAGAAAACAAAATGATTCTTTTATTTTGTAGATATCAATGAGTGTCTAGCCAATCCTTGTGACGTGCACAGCTTGTGCAGGAACTTTCCTGGAGGTTATGGATGTGACTGCAGAACTGGCTTTGAGCTCAGTGGTGGTATGTGTGTTGGTAAGTCTGTCACACATCTGGAGATACTTCAGAAATACTCTACATGGTCACTTCAGAATCTGCGCCAGCCAAAATGTCTCAAATCAGTGTCAGGAAGAGAGGAGCTGATTAAACAACATGTCTCCTGCATTCTGTCTTACAATTGTGAAAATTGGCCCAAAACACTGAAGTTTGATTGTCCATGGCGAGTACAGCATGGGAAATGTAAATTGGTCATGAACTGAGTTCCTATTAGATGTCAATAAATGTTCCAAGTTGAGCCCCTGACAAATTGTGAGGTGGTAGCACATCAGTCAATAGAAGTTCAGTCAAATCTAGGACCCAGCAACATTAACTTCCTAATTTTAAATGTAAAGAAACTAAGATATTGGATCAGCCAGTGGATTTGTCAAGAGATAATGCATGTTAATGTTTGTGTATTGAAAATCACCCCTTTGTAGAATTAGTAAGGAAAAGTGGACAATTGTAAAAGAGATTCTGTCATGCTTTATTTAGAGTAGATTTCATTCTGCCCGGCAGAAATTTTATTGGATTGAGGCTGATTATGAAAAGAAAATTGAACTGAAATCCTTCACTTCCACTGTCTAATTCAGAAATAATTGGAAAGGCAAATTCACTGTTTATTTCACTCTTCAGTAAAACAGATTCAAGATTTACTTTGTAAAGTGTTATTTTCTTCTTTTGCAGACACAGATGAATGTAGAACCAATCCGTGTGCCCCCACTGAATATTGTTTAAACTCCGTGGGGAGCTATCTGTGTGTGTGTCCCTCTGGTAACTGCTCAGGTGAGTCAGAACTATGCACAAGACAGCTTAGTGGCTGAATCTGGACCGTGTAGTAGTGATTTGAGATATTGTGTGGCACACATTTCACTTTCAATCCCTAAATCTGAAACTAAATCCGGCTTGTGAAAATCCTCTCTTCAATGTCAACACCAGGCTTGAGAGGCCTGTTTTGGAAAAACTTTCATGCTGACCCAGATACGGAATAAAATTAAAAATAAACTTTTAACTTGGAGTGGAACTTGCACAGACAGAAAAGAGGGAAAGTTCCAAACTACCTCACTTCTCCTTGTTCACCAACCTTGTAACTTCAGGACATCATCTGGATATCACCTGCAATGGGCAGAAAGTGATTACTACTTTTTGGGCAAGAATGGAAGCTAAATGACATGAAGTTGCATGAGCAGGAGCTGATTTCTTGGGGGCAGTGCAGGCGGGAAGGAGGGGTGAACCACGGCAAGGAAGGCCTGAATTCTGTCGTGAGATTTGAAGGAAACATGCTGCTCTATTTGAGCCCAGAGAGGATGGAACACAGCTGTTCAGCTCATGGATCTTCTTGTCACTGTTGTTATGAAAAAGCCACGATTGTTCTCTATCCAAGCCAGAGCTAAAATTGCAGGCAGAGCCTAAAAATCCATTTGATCACCATTTATATATTGAGGGGAAATACCCCACAGACGATGTTCGTGCCACCTATCTGGAAAATAGGTCAAAACTGAAGATGGCATAAGTCAGATTGGCATAGCCAGGTTAAGCACCTGACAATCTTATCTGTCTGCTTACCTGATTTCTGTAGAAAAATAAGGTTAAAATAACTCCTTGTGTCTGCTTTATTTTGATTTATTCTTTCAAGAAATGTGAGCAACGCTGGCTTAGAGTGACATTTATTACCCATACCTAAGTGTCCTTTAGTAGATGGTGCTGAGTCACCTCCTTAAACTGCTGCAGTTTATGTGGCACAGGTTCACTCACACTGCTGTTGGGAAGGAGGTTCCAGGATTTTCACCCAGGTGGCAGTGGTTCCCGCAGTATAGAGTCAAGGTTAACAGTATGGAAACAGGCCCTTCGGCCCAACTTGTCCACGTCGTCCAATTTTTACTATTAAGCTAGTTCCAGTTGCCTACATTTGGCCCACATCTCTCTATACTCACCTTACCCATGTAACAATCTAAATGCTTTTTAAAAGATAAAATTCTACCCTCCTTTACTATTGTCTTCAGCTCATACAAACACTCATCACACTCTGTATGAGAAAACTGCCCCTCTGATTTTTTTCTATCTCTCCCCTCTCACCTTAAACCTATGCCTTCTAGCTGTAGACTCGTCTCTCTTTTGGAAAAATATTGACTATCTAACTGATCTATGCACCTTATTATTTTAGAAATCTCTATAAGATCACCCCTAAGCCTTCTACGTTCCAGGGAGAAATGTCCCAGCCTATCCAGTCTCTTCTTTTAACTTAAACCATCAAGTCCCCATAGCATACTAGTAAATCTTTTCTGCAAGAGTATTTGCTATCATTGTTCTTCTCCAGCATTTGGAAGATGCTGTCAAGAGAATCCTGGTGAGTTACTACTGATCATCTTTACTGATGATCGTAGCTAGGCTGATAGGGTGATAATTGGCTAGGTTGGATTTGTTCAGTTTTTTATGAATAAGACATACCCAGCTAATTTTCAATGTGGCTGGGGAGAATGCCAGTATTGTATTTGTACTAGGATAACTTGATTAGTACATAGCTAGTTCTGGAGTACAAGTTTTCAATGCTTTGAAATATTTTCAAAGCCCAGTCACTCCAGTGAGATCGCCATTTTCAATTTTCGCTGCCCTCACTGATAACATAGTCAGGGAATGGCTGCAAGAATCTGATTTACATATATTTTAATAAACTTAAATATATTAACCACCCCCTCACCAGATCTTCTCCCTTCACTAATTTTTCATACGTAACAGACGTGACATCAGTGAGTATACTTCATCCAGACATGAACCTATTGTGGGGATCCCTGCAGTGACATAACACTGAATATAACCCCAAAGGGACAGGTACCTGTGCCAGGCACAGGCTCTAGGGAGGGCCTCAGGTGTGGGGACTCATTTATTTGCAGTGATGGGGAGAAACAAACATGGGATTTGTGGGGATGCCAGCGATGATGGGTAGGTGGGGTAGAAAGGGAAATGTCAGAATGATGGATGGTATGGGGATGGACAAGAAGGCTGGATGATAGGGATCAGTGGGGGGAATGCACGATGCTGGAGATGATGGGAGTGTGGGTGGAGGGGGAGATGCCAGCGATGATGGAGGCGGCTGGGGGTGTTGGTGAGAAGGGGTTGCCAGCGATAGCTATTTGGGGAGAGGGGACAATTGGTACCTCTGTGGTGGAGTGGGGAAGGTTTCTGTTCTGATCTGCACCCCAGTCTCTGTCAAGTTGGCTTTACTGGCATCTTTAGGTCCTGCCCTCAAAATGACAGCATGAAGCATGCCTTTCTGGTTTTATTTGACAAACAGCCATAACATTTGGGAATAAAACCTGCCCATTTCTTTGGAGAGAAACACACCAGTCTTCAGTCAAATTCTGACACTTTGCCATTGTTTGGTATGATTCCACTCAGTATTTCAGGCATCATTATGCTGAATCTGAATTATATGATTTCTAAAAATCAAGTGCCCTTTCGATTATGCAATGTGTGATAGTATAGGTGACCGAATCTCCTGTTCTTCCACAGGCTCATGGCCTGCTTTGTCAGTAATACATTTATGAAATATTAGTCACTAATACTGTGCTAACTTCTAAACCACCATAATTAATTTTCAATTTGCAGTTACTGACGTGTGTGCGAACAATCCGTGTGGACCCAATGCCTTCTGTACGCCGCAGGACGGAAGCTTCAGATGCTCCTGTGCAACTGGTTATACTTGGAATGGATCTGTCTGTACAGGTGTGTGATGGGAATCATTGAACCCATTGAGGAATGAACTGAACTTCTTCCAGTATCTGCAGTATTTAGTGTTTTTTTTTAGACTATGGTTTCCACTCCAATTTCTTTGTTTGGTGTCTTAATTCTCTTTGCTAAACTCTAAGAATTGTCCACTTTGCTTCAGTATAATATGGGATGTTTCACTGCATGACTCCATCCTCCAATTACCCAGATTTTTACTCTTGCCACTGCATATTAACATGTGCACCATTGTTGTTCACTGTCTTCCCACACAATTCAAATTTCAACAGAGTAATGACTATCTGTTTGGATGGCTATTGATTGAGGGGTGAACAGTCTTTTGTTTCTCCCTAATTTTTCACCTACGTTAGTCATTGCAATATTCATTAGTCTTTAATTCATGGAAAATCCAGGAAAACCTGGTCAGGTTGTCTCCCTATCCACTTCTTAATACATCAATTTATTTCTAATGTTATGGTTGTGTAAATATCCACTTGTGCAACACAATAATCTATTCTTCATATCACAGCTTGGACTGTTCATCATTTACAAGAATTGTGTGGTTCGAAAATAATTGTAAACCCTCATAATTATTCTCCTAACCTCCCTGACACAAGGGGCAATTTAACATGGCCAATCAACCTAACCCATGCATCTTTGGACTGTGGGAGGAAACCGGAGGACCTGGAGGAAACCCATGCAGACACAGAGAGAACATGCAGACTCCACACCAACAGTCAGCCAAGGCTAGAGTTGAACCTGGGTCCCTAGCGCTGTGAGGCAGCAGTGCTAACCACCGTACCGTCCATTATATATATTCAAAGCTGATGCTGGAGTTATACAGATAGCCACCACATAAAGGTCTATTGTTTTCATCACAGCCTGGGTTCTACTTCATATATAAGAGTTGTCTGTTTCAAGCCTAGATCTAGCTGTATAAAATTTAAAAATTGACACAGCAGTGAATCTTCCAATGAACTCTTCTTTTCTTCTCAACTTCAGATGTGAATGAATGTCAAAGTGGAAGCCACGACTGTCACAGCTCAGCCTCCTGTTTCAACAGCCCCGGCTCTTTCCAATGTGTGTGTAAGGCTGGATATATTGGAGATGGAAGGAATTGCACAGGTAACTGACACTGAATCTTTCCAGATAACAAGATTCCCATTTCCAATTTTTGCATTCATTTTGAAGGAGATATCAATTTCTGAGGAGATATTTCAATCATCTTGGTTGGGATGCCTCATCTACAGGCTGTCTGAGTCAGCTGGCCATTTTAAAGGGAAAATTATAACATTCAGAATCATAACATGTAGGGAAGTGCTCAAACACTGAGAGGTGTCATTGCCTCAAATTGTGTTGCTGGTCAGAATTTGGATAATTAACAGGAACAATAACCTGTATCAAATTAGTGTTCCACAAATGTTATAGTGAATTGGTATGAATAGCCTGATAGAGCTAAAATACTCCAGAATTCCATTTTGATTGATTTGTAGCTACCCATTGAAGCTATTAATATTTATGAATCTGATTATATATCAGCACATTATTTTGCTAACCCTCCATGATATCAATGAGGTTCTAGTATACCTCTTTGTGATTTATACTAAACCAACCCTGTGTTCCCTTTCTGCAGTTATTGACATGTGTGCGAACAATCCGTGTGGACCCAATGCCATCTGTACCCAAGTGAATGGAAGTTTCAGATGCTCCTGCGTGACTGGCTATACCTGGAATGGATCTGTCTGTACAGGTGTGTGATGGGAATCATTGAACCCATTGGAGAATGAACTGAACTTACTGCTTCCATATAAGACTGGAAGCTTTGTCAAGTTCCAAATCAGATTAGAACAGGGCTAGGATCAGGGTGTGATGTTTTGCCTGTGATAGAAACCAATGAAACCCTCAACAACCAACAGTGAATCACCTCACGATTCACCAGACTACACCAACCATCAAGAATCACACATGAACAATGTTAACATGGGTCAGGTATTTGAGGACGTTTAGCATCATTGCACATGTGGGGTGACGTGGCACAGTGGTTAGCACTGCTGCTTCGCGATGCCAGAGACCAGAGTTCAATTCTGGCTTTGGGTCACTATCTGTGTGGAGTTTGTACATTCTCCCTGTGTGTGCATGTGTTTCCTCCAGGTATTCTGGTTTCTTCCTACTGCTCAAAGATGTGTGGGTTCGGTTGATTGGCCATGCTAAATTGACTCCAGTATCAAGGCGATTAGCAGGGTAAATATGATGGGAGTAGGCCTGCGTAGGATTGTGGTTGGTGCAAACTCGATGGACTGAATCGCCTCCTTCTGCACTACAGGGATTCTAAATGTTAAATTTTAATGTGGATAGGAGAGGAAAAACTATAAAATTGTGACAAATTAAAAAGTGACAAATTATTAAGAAATGCACATGTTGGTTGTTGTTCACATTATCTCCATGATCAACAATGATTCATCAAGGATTGTCATCTGTAAATTTGTAATGAACTGTATTTCTACTCAGTTTTAAATTGTTTCATCTATGCTTAACCGGGTCAATGAAATGGAAACAACACTAACTGCATTGAGGTAGCAGACAACTTGTGCAGGACCCTGAGTTGAAACAGAAACTCCTCAGTTACTGGCTCACCTGCTTCGTGTTTCCAATATTCTCTCTTGCTTCTATTCCCAGTATCAGCTGTATTTAGTGTTTTTCTTTAGACAGAGTTTTCCATTCCAATTTCTTCTTCTGGTCAATCGATTGTCTCTCTCTCTCTCTCTCTGCTCCACTCTTAAGATTGTCAACTCTGCTTGGATATGTTATGGGATGTTTCATCACATGACACCCCCCCCAACATTAATTAGTCAGATTCTCACTTCCACAATTGGAAGTGCAACATGTCTATCATTGTGGTTTATTATCTTGCAACATCGTTCAAAATTCAACTGAATAAACACACCTTATTGAAAGGTTTTGGTGTTGGATCAAATTGCCTTTTTGTTTTTTATCCAGGTTTCCATCCACGTTGCTCATTACTGTGGTTTGGAGATTAGTCTTTAATTCCTGGAACATCCAGGAAAATCTGGTCATCTTGTCTCACTATTCACTTCTGGAAAAAATAACTAATTGCTTTTGTTGCAGTTGTACAGGTATCCTCCAGTCAAAGACCTATTCTTCACTTTATGTACTGGACTATTTATCTTTTAAAGAAGTCACGTGGTTCAAATCTACATCTGGCTATATGTAGAAAGTGTAAGATTGACAAAGCTGGGGATCCTCCAATGAACTCTTCCTTTCTTCTCAACTTCAGATGTGAATGAATGTCGAAGTGGAAGCCACAACTGTCACAGCTCAGCCTCCTGTTTCAACAGCCCCGGCTCTTTCCAATGTGTGTGTAAGGCTGGATTTACTGGAGATGGAAGGAATTGTACAGGTAACTGACATTGAATCACCATTTTTTCCATTTCTTGCATTCATTATGAAGATAATATCAATCTCTGTGAGAATCTTTCAGTCTCCTTGGTCAGGATATCTCATCTACAGACTGCTTGAACTAGCTGAGCCATTGGAGGAAGCAAATTAAAACATTCTGAATCATATCATGTAGCGAGGTGTTCAAGCACTGAAAGGCTTCATTGCCTCAAATTGTCTTGCTGATAGGGAATTGGAATCGTAAGAGGAATAATAATCAGAACATCAAATAGCACAGAGAGAAATGTGAGTGTTCCACAAATGTCATGATGAACTGGTGAGAACTGCCTGATTGATCAAAAAAGCAACAGCTTTCCTTGCCCTTCCTATAATTTCCCAGAAATCCACTCTAAAGCTACTCGATGTTTATGTGAGATAATTTTGCACTCCACTATTACCTTGATTAGATTCTATTCAGGATCTTTCTGATTTCTTTTCTTTGCTGCAGTTATTGACATGTGTGTGAACAATCCGTGTGGACCCAATGCCTCCTGTACCCAGCAGGATGGAAGTTTCAGATGCTCCTGTGTGACTGGCTATACCTGGAATGGATCTGTCTGTACAGGTGTGTGATGGGAATCATTGAAGAATGAACTGAACTTACTGCTTCCATTCAGGGCTGGAGATTCTGTCAAGTTCCAAATCAGACTGCGATAAGGGTGGGATCAGGGTGTGAGTTTTGATGTTGTTTTGCCTGTGATTAAAACGAATGAAACCCTCAGCAACCAACAGTGACTTTCCTTGTGATCCATCTGACTGTACTGTCCATCAACAGTCATGATGTAAAGATGCCGGCGTTGGATTGGGGTGGTAAGAACTCAGTAAGAATTTAGCAACACCAATTTATAATCCAACCGATTTATTTGATAGTAAAAAAGCGAGCTTTCGACTCTGTGTCTTCCTCAGGCAAATGCACAGAACAAACACTGCATTTGCCTGAGGAAGACACAGAGTCGAAAGCTCGCTTTTTTACTATCAAATAAATCGGTTGGATTATAAATTGGTGTTGCTAAATTTTTACTGAGTTCTTACCATCAACAGTCATACATTATGGGCCAAATGGCCTAATTCTGCTCTTATACCCTATTAACATTGTGAACATAGGTAGAGTATTGGAGAATGTTTAGCAAGTATTAACTGAATCTCAATTTGGTTGAGGACACATTAACAAGTGACCCAATTAGAATTTAATAAAAATATAAAAATGTTTTGGTAAACGATGGCTTTGTTCACATTTTCTCAATGATCACTAAATTGGTGTTTCTAATAACACGAGAGAAATATTTTCCAAAGTTTAATGTTTGTTGATTCCAGGCATTTCATTATCTCCAAAGTTTTAGTAAGCATTGTCATGGAGAATTTCCAAGTTTCCATCTTTATACTGAGTTTTGAATTGCTCTACATATTTGGTACTTAATCATCAAATTGCAGAAAGAGTAGTTTTACTAAGTGCAGAATTAGGGTAAGGTCCTGCCCTGAAACAGAAACTGCTCAGTCTCTGACTCACCTGCTTGTTGTTTCCAACATTTCCTCTTGTTTCTAAGCTCCATTATTTAGTGGGTTTTTTGAGAATATGGGCTTTGTTTAATTCTTTTCTGTGTTTTTACAAATTATCACCATACACAGCAAGACAGCAGTCGATATGTCTGGTGGGAAAATCCCTAACTTGTCAGTGGAATTACTCCTGGAATGAAGCATCCTATTATCAGGGTGGCATCCATTTATGCTATAGTAGAAACATTGTGGAGTCTAGTCTGACTTCCTAATGTAATTATGAATACATGTCCAGGACCTTAACAGCTGCTTGAAAAAAGTCAGATTTGTTACTCTTTGTTTTCCCATGCTATTCACAATTTAGAGTTACTGGTTTGGATAGTTTTTGACATTTGAATACTTTCTCATCTCTTTCATATTTCTCTACCTATAATTTTAACATCAGTTGCTTATTGCAAAGTTTCTTGGATCAAGCAGGAAAATCTGGTTGCACAGTCTCCCCATCCATTCCTCATTAAATTGTCCTATTGCTGACAATTGAATTTTGCAAGTATCCATTGCACAGTGTTCTATACTTCATGTCACAGCCTGGACCATTCATCATTTATAAGAGACATTTGGTTGAAACCTAAAGCTGGGTGTGTAAAAGATTAAAGATTGACAAAGCTGGAGATCCTGCAATGAACTCTTCTTTCCTTTTCAACTTCAGATGTGAATGAATGTCAAAGTGGAAGCCATGATTGTCACAGCTCAGCCTCCTGTTTCAACAACCCGGGCTCTTTCCAATGTGTGTGTAAAGCTGGGTATACTGGAGATGGAAGGAATTGTACAGGTATCTGATACTGAATTTTCCCAGTGAAAAATATTCTAATTTCTATTTTTTTGCATTCATTTTAGAGGAAGTACAAATCTCTGAGATATGTTTCAATAATCCTGGTCGGGATGTCAAATTTACAGACAACCCGAGCACGCTGATCTTTTGGAAGGGACAAATTATAAGATTCAGAATTGTATCATGTAGGGAGATTCAAATGCTCTAATATATCACTGTTTGAAAGTGTGTTGCTGGATAGAAGTTGTCATCTTGACAGGAACAATCACTATAGCATTAAATTACAGCAGAGAGAAATGTGAGTGATACACAAATCTCATGATAAATGAGTGTGAACAGCTTGATATAGCTATAAGGCAGGAAGCTTTTGTTCTTTTCCTATAATTACTTACATCTCCTCTTTGAGGTTTCGCAATGTTTATGGGATATAATTTTGCCATCCCATCATGACAACATAGACATTCTTTTCAGCATCTTTGTGATTTCTTCAAATCCAACCATGTGATTTTCTATCTGCAGTTATTGATTTGTGTGTGAACAATCCGTGTGGACCCAATGCCTCCTGTACCCAGCAGGATGGAAGTTTCAGATGCTCCTGTGTGACTGGCTACACCTGGAATGGATCTGTCTGTACAGGTGTGTGATGGGAATCATTGAACCCATTAAGTTACTGCTTCCATACAGGACTGGAGATTCAGTCAAGTTCCAAACAAGAGTGGGACAGGGGTGGGATCGGGGTGTGAATTTTGATGTTCTCTTTTGCCTGAGATGAAACCCAATAAAACTTTCAATAACGAACAGTGACTGTCCTCATGATCCATCTAACTGTATTGACCATCAAGGCTCTGACATTAACAACGTTAACGTGGGCCAGATATTGGAGGAACTTTAGCAGATATTAACCGAAACCTCAATATGAATAAGAGAGGGTAAAGAAGAAACTTGATATTGGAGTTCAGCAAAAATATAGAAGTGTTTTAGTGAATGATGGTGTTGTTCATATTTTCTTTATGATCACCAAAACTTCACCGAGCACTATCATTTGTAAAATTTTAACTACCTCTCTACTCAGTTTTGAATTGTTCCATATTTTCTTAACTTGGTCAGTGAAATTGAAATAACAGGAACTCCTCAGTTCCTGATTCACCTTTGTGCTTTGTGCTTCCAACATTCTTTCTTGTTCCCATTCCTAGTATATGCTGCATTTAATGTTTTTCTTTAGACAGTGGTTTCCACTCCAATTCCTTTCTCTGTTCTCTCAATTCTCTCCACTCCAAAGATGTACAGGTTAGGTTGATTGAACATGCAAAATTGACCCTACTGTCAGGAGGATTAGCAGAGTAAATGAGGATTATGGGAATAGGGCCTGGGTGGAATTGTGGTTGGTACAGACTTGATGAACCAAATGGTCTCTTTCTGTACTGCCATGATCCTTTGATTCTACCATTCCACTCTAAAGATTGCCAACTCTGCTTAAATATATTATGGGACATTTCATTTCATGATTTCCGTTATCCAATGATGCAGATATTTAATTCTGCAAGGTGTCCATCATTGCGGTTCTGTCTCTTCCCACACCACTCAAAATTGTACAGAGTAATAACTACCTGATTGGATGGTTATTGGTCTAGAGTTAAATAACATTTTGTTTCTTAATCTTATTTTCACTCATATTTCACATTGCAGTGTTTGAGGGATTAGCTAAGAGGAGACCTTATTGAAACATATAAGATGATTAGAGGTTTAGATAGGGTGGACAGTGATAGCCTTTTTCCTAGGATGGAGAAAGCTAGCACGAGGGGACATAGCTTTAAATTAAAGGGTGGTGGTTATAGGACGGATGTCAGAGGTATGTTCTTTACCCAGAGGGTGGTAAGAGTATGGAATGCCCTGCCTGCGGCAGTTGTAGATGCGCCAAGTTTGGTGACGTTTAAGAGGTTAGTAGATAAGTTTATGGATGAAAAGAGAATGGTTTAGGTTAGAGGGTCATTGCTTTTCCTTGATTGGTTGGCGCAACATCGAAGGCCGAAGGGCCTGTTCTGCGCTGTATTGTTCTATGTTCTATGTACCAGGACATCCAGGAAAATCCGGACAAGTTTGTCTCTCTATCCACTTCTGAATAAATCGCCTCATTGCTGAAATTGCAATTGTACATGTATCTACCACGCAAAGATCTATTCATCATGTCACACAGTGAATTGTGCATCCTTTATATGCCTCATGTGGTTCAAGCCTAAATCTGGGTCTGAAGAAAGTTTAAAATTGGCAAATTTTGGGGATCCTCCAATGAACTCTTTTTTTCTTCTCAGATGTGAATGAATGTCAAAGTGGAAGCCACGACTGTCACAGATCAGCCTCCTGTTTCAACAGCCCCGGCTCTTTCCAATGTGTGTGTAAGGCTGGATATACTGGAGATGGAAGGAATTGTACAGGTAACTGACACTGAATCTTCCCAAAGAAAAATATTCCCATTTCAGATTTTTGTCATCATCATTAGGTAATTGCAGTAACTGAGAGTATGTTTCAGCCAAATCCTGTTCCCTTTCTGGTCTCAATGTCTTATCCACATTCAGTTGCCCTTGGGGAACTAGGGATAGATAATAATGCTGGCCAGCCAGCAACATCCATGTCCCACGAATGAATAAAATTCAGGAACAGTCTGGTCTTTGGAAAGGGAAAACTATAACACTGTGAATTGTAACATTTTGGGAGCTGTAAAGACATTAAAAATTTGTCATTGCCTCGAAATGCCAACAAAAGGAGGAATTGATGGTGTTTGTTAATTTTATTTCAGTATCTCTAAGACTTTGCTGAGGATTATCATTTATTATTTTTGAAGACTAACTTTCTGCAGGGCCTATCCTGAAATAGGAACTCCTCAGTTCCTGACTCACCTACTTGACATTTCTAACATTTCCCTTTGTTTCTGAGTGCCATTATGCTGTATTTAGTGTTTTTCTTGGGAATGTAGATTCCATTCAGTTCATTCTACAAATTGTCACCATCGTACTGCAAAAATTGCCAATTCTGCTGGGACATAGTTTGGGAAGATGAATCCATGCCCTCCATCTCCAACTACCTCCCACCAAGAAACCTGGAAAATCATTCTTGTTATTCACTGCATTCATGTAACATTCAAAAGTGAACTCTTAATGTTGTCATTTGGCTATAGTAAACTTTGATACATTTTGGGATATTTCATCAGATGACCTCTATTCTCCAATGACCCACAGTCTCTCAGCCACTATTGGACGTGCAATATGTCAATTTCTGTGGTTCACGTCTGTGGTCACTTGGTCACTTTAATGGGTCATCCTTCACAGAACACATGACCAGGCCAGAACCAATGGAGTGCAAGCACATTGAACCTGGCCCTATCTGAAGAGAAGATGAACATCCCTTGGGCTATGAGGCTGCTGTTGCCAGCAAACTGTTGTTAGGAGTGGACTTGTTCAGTTGTGCTGTTAAATTTTCATTGTATATAGTTCTTCTTAATCAATAAATCTATTAGTTTGTTATTAGCGACATCAAGTTGCCTCAATTTGCCTTCACACACCATTTAAAATTGAACAGACATAAAGTTACCTGATTAGATATTCATTAGGTAGGGCCAAACAGCCTTTTATCAGATTTTTATTCGTTCAAATGATTTTCTCTCAGCTTGTTCACTGTCAGATTTCGAAGATCAGTTGTTAATTCATGGGGAATCTGTGAAAATCTAGTCACGGAATCTCTTTATTCACTTCCAAATAAATTGACTCATTTCTGATGTCGCAATTGTATAGGCATCCACCACACATCCTGGACTATTCACCCTTTATAAGAGTCATGTGGTTCAAGCCTAATCTAGTCTATGTCGAAAGTTTCACATTGTCAAAGCTGGGGATCCTCCAATGAACTTGTCCTTTCTTCCCAACTTCAGATGTGAATGAATGTCAAGGTGGAAGCCACAACTGTCACAGCTCAGCCTCCTGTTTCAACAGCCCCGGCTCTTTCCAATGTGTGTGTAAGGCTGGATATACTGGAGATGGAAGGAATTGTACAGGTAACTGATATTGAATCATCTCAGTGAAAAATTTCCCATTTCCAAGGTCAGGATGATCCTAGACTTCTGAACCAACAGCCATTGGGAGGGGAAATTATAACATTCTGAATTGTAACATGTAGAGAAGTGTTCAAATACTGAAAGATGTCACTGCCACAAACTGTGTTCCTGGACAAAAATTAGAACTAGGAATAATAACCTGAAAGGCAGAAGATTCCCTGATTCCTTCTAAATGTCCTACATCTCCACTTTAAAGCTAGTCTTTTTTTATAGCATATAATTTGGTCATATTCTATTACAACAATTAGGTTCTATTCAGCATCTTTGTGATTTCTTCAAAAACATTGTTTTTGTTTTCTCTCTGCAGTTATTGACGTGTGTGTGAACAATCCGTGTGGACCCAATGCCTCCTGTACCCAGGTGAATGGAAGCTTCAGATGTTCCTGTGTGACTGGCTACATCTGGAATGGATCTGTCTGTACAGGTGTGTGATGGAAATCACGGAACCCATTGGGGAGTGAACTGAAGTTGTTGCTTTCATACAGGACTGGAAATTTTGTCAGACTGGGCAAGAGTGGGATCACGTGTTACGTTTTGCCTGTGATGTGAGACCAGCAGTAGTTTCACACCAGCTTCACGTTGTACTGGCAAGTGAAAGAATTCAGTAAGAATTTAGCAACACCAATTTATAATCCAACCGATTTATTTGATAGTAAAAACTCGGTTGGATTATAAATTGGTGTTGCTAAATTCTTACTGAGTTCTTACCACCCCAATCCAACGCCGGCATCTGTATATTGTGAAAGAATTGACAGAGCCTGGTGAATTTAGCTCGAAGCCAAATCTGAATATGCTAATAAAGATTTAATTATGCTAATCTGGTACATTCCCTCACTAGGTATGAACTAGATTATAACGTCAGATGGGAAGAATCACAAAATCAGTTCTCTCCGGCACAAGTTGTGTTATAGCTCCTCACACAAGTCTCTGGTCATAATGCGATTTCTGCCTGTGCACATGGGGCCAGAGAATTGGCCCCATAATTTCACCCCACCATTACCTTGGAGAAATTCTATTCAACAACTCTGTGTTTTCTTCTAAACCAGCCTTGTGTTTTCTATCTGCAGTTGTGATGGGAATCATTGAACCCATTGGGGAATGAACTGAAGTTACTGTTTCCATACAGGACTGGAGATTCTGTCAGGTTCCAAAGCAGACTGGGACAGGGGTGGGATCAGGGTGTGAGTTTTGATGTTATGTTTTGCCTGTGATGAAAACCAATGAAACACTCAAAACCATTAGTGACTCTCCTCACGATCTGACTGTGCTGACCATCAAGACTCAGACATTAAAAATGTTAATGTGGGTCAGGTGTATGGAGGATGTTTACAAATATTAAACCCAATCTCAATATAGACAGGAGCAGGAAAAACAACAACCTTAGAATTGGAAACAGATTGAAAACAACTGTGATTTTATTCAATAAAAATTTATTAGTATTTTGGTGAATGGTGGTAGTACTCAAGTTTTGAGCACTGTTATTTATAATTTTTTAATTTTGTAATTTAAAAAATTGTGTCCCTATTCACTGTCTCATTGCTGATAATGCAGTTGTACACCTATTCGCCACCAAAGATCCATTCTTCATAATCATTATTTATTTTATTGTTGACACTAAATCTGGGTGTATGCAGAGTGTTCAACATTGTCAAAGCTGGGGATCCTCCAATCCTTTCTTCTGAAATTCAGATGTGAATGAATGAATAAGGCTGGATATATTGGAGATGGAAGGAATTGTACTGATAACTGACAGGGAATCAAGGAGAAATAATCCCCTTTCTAACCCTTGCATTCATTCTAAGGAAATAACAACCTCTGACAGAATGGATGGCATGTGGCACAGTGGTTAGCACTGCTGCCTCACAGTGCCAGGGATTTGGATTTGATTCCCAACTTGGGTCACTGTCTGTGTGCAGTTTACACATTCTCCCCATGTCTGCCTGGGTTTCCTCTAGGTGTTCCAGTTTCCCACAGTCCAAAGCTATGCGGGTGCAATGAGTTGGCCATGTTAAATTGCCCTTTAGTGTCAGGGAGACTAGCTAGGGTAAATGCAAGGGGTTACAGGGATAGGGCCTGGGTGGGATTGTGGCCCATGTAGACTCGATGGGCCAAATGGCCTCCTTCTGCACTATCAGAATTCTGTGATTCTATGAGAATGTTTCATCCAAATCCTGTCACCTTCTTGGCTTGGGTAACCCACATGCTTATGACTCAGCTGAGCCTTTGGAAAATTGTAACAGTTTGAATTAGAACATATTACACAGTGAGCAGCTCAAAATGTATTGCTGAGATAAAATCTGGAAATCTTTGCTGAATCATTAAAGGGTGAAAACTGCTCAATGGAAGGCTCCATATTTGAGTTTACTTTCGGTAAATACTTGTATCTTTGCATTGAAACTCCTCAATGTTTATGGGATATAACTTTTGCATCCATCCCCTGATGGGATCGGTTGAACTTTTTTTTAACTATCTCTGTTGCTATTCAGGTTTGAAATACTCCATGTATCCTTGTCGTTAAAATTGAATTAATCTAATTGGGATTGAAGAAACAGACAATGGTTGTAGGTTACTGAGCTGAAACAAAGTCCTCAGTCACGTACACAGCTGCTTTGTGTTTCCACCATTGCCTCTTGTTTTCATTCCCAGTGTCTGTTGTATTTAATGTTTTTCTTTGGATTGTTGTTTCCACTCCAATTCTTTCCTTTATTCTCTCAATTCTCTCTTTGCTCCACTCTAAAGATTATCAACTCTGCTTGGATATATGATGGGATGTTTCATCACTGGCCTCCATCCTCCAATGACCCCGATTGCATGCTATCATGGTTCTCTATCTTCCCAGACCAATCAAAATTGAACAGAGTAATAACTATCTGCTTGGATGGCTATTGGTCGAGGGTCAAACAGTCTTTTGTTTCTCTCCCTGACTTTCAGCCATGTTGCGCACTACTGTGTTCGAGAGATTAGTCTTTGATTCCTGGAACATCCAGGAATAACCGTCCTGGTCATTGTGTCTCCCTATCCACTCTGGAATAATAGCTGATTGCTGGTGTTGCGGTTCTACAGGTATCGACCACACAAAGATCTACTCTTCATTTCACGAACTTGGCTATTCATTTTTTATAAAAGTAATTTGGCTCAAGCCTAACTGACATGTAGATTCAAAGAACAAAGAACAAAAACAGCACGGGAAACAGGCCCTTCAGCCCAACGAGCCCGCGCCGCCACTTCGATGTTCCCACTTCTACACGCGATCCCTGTCCATGTTTATAGATCTATGGATTAAAAACCAAATTTGAGACAATTTAGGGAGAATTTGTTTTGCCAATTAGCCTAAGAGCACATCTTTGGGATGTGGGAGGAAACCGGAGCTCCCGGAGAAAACCCACGCAAGCACGGGGAGAATGCGCAAACTCCCACAGACACAGGCCCAAATCCATGTATCTGCACAGCACAGCGATAGTCACTGAGCTGTCATGTTGCCCATCAAATGGTCCAGGTCAAGCTACACTAACGTGTGAAGCACTAGGATACTCTCGAAAAAGTTCCAAGAGCAGTCCTCTCACGACCCATGGCGTGTATGCCCTTGTTAGACAACAAGGTGGACCAAAGCACCTGTAGGATAAAAACAAGTACATCAATATCATCATCTATTTACACACTTCCCAGGGACTCCCAAGGCTCATGATCCCTATTTTAAAACAGTTTTCTATACCCCTCCATTCCCATTCTGTTCATGTGCCCATCTAAGTATTTCTTAAATAACTCCAGAGTACCTGCCTCCACCACTTTACTTGGCAGTGTATTCCATACCCCCACCACCTTCTGTGTGAAAAAACTCCCTGTAGCATCCAAATTATACCTTACCCTTCGCACCCTAGCCTGTGACCCCTCGTGCTATTTGAGTCCATCCTAGGAAAAAGCTTAGTCCTGTTTACTCTATCTATCCCCTTCAAAATCTTGTACACCTCTATCAGATCTCTTCTAAGTCTACGTCTTTCTAAGGAAAACAGTCTCAATTTGCCTAATCTCTCCTCGTAACTCAGACCTTCCATACCAGGAAGCATCCTGGTAAACCTCCTCTGCACTCTTTCTCTCCATGTCCTTCCGGTAGAAGGGGGACCAGAACTGGACGCAGTATTCCAAATGAGGTCTAACCAACATTTTATACAACTCGGATTGACAAAGTTGGGAATTCTCCAGTGAAATCTTCCTTTCTTCTCAACTTCAGATGTGAATGAATGTCAAAGTGGAAGCCACGACTGTCACAGCTCAGCCTCCTGTTTCAACAGCCCCGGCTCTTTCCAATGTGTGTGTAAGGCTGGATATACTGGAGATGGAAGGAATTGTACAGGTAACTGATACGGAATCCTCCCAGTGAAAAATATTCCAACTTCTAACTTTTCCATTCATCCTGAGGAAATAGCAGCGTCGGAGTCTATGTTTCAGGTAAATCCTGTCCCAATCCTGGTCTGATGGCAAACCTGTTCTTGAAGCAAGCAGGTCTTTGGAAAGGATAAATTACTGCATTCTAAGTTGTAATATCACCTTTTCCAGAATTTACCAATTCTCCTTTTTCTTCAATTTCATGGCTATTGCATTTTTAAGGTAAAACTTATACTACCTTTGCCGGATCTATTTGCAATCTTCCAATTTGTAAATGTTTTCCTTTGAAGTACAACAGCCGACAGTCCGGCTTTTTTATGTTCAACTCCATCTCGAATCAAATGTGTCAAACCCTTCTCATTCACAGTCCTACAATCACTAATCCAATTGATCCAGTCACGACCACCATAAGTTTGTTTTCCAGTATGTTAGAATACGACGATGTTATCATAAAAGAGCAAAATGTTAAAACTCTTATTTTCTTGACAGTCTGCATCAAATCTTGTATAAATTCATGCACTGTTGATCGTGCAGTTCTATAGGTAACCATCACACAAAGTTCTCTGCTTCATGTCACAGCCTGGACAATTCTTCATTTATAACATTAATGTGATTCAAGCCTTGTAAAACATTTAAGATGAACCAAGCTGGAAATTCTCCAATGAACAATTCCTTTCTTCTCAAATTCAGATGTGGATGAATGTCAAAGTGGAAGCCACGACTGTCACAGCTCAGCCTCCTGTTTCAACAGCCCCGGCTCTTTCCAATGTGTGTGTAAGGCTGGATATACTGGAGACGGAAGGATTTGTACAGGTAACTGATACAGAATTCTTTCGGTGGAAAATTTTTTCCATTTTCGTATCCATTTGAAGAAATCGCAAGATCTCAGAATTTGCTTCAGCTACATTCTAGCAATTCCTGGTCTGGTTGATTCAACCACACCTACCTGGTCCAACTGTTGAAGTGGAAATTTTCTTGCTTCTTGACTGTGGTAGAAAGATTCAACAAAGTTTGTTCCAACAAAATAACTTGTCTTCATTTCCAAAAGACTGCAAGCAGTATAGGCAAAAACTTGAATTCAAAGAGCCGTCATTATGACTTGCTAATTCTTCCTCAAGTCTGTGCTTAGATAGAGAATCAATTCAGTATTTATGCATAATCATTATCAGTCTGCATGACCCAAGCTTATTCAGGGAGTTGATCAAATAGTGGCATCATAACTAATGTCACTTTAGAACTTCACAAATCATAGTACAACTGGCTGACCTCCTAGAACTCTTTGTCTCATCAGTCATACCTTTATCTTGTCCTATGATAGAACAGAGGAAGGTCGATGACTCCTTCATCACTGACCTTATCTTGTCTAACTTATACAGCTCTAGGTCATGTGGAGTTAGCCTTATCAGGTCTTACAGAAGTTCAGCACAACTTAACCTTCTCTCGTCTTATTCATGTCTTAACTTATGCGGGGGTTAGTCTCATCAAGACTTATAGGGGTCTGGCATTTTGGAATAGCTTGGTCAGCTTTCCTTATTTTGTACCAAATACTTGACCAATTTTCCCATCATGCCACTACTTCATTCGTACAACTTCACATGCTCTCCTTTTATCATATCATAACAACTAATTAAATAGATATATCCATGACGCGATTAAAAATGCATTTACACAAGCAACAAAACAATCCGACTAAGAGACAGGTTGATAAAATTCAAAAGATTGGTAGTGAATTTCATGATTATAACTTGCTGAGTTGGTTAGGATGGTTGGGTCATGGATTATTTGATTGGATCTTTAAGACCTTCATGCTACTACTACTATTGCTACTGGGGATAGGATTGCTTGGTTGCTTGTATAAATGCATTTTTAATCGGGTCATGGATATACCTATTTAATTAGTTGTCATGATGTAACAAAAGGAGAGAATATGAAATTAGACGAATGAAGTAGTGGCATATTCAGAAATAAAGACAAGTTATTTTGTCACAATGAACTTTGTTGAGTCTTTCTACTACAGTCAAGAAGCAGGAAAATTTCCACTTCAACATAACAGACATTGGAAGTGTGAAATTGTAACATTCTGAATGAGAACATGTTGGGAGATATGGCACATATTGAAAAATATCACTGCCTCAATAGAAAATGGAACGCATAATGAAGCAGTAATCGTAAATAATAAAATAGCAGAGGAAACTGTGAGTGTTCTACAAATCACCCTCAGCCACCACAATCCCACTGCTATGGGTGCTATTCAGAAATTGTGGTCTCTCAGATCATCCTATTTGTTCCTCCCTGCAGTTATTGACATGTGTGTGAACAATCCATGTGGACCCAATGCATCCTGTATTCAGCAGGATGGAAGTTTCAGATGTTCCTGTGTGACAGGTTACAGCTGGAATTGATCTGTTTGTACAGGTGTGTGATGGGAATCATTGAACCCATTGGGGAATGAACTGAAATTGGTGCTTCCATATAGGACTGGAGATTTTGCCAAGTTCCAAACCAGGCTAGGTTTCCTAAACATCCTCCAACACATGATCCATATTAACATTGTTAATGTCTAAGTCTTGATGGAAAGTTTAGTCAGATGGATCGTGAGGCGTGTAACTGTTTGTTGTTGTGAATTTCAATCCTTTCCATCCCAGGTAAAACATAACATGATTGATGGAATAGACAATTGGCGTAGGACCCTGAGCTGAAACAGAAACTCCTCAGTTGCTGATTTACCTGCTTTGTATTCCCAACAATCTCTCTCGTTTCCATTCCCAGTATCTGTTGTATTTTGTATCTTTGTTAGACAGTTCTTTCCATTCTAATTTCTTTCTCTGTTCTCTCATTTCTCTCTGCTCCATACTAAAGATCATCAACTCTGCTTGGATATATTATGGGATGTTTCAACTCCTGACCTCCATCATAAAGTTACCCAGCTTCTTACTACAGCGGTTGAACTTGCAACATGTCCGTCATTGTCGTCCACTACTATCCCGCACAACTCCAAATTTTACAAAGTAATAACAATTTGGTTGGATAATTACTGATCTTGGGTCAAACTTGCTTTTATTTCTTTGTCTGTTTTTCTCCTGTGTTGCTCATTACAATGAATGAGAGATGAGTCTTTAATTCCTGAAACATCAGGAAAATCTGGTCCTGTTATCTCCCTATCCACTCCGAATTGCTGATGTTGCTGTTGTACACATATTTACCACACAAATATCTATACTTAGTGTCACAGACTGGACATTCCTTGATAACAGTCATATGTTTCAAGCCTAAATTTGGGTGTGTAGAAACTTTAAGATTGACAAAACTGAGGATTCTCCAATGAACTCTTTCTTCCTTTTCAACTTCAGATGTGAATGAATGTCAAAGTGGAAGCCACGACTGTCACAGCTCAGCCTCCTGTTTCAACAGCCCCGGCTCTTTCCAATGTGTGTGTAAGGCTGGATATACTGGAGATGGAAGGAATTGTACAGGTAACTGATACTGAATCCTCCCAGTGAAAATATTCCAACTTCTAACTTTTCCATTCATCCTGAGGAAATAGCAGCGTCGGAGTCTATGTTTCAGGTAAATCCTGTCCCAATCCTGGTCTGATGGCAAACCTGTTCTTGAAGCAAGCAGGTCTTTGGAAAGGATAAATTATTGCATTCTAAGTTGTAATATCACCTTTTCCAGAATTTACCAATTCTCCTTTTTCTTCAATTTCATGGCTATTGCATTTTTAAGGTAAAACTTATACTACCTTTGCCGCATCTATTTGCAATCTTCCAATTTGTAAATGTTTTCCTTTGAAGTACAACAGCCTACAATCCGGCTTTTCCATGTTCAACTCCATCTCGAATCAAATGTGTCAAACCCTTCTCATTCACAGTCCTACAATCACTAATCCAATTGATCCAGTCACGACCACCATAAGTTTGTTTTCCAGTATGTTAGAATACGACGGTGATATCATAAAAGAGCAAAATGTTAAAACTCTTATTTTCTTGACAGTCTGCATCAAATCCTGTATAAATTCATGCACTGTTGATCGTGCAGTTCTATAGGTAACCATCACACAAAGTTCTCTGCTTCATGTCACAGCCTGGACAATTCTTCATTTATAACATTAATGTGATTCAAGCCTTGTAAAACATTTAAGATGAACCAAGCTGGAAATTCTCCAATGAACAATTCCTTTCTTCTCAAATTCAGATGTGGATGAATGTCAAAGTGGAAGCCACGACTGTCACAGCTCAGCCTCCTGTTTCAACAGCCCCGGCTCTTTCCAATGTGTGTGTAAGGCTGGGTATACTGGAGATGGAAGGAATTGTTCAGGTAACTGATACTGAATCATCCCAGTGAAAAATATTCCCATTTCCATGGTCAGGATTATCCTAGGCTATCTGAACCAACAGCCATTGTGTGTGTGTGTGTGTGTGTGTGTGGGGGGTGGGGGGGGGGGGGGGGGGGGGGGGGGGGGGGGGGGCAGAATTATAACATTCTGAATCGTAACATGTAGGGAAGTGTTCAAATACTGAAAGGTCTCACTGCTGCAAACTGTGTTACTGGACAAAAATTGGAACTAGGAATAATAACCAGAGCATGAAATTAACATAGAGAGAAGTTTGAGAGTTCCACAAATCTCACGCTGAACTGTTGAGAACTGTCTGATGTATCTGAAAGGCAGAAGATTCCCCGGTTTCTTCTAAATGTCCCACATCACTTTAAAGCTAGTCTGTGTTTATAGCATATAATTTGGTCACACTTCTATTTCATCAATTAGATTCTATTGAGGATCCTTGTGATTTCTTCAAAAACATTGTTTTTGTTTTCTCTCTGCAGTTATTGACATGTGTGTGAACAATCCGTGTGGACCCAATGCCTCCTGTACCCAGGTGAATGGAAGCTTCAGATGCTCCTGTGTGACTGGCTACACCTGGAATGGATCTGTCTGTACAGGTGTGTGATGGGAATTGATGAACACATTGGGGAGTGAATTGAAGTTATTGCTTTCATACACGACTGGAAATTTTGTCAAGTTCTAAGCCAGACTGGGATAGGGGTGGGTTATATCTTACATTTTGTCTGTGATGAAAAGGAGTGAAATCCACAACAGTGACTCTCCATCTAACTATACTTTCCATAATCCGTCTAACTATACTTTCCATCAAGGCTCAGTCATTAACAATGTTAACGTGGGTCAAGTGTTGGAGGAAGTTTAGGAAATATTAAACTGAATCTCAGAATGGACTGGGAAGGGAAAGCAAGAAAATTGTGGCTGGTGATAGAGTAAGAAGAGAAAAAAATTGGAATTCAATAAAAACTCACAAGTATTTTGGTAAATGATAGCATCATTCACATTTTCTCTGTAATCACGAACTTCAATGGGCAAAGTAGTTTGTATTATTTGAACTACCTTTCTACTAAAATTTGAATGGCTCCATATTTTCTTAACCTGGTCAATGAACCTGAAATAAAACAATTGTGATTGATGGGATAGTCAATCAGTGTATTACCCTGGGCTGAAACAGTCAGTTACTGACTCACCTGCTTTGTATTCCCAATATTCCCTCTTGTTTCCATTCCCAGTATTCTGCTATAGACAGTTGTTTCCACTCCAATTTCTTTCTCTGTTCTCTCATTTCTCTCTGCTCCATTCTAAAGGTCATCAACTATGTTTGGATCTATTATAGGATGTTTCTACTCCTGACCTCCATCATAAAGTTACCTAGATTCTTACTACAGCTGTTAAACTTGCAACGTGTCTATCATTGTGGTTCACTACCTTCCCACACAACTCCAAATTTTATAAAGTAGTAACCATCCAGTTGGATAATTGCTGATCTTGAGTCAAACTTCCTTTTATTTCTCTGCCTGATTTTCACCCATGTTGCTCATTATGGTGAATGAGAGATTAGTCTTTAACTCCTAGAGCATCCAGGAAAATCTGGTCCTGTTATCTCACTATCCACTTCGAACTTCTGATGTTGCTTGATACACATTTCTACCACACAAATATCTATACTTTGTGTCACAGACTGGACATTCTTTCTTGGTAACAGTCATGTGGTTTGAGACTTAATTTGGGTATGTAGAAAGTTTAAGATTGACAAAACTGGGGATTCTCCAATAAACTCTTCCTTTCTTCTCAACTTCAGATGTGAATGAATGTCAAAGTGGAAGCCACGACTGTCACAGCTCAGCCTCCTGTTTCAACAGCCCAGGCTCTTTTCAATGTGTGTGTAAGGCTGGATATACTGGAGATGGAAGGAACTGTACAGGTAACTGACACTGTATCTTCCCAGGGAAAAATACTTTCATTTCCATTTTTTGTTCATCTTGGTCAGGATGATCCTGGACTGTCTGAACCAACAGCCATTGGGAGGGAAAATTTTAACATTTTGAATCATAACATGTAGGGGAGTGTTCAAATACTGAAAGATGTCATGGTTTAAATTGTGTTGCCGGACACAAATTGGAACCACGAAAAGAAACCAGAGCATGAAATTAGCATAGAGAGAAGTGTGAGTGTTCCACAAATCTCATGCTGAATGGGTGAGAGCTGTCTGATATATCTGAAAGGCAGAACATTCCCCAATTCCTCCTAAATGTACCACATCTCCACTTTAAAGCTAGTCTGTGTTTATAGCATATAATTTGGTCACACCTCTATTACATCAATTATATTCTATTCAGGATCTTTGTGATTTCTTCAAAAACACTGTGGGATTACATGTTACATTTTGCCTGTGATGAAAAGGATTGAAATCCACAACAATGACACTCATCATAATCCATCTGACTATACTTTCCATCAAGGATCAGTCATTAACAATGCTAACATGCGTCAACTGTTGGAGGATGTTTAGGAAATATTAATTTGAATCTCAGAATGGACAGAGAAGGGAAAGCTACAAAATAGTGGCTGGCGATAGATTAAGAAGAGAAAAAATTGGAATTCAATAAAAACTCAAAAGTATTTTGGTACATGATAGTGTTGTTCAAATTTTCTCTGCAATCACAAATTTCCATGAGCAATGTAATTTGTATGATTTTAATTTTCTTTCTACTAAGATTTGAATGGCTCCATATTTTCTTAACTTGGTCAATGAAGCTGGAATAAAACAATTGTGATCGATGGAATAGACAATTGATGTCTTAGCCTGAGCTGAAACAGAAACTCCTCAGTTGCTGACTCATCTGCTTTGTATTCTCAATATTTCCTCTTGTTTCCATTCCAGTACCTTGTGTATCTGCTATATTTAGTGTTTTTCTTTAGACAATTGTTTCCACTCCAATTTATTCCTCTGTTCTCTCATTTCTCTCCACCTCCGTTCTAAAGATTGTCAACTCTGCTTGGATATATTATGGGATGTTTCAACTCCTGACCTCCATCATAAAATTACTTATTACAGCCGTTGAGATTGCAACATGTCCGTTCACTACCTTCCCACACAACTCCAAATTTTACAAAGTAACAACAATCTGGTTAGATGATTATTGATCTTGGGTCAAACTTCCTTTTATTTCTCTGCCTGATTTTCATCCATGCTGCTCATTATGGTGAATGAGAGATTAGTCTTTAATTCCTGAAGCATCCAGGAAAATCTGGTCCTGTTATCTCACTATCCACTCCAAACTGTAGATATTGCTGTTGTATGCATATCCTACCACACAAATATCTATACTTTGTGTCACAGCCTGGACATTCATTCTTGATATCAGTTCTATGTTTCAAGCCTAAATTTAGGTGTGTAGAAAGTTTAAGATTGACAAAGCTGGAAATCCTCCAATAAACTCTCCCTTTTTTCTCAACTTCAGATATGAATGAATGTCAAAGTGGAAACCACAACTGTCACAGCTCAGCCTCCTGTTTCAACAGCCCCGGCTCTTTCCAATGTGTGTGTAAGGCTGGATATACAGGAGATGGAAGGAATTGTACAGGTAACTGATACTGAATCCTCCCAATGAAAAATATTCCCGTTTCCACTTTTTGTTCATCCTGGTCAGGATGTTTCTAGGCTGTCTGAACGAACAGCCACTGGAAGAGGGAAGTATAACATTCTGAATCATAACATGTAGGGAAGTGTTCAAATACTGAAAGGTGTCGTGGCTTAAATTGTGTTGCTGAACACAATTGAACCAGGAATCATAATCAGAGCATGAAATTAACACAGAAGTGTGAGTGTTCCACAAATCTCATGCTGAACAGGTGAGAACTGTCTGATATGTCTGAAAGGCAGAAAATGTCCCAATTCCTCCTAAATATCCGACATCTCCACTTTAAAGCTACTTTTGTTTATACATATAATT
Source organism: Sphyrna mokarran (assembly GCA_024679065.1). Lineage (NCBI taxonomy): Eukaryota > Metazoa > Chordata > Chondrichthyes > Carcharhiniformes > Carcharhinidae > Sphyrna > Sphyrna mokarran. Next base: position 53,721,175 of record JAGIQG010000008.1, on the reverse strand, counting down.
TGGTCACATCTCTATTACATCAATTAGATTCTATTCAGGATCTTTATGATTTCTTCAAAAACATTGTTTTTGTTTTCTCTCTGCAGTTATTGACATGTGCGCGAACAATCCATGTGGACCGAATGCATCCTGTACCCAGCAGGACGGAAGCTTCAGATGCTCCTGTGTGACTGGCTACACCTGGAATGGATCTGTCTGTACAGGTGTGTGATGGGAATCGATGAACGCATTGGGGAGTGAATTGAAGTTGTTGCTTTCATACACGACTGGAGATTTTGTCAAGTTTTAAACCAAACTGGGACAGGGGTGGGATCACATGTTACATTTTGCCTGTGATGAAAAGGAGTGAAATCCACAACAGTGACTCTCATCATTATCCATCTGACTATACTTTCCATCAAGGCTCAGTCAGTAACAATGTTAACGTGGGTCAAGTGTTGGAGGATGTTTAAGAAGTATTAAACTGAATCTCAGAATGGACAAGGAAGGGAAAGCAAGAAAATTGTGGCTGGCAACAGATTGAAAAGGAAAAATTGAAATTCAATAAAAACTCAAAACTACTTTGGTAAATGATAGTGTTTTTCAAATTTTCTGTCTAATCACAAACTCCAATGAGCAACGTAATTTGTATTATTTTAATTATTTTTTATTAAGATTTGAATGGCTCCATATTTTCTTAACCTGGTCAGTGAACCTGAAATAAAATAATTGTGATTGATGGAATCGATAATTGGTGTATTACCCTGAGCTGAAACAGAAACTCCTCAGTTGTTGACTCACCTGCTTTGTATTCTCAACATTCTCTCTTGTTTCCATTCCCAGTATCTGTTTTATTTAGTGTTTTTCTTTAGACAGTTGTTCCTTCCTCTGTTCTCTCATTTCTCTCTGCTCCATTCTAAAGATTGTCAACTCTGCTTGGATATATTATGGAATGTTTCATCTCATGACCTCCATCATAAAATTACCCAGGTTCTTATTACAGCCGTTGAGCTTGTAACATGTCTGTCATTGTGGTTCACTACCTTCCCACACAACTCCAAATTTTATAAAGTAACAACAATCTGGTTGGATGATTGTTGATCTTGAGTCAAACTTCCTTTTATTTTTCTGCCTGATTTTCATCTATGCTGCTCATTATGGTGAATGAGAGATTAGTCTTTAATTCCTGGAGCATCCAGGAAAATCTGGTCCTGTTATCTCACTATCCACTCCAAATTGTTGATATTGCTGTTGTATGTATATCCTACCACACAAATATCTATACTTTGTGTCACAGCCTGGACATTCATTCTTGATATCAGTTATATGTTTCAAGCCTAAATTTAGGTGTGTAAAAAGTTTAAGATTGACAAAACTGGAAATCCTCCAATGAACTCTTCCTTTTTTCTCAACTTCAGATATGGATGAATGTCAAAGTGGAAGCCACGACTGTCACAGCTCAGCCTCCTGTTTCAACAGCGTCGGCTCTTTCCAATGTGTGTGTAAGGCTGGATATACTGGAGATGGAAGGAATTGCACACGTAAGTGGCACTGAATCCTTCCATTGAAAAATATTCCCATTTCCATTTTTTTGTTCATCCTGGTCAAGATGTTTCTAAACTATCTGAATGAACAGCCACTGGGAGGGGAAATTATAACATTCTGAATCACTACATATAGGGAAGTGTTCAAATACTGAAAGGTGTCATGGCTTAAATTGTGTTTTGAACACAAATTGGAACCAGGAATAATAACCAGAGCACGAAAGAAATGTGAGTGTTCCACAAATCTCATGCTGAATGGATGATACCTGTCTGATATGTCTGAAAGGCAGAAAATTCCCTGATTCCTTCTAAGTGTCCTACCCCTCCACTTTAAAGCTACTTTTGTTTATAGATATAATTTGTTCACACCTCTATTACATCACTTAGATTCTATTCAGCATCTTTGTAATTTCTTCAAAAACATCATTTTTGTTTTCTTTCTGCAGTTATTGACATGTGCGTGAACAATCCGTGTGGACCCAATGCCTCCTGTACCCAGCAGAATGGAAGTTTCAGATGCTCCTGTGTGACTGGCTACATCTGGAATGGATCTGCCTGTAGAGGTGTGTGATGGGAATCAATAAATTCATTGCGGAATGACCTGGAGTTACTGTTTCCACACAGGACTGGAGATTTTGTCAAGTTCCAAACCAGACTGGGACAGGGGTGGGATCAGGCTGTGAGTTTTGATGTTACATTTTGCCCATGATAAAAATTAACAAAACCCTCAATAACAAATGGTGACTCTCCTCATGATCCATCGGATCATACTGACCTTCAAGACTCAGAAATTAAAGCAATGTTAACATGGGGTCAGATATTGGAGGATGTTTAGCAAATATTAAGCTCAACCTCAATATGGACAAGGGAGGGTAAACAAACTTGGGGTTGGGGACAGATTCAAAAGTGAAAAATTGAGGTTCAATAAAAATGTGAATGTTTTGCTGAATGATGTTGCTGTTCGCATTTCCCTAGGAGCACTAAAGTTTCACTGAGCATTTTCATTCATAATTTTTAAAATAACTTTCTGCTCAGTTTTGATTTCCTCTATATTATCTTAACCTGGACAATGAAAAGGAATTAATATTATTGTTTTTAAGTAATTTGGTAATTGGTGTGGGACCCTGAGCTGAAACAGAAACTCCTCAGTTATTGACTCCCCTGCTTTCTGTTTCCAACACTCCCTCTTTTTTCCGTTCTCAGTATCTGGTGTATTTAGTGCTTTTCTTTAGACAATTATTTCCACTCAAATTCCTTCCTCTTTCAATTGATTTTTTCTCTGTTCCACTCTAAAGTTGTCAACACTGCTTGAATATATTATGAGATGTTTCATCACTTAACCTTCCTCAAGCATTGAGCCAAATCTCCCTCCTGCCATTGGATGTGTAATATGTCTATTATTGTTGTTCACATGAGCTGGAACTGGGATTTTGGGTTCATGTCATACTACTTGTAACTTCCAGCATACTACCTGGGTTTGCAAAATCCTACTAACTATTCTGGCTTGAGACAATTCACCTCTTTAATCTCTTTAACCTGTGATTATTCCTTCTCCTCACGCATATTATTTGTACATGTAAAGACCTGGTTACCTGTATAGACTCGCATTCCAACCATTTTTACATTCCAATCTGTAACTTCCTTACAATTGTATCATTGCTTATATATGCCATGTGGGTGACCCTAGCTCTACTCACCTGATGATGAGTAGATTATCGTGATTCCAAAAAGACCTGTTGGACTTTAACCTGGTGTTGTGAGACTACTTACTGTGGTTCACCCATACTATTCACAATTCAACCGAATAATAACTATCTGACTGGATGGTCATCAGTCTCACTTCAGATAGCCTTTTGTTTCTCTGTCTGATTTTCATCCAGTTTGCTCATTACAGTGATCAAGAGATTAGCCTTTAATTCCTGGAACATCCAGGAAAATTTGGTCAAGCTGTCTCCCTATCCACTCCTGAATACATTGTCTCATTGCTAATGTTCCAGTTGTACAGGTATTCACTACACAATGTTCTATGCTTCATGTCACAAGCTGGACTGTTTATGTTTTGAAGGAGCCATGTGGGTGTGTAATAATAGAAAGTTTAAGATTGACAAATTGGAGATCCTCCGATGAATTCTTCTTTTCTTCTCAACTTCAGATGTGAATGAATGTCAAAGTGGAAGCCACGACTGTCACAGCTCAGCCTCCTGTTTCAACAGCCCCGGCTCTTTCCAATGTGTGTGTAAGGCTGGATACACTGGAGATGGGAGGAATTGTACAGGTAACTGACACCAAATCATCCCAAGGAAAAATATTCCCACTTCCAATTCACATTCACAAAGTACTGTTTATTAATAAGGATAGCCAGCAGAGATTTGTTAATGGCATGTTAACAGTGTCTGCCTTGAGTTCCTGAATGCAGAGGGTGGATGAAGGTTCAGCAAGAGATGTATGAATAGACTCTTATCAAATGTTTAAGGCTGGACATACTGGACAATGGAAGGGATTGTACAGGTAACTGACACTGAATCCTCCCAAGGAAAAATATACCTAATTTCATTTTATCCATTTATTCTGAGAAATGTGCAATATCTTAGAGTATGTTTCAGCCAACTCCTGTCACCTTTCTGGTATTGCGGACTCATCTATTCCCAGTCTAGATCAACTGGACAATTGGAAGGAGAAAATTATAATATTCAGAACTATATCATGTAGGGATGTGGACAAATATTGAAAGTTATCACAAGCTTGAATTGTGTTGATTGACAGAAATTGAAATCTTGACAGGAATAATAACCAGAACATTAAATTATCAGAGAGAGAAGTGTGAGTGTTCCACAAATCTCATGGCAAATGGTGAGAACGGCCTGATATGTCTAAAAGGCAGGAAGTTCCCGTGCTGTTCCTATAATTACCTATATCTCCACTTTAGAGCTACTTATTGTTTATGGGATTTGATTTTGCTACTCTACTATTGCATAATTGAAATTGTATTCAGTGCCTTTGTAATTTTTTTCTAAATTAGCCGTGTGATTTTTCTTTCTGCAGTTATTGACATGTGTATGAGCAATCCATGTGGACCCAATGCCATCTGTACCCAGGTGAATGGAAGTTTCAGATGCTCCTGTGTGACTGGCTACACCTGGAATGGATCTGTCTGTACAGGTGTGTGATAGGAATCATTGAACCCATTGGGGAATGAACTGAACTCACTGCTTCCATACAGGACTGGAGATTCTGTCAAGTTCCAAATCAGATCAGGACAAGGGTGGAATCAGGGCGTGAGTTTTGATGTTATGTTTTGCCTGTAAAGAAACCCAATGAAACTGTCAATAACAGTGACTCTCCGCATGATCCATCTGACTATACTGACCATCAAGCCTCAGATATTAACAGTGTTAAGGGCTTTGACAAAAGGTCATTTGGACTGAAACATCAGCTCTTTTCTCTCCTTACAGATGCTGCCAGACTGCTTAGATTTTCCAGCAATTTCTCTTTTGGTTTCAGATTTGGCATCCGCAGAAATTTGTTCTTAACAGTGTTAATGTGGATCAGGTATTGGAGGATGTTTACTAAATGTTAAACCAAATCTCAATATGGACAAGGGAGCGAAAACAAGAATTTCAAGATTGGGGTCAAATTCAAAAGCTACTAGATTGGAATTCAATAAAAATTGAAAAGTGATTTGGTGAATTATGCTTTTGTTCACTTTTTTTCCATGATCACAAAAACTTCATTGGGTATTATTGTTTGCATTATTTAACTATAAGATTTTTTCCCCTAATTTGTAATTCTTCCATGCATTGTGCACCTTGCCTGAGAATTGGAGAAAATTAATGGAGATAGTGTGTGTGGACAATGATTTAGAGTCCTGAGCTGAAACAGAAACTTCTCGTTCACTGACTCACCTGCTTTATGTTTCCAATGCTTCCCCATTTTGATTCTCAGCATTTGTTTCATGCTGACTAGTCTTTAATTCATAAAACATCCAGGAACATTTGATTGTCGTCTCCTATTCCATTCCAGGATCAACTGATTCATTGTTGATGTTGCAGTTATACAGATATTGCAATGTATTCTTCGTATTCCCGCTTGGAATGCTTATCCTAGAACATAGAACATAAAGTATAGAAAAACTACAGCATAAACAGGCCCTTCGGCCCACAAGTTGCACCAATCATATCGCTATCTACTAGGCTTACATATGACCCTCAATCCTATTAAGTCTCATGTATTCATCCAGAAGTCTCTTAAGAGACCCCATCAAATTTGCCTCTACCACCACTGATTCCACTTACCCATGACCCTCTGAATGAAAAACTTACCCCAATATCTCCTCTGTAACTACTCCCCAGCATCTTAAAACTGTGTCCTCTCATAGCAACCATTTCAGCCCTGGGAAAAAGCCTCTGAGAATCCACCCAATCTATACCTCTCAACATCTTATAAACCTCTATCAAGTCACCTCTCATCCTTCATCTCTCCAAGGAGAAAAGACCGAGCTCCGTCAACCTATCCTCATAAGGCATGTCACCCCATTCAGGCAACATCCTTGTAAATCCCCTCTGCATCCTTTCAATAGCTTCCACATCCCTTCTATAATGAAGTGACCAGAACTTCGCACAATACTCCAAGTACTGGGGGTGTGGAATGCACTGCCGAGTAAGGTGGTGGGAGCAGGCACGCTAGGGCTGTTTAAGGGTCTCTTGGACAGCCACATGAGCGTTATGCAGATAGAGGGATATAGTAGGACTGTTTAACTATGGCTTTTTTCCACAGGTAATTCGGTCCAACTTGACCAACAAGGAGCATGCATTCGGCAGGTGGTGCGAGGACAGCTCTTGGATGTTGATTCATGGGTTGCCTGGTGCTTCATGTCGTAAATGAGTGCTTTATCTGGACAATCTGAAGGGCACCATGACAGCTCAGTGACTATCGCTGTAGCTGTGCAGACACTTGGAATTGGGCCGGTGTCTGCGGGAGTTTGCGCATTCTCCCCGTGGTTGCGTGGGTTTTTCTCTGGGCGCTCCGGTTTCCTCCCACATCCCAAAAATTCGTTCTTAGGCTGATTGGGAAACAAATTGTCCCTACATTGAGATTCTTCCATATTAGGAATAACCTAAAATTAGAATAGAATAATGGAATTGTTACTATATAGTTATGACAGCAGCGCAGGCTCGTTGGGCCGAAGGGCCTGTTTCCCGTGCTGTGTTGCTCTAAAAAAGTGGGGTCTGATTAGGGTCTTATAAAGCTGCAGCATTTTCTCCCTAAACTCAATCCATCGATTGACGAAGGCCAGTCCACCATAGAACATAGAACATTACAGCGCAGAACAGGCCCTTTGGCCTTCGATGTTGCGCCGACCAATTAAGAAAAAGCAATGACCCTCTGACTTAAACCATTCCCTTTTCATACATAAACGTATCCACTAACCTCCTAAATGCCCCCAAACTTGGCGCATCCACAACTGCAGCAGGCAGGGCATTCCATACCCTTACCACCCTCTGGGTAAAGAACTTCACCCTCTGGGTAAAGAATAGTAATCCTGAGATCATTGAACATCATTATTCCCACAAAACTCATCTCCAAACTCCATGATCTGAGGCTCGGGTCCTCCCTCTGGGACTGGATCCTGAACTTCCTAACTCACAGACCACAATCTGTAAGGAAAGGCAAGAACACCCCCTCCATGATCAACCTCAACATTGGCTCCTCACAAGGTTGTGTTCTCAACCCTCGAATATATTCCTTATACACCGAGACACTGTGACCAAATTCCCTTCCAATTCCATTTTCAAGTTGGCTGACAACCCAATGGAAATGGGACAGATCTCAAAACATGGTGAGACAAAGAACAGGAATGAGATAGAGAATCTGGTGAATTGGTGCAGTGACAATAATCTCTCCCTCAATGTCAACAAAATTAAGGAGATTGTCATCAACTTCAGGGAGCGTAGAGAAGAACATTAATGAGATGAATTAGAAAGGGTTGAGAGCTTAGGTGTCCAGATCATCACCAACCTGCCCTGGTCCCCCAATCCCAACACAATAGTTAAGAATACCGATCAATGCCTCTACTTTCTCACAAGACAAAGGAAATTTTGCTTCTCTCACCACTCTCACCACTTTTACAGATGGCCTACAGAAAGCATTCATTCTGGTTGTGTCACAGCTTGGTATGTTTTCCTGCTCTGCCCAAGACCACAGGAAACTACAAAAGGTCATGAATGAGGCCAATCCATCACGCAAACTAGCCTCCCATCCATTGACTCTGTCTACACTTCCTGCTGCCTCGGCAAAGCAACCAGCATAATTAAGGACATCACGCATTCTGGACATTCTTTCTTCCACCTTCTTCCTTCAGGAAAAAGATACAAAAAATTGAGATCACGTATCAACCATATGCCTTCTTAACCACATCCTCTACCTGCAAGGCCGATTTAAAAGTCCTATGGACCCAGACCCCAAAGTTCTTCTGATCCTCTACATTGCTAAGAATTTTATCCTTGATATTATACTCCTTCGTTCCATTTGACCTGCCAAAATGGGCTATTACATATTTATCCATCTGCCACTTCTCCACCCAGTTTTGTATCCTATCTATGTTACGTTCAACTTCTGACTTCCCTCAAACCATCAACATAAACTACCAAGCTTCATGTTGTCAGCAAACTTACTAAGCATCCCTCCACTTCCTCATCCAGGTCATTTATGAAAATTACAAACAGCAAGGGTCCCAGAACAGATCCCTGGGGCATTCCATTGGTGACCGACCTTGATGCAGAAAAAGACCCATCTACCACCACTCTCTGCCTTCTGTGGGCAAGCCAGCTCTGGATCCACAAGGGCAAAGACTCTTGGATCCCATGCCCTGTCATTTTCTCAAGAAGTCTTGCATGGGGGACCTTATCAAATTCCTCTGTAAGAGTCACGTGGTTCAAGGCTAAATCTGGGTATATGTACCAAATTTAAAAATGACAAAGCTGGAGTTCCTCCAATGAACTCCAATGCGTGGTTAGCACTGCTACCTCACAGCGCCAGGGTCCCAGGTTCAATTCTGGCTTGGGGTCACTCTGTGTGGAGTTTTCACATTCTCCCCATGTCTGTGTGAGTTTCTTCTAGGTGCCCTGGTTTCCTCCCACAGTCCAAAGATATGTGAGTTAGATTGATTGGCCATGCTATAATGTCCCTAGGTCAGGGGGATTCACAGGGTAAATATGTGGGATTACGGGGTTAGGGCCTGGGTGGTAGGTACAGACTCAATGGCCTAATGGCTTCCTTCTGTACTGTAGGGATTCTGTTCTATGAATTCTTCCTTTCTTCTCAACTTCAGATGTGAATGAATGTCAAAGTGGAAGCCACAACTGTCACAGCTCAGCCTCCTGTTTCAACAGCCCCGGCTCTTTCCAATGTGTGTGTAAGGCTGGATATACTGGAGATGGAAGGAATTGTACAGGTAACTGACACTGAATCATAACAGGAATAAATCATTCCATTCCTCACACATTCTTGGGAGGAAATTGCAGTATATGAGAATATGTTTCAACTAAATGCTCTTGCCTCCCTCATCTGAATAACTCTATTACATATTGTCTGACAAGCTGTGTAAGTGGAAGGGTGAAATTGAACCTTCAGGAACATGTTGGAAGCTATCCAGATTCTGAAAATTGTCACAGCCTCAAAATATATTGTTGCATAGAATATGGATCATTTATTGAACATTAATCCTTAAACAGAAATAGTGCTGAGGGACCAAGTGCTGCACGAAACTGACAGCTGCTTGATGTATCCAAAAGGCAGCCAGATTTGAGTCTCTTTTCTGTGACTGACTACAACTCCCCTCCTTTAAGGTGCTACCTCTTTATTTGAAAGCTGTGGAGATCTTATTCAGCTATGTTGCATTTAAACAATCATTTTATATCCACAGTTATTGACATGTGTGTGAACAATCCGTGTGGACCCAATGCCTCCTGTACCCAGCAGAATGGAAGCTTCAGATGCTCCTGTGTGACTGGCTACATCTGGAATGGATCTGTCTGTACAGGTGTGTGATGGGAATCATTGAATCCATTGGGGAATGAACTGAACTTACTGCTTCCATATAGGACTAGAGATTTTGTTAAATTGAGACAGGGCTGTGATTAGGAGATCAGTTCTGGAATTTGCTGTGCTGGTGATTAAAAGTGATTCAAAATCTCAATAATAAGCTGTGGCTCTCCGTGTAATCCATCCGGCCACAAGCACTTCCAAACTCAACGTTGTGGGCGTGTTTTCCAATGAATAAACTGAACTGGAACATGAACAGAGGAGGGAAATACAGAAATTCAGGGTGAGTCAGATTAAAATATCATGAAGTTTCAGTGATGAACGTTACTGGTTACGTTTATTACTATTACTCAATCTTCAGTGAGATTTGCAACTTGTATCTTTTAACTCCTTGTCTACCAACTCAGTTTTTAATTGTTCCATGTGTTTTGTTGCAATTCAAGATATTGAGGCTCTGTGAATTTATAAATTCACTCAATTCCTTCCTTTCCTTTCTCAATTCACCCTGCCCCAATTTGAGGGTTGCCAGCTTCCACTGGATACATTCCAGGTAGATTCATCATGTTTTGTTACTGTTACTGATCGGTAAATCCTTGATATTGGACAATCGTTGGCCCAGAGTCAAACAGTCTTTCAGAGAAACTATTTGAACTTCATTGCAGTGTTTGGGAAATTAATCTTTATCCCCTAGTGCATCCAGGAAAATTTTGCCTTTTGTCTCAATATCCATTCTGAATAAATTGGCTCATGTTTGAGGTAAAAATGAACAGGACAGAAACAAATAAAGTTCAGTTGAAAGACTGTTTAACTCCTGACCAATTACTGTCCAATGTCAAGGATTTGTTAACAGCAACTATAACAAGAATTTAAGAAGGTCTGAAGAGTGAATTTTGGCCCAATGACAGTAACAGCCAGCATTTCCAGGTGCAGACAATCCTCTGAAAGTGATCACGGCATTCCAATGGCATGAGCACACCTAAAGATAATGAGGTTGTTGTTATATAGGCATCCACCACAGAAAGGTCTGTCCTTCATATCAGATCCTTGACTATTTATTTTTGTAACATTCATGTTACTCAATCCAAATCTGGGTGTATGTCAAAAGTTTAAGATTGACAAAGCCCAGGATCCTCCAATGAATTCTTCCTTTCTTCTCAACTTCAGATGTGAATGAATGTCAAAGTGGAAGCCACAACTGTCACAGCTCAGCCTCCTGTTTCAACAGTCCCGGCTCTTTCCAATGTGTGTGTAAGGCTGGATATACTGGAGATGGAAGGAATTGTAAAGGTAACTGACACTCAATGTTCACATAGAAAAATTAGATTCTTTTTAATTTCTACCTCCCCAATATCAGACAGTGTGATTCAGTCTACAATGAGGAACATATCGTTCATCTCTTACCTCACTGATATAACTGCTTGCTGCCTGAACCAGCTAAGTCACTGGGATGATCCCTTTAGTGATATTTATAAATGTAATTAAAGCTAATCTTTGAAATAAATACGACTGCCTCAAAAGTGATTCCAGATACAAAACAGAATGTTTGCTGGATCAGGGACAGGAACACCAAGGAATACATTCAAACACAACTTAAATTTTAAACAAGTTAAATTTTGGAACATAAATTGCCCAATGTATTTGAACTGACCGTATCTGATATGTGTTTGATTTTGAAGAAAGCCACTCTATTTATTATTTGGTTGTGCTAGATGCAGCAAACCTCTCCAAAAAAAACCTAAGTCAATATTTGACTCCCAAGTGAAGTTTTCACAGTGCCCTTATGGTGTTCCTTTCACACCTTGAGAGTGTACTCTACACTCGAGCTGTCCACTTTGGTGTACTAGTGTTAGACATTCCAGCTCACATTCCTGCAACATGATCAGCTCAACTCAATTGTTGCTATCTCAGAATAATGTGCATTTTTGGCACGCCAGTTTAGGTGAGCAGTTCAGTGTCTGGTATTTTGTTCCATTTTCTGACCTTCAGAAACTTTAAAATGAAACTTGACTATGTGTTGAGCTTTTTGGCAGGATGCTGGTAGACGATTCTGAGTCCCATATGCATCAAATAGAGTGGACAGAATTATGACTCTATAGACTTTAGGTTGTCTGCAGAATTAGTCCACTTTATTCCTAGATTGATGTTCAAATTCTGCCAAATTTGGCAATTTTTGCAAATGTCTCATCATCAATATAGACAGTCAGAGAGATTGTGTTGCCGAGATTAGCCAATCCACAATTGACAAGTTCTGGTCATGGATTGAAATGTTTGCCTTGAGATAGAGCTTTTCTAGAGCAGTCTGGCATATTACTTCAGTTTGTCTTGTGCTGAAGTTGTTGCTACGTTGCACATCCAGTTCTGAACCAGCAATTGTTGCATGGTCATTGACAAACTGGCATGAGCTGTGCATTGGGAGACATTGGTCTTTCGCTGGAGAGGGTCTCAGATTGAGCAGCTTCCCATTCGAATGGTACCCGATTTCAACACCACGATCATGGAAGCCAATCGCAAGCATGGCTAGGGAAATATGCTTAAGAGATTTGGTGTTAGTCCTGCTTAACTTCACTAGTGATTGGGAATGGAGCAAAATACCATCATCCAGGGTATGAGAGAGCACGCTGTCAAATGACTGTTGAACCATTGTGATGAGTCTCTCAGGAGAAGCTGAAATTCTCCATTATTTTCTAAAGATTCTCATAGCTGACTGTGTCAAAGACATTGGTCAAAATGTCTGGAGAGAGATCCAGATGGAGTGGATGACCAGGATGTCATTTGTGTTTTATCAAGCTTTGCATATCCCCAAACTGGTACTGACCCAGTTTCAAGGCCATTGGACTGATCGTGTCTGCTCAGTCTGCTGGAATTCATTGTTGCATGCCTGGTAGAGAGATCCCCAAGTGACCAAGGGTAAGACACCTGATGGCTACTGGTTTGGCTAACTGTTGAAGCAGTTTAAAGTTCTCTGAACCAATTCATGTTTTCTTTCTCTGTTTACAGCTTGCATTTGTCCACCGAAGATTACACCAGGAATAGCAAATCAGCCGGCTCTCTCAGCATATCCCTGTTCCTGTGTATCTGGTTTTATCATGTCCCATAACTTCCCAAGTTTGTACCTGAACAGTGCAAACATGTACTGGTTCTTCAACATGACCCTGTTGTCCAACGCCACTCGACAATATAAAGGTAATGGCAGATTCCATTCCCGAAGGTGAAAGACATTGAACTGCTGTACTTCCACTGAGCAAAAGGCAAATTCTTGGGAGAGAAGATGTGTGAGTCGCTTCTTGGTCCAGTCTGGAGATTTCAAACACTCCTTGGTTGGTGCTCTGGAAGGTTTGAAACATGGCATCATGGCTCACCCTTCCTTGCCATTGGTTACAAGACACATCAATTTTCATAGCAGTCAGTGATTAATGGCTGCAGCGACAACCACAATCCTTTGCTCTCCAGAAACTCTTCTACCCAGCATGTGGTTTTTGCCATATGAGTTGACACGTGACATGCTCTCACCTGAGAGCAATGTGTCAGTCCAGCTTCAGGGAAGTGAGAGAAGAAAGTTCTCCTCATGATTATTTCTTATGTTTTTTTCATAGGAACATCCAAGGAATGAATCTTTCAATCTGGGGTTATCTGGGAGGGTCACCAACCTAAATTTAGTTCCATCAGGAATGAAAGCTTGATGGCTGGGGAAGGGAAACGGGCCTGACTGTGCTGGATTTCCAGGATGTCATGTTGCTTATTTTTTTAATCCTTCTGTCAATTTAAGTTGTTATTGAGCCTCAGTCTTGATTACGTGTTTGTATCTAGAGGGAGACTTAAATTCACCACCTTCTGACTCAGAGGTGAGTTAGTTACTGCTTAGGCAAGCATGTCTCTAACAAAATGAGGGCACTAGGATTATAAAATCATATTGTCCATGTTTGAAGCAATGAGTGAGCCAGGGACAGTCTACACAAATGGAGCTTCCACTAACTAGGTCTATTTTCCTATTCACACACAGGAATCCGATTCAAGGTGGAGTCTCTATCTGTGGTATCCCAGGATGATTACATCTCCTTCGGCTGTGGAGCAGATCCTGATCTAAATAAGCATTTCACACTGACCCAGAAACTCTTGATCACCAACTTTCACCTCTCCGACTGCGCTGAAGCCTGGGTCCATTTCTACTCTGGACCAAATGTGCCGCACACAAGATTCAAAATTTATTATGAAATGGGTGAGTTTTTGTTTAATTCTTTTCTCAAAATCATCATCCGCACTTCTGGCCCTATCCAGACCTTATGAAAGATAAGCTGAGAATCAGGGTTAAACATTGGAACAACGTTGTAAAAATAAAGCAATTTCAAACTAATTAGACTGTGTTTACATCTCATGTCCCATATAACCAAAACTGTACACAATTGTCAGTGGAATGGTTATAATACATTATTAATAAGATAGAGAGCTGATATTACATATACATATTATCATAGAATGATATTGTACAGAGCTGATGCAGACTATTGAAAGAACTACTCAATTAGTCCCACTCGTTGTCCTTTTTCTTGCAAGACTGACAGTTTCCTCTTTAACAGATATTTGTTCAATTCATTTTGCAAGCTGGCATTTAGACTTTCTACCACTGGTCAAATGTCAAAATGATCCCCTTCGTAGATTCAGATGACCTGGAGATTTTGTTTAGTGTGTTTGTAATGGGAGGGTTAAGAGAAAGTTTTACCTTGTCCCTGTGCTGTTCCGTTTCCCCATCTTCTCCTTTATTGTGCTCACACTGATATTCCTGTGTATCCTTTATGTTACAGTGCCGAGACTCTGCCAGAACCTGAGTTGTGATGTAAATGCAGAGTGTCGCATAGACAGCTCCGGATACCTGATGTGTACCTGCAAACCAGGCTGGAGGAGATTAGGTACCAAGTGTTACGGTAAGGCTGCCCCAGCACATCCATTTATCATCACACAAGATAATTTTAATGCCAAAGTAGTTTTTGTTTGGACTCTGATGGACCTGAGCTGCAAGCTGCAGTATACACAGAGCCTGGATTTTTGTGGTCTGTTTACCCAATTTGGTAACACAGCTCGGTGTTAGTAGGTCAAAGGCACTCAAAGAATTGGATTCTTCATGTTAGTCAACCTCTTTTCCCTCTATTTCTACATGGTACATCTTTCCCCATTTTATTGAATACAACAGGAGAATGAAGTCTTCCAGTGAACACAAGCTACTGTGAATATGGTGCAGACTTCAATAATTTGCAGACTTGCAATAGATTTCTCTCTTTCCAACTATTTAACTTCATCCAGCAATCTCACTATCCTTCATATACCCTTGCTATTCAAGAAATCTACATTAGATTTCATAGACAACAGATCATCGGATTGCTACAGTCCATGGAGTGAAATTTTCTCATCATTTGTCGGAGTGTCAGGCTCTGATTGAAAACCAGTGTGTGTCTCTCCTGATGCACTGCCTTGTTTTCAGACAAAATTTCAGCCACTCTAACAAAAATAAATCGGTGATGGCGGCAGGGGCAGGGAAGATGGAGTTTGGTTTACATTGTCACACTGGAAGGTCTTGATAAATTCAACAAGGCCTAATCCATGGAGATTGGGGTTCCATCTTTAAATGACACCCTGATCAGCTCAAAGGTAAAGCTCTCACTAAACTGCCAACATCCTCTCTCTTTTCCCCCTACCACGAATATTCATCCTCACTGCAGAATTATCTGGGGCTCTCCAGCCCTCACAGTTCATAAGTATCACAATAGTTTTGTGGGTGTTCATTGCCAGGTCTCCCCTATCACCTCCTCATCCCCATTGCCAGGTAACCTTCAAATACCTCATCCCTTTCTCCTCTCCCTATCACACATAACACAAACCCCATCTTCTTCCCTCAATGGGTCTCCCAAGAAGGCTTACCCCTGGCACTGGCCATGGCACAAGTTGGCATTGCTAGATTGGCCCAGGTTGGTAGTGTCGAGTCACTGTCTAGGCATGTCCTTCTCCCTTTTAGAGCTACATTTTCGTTGGCACACGCAGCGGGATTCCTTTGACTGATCTGAATTTGTCTTTGTAAAGCTGTTTTAAATCTTGCCGATGTATCAGGTCATCAATATTCCCTGAGGGAGAATCATGCAGTAGGGAAGCTGTGAATATTTAAATTAATTTAAATAAGATTCCAGTCTGACCTTGTTACGTCGCTGGTGAAGGGTATGAAAAATCAGGAAATTAGCTCTTGCCATTGAGAATGTCATTTCCTGACTCTTGCAAGATTTGGGTCCATATCACTGGTTAAACTTATGGCGAAGTTGGACCCAAAATCACCCCTCATATGATTAATTACCTCCTGATTTCGTAAATAATCATCTTTCTAAATCCAAAAATATCTCTTCTTTTACAATCCAATAATTATCAGGTCCTGTAGTTACAAATTAAATACATACGCAACCTTGCTTTGCAGTAAGATCTGAACATTAGCAATTGATCTATCTGTATTATTTATTTCTTCTTCCCCAGACCTCAGGAATATGGTGCACACTGTAAGGGCTAATGTCACAGGGCCCAATGTCATATTGAAATGGACAACTGTGCCAATACCAGGAGTTGTAATTCTCAACTACCAAATACATACAAACTGCACAAACCACACCAATGGGATCCTCCAGCTGCAAAGTTACCAACCTGAAGATGCCACCAGTTTAGTTTTAACCAGTAAGTATTTCAGATCTCACTGAGATTTCTCTGTCCTTGGATACCATTAGCTCACTGTTAGTGCCTATTACATAGTAAAATGTCCCAAGATGCTTCACAAGAGCATCATCAAATACAATTTCACACTGAATCATACAAAACAACATTACAACAAATAATCAAAAGCTTCAACAAAGAGGTAAGTTTTAAGGATTGTTTTAAAGCTAGAGAAAGACATGGACAGATTTATGGAATAATTCTAGTGCAAACACCAGGGCAGATGCGATGCACTGCCAATGACAAAGAAAGTACAATTGATGATATCAAGAGGCCAGAATTAAAGAGGCACAGAAATCTCCTAGTGTTGTGGTGACAATATAGAGATTGTTAAGGGCAATGCTGAAAAAGGATTGAAAAACTAGGATATGAATTTTAAAACAGAGGTATTACTGAGTGGGGAGCCAGTGTCCAGTGACCACAGGAGTAACATATTAATGGGACTGGGTGTGTGTTCTGTTATAAATCAGGTCAGAAACTCCAAAGTATTTATGAAGTTGACCTGGATCATAAGTTTTGCACTTTGAATTTAGCTCGAGTGAGCATGAGATATTTCACTTATTCAAATGATTCAAATGACCCACGAGTGAGCTTTATCAAACAATGTTTATTTCTGCATGCAGTTAACATGAATGGAAAGAAAACTGGCAATTACTTTTACCAATTGCAAAAAAAACTATGATGTTGTATAAACCTAAATTAAGGTAAGAAATGTTCTAATCAAACAAAACTCATACACAGAACAATGGCCACAGGTTTAACACAGCAAATACAAGTGCTCACGTGATGCTGGAACTGAGCTCTTTTGTTAAATGTTGCAGTTCTTTTGAAGAACACACAGACAAGCTTGGAGTCAGAACGCCAGGGAGAGAGACTAGATTCTAGTCAAGACAACCTCCAGCAGCAGATTTCCTTTTCCAGAAAGGCCAGGAACCTTGTTTCTAGCTAACAGCAAAATTTCCAAAAGCAGGGAGAGGGAGGAAGGGAGAGAAACATGCTTTCCAGTTTAATGTCCAACCCCTTGTCAAATAAAATGAATCCTTAGATTCTTTTTCCTGTGGAAGAACCATCTGACTTTGACTTGTCAATCAGTCTTTGACCTCACAATGCAAAATCATAAAAGATCCCAGAGTAAAAATAAACAAGACTTCATTTAAGCCATTGAAGTAGCAATAAAAGGACTTGTCCAGACAGCTGGTGCCATAATTTTAAAAACTGATGCTCTCATAGATGCAGAGGGTATGATTAAAATAAAAATGTCTTAAAGCTACAGTAACGTCACAGTTTGGAGGCAGGTGTCAGAGTCTATGTTGAACTCAGGTTTACAGGGGGTGTAAACTGGCCAAGGGAAAGAGAGCAGAGACTGAGCATTGGACCTTCTAATTCTGTGTGGTTCAATCCTACACTGCAACATACTTAATCAGGGAAATAGCAGAGAAACTCAGAAGAATGTTAATAGAAATTGGTTTTGTTTTTGGTGTTGTCTAATATGAATGTGATTAATGTGAATTAAATTGCAGATCTAGGCCCCCTGTCAATGTGTACCACTGTGATCCAGGTAAACACCTCCTCAGATGGATTGGTGACCGCTCAGCCTTTTACCTTCAGGACCTACTCTGGTGAGCTTTTCCTGTTTTCTTGTTTTGTGACTTGTTCCAAAATGTGTTGTCATGTGTTCACATTCAGTTCCCCATAGTCCATGTTGGACACTGAGAATCAAAGTATGAGTCATGACTATCATTGAGAAATGAGTTAATGAGGCCAAGAGGGAAGACGTCCACAAGCTGCTTTGTAAGGACAATGTCAGAAATGTAGCGAGAGGATCTCCTCCAAATGTTATGCCAAACATTAGCTGAAACAAGCAACAGGAACTGAAGAAATTGATTGCTCCTCCAGATATCATTTGGAGATACTGAGAGAAATGACTTGTACTGTTGAGTACCGATATCAATAACACGAAAAGAAAATTATTGACCTTTGTGCATGAGTTACATGGGGAAGTATTTCCCAACCCAGCTACACAATGTAACAGTAACATAAAACCAACTGCTTGACAAAACATCGTCCATAGCAATTCTAAGCTTCAGAAGGAGATTGGTGGGAATTTGGCTGGAGACAGGTCTGATTAAGGATTATTAACGACAAAGACAAATTGTTTATTGTGGAAAACATGACGATTCCTGACTTTCTTGGACCCTAGAATTGTCAATCTGATCTTGGATTGTGTTCATTAGTCTCAAACATTCCACTCAACTGGGAGAACCTGACGTTAAACTATAGACAAAGAGAACCAGCAACAACAGAAAAGACAGTATCGGTATTTCAAAGGACACCCTAGAAAGGGATAAATGAAAACAATTTTCAGACACATTTTCTTTTGCTCCTGGTTTTTAAAGGGCGGCCCAGAGAATCCTTTGTAGCATTAAGCACAGTTTCCATTCCTGCAGTGATCCAATTTAACCCTTGAGATTAATGATTCTTTGTTTTGATCTTTAGAAATGATTGCAGGGACTCTGAGTTTAACATCCATCTCCAGCAGCAGTGCTGTGATCTCGTGGGCCCCTTTTTGGGGTGTGAGTGCTCTGAGGGACTGCAGTCTGCACTATCACAGTACTGGGACACCCAACACTGTCCACACTGTCAGCCTCGTCTCAGCCAATGCAGAGACACTGATCACAGGTAAGAAGTGAAGGTAAAATCAGCTGCCTTATGTGTTTGTCCACATAAGGTCATGTGGACAAACTTTATCATTCTGTAAAATTCACAGAAAAGTGAAGAAATCGCTTGTCACTTTCATGACCTTAGAACTTTCCAAGCCGCTTTACATTTTGAAGTGTATTCACTGTTATAATCTTGGAAATGCAGCCGCCAATTTGTGTACACCAAACTCTCAGAAGGAGTGTTGTAATATTTTGGTGATCCGCTGGAAACACTCAGCAGATCTGGCAGCATCTATTGGGAGCAAAGCCAAAACTCTTGTTTTTATTTCATATTGCTAGAATTTACAATATTGTGCCCTATTTTAGTGATGTTGGATGAGGGATGAATGTTGGCCAGTATACCAGAGAGAAGTGCCCAGATACTCTTTGAAATATTATTGTGGAATATTTCACATGCAGGCAGAGATGGGTCTTCGGTTTATGGTTTCATCTGAAAATGAAGCCCTCCCTCAATGCTGTATTGCAGTGTCAACTGAGATTTTGCACTTGAGTCTCTGGAGTGTGATATAACCTTCCAATTCAGGTGCAGCCAATTAACACTGAGCTATAACTAGAACTTAAGTCGCAAATTACATCAGTCAACTCATGAGTCAGACTGCTGTAGGTACAACAGACATCTGGGGCCACTTTGTAACATTTTAGTTCAAAAGAATGTCTGCATCTCGAGTGCAAAAGAAACTTCAGATCTCATCTGAAGTCATCTAGACTCCGAGAATGGACACCTGAAACGCATGCTGACTTTCTCATAGAATAGATCGTGCTTTTAAATTACAAAGCTTTGAGTTTCAATCAAACTGGAAATTCCTCCAAAGGTTGAATGGATTCTTCCATAGATGGTGATAGTCAAAGTAATATGTCTAGGTTTACCACCCAGTTAAGTGAGAGGACCTGTATTGACATGCGTAACAACTGAGATCTCTGGTTGGTATTATTTCCCTCCCTAAACCAGCAGCAAGAAGACCAATTGTAAAAAAATCAACTACTCTACATATCCTGGGGAATGAGCTTGGAACATTCCAGTCTGAGTCGCCAACTAATTTAATGGACAGTTCTTTATCATATAACATATAGAGGTGCTTTTGGCCAAACAATTAAAAGATAAAATGATTGTCACATTTGCAATGGTTGGAGTTGAGTGAAAATCCCCCATTTAGTTATGGCCAAGATGTACCCTCCCCAGATTCCTTCTTCAATAGGAAAATTCCCAGTTCTCCATTGTAAACTGCACTGATCCACTTAACCTGCTTTTCCCCAATCTATCTTTCAACTTCTTCAGAGCATTAAGAAACAGAATTTTTTTTAAATATTCTGCAGTCGCAATGGTTCTGGTCTAAATGTAGCACCTCAAAAAGTCATAGAGATTTCCAGCATGAAAACAGGCCCTTCAGCCCAACTTGCCCATTCTGCCCCTTTTTTAAAGCCCTAAACTAATCCCAATTGCCTGCATTTGTCCTATATCTCGCTATACCATCTTACCTTTGTAACTTCTTAAATGCTTTTTGCAAAACAAAATTGTACCTGTCTCTACTATTACCTCTGGCAGCTTGTTCCAGAAATTCCCACCCTCTGTGTGAAAGAATTGCCTCTCTGAACTCTTTTATATCTCTCCCATCTGATTTTAAACATATGCCCTCTAGCTCTAGGCTCCCTTACCTTTGGAAAAAGATATTGACTCTCTAGCTGATCTATGCCCCTCATTATTTAATAGACCTTTATAAGTTCACCTCTCAGCCTTTTACATTCCAGAGGAAAAAGTCCCAGTCTGTCCAGCCGCTCCTTATAACTCAAACTATTAAGTCCTGGGAGCATCCCAGTAAACCTTTTCTGCACTATTTCTAGTTTAATAATATATTTTCTATAATAGGGTGACCAGAACTGTACACAGTATTTCAAGTGTGGCCTTGCCAAAATCTTGTAAAACTTCAACAAGACATTCCAACTTCTGTATTCAATGTTCTTACCAATGAAGCCAAGCATGCTGAATGCCTTCTTCACCACTCTGTTCATTTGTGACTCCACTTTCAAGGAGGTATGAACCCTTAGATATCTTTGCTCTATAACTCTCTCCAATGTCCTACCATTAATTGAGTAAGTCTTGCCCTCATTCAATCTACCAAAATGCATCACCTCGCATTTATCTAAATTAAACTCCATCTACCACTCGTCAGCCCACTGGCTCAATTGATTAAGATCACATTGCAGTCTGAGATAACCTTCTTCACTGTCCACTTTGCCATCAATCTTGGTATCATCTGCAAAATTACTACCCATGCCTCCTATATTTTCATCCAAATCATTAATATAAATGACAAATAATAGTGGATCCAGCACTGATCCCTGAGGCACATGCTGATCACAGGCCTCCAGTTTGAAAAACAACCCTCTACAACTACCCTTTGGCTTCTGTCATCAAGCCAATTTTGTATCCATTTAGCTATCTCACCTGGGATTCCTGTAAGATTTAACCTTACATAACAACTTATGTGATATCTTGTCAGAAGCTTTGCTAAAGTCCATGCAGACAACATCAACTACACTGCCCTCATCTACGTTACCCCTTCAAAAAATTCAATCGAATTTATAAGACATGATTTTCCACTCACAAAGTCATGCTGACAGTTCCTAAGCAGTCCTTGCGCCTCTAAATGCCTGTAGATTTTGTCTCTCAAAATACCTTTAAACAACTTACCCACCACAGATGTGAAGCTCACTGCCCTGTAATTCCAAAACTTTTCCCTGCAGCTCTTCTTAAACAAAGGCACAACATTTACCACATTCTAATGTTCAGTTGCTTCACCTGTGGCTATCGATGATTCAGATAACTCAGCTAGGTGATCCACAATTTCCTCCCTAGCCTCCCACAATGTCCTGGGATACAGTTCATCAGGTTCCTTGGATTTATCTACCTTGATGCACTTTAAGACTTCCAGCACCTCCTTCTCTGTAATGTGTACACTCCTCAAGACATCACTATTTATTTCCCCAAGTTCTCTAACATTCATTCTTTTCTCAATAGTAAATACTGATGAGAAATATTAATTTAGAATCTCACCCATCTCTTGTAGACCTGAGCATTGATGATCTTGCTGATCCTTAAGAGGCCTTACTCTCTTCCTAGTAACTCTTTTGCCTTTTATGTACTTGTAGAGGCTCTTTGGATTCTCTTTTGCCTTATTTGCCAAAACAATCTCATGTCCTCTTTTTGCCTTCCTGATTTTTCTCTTAACTCTACTCCTACACTATTTATCCTCTTCAAGGGAATCACTTGATCTCAGCTGCCTATGCATGTCATGTACCTCCTTCTTTTTGACAAAGGCCTCAATATCCCGAGTCATCCAGCATTCCCTAATTCTAACAGCTTTTGTCCTTTGCTCTAAAAGAAATGTGTTTACCCTGACCCCTGGTTAACACATTTCTGAAAGCATTCCACTTGCCTGACGTCCCTTTGCCTTTTCACAAATTCCTCCAATTAACTGTTGAAAGTTCCTGCCTGATACCATCAAAATTGGCCTTGCCTCAAATTAGAATTTTAACTTTTGGGCCAGACCTTTCATTCTCCATAGCTATCTTAAAACTAATAGAATTATGGTCACTGGTCCCAAAGTGATCCCTCACTAACATTTTGGTCACCTGCCCTTCCTCATTTCGCAAGAGAAAGCCAAATTTTGCCCCCTCTCTAGTCAGACCATCCACATACTGAATGAGAAATTCCTCCTAAATACACTCAACAAATTTCTCTCCATCCAAGTTTCTAATACTATGGCTGTCCCAGTCAATGTTGGTAAAGTTAAAATTCTCAACTACTATCACCCTATTTTTCTTGGCTGTATCTGTAACCTCCTTACATATTTGTTCCTCAAATTCCCGTTGACTATTTGGGGGCCTATAGTACAACTTTATCAAAGTAATTTTCCTTTCCTTGTTTCTCAGTTCTACCCATATAGACTCAGTGGGTGAACCCTCAAATATATCCCCTCTCAGTGCTACCATGATGTTTTCCTTAATCAAAAGCGCACTCTCCCTCCTCTCTTACTCTTGTTCTATATTTCCTATAACATCTGTACTCTGGAACATTGAGCTGGCAGTCCTCTCCATCCCTTAGCCATGTTACAGTAATTGCTATAATATCCCAGTTCCCATGTACCCATGCCCTGAGTTCATCTGCCTTGTCCATCAGGCCTCTTGCATTGAAATAAATGCAGTGTAATCTGGACTTCCCTTGCTCCCTGTCTTTCTTTTGCCTCATCTGTCTGGTACTAGGATTACTGACGCTGCCTTTGCTATTTAATGTGCTCTCTTTAACTTCCGTGTTGTCCTCAAACTTCTTTTATGTCTCCCTATTGCTTTGTGTCCCATTCCCCTGCCAAACTAGTTTAAACCCTCCCTAATGGTTCTCACAAATCTCCCTGGCAGTATGCTAGTCCCCCTCCAGTTCAGATGTAATCCGTTCCTCTTGAACAGATCACCCCATCCCCAAAAAAGATCCCAATGATCCAAAAATCTAAATCCCTGCCTCTGTACCAGCTCTCAAGCCATCTTTTCATCTGCCTAACCTTCTTATTCCTACTGTCATTAGCATGTGGCACCAGTAGTAGTCCAGATATTATTACCTTCAAAGTCCTGCACTTCAGCCTTCTGCCTAAGTCTCTATACTCACACTTCAGGACCTCATCATTTTCCCTATCTATGTCGTTAGTACCAATTTATACAGCGACCTCTGATAGCTCTCCTTCCTTCTTAAGAATGTCCTGCAACCATTAAGAGACGTCCTTGATCCTGGGATCATATCAACCTGGGATAATATTGTGAAATCATTGCCCCTTTCTTTTCATCTCACACTCTATCGCTGTTCTAAGTGGAAGTTTTAGCAATGGGAACATGATGTGAGATGCAGAAAGAATTGTCTGGTTTCCATCTGGTAGTGGGCACATCAGCATTGCACCCAGCTGCAGCTGAGAATCTGCCTCAAGGCAGTTTGCAGTTTAAGTTGACAAAGTACCACTCACTGGGTAGAGTTTTGTGAAATCTTTGTCATTCCTCCTAGGGCACGATGGCACTGCTGCCTCACAGTGCCAGGGAACAGGATTCAATTCCCACCTCCTGTCACTGTCTGTGTGGAGTTTGCACATTCTCCCCATATTTGCATGACATTCTTCCAGGTTTCCTTCCACAGTCGGGTTCATTGACCTAATGTACAGGTTAGGTTCATTGGCCATGATAAATTGACTCTTAGGACCCACTTTTACATCATGCTGTGCCCATTTTTGATAAAGTTGGGTGTGAGACGAGTAATGCGATCCCTGCCCATCTCCGTGCCCGTTCCTCCTTTATCAAGGGGGTGGATGGGTCTACTGTCACACTGCTTGAGATTGGTGGGGGTGGGAGGGAAGAGGGTCTGCTGCCACACTACCTGAGATGGTGGGGAGAAAGTGGGAGGGTGGATCACTCTGCCTGAGATCGGGTGGGGGAAAGAGCAGGGGGGGGCACTATCAGTCTGGATGGTAGGATGTGGAGGGACAAGAGATCAGTAATGTTGTGGGAGTGGGGTAATTTCTGTGGGGGAGGTATTATCCAGCCTGGGAGGGATGTAGCATGGGAGCAGTATCCTATTTTTTTTTTCTGTGCATGTGCAGTTGGAGGCACTGATCAGAGCTGCAGAGTATTGGGCACATTATGCCCTGTCCACAGGCTTTGCAGCATGATTCAGAAACGCTAATATTTTTGCAGGAAGAATGTGTATGGAGGCGACTCAGAATGAGTCTTAAAGTTGGATATAACAGTTTAAAGCCCACCAAGCACTTAGAATCAAAACTCTCCCTTAGTGTCAGGGAGATTAGCAGGGTAAATATGCGCTGTTACAGGAATTGGGCTTGGGTGAGATTGTAGTCGATGCACTCAATGGGCTGAATCGCCACCTTCTACACTGTAGAGATTCTATGATACTATGATTCTATACATCTGATCTGGATTGAATTTTAACCATTGGGAGGATTCTATACATCTGATCTGGATTGAATTTTAACCGTTGGGAGTGTGATATTAGCATAGTGGTGCAGAGGTTAATGCTGCTGCCTCACAGCTCCAGGAACATCAGTTTTAAACCTCAGCCACCCAAAATATTCAACAGGAATGTTCGGAGTTTTGAATTGCTCAGCGTAGGAATGTTTGGGATTCATCCTTCACTCCCTGCTTCCAGTTAGATCTCAACTAGAACCTCGTGTGCCAGGTGCAACTCAGTGCTACCACTGCCTGAGATAGAAACTTGTAGGAGTTATTGAATTCCAAAGAGTTGGACACAAAGGCTAGGCTGATTGTGACGGAGAGTACAGAGGGACTGCTGCACTACCTGATGCAGAAATGACCAAAACTCAGCTGGATGTAAAATATCCACCAGGCTGGCTATGAAGCAAAGCAACGAGTCATCACCTCCAATTCTTGGCCAATACTGGTATCTCAACCAGCATCAGTAAAGTAGGTTGTCTGGTCAATATCTCATTGCTGCATGTGTGATCTTGCTGTGCACAAATGGGCTGCTGCATTGCCTACATTACAACTGTCACTCCACTTGAGACCTATTTCATTTGCTTTAAAGCACTTTGGGACATCCTGATGCTATGAAGGATCCATAGAAATGTTACTTACTTCTGTCAGGAAAGTTCCTGGGGGATGCAGTTGCCACTCTGGCCTCAGATTAAGGGAAGGAAAACCATCTAAGGATCCTGATCCCAATCTAAAGTTTGTGTCATCTTGGCTCCCTGAACAAAGTGTGAATTATAGCCCAGTGAGGGCAAGCATCAGAGAGAATAATATTCCCCGTTACAGATTTGCTAGGGGAAATATGGAAATCTCTGAAATAAAGAGTAATTGATCAAATCTAACACAAACAATGTTTATGTCAGCTGTATAGGTTCAGTTTTGTTATGAGAGCCAACAGCACATAAAAGGGATAAATAAATTCCAGGAAAATTCACACCCTCCTCCCCCCACGATGTGTAGGATCAAAGGAGTGACTGTTTTCCACTGTGGCTGAGGGTGTGGGAGATCACACACACAGCACGGCTTTATAGGAAACATGTCAATCTCACTGAGGAGTAAAGACTGACTAATGGCCTCCATGAAGCTGAAATTGGAGCTCCTCCCCCTCACCGGAAAGATCAACTCCCTCTCCCTCTGATCTCCCCATCCACCCACCTCACCCACTTTTTAAAGGCTGATAGCTCAATAACAAGTCTTTTTATGAAAGCTGAAAACATCATGTTAACCTGAGGGAAGCAGCAAATGTAACCCTGTTACTTTCTGACAAAAGTGGGCAGCTTGTTCCCAGGCTGCTCTGCTGCACCTCGCTCAAGGGCATCGTTGATATGTGAGCAGTCAGACAAACCCCAAACATGGTTGTAGTTGGCATGTCTGAGCACCTGAACGAGGAAAGAGAGGTTAAGAAATAAATATGGAGAAGTATTTACTCTTGCGAAATAATTGGTGTGAATTATTCTCTCAGAATTCTTATAATTTTATTTAATGTTGAATCTTTTTTTTCAGGGTTGGAACCAGACACAACTTACTCCGTGGCCGTTGAGTGTGTCTGTCCGTTTAATGAGACAATCTGCTCCCAGTCTCTTAATGTCACTACTCTCCCATGTATGTATTCACAAGTGTTAATATTTGTGTCAACTTGTCTTTCTCTCATAGTTGGAGAATTGAAATGTTTTCCTCAATCTAACTGAGACTTTGTTTTATTGGCAGCTTCGAGATTCCTCAGCAATGTGAATGTTTCTCAGATAACATCATCTACCGCTGTGATCAGCTGGGATCCACCCACCTCCAATGCTGCCCTGGTTTTGTCCTATTCCATTAGCTCTGGCCCCTCTGGAAGTGACAGTGCCATGAAGAATATCATTGTTTTCCCTCCGAATACCAGTGTGATCCTCACAGGTAAAGATACAGTCAGTGCAACTAACTGTGAGGAACCAAAGAATACTTTGACATGCACTATGGGAGCATGCAGGTGGGAAATGTGTAGGTGCGTCCCGGCAAGTCCATGATCAGGTGCCAGGGTCGGGTGGGGCAGAGGCGAGGCAGGGGAGGGCAGGGCAAAAAAGGTATTTTGGGCTTTCACAAAATGTGTGTGTGATGTGGCTGAGAGATTATTGGAATAAAGTTCATTAAAAAGGAAGTGCTTGCATGTCGTTGACCTGCGATTTAAATTTCCATTGTAGTGGAGTGCGTATCAGTTAAATGTCATGTCTATTGGCAACACCAATAGAACTGCTTTACTTTGGACCTGAGCATAAAATGATTGTTGCAGTTCAGGGAACCACATATGGAATTCCCAGTGTTTATTTGCCAGTTTGAGATTTTAAAGGATCATGCAGAATTTCATTGCATGAGGGAAGAATAGAAAATGAGGCAGCATAAGAGAAAGATACACAATCCACAATATATGAAAACAGAAATAATTTCTAGTCATGCAGAACTTAATATACCAGTGACGGTATCTGATTGGGAAAAATATGTTTCTGTGAAGGAGCAATATGGGAACTGTACCATCTCCATGAAGAACTCCAGCCACTATCAGCTGCATGAGTTGTTCTGTCCATTGCTGTGGAAGTGATGATCACATTACAATATCCTGTTAAATCCTACAATTTGACTGACTCCATCACATTCTCAGGCAGCACATTCCAGATCTTAACTAATGTGGCGCTCATTTTCTTTTTGGGTCTTTTACCATTGACCTTAAATCTGGATCCACTTTAAAATGGGACCTAAGTGATAATGTATCTGGTTATTTTCCTTTAACAGATCTGAATGAGTCAACCCCATACGTTGTCACTGTTGCTGTGAAAACCGTGTCTGGAGAAAAGGACATTAGTTCAATGTTGTATTTTCAAACCAAAAGCTGTAAGTATTGTTAACATTCGACACTGTTGACCTTTTTCAGATAGAAAGAATTGTACAGATGACTGACCTTCAATATAAATTGGTAATTGACTGAAGGGAAAGATATTCCAGGACTATGGGGATAAGATAAAAACATAGAAACATGGAAGATTGGAGCAGGAGAGACCATTTGGTACTTCAAGCCTGTTCTGCCATTCATTACAATCATGGCTGAAGGTCCCCGACTTAATAGCCTAATCCTGCCTCCAAGTGCTATATCTAGATGCCTCCTGAATACATTCAGTGTTTTGGCATCAACTACTTCTTGTGGTAATGAGTTCCACAGTCTCACCACTCTTTGAGTGCAGGAATATCTCCTCACCTCTGTCCTAAATGATCTTCTCCGAATCCTCAGAATGTGACCCCTGATTCTGGACTCCCCCAGTAAGAAGTCTCACAACACCAGGTTAAAGTCCAACAGGTTTATTTGGTAGCAAAAGCCACTAGCTTTCAGGGCTTTGCCCATTCATTAGGTGAGTGGACTCCCCCACTGTTGGGAATATCCTCCATGCATCTACCCTGTCTAATTCTGTTAGAATTTTATAAGTCTCTATCAGATTCTCCCCCATTCGTCTGAACTCCAGCCTAGTCAATTTCTCATACATCAATCCTGCCATCCCCGGAATCAGCCTGGTAAACCTTCGATGCACTCCCTTGAGAGCAAGAATATTCTTCCTCAGAAAAGGAGACTAATATTCTTGATGTGGCCTCACCAAAGCCCTACATAATTGCAAAAACACATTCCCTGCCCCTGTGCTTGAAACCTCTTGTAATGAAGGTCAACATAGCATTTGCCTTCTTTACCACCTTCTGTACCTGTATGGTTACTATCAACGACTGATGCATAAGGATACCCAGGTTCCCTCTCCTAATCTACAGCCATTCAGGCAGTAAACTGAATGTGATAAAGGGCCACACAGCCTTATGCCAGTAAAGTAAGATTAACTACATTCTCGTTCCAGTAGCTGGCACAGGCTCAGTGGGCTAAAAAGCAATATTTTGAGTGTAAGCACTCTGTGATTCTACATTAGCTCAGAGAGAAGTGTGAGTGTTCCACAAATCTCCCACCGAAAACGTGAGAGATGCTTGATGTATTTCAGAGGCTCCAGATTTGTTTTCTTCCTGTCATTGTTTGAATTTCCTCTTGATCTTTAAGAACAACAACTTTGCCACCACAGTCCCAGATCTTTGGATTCCATTCAGAAATATTGTAATTTCCCTAAAGCATCTCATGCGTTTCCTATCTGCAGTTGTTGATTTGTGTGTGAACAATCCGTGTGGACCCAATGCCTCCTGTACCCAGCAGGACGGAAGTTTCAGATGCTCCTGTGTGACTGGCTACACCTGGAATGGATCTGTCTGTACAGGTGTGTGATGGGAATCATTGAACTCGTTGGGCAATGAACTGAACTTACTGCTTCCATACAGGACATTGTCAAGTTCCAAACCAGAGCGGGGCACAGGTGGGATCAGGGTATGAGTTCTGGAGTTTGCTTTATTGATGATGAAACTTTTAATATGAACAGACAAACATTATATTGAAAGAGGCCACCTTCATACATGAAGAATTATGACTTTATGAAGATATCAGGGTCTATCTGTTAAATTATGTCCTGCTCAGGAAGATGAGAGAAACATATATATCTGGAACGTGTGGAATGACCCTTCACGACTCATGTTCAAAATTGCCTTTCATTCTTTTTGGATATAAGCTCGAAATAAAGATTTGAATTGTTGAAGAGCAGTCAGAACCTGCTGAGGGAATTGGAAGAACCTTGCTCTAAGAGGATACACAGTAGGGTTACTGATACCCCCTCCATTTCAGCAGAGTATTCACCCACTGATACCATTGACTCTGTCCTTGGTGGGATACAGTTACACAGATCCCACCAAAATAATTCTTCAAATATCATCACAGACAACATGGGTGGAATTATACCATCTGACCCACCACAGGAATTGTAGTGGGCAAGACAAGGACCATGCAAAGATTCATTGATCTCGAGCGGGCTTTTCTAGTTTTGGGGTGAGCACGGCCAGAATATCCGACCCTTTCTGAATGAGTCCAACAACTGGATCTGATTCTGTCCTCATTCTGTGTTTGCAGACATACATTTTCCAGTTGGAGTAACTGGGCTCCAATCAGGAGTAGGAATGATTGATGATTTTGTCTCCGAGCCAGAGAGGTCAGAGATCATTTCTAACACCCAGCTGCTGCACTATCTGAGTTCAGTAACACAGTGCAGAGCAAGAAGGGAAACTGGGAGTTTCCTATAGTGAGCATGTGAGCCTTTGGCCATTGAAACAACAGATTGGACCAATTCATCCTTTATAAAGGTCATATGTTTCAAGCCTAAATCTGGACATACGTCGAAAGTTTAAGATTGACAAATCTGGGGATCTTCCAATGAACTCATCCTTTCTTCCCAATTTCAGATGTGGATGAATGTCAAAGTGGAAGCCACGACTGTCACAGCTCAGCCTCCTGTTTCAACAGCCCCGGCTCTTTCCAATGTGTGTGTAAGGCTGGATATACTGGAGATGGAAGGAATTGTACAGGTAACTGATGTGGAATCCATTTGAGGGAAATAGCAGGGAGATAGCAGAGTGTGTTCCACATCTCATTCTGTAGGGTTGAAAACTTCCATGTATCTGAGAGGCATTCAGGTTAAAGTTTCCTTTTTCATTTAATTGACTGCATCTACTTCACTTAAAGCAGCTCCCTCTTTATCTAAAAATGGTTCCACATTGAAGTGATCTGATTCATGTTGGGATTAAACAATCACATTCATTTTATATGCACAGTTATTGACATGTGTGTGAACAATTCGTGTGGACCCAATGCCTCCTGTACCCAGGTGAATGGAAGCTTCAGATGTTCCTGTGTGACTGGCTACACCTGGAATGGATCAGTCTGTACAGGTGTGTGATGGGAATCATTGAACCCATTGGGGAATGAACTGAACTTACTGCTTCCATACAGGACTGGAGATTCTGTCAAGTTTCAAACCAGACCAGGACAGATTTGATCAAGATGTATATCCTGAAGTTTGCTTTACCCTTGAAAAAATGATTTAAAAATGCTCAATATCCAGCTTGGCCAGAGGTTCCAAGTCATTCTTGCCCTGTTGCCACTGCAAGCGAGGATGGAGAATTTAACTCAGCAAATCTCCATTCATAGCCCTGGGAGCAGAGAATCCCGATGGCATGAACAGCTGGAAAATTCCAGCTGTTATGATTCCCCTCCCAATGAAACATCCCGCTGACACTTCCTACTGGTGTTACAAGATGGACATTGACTCACTGGGTGAGGGGTTGGACAGTGTCTACACGGTGTTGAACTGCACTCAGCTTGGCAGGGGGGAAATTTCCTTACCTCCATTTCCCAGTGCCTTGGAATCCTGGATACCAACACATGGGAGTGATTGACATTGAGTGCAAATGAGGTAGACATTGGGATGGAAGTCTTCAGTACAGCAGGACCTGCTGATTGGAATAGTTATAACTTTGAAGGGAGATTCACATCACAACCTGTCAGACTGTTAATCGGCCTGAAAATTATTCCATTGTCACACAAAATTCTCCCCAAGGGTAGAATGTAGATACAACAATAATAGAATGTAAATTTTATTTATTTGTGTCACAATCTGCTGGCTAAAAAGTGTAAACCCACAAAATGGTAGAGATTGTAAAAATGAGCATTCTGATTATTCTCCAAGAGTTATGTGGTTCCAACCTAAATCAGGGTTTGTATATAGTTTAATATTGACAAAATTGGGGATCTTCCAATGAACTTTTTCTTTCTTCTCAACTTCAGATGTGGATGAATGTCAAAGTGGAAGCCACGACTGTCACAGCTCAGCCTCCTGTTTCAACAGCCCCAGCTCTTTCCGATGTGTGTGTAAGGCTGGATATACTGGAGATGGAAGGAATTGTACAGGTAACTGTTATTGAATCATTTGAGATTAAATATTCCCATTTTAATGTCTTTTTATCCATTTGAGAAATTAATCCCAGGCATGTTTTCACAATTCCTGGTTTGGATGATCCAATCACACAAAGTCTGAACCAGCTCTGACTTCAGACAGGAGACATTTTAACATTCTGAATTGTAACATAGTGGTGGATGGAAATTGAAAAGTTTCACTGCCTCAATGTGTCATTGGATAGAAAATGCAACATTAATTGAACTCTGAGCAGAGAGAAATAGCAGGGAGATAACTGACTGTGTTCCAAAACTCATTCTGAAGGGTTGAAAACGATTCCATGTATCTGAAAGACACTCAGATTAATGTTTCCTTTTCTTTAAATTGACTGCATCTCACTAACTTAAAATGGTTCCCTCTTTATCTGAAAATGGTTGCACATTGAAGTGATCTTTTTCATGTTGTGTGTAAACAATCACATTTATTTAATATCCACAGTCATTGACGTGTGTGTGAACAATCCGTGTGGACCCAATGCCTCCTGTACCCAGCAGGATGGAAGTTTCAGATGCTCCTGTGTGACTGGCTACACCTGGAATGGATCTGTCTGTACAGGTGTGTGATGGGAATCATTGAACCCATTGGGGAATGAACTGAACTTACTGCTCCCATACAGGACTGGAGATTCTGCCAAACCAGACCAGGAAAGGAGTGTGATCAAGATATACATCCTGAAGTTTGCTTTGCCCTTGAAGAAAAGATTTAAAAATGTTTAATATTCGGCTTGGCCAGCACTTCCAAGCCATTCTTGCCCTGCTACTGCTGCAAGCGAGGATGGAGAATTTAACTCAGCAAATCTCCATTCATCGCCCTGGGAGCAGAGAATCCCATCAGCATGAACTGCTGGAAAATTGCAGCCGTTACGCTTCCCCTCCCAATGAAACATCCCACTGACGCTTCATATTAATGTTAAGAGATGGACACTGACTCACTGTGTAAGGGGTTGGATAGTATCTACACAGTGTTGAACTGCACCCAGCATGGTCTTGGTAGGGGAGAAATTTCCTTACGTCTATTTCCCAGTGCTTTAGAATCCTAGATTCTCTCACATGGGAGTGATTGACACTGAGCTCAAATGAGGTGGACACTGGGATGGAAGTATTCACTACAGCAGGAGCTGATTGAAATAGTTATGACCTTGGAAGGAGCATTCACATCACAACCTGTCCGACTGTTATTCGACTGTCATTCCACTGTCACACACAATTCTTTCCAAGGGAGGAGTGAAGATCCAACAATAATAGAATTTAAAGTTTATTTATTTGTGTCACAATCTGCTGGCTAGGAAGTATAAACTCACAAAATGGCAGAGCCTGTTAAAATAGGGCTCTTGATTGTTCTCTGAGGGTTATGTGGTTCCAGCCTAAATCTGGATTTGTATATAGTTTAATATTGACAAAACTGGGTATTTTCCAATGAATTCTTCCCTTTCTTCTTAACTTCAGATGTGAATGAATGTCAAAGTGGAAGCCACGACTGTCACAGCTCAGCCTCCTGTTTCAACAGTCCCGGCTCTTTCCAATGTGTGTGTAAGGCTGGATATACTGGAGATGGGAGGAATTGTACAGGTAACTGAAGAATTGTTAATTATTTATTTTCACATTCACATTCCTGGGGAATGATCAAACATTGACATTTGCTTTGGTTAACTTGTATTCTTTCTTAAAAGGGAATCTGTTGGTGAAGAAATAAATAGAACAATTCAGACCAGCTAAGTTCCACAAGAGACTGAGAAGGTTCCACACTTCTTGAACAGAATTATTGAGAAATCTTTATTGATCTTTGCTGGGATATTACTGCCAGTTTTTCTAGACCTGGATAAACAGTTGCCATTGGAACAAATCAACCACATGTTTACTTTCTTTCTGTTATGATTTTTTCTCATATTCTTGGAAACATACCCAGTGAATCTTGGGCGCTCTCGGGTTGGAGAAACAATCTTGAATCTGGTTCTTTTACAAGTCTCGAGGTTAAATCTGGGGTGTAACAGTAGAAAGATTGACAAAACTGGAGATCCTTAATAAACTCTTCCTTTCTTCTTAACTTCAGATGTGAATGAATGTCAAAGTGGAAGCCACGACTGTCACAGCTCAGCCTCCTGTTTCAACAGCCCCGGCTCTTTCCAATGTGTGTGTAAGGCTGGATATACTGGAGATGGAAGGAATTGTACAGGTAACTGATACGGAATCCATTTGGGGGTTAAATATTTCCTTTTAATTTCTTTTGTATCTAATTGAGGAAATTGCAAGATCTTGGAGATTATCCCAGGCATGTTCTCACAATTCCTGGTTTGGATGATCCAACCCCACAGTGCCTGGACCAGCTGATACTTCAGAGGCAGTCATTTTAACATTCTGAATTGTAACATATTAGGAGGTGTACAGTGATTGAAAAGGTTTTACTGCCTCAGTATGTCATTGGATCGAAAATGGAACATTAACTGAATCTTACGCAGAGAGAAATAGCAGGGAGATAACTGTGTGTGCTCCACATCTCATTCTGAAGGGTTGAAAACTGTCCCAAGAATCTGAAAGAACTTCAGGTTAAAGTTTCCTTTTCATTTAATTGACTGCATCTCCTTCAATTAAAGCTGTTTTCTGTTTATCTGAAAACAGTTCCTCATTGAAGAGTTTTGATTCATTTGTGTTTAAACAATCACATTCATTTTATATCCACGGTTATTGACATGTGTGTGAACAATCCGTGTGGATCCAATGCCTCCTGTACCCAGCAGGATGGAAGCTTCAGATGCTCCTGTGTGACTGGCTACACCTGGAATGGATCTGTCAGTACAGCTGTGTGTATGGGAATCATTGAACCCATTGGGAAATGAACTGAAGTTACTACTTCCATAAGGACTGGAGATTTTGTCAAGTTCCAAACCAAACCACGCAGGGATGGTGATGTGGTCAAAGCCTAAATCTGGATTTGTCGAGTGTTTGACACTGAAAATGATGCAGATCGATCAATGAACTTTCTTCCTTTCTTGTCAACTTCAGATACTAAGATGCTGCATGGTTTGGAGGGTAGATCTTATGAAGAAAACTTGAGAGAGCTAGGGTTTTTCTCTTTGGAATGGAGGAGGTTGAGAGGCGACTTCATGGAGGTTTATATGATGATGCGGGGGATAGATAGAATGGACCTTCAGGGACTACTTCCTTGGGTGGATGTAGCTGTTACTAGAGGGCATAACTATAAAATTCATGGTGGGAGATATAGG
Source organism: Sphyrna mokarran (assembly GCA_024679065.1). NCBI lineage: Eukaryota > Metazoa > Chordata > Chondrichthyes > Carcharhiniformes > Carcharhinidae > Sphyrna > Sphyrna mokarran. Next base: position 53,686,008 of record JAGIQG010000008.1, on the reverse strand, counting down.
AGGGATGTCTGAGGTAGATTCTTTACTCAGAGAGTGGTTGGGGTGTGGAATGGACTGTCTGCTGTGATAGTGGAGTTGGACACTTTAGGAACTTTCAAATGGTTATTGGATAGGCACATGAAGCACACCAGAACAATAGGGAGTGGGATAGCTTGATTTTGGTTTCGGACAAAGATCGGTATAACATTGAGGGCAGAAGGGCCTGTACTGAGCTGTACTGTTCTATGTTCTATGTTCTATGTTCTAAGCTTCTGACTAGAAAGTGCAAGACCACAAAATGGCGGAGCCTGCCAGAAGTGGGCACTCTGATTGTCCTCCAAGAGTCATGTGGTTCAAGCTTAAACCTGAGTGTGTACAAGTTTAATGTTGACAAAGCTGGGGATCCTCCAATGAACTCTTTTTTTCTCAACTTCAGATGTGAATGAATGTCAAAGTGGAAGCCACGACTGTCACAGCTCAGCCTCCTGTTTCAACAGCCCCGGCTCTTTCCAATGTGTGTGTAAGGCTGGATATACTGGAGATGGAAGGAATTGTAGAGGTAACTGATACTGAATCATCCCAGTGAAAAATATTCCCATTTCTTATTCATTTATAATCATCGTAAGCAAATTGCAAGATGTCAAATTACACTTGAATCAATATCATCACTTTCCTGGTCTGGATGATGCATCTGCCCGGATCATCTGGGCTTTTGGAAAAGGGGAAATATAACATTCTGAGTGGTAACATGATTAGAGATGTTCCAAACCTGAAATGTGTCACTCTGCAAATGATTTGCTGGATTGAAAATGGAACCTTTATTGAAGCAATAACCCTGAGTAATAAAATTGCATGAAGAGAACTGAGTGTTCCAGATTGCTCCCTCTGATGGTTTGAAACTGTTTCATATATCTAACAGGTAACCAGGATAATGTTGCCATCTTGCAATTAAGTGCACCGCCCCACCAGGACGCTGCTCCATTTTTATGTGATTACCCTTGTGTACTGAGGCAATCTTATTCAACTGTATGATGCTTACAACATCTCTCTGATTTTCTACCTGCAGTTATTGACATGTGTATGAGCAATCCGTGTGGACCCAATGCCTCCTGTACCCAGGTGAATGGAAGCTTCAGATGCTCCTGTGTGACTGGCTATACCTGGAATGGATCTGTCTGTACAGGTGTGTGATGGGAATCATTGAACCCATTGGGAAATGAACTGAACTTACTACTTCCATACAGGACTGGAGATTCTGTCACATTCTAAATCACACAGAGACGGGGGTGGGGTCAAAACATGTGTTCTATAGTTTGCTTTGCCATTGGAGAAAGGATTGAGAAGTTTACCATCAGACTGTGATTTCCCTCACAATGAGACATCCCACTGCCACTGACGGGGCTAAGACATGTAAGTGACTCAATGTGGTGGTGGGGGGGGGGGGGGGGGGGGGCTGCATGGAAGGTCTCTACAAATTGTACCCAGCAATGTCTGGAGATGGGGAAATTTCCTGCTTTTCCCAGTGTATTGGATTCCCACACATTGAAACAGCACAAATGAGGTGGACACTGAGATGAAGTCTTCACTGGAGCAGCAGCTGCAGATTTCAACAGTTATGATCTTGGAGGGAGCATCACATCACAACCTATCTGACTATTAATCAGCCTGAAAATTATTCCACTGCCACACACAATTCTCTCCAAGGGAGGAGTGAAGAATCAACAATAATAGAATTTAAAGTTTATTTATTTGTGTCACACGCTGCTGGCTAGAAAGTGTAAACTCACAAAATGGCGGTGCCTTTTAGAAGTGGTACTTTGATTGCTCTCCAAGAGTCATATGGTTCAAGCTTAAATCTGGATGTGTACAAAGTTTAATACTGACAAAGCTGGGGATCCTCCAATGAATTCTTCCTTTTTTCTGAAATTCAGATGTGAATGAATGTCAAAGCGGAAGCCACGACTGTCACAGCTCAGCCTCCTGTTTCAACAACCCCGGCTCTTTCCAATGTGTGTGTAAGGCTGGATATACTGGAGATGGAAGGAATTGTACAGGTAACTGATACTGAATCCATTTGGGGGTTAAATATTTCCTTTTAATTTTTTTTGTATCTAATTGAGGAAATTGCAAGGTCTTGGAATTTATCCCAGGCCTGTTCTTACAATTCCTGGTCCGGATACAGTGCCTGGTCTAGCTGGGATTTCAGAAGGGAGACATTTTAACATTCTGAACTGTAATGCCTTGGGAAGTGTACAGAGATTGAAAAGGTTTCTTTGTCTCAATATGTCATTGGAAAGAAAATGGAATATTAACTGAATCTTGAGCAGAGAGAAATGGCAGAGAGATAACTGTGCGTGATCCACACGTCATTCTGAAGATTTCAAAACTGTCCTTTTTATCTGAAAGGCATTCAGTTAAAGTTTCCTTTTCATTTAATTGACTCCATCTCCTTCACTGTTTTCTGTTTATCTGAAAACAGTTCCTCATTGAAGTGATCTTAATTCATGATGTGTTTAAACAATCTCATTCATTTTATATTCACAGTTATTGACGTGTGTGCTAACAATCCGTGTGGACCCAATGCCTCCTGTACCCAGCAGGATGGAAGTTTCAGATGCTCCTGTGTGACTGGCTACACCTGGAATGGATCTGTCTGTACAGGTGTGTGATGGGAATCATTGAACCCATTGGGGAATGAACTGAACTTACTGCTTCCATACAGGACTGGCAATTCTGTCAAGTTTCAAACCAGACCCGGACAGGGGTGGGATTAAAACATATGTTCTGTAGTTTGCTTTGCCATTGGAGAAAGAATTGAAAAGTTTTACGTCAGACTGTGATTTCCCTCACAATGAGAATTTCCACTGAGAGTTCCTATTAGATCTAAGATACGGAGAGTGACTTATTGGGTGGAATTCTAACTGTCTTTATAAATTGTTCATGTGCATCTTGCATGGTCCAGAAAGAGGGATATTTGCTTTCCTTCTGTTCCCAATGCCTAGTATTCCTGGATTCCCACGCATGGGAATGTTTAAGTCTGGACATTGAGATAGACACTGAGATGGAAGTCTTCACTACAGCATTGCTGCTGATTTAAGTAGTTATGACCTTGGAGGAAGCATTCACATCACAACCTATAAGACGGTTAATCAGCCTGAAAAAAAAATCAATCCACTGCCACACATAATTCTCACAAAGGGAGGAATGAAGATCTGAGCATAATCTGATTTTGAATGTGTCAATCCACAAAATGGCATAGCCTGTCAGAAATGGGCACTCTGTGATTTTACACCTTGCTCATTCAAGATATCTGGAGAAGATTGCTGTCCTAGATTCATGTGATTCAAGACTAAATCTGGTATGTGTAGAGAGTTTAATACCAAGCTCGGGATCCTCCAACGAACTCTTCCTTTCTTCTCAACTTCAGATGTGAATGAATGTCAAAATGGAAGCCACGACTGTCACAGCTCAGCCTCCTGTTTCAACAGTCCCGGCTCTTTCCAATGTGTGTGTAAGGCTGGATATACTGGAGATGGAAGGAATTGTACAGGTAACTGACACTGAATCCTCCCAGTGGCAAATCATCCAGTGTCCATCTCTTTTTAATTTATACCCACAATATCAGGATGCCTGTTCAGGGCTGGAATAGGAATCACATCCAGAAACATCCTTGTCTATATGACATACTTGTCAACTGTCTGAGCTAACGGACTCACTGGGAAGATCCCTTTAGTGATCATTCTAAAATGTTTGGGAATGAGGATTTTTGTCTGTTGTCCAGAATATTTATGATTGCCTCAAAATTGATTCCAGATACAAATGAAACACTTTAAACTGAATTAGTAAATTGGAAAGCTCAGCAATAAGCTCATTCACAGGACAAACTTTTATACCAAAAGAAAATTGGAAAGTAAATTGCAAAATCTAACAAGGCACTGGTTAAAAAAAGAACTGGTTAAAAATAAGTCCAATAGTTAATCCTCATTGAGCAAATTCAGTGTCCTCGCCTAGATTTTCAAATGCCCCTTCACAGAATGGAGGGAACATTCTCTTGTTTTCAATCTCCCTATCTCAGGAACTCTGTGAGAAATTGGAGGCTTTGTAGTGACCATATTTGTGCTGGTTTTACTGTCACAGCCACCCGAGGCCAACGGTGAATGCTGTTCTTTAAGATTGACCGACCCCGATTTTAGGGTGTCCGTGTTGGTAAAATGAAGGCCATTTTTTGTGCGATTATTCAGCTATTCTTTGGTTTGTATAAACCGTCTATATTATCACAATAGCTGCAATTATTGACATGTGTATGAACAATCCGTGTGGACCCAATGCCTCCTGTACCCAGGTAAATGGAAGCTTCAGATGCTCCTGTGTGACTGGCTACACCTGGGATGGATCTGTCTGTACAGGTGTGTGATGGCAATCATTGACTTCATTGGGGAATGAACTGAACTTACTGCTTCCATATAGGACTGGAGATTCAGTCAGGTTTCAAACCAGTCAGGGACACGAGTGTGATCAAGATGCACATCCTAAAATTTGCTTTGCCCTTGAAACAATGATTTAAAAATGTTCAATATTCAGCTTGGCCAGAGGTTCCAAGCCATTCTTGCCCTGCTGTCGCTGCAAGCGAGGATGGAGAATCTAACTCAGCAAATCTCCGTTCACTGCCCTGGGAGCAGAGAATCCTGTCAACACAAACAGCTGAAAAATTCCAGCTGTTATGATTCCCCTCCCAATGAAACATCCCTCTGACACTTCCTGTCAATGTTAAGAGATGGACACTGACTCACTGTGTAAGGGGTTGGACAGTGTTTACATGGTGTTGGACTGCACTCAGCATGGTCTCAGTAGGGGGAAAATTTTCTTACCTATTTTTTCCAGTGCCTTGGAATCCTGGGTTCCCACACATGGGGTGATTGACACTGAGCGCAAATGAGATGGATACTGGGTTGGAAGTCTTCCCTACAGCAGTAACTGCTAATTTGACATAGTTGTAACTTGGAGGGAGTATTCGCATCACAACCTGTCCGATTGTTAATCGGCCTGAAAATTATTCCACTGTCACACACGCTTCTCTCCAAGGGAGGAGTGTAGATACAACAATAATAGAATTTAACGTTTATTTATTTGTGTGACAATCTGCTGGCTAGAAAGTATAAACTCACAAAATGGCAGAGCCTTTTAAAATTGGGCACTTGATTGTTCTCTGAGAGTTATGTGGTTTCAGCCTAAATCTGGATTTGTATATAGTTTAATGTTGACAAAACTGGAGATCCTCCAATGAACTCGTCCTTTCTTCTCAACTTCAGATGTGAATGAATGTCAAAGTGGAAGCCACGACTGTCACAGCTCAGCCTCCTGTATCAACAGCCCCGGCTCTTTCCAATGTGTGTGTAAGGCTGGATATACTGGAGATGGAAGGAATTGTACAGGTAACTGATCCAGAATCTATCTGGGGGTTAAATATTTGCTTTTAACTTCTTTAGCGTCTTATGGAGGAAATTGCAAGGTCTTGGAATTTATCCCAGGCCTGTTTTTACAATTCATGGCTCGATCCAGTGCCTGGACCTGCTGGGATTTCAGAAGGGAGATATTTTAACATTCTGAATTGTAACATGTTGGGAAATGTACAGAGATTGAAAAGGTTTCTCTGTCTCAATATGTCATTGGAAAGAAAATGGAACACTGATTGAATCCTGAGCAGAGAGAAATAGCAGGGAAATAACTGTGCCTGATCCACACCTCATTTTGAAGGTTTCAAAATTATCCCATGTATCTGAAAGGCATTCGGGTTAAAGTTTCCTTTTCATTCAATTGACTACATCTCCCTCACTTAAAGCTGTTTACTCTTTATCTGAAAGAAGTTCCTCATTGAAGAGTTTGTATTCATGTTGAGTTTAAAAAATCTCATTCATTTTATATCCACAGTTGTTGACGTGTGTATGAACAATCCGTGTGGACCTAATGCCTCCTGTACCCAGCAGGACGGAAGCTTCAGATGTTCCTGTGTGACTGGCTACACCTGGAATGGATCTGTCTGTACAGGTGTGTGATGGGAATCATTGAACCCATTGGGAATTGAGCTGAAGTTACTGCTTCCATACAGGACTGGAGATTTTGTCAATTTCCGAATCAGGCCAGGACAGGAGTATGATCAAGGTGTACATCCTGAAGTTTGCTTTGTCCTTGAAACAATGATTTAAAGATGTTTAGTATTCAGCTTGGCCAGAGACTCCAAGCCGTTTTTGCCCTGCTGTCGCTGCAAGCGACGATGGAGAATTTAACTCAGCAAATCTCCATTCACAGCCCTGGGAGTGGAGAATCCCATCGGCATGAACAGCTGGAAAATTGCAGCCATTACGCTTCCCCTCCCAATGAAACATCCCGCTGACACTTCCTGACAATGTTAAGAGATGGACACTGACTCACTGGGTGAGGGGTTGGACAGTGTTTACTCAGCATGGTCTCAGTAGGGGGGGAAATTTCCTTAGTTCTATTTCCCAGTACCTTGGAATACTGGATTCCCTCACATTGGAGTGATTGACACTGAGCTCAAATGAGGTGGACACTGGGATGGAAGTCTTCACTACAGCCGTAACTGTTGATTGAAATAGTTATGACCTTGGAGGGAGCATTCACATCACAACCTGTCCAACTGTTAATCGGCCTGAAAATTATTTCACTGTCACATACAATCCTCTCCAAAGGAGGAGTGTAGATACAACAATAATAGAATTTAAAGTTTATTTATTTGTGTGACAATCTGCTGGCTAGAAAGTGTAAACACACAAAATGGCAGAGCCTGTTAAAATTGGGCACTCGATTGGTCTCCGAGAGTCATGTGGTTCCAGCCAAAATCTGTATGTGTATACAGTTTAATGTTGACAAAACTGGGGATCTTCCAATGAAGTCTTCCTTTCTTCTCAAATTCAGATGTGAATGAATGTCAAAGCGGAAGCCACGACTGTCACAGCTCAGCCTCCTGTTTCAACAGCCCCGGCTCTTTCCAATGTGTGTGTAAGGCTGGATATACTGGCGACGGAAGGAAATGTACAGGTAATTGATCCAGAATCCATTTGGGGTTAATATTCCCTTTTAATTTCTTTTGTACTCAACTGAGGAAATTGCAAGATCCCAGAGTTTATCCCAGGCATGTTCTCACAATTCCTGGTCTAAATGATCCCAACCACCGTGCCTGGACCAGCTGGCTCTTCAGAGACAGTGATTTTAACATTCCACATTGTAACATGCTTAGAAGTGTACGGTGATTGAAAAGGTTTCACTGCCTCAATGTGTCATTGGATAGAAAATGGAACATTAACTGAATCCTGGGCAGAGAGAAATAGCAGGGAGATAACACCTCATTCTGAAGCGTTGAAAACTGTTCCAAGAATCTGAAAGGTCTTCAGGTTAAAGTTTCCTTTTCATTTAATTGACTACGTTTCCCTCACTTAAAGCTGTTTTCTGTTTATCTGATAACAGTTCCTCATTGAAGTGATCTTATTCATGATGTGTTTAAACAATCACATTCATTTTATATTCACTGTTATTGACGTGTGTGTGAACAATCCACGTGGACCCAATGCCTCCTGTACCCAGCAGGATGGAAGTTTCAGATGCTCCTGTGTGACTGGCTATACCTGGAATGGATCTGTCTGTACAGTGTGTGATGGGAATCATTGAAACCATTGGGAAATGAACCGAACTTACTGCTTCCATACAGGACTGGAAACTTTGTCAAGTTCCAAATTGGACTGGGACAGGGTTTGGATCAAGTTGTACATTCTGAAGTTCACTTCGTGTTTGAAAAATGATTTAAAAAGTTTAGTAACCAAGTTGGCTGGAATTTTCCGGCCAGTCACACCTGGCTGCTGCTGCTGCAAGGGAGGACGGAGAATTTGACTCTCAGCCAAATTTCCATTCACAGCCCTGGGACCAGAGAATCCCGTCGGCATGAACAGCTGGAAACTTCTGGCCATTATGATTCCCCTCTCAATGAAACACCCTCCTGACACTTCCTCACAATGTGAAGAAATAGAGACTGAATCTCTGTGTGAGGGGGGTGGACAGTGTCTACATGGTGTTGAGCTACACCCAGCATGATTTCGGTAAGGGGAAATTTCCTTCCCTCACATGGGAATGATTGACATTGAGTGCAAATGAGGTGGGCACTGGGATGGAAATTTTCATTGTAGTAGTAGCTGCTGGTTGAAATAGTTATGACCCTGGAAGGAGCATTCACACCACACTCTGATTGTTAATCATCCTGACAAGCGTTCCACTGCCACAAACAGTTTTCTTCATGGGAAGAATGAAGATACAACAAGAATAGAGTTTAAAGTTCTATTCATGTCAAAAGCTCTTGGCAGCCTACAACAGGCTGCAAAGAGACATTGATAAAATGCAGAGCTGGGCAAAAAGTGGCAGATGGAGTTTAATTCTGATAAGTGCGAGGTGATTCATTTTGGTAGGACAAATCTGAATGTGGATTACAGGGTAAACAGAAGGGTTGTGAAGAATGTGGAGGAACAGAGAGATCTTGGAGTTCATACCCATAGGTCTCTGAAGGTTGCCACTCAAGTGAATAGAGTCATGAAGAAGGCCTATCATGTGTTAGCATTTATTTACAGGGGATTTGAGTTTAAGAGCTATGGGGCTATGCTTCAACTGTACAGGACTTTGGGGAGACCACGTTTGGAATATTGTGTGCAGATCTGTTCACCTCACCAAAGGAAGGATGCGGAAGCATTGGAGAGAGTGCAGAAGAGATTTACTAAGATGCTGCCTGGTTTGGAGGGTGAATCTTATGAAGAAACGTTGAGAGAGCTAGGGTTTATCTCTTTAGGGCGGAGGAGGATGAGAAGCGATTTAATGGAGGTTTATAAGATGATGGGAGGATAGATAGAATGGACATTCAGAGACTAATTCCTTGGGTGGATGTAGCTGTTATTTGAGGACATAACTATAAAATTCATAGTGGGAGATATAGGAGGGATATCCAAGGTAGATTCTTTACTCAGAGAGTGGTTGTGTTGTGGAATGGACTGCCTGCTGTGATAGTGGAGTAGGACACTTTAGGAACTTTCAAGTGGTTATTGGATAGGCACATGGAGCACATCAGAATGATAGGGAGTGGGATAACTTGATCTTGCTTTCAGACAAACCTCGGCATAACATTGAGGGCAGAAGGGCCTGTGCTGTGCTGTACTGTTCTATGTTCTTAGCTACTATCTGGAAAGTATAAGCCCACAAAATGGCAGAGCCTGTCAGAAATGTGCACTCTGATTGTTCTCCAAGATCACATGGTTCAAGCTTATACCTGAGTGCATACAAAGTTTGATATTGACAAAGCTGGGATCCTCCAATGAACTCTTCTTTTTTCTCAACTTCAGATGTGAATGAATGTCAAAGTGGAAGCCATGACTGTCACAGCTCAGCCTTCTGTTTCAACAGCCCCGGCTCTTTCCAATGTGCGTGTAAGGCTGGATATACTGGAGATGGAAGGAATTGTACAGGTAACTGACACTGAATCCTCTCAGGAAAAATATTCTTATTCATTTATAATCATCGTAAGCAAATTGCAAGATGTCAAATTACAACTGAATCAATATCATCACTTTCCTGGTCTGGATGATGCATCTACAAATTGCCCGGATCATCTGGGCTTTTGGAAAAGGGAAAATATAACATTCTGAGTGGTAACATGTTTAGTGATGTTCCAAATCTGAAATGTGTCACTCTGCAAATGATTTGCTGGATTGAAAATGGAACCTTTATTGAAGCAGTAACCTTGAGTTATAAAATTGCATGGAGAGAACTGAGTGTTCCAGATTGCTCCCTCTGATGGTTTGAATCTGCTTCATGTATCTAATAGGTAACCAGGATAATGTTGCCATCTTGCAATTAAGTGCACCGCCCCACCTGGACGCTGCTCCATTTCTGTATGATTACCCTTGTGTACTGAGACAATCTTATTCAACTGTATGACGCTTACAACATCCCTCTGATTTTCTATCTGCAGTTATTGATATGTGTATGAGCAATCCGTGTGGGCCCAATGCCTCCTGTACCCAGGTGAATGGAAGTTTCAGATGCTCCTGTGTGACTGGCTACACCTGGAATGGATCTGTCTGTACAGGTGTGTGATGGGAATCATTGAACCCATTGGGGAATGAACTGAACTTACTGCTCCCATACAGGACTGGAGATTCTGTCAAGTTTCAAACCACACCAACATGGGGTGGGATCAAAGCATGTTTTCTATAGTTTGCTTTGCCATTGGAGAAGAAATTGATAAGTTTACCATCAGACTGTGATTTCCTTCACAATGAGACATCCTGCTGCCACTGACGGTGCTAAGACATGTAAGTGACTCAATGTGGTGAGGGGGGGGTGTGGGTGCGTGGAAGGTCTCTACAAATTGTACCCAGCAATGTCGGGAGATGGGGAAATTTCCTGCTTTTCCCAGTGTATTGGCTTCCCACACATTGAAACAGCACAAGTGAGGTGGACACTGAGATGGAAGTCTTCACTGGAGCAGTAGCTGCAGATTTCAACAGTTATGATCTTGGAGGGAGCATCACATCACAACCTATCTGACTATTAGTCAACCTGAAAATTATTCCACTGCCACACACAATTCTCTCCAAGGGAGGAGTGAAGAATCAACAATAATAGAATTTAAGGTTTATTTATTTGTGTCACACGCTGCTGGCTAGCAAGTGTAAACCCACAAAATGGCAGTGCCTATTAGAAGTGGGACTCTGATTGTTCTCCAAGAGTCATATGGTTCAAGCTTAAATCTGGATGTGTACAAAGTTTAATACTGACAAAGCTGGGGATCTTCCAATGAATTCTTCCTTTCTTCTGAAATTCAGATGTGAATGAATGTCAAAGCGGAAGCCACGACTGTCACAGCTCAGCCTCCTGTTTCAACAGCCCCGGCTCTTTCCAATGTGTGTGTAAGGCTGGATATACTGGCGATGGACGTAACTGTACAGGTAACTGATCCAGGATCCATTTATTTAATTTCTTTAGTATCCAATTGAGGAAATTGCAAGGCCTTGGAGTTTATCCCAGGCCTGTTCTTACAATTCCTGGTCCAGATCCAGTGCCTGGTCCAGCTGGGATTTCAGAAGGGAGATATTTTAACATTCTGAATTGTAACATGTTGGGAAGTGTACAGAGATTGAAAAGGTTTCTCTGTCTCAATAAGTCATTGGAAAGAAAATGGAATATTAATTGAATCCTGAGCAGAGAAAAATGGCAGAGAAATAACTGCGCGTGATCCACACCTCACTCTGAAGATTTCAAAACTGTCCTTTTTATCTGAAAGGCATTCAGTTAAAGCTCCCTTTTCATTTAATTGACTCCATCTCCCTCACTGTTTTCTTTTTATCTGAAAACAATTCCTCATTGAAGTGATCTTATTCATGATGTGTTTAAGCAATCATATTCATTTTATATCCACAGTTATTGACATGTGTGTGAACAATCCGTGTGGACCCAATGCCTCCTGTACCCAGGTGAATGGAAGCTTCAGATGTTCCTGTGTGACTGGCTACACCTGGAATGGATCTGTCTGTACAGGTGTGTGATGGGAATCATTGAACCCATTGGGGAATGAACTGAACTTACTGCTTCCATACAGGACTGGAGATTCTGTCAAATTTCAAACCAGACCCGGACAGAGGTGGAATTAAAACATGTGTTCTGTAGTTTGCTTTGCCATTGGAGAGTGAACTGATAAGTTTACCATAGACTGTGATTTCCCTCACAATGGGACTTTCCACTGAGAATTCCTATTGGATCTAAGACATGGACAGTGACTTATTGGGTGGCATGCTAACTGTCCTTAGAAATTGTTCATGTGCATCATACATGGTCCGGAAAGGAGCATGTTTTCCTTCTGTTCCAAGTGTCTACGATTCCTGGATTCCCACATATGGGAATGTTTGAGTCTGGACACTGAGGTGGACACTGGCCTGGAAGTCTTCACTACAGCAGCACTGCTGATTTAGCTAGTTATGACCTTGGAGGGAGCATTCACATCACAACCCGTCAGACTGTTAATCAGCCTGAAAAAAGTCATTCTACTGCCACACATAATTCTCTCCAAGGAAGGAATGAAGATCTGAGAATAATCTGATTTTGAATGTGTCAATCCACAAAATGGCACAGCCTGTCAGAAGTGGGCACTCTGTGATTTTACACCTTGCTCATTCAGGATATCTGGAGAAGATTCATGTGATTCAAGTCTAAATCTGGGTGTGTGTAGAGAGTTTAATACCGACAAAGCTCGGGATCCTCCAATGAACTCTTCCTTTCTTCTCAACTTCAGATGTGAATGAATGTCAAAGTGGAAGCCACGACTGTCACAGCTCAGCCTCCTGTTTCAACAGTCCCGGCTCTTTCCAATGTATGTGTAAGGCTGGATATACTGGAGATGGAAGGAATTGTACAGGTAAGTGATACTGAATCCTCCCAGTGGCAAATCATCCAGTGTCCATCTCTTTTTAATTTATACCCACAATATCTGGATGTCTGTTCAAGGCTGGAATAGGAATCACATCTAGAAACATCCTTGTCTATATGACATACTTATCGACTGTCTGAGCTAATGGAGTCACTGGGAAGATCCCTTTAGTGATCATTCTAAAATGTTTGGGAATGAAGATATTTGTCTGTTGCCCAGAGTATTTGTGATTGCCTCAAAACTGATTCCGGATGCAAAGTAAACACTTTAGACCAAATTATTAAGTTGGAAAGCTCAGCAATAAGTTCATCCACAGGACAAACTTTTATACCAAAAGAAAATTGGAAAGTAAATTGCAAAATCTAACGAGGCACTGGTTAAAAAAGACCGATGGTTAAAAATAGGCCCAGTAGTTAATCCTAACTGAGCAAATTCAGTGTCTTCCCCTAAGGTGCTCAACTTTATTCAGATTTCTCATGGGGGCATAATGACACTTCCTCTGTCGTACACTCCCCCAATGTAGAATTTCAAATGTCCCTTCACAGAATGGAGGGAACATTCTCTTGTTTTGATTCTCCATAGCTCAGGAACTCTGTAAAAAATTGTAGACTTTGTTATGATCATATTTGTCCTGGTTTTACTAGTACAGCCACCCAAGCCGCAAGATCATATTCCACGCCAACGGTGAATGCTGTTCTTTGAGATTCTCCAACCCTGATTTTGGGGTGGCCATGCCAATAAAATGACAGCCAATTTTTGTGCGATTATTCAGCTCTTCTTTAGTTTGTATAAACTGCCTATATTTTCACTATAGCTGCAATTGTTGACATGTGTGTGAACAATCCATGTGGACCCAATGCCTCCTGTACTCAAATAAATGGAAGCTTCAGATGTTCCTGTGTGACTGGCTACACCTGGAATGGATCTGTCTGTACAGGTGTGTGATGGGAATCATTGAACCCATTGGGGAATGAACTGAACTTACTGCTTCCATACAGGACTGGAGATTCAGTCAGGTTCCAAACCAGACAGGGACAGGAGTGTGATCAAGATGTACATCCTGCAATTTGCTTTGTCCTTGAAAAAATGACTTAAAAATGTTCAATATCCAGCTTGGCCAGAGGTTCCAAGCCATTCTCACCCTGCTGCCACAATGGAGAATTTAACTCAGCAAATCTCCATTCACAGCCCTGGGAGCAGAGAATCCCGATGGAAAATTGCAGTTGTTATGATTCCCCTCCCAATGAAACATGCAGCTGACACTTTCTGTTGATGTTAAGAGATGGACGCTGAATAACTGGGTGAGAGATTGGACAGTATCTACACACTGTTGAACTGCACTCAGCATGGTCTTGGTGGGGAGAAATTTCCTTACTTCCATTTCCCAGTCCCTTGGAATCCTGGATTCCCACACATTGGAGTGATTGACACTGAGCACAAATGAGGTGGACACTGGGATAGAAGTCTTCACTACAGCAGTAACTGCTGATTGAAATAGTTATGACCTTGGAAGGAGCATTCACATCACAACCTGTCTGACTGTTAATCAGCCTGAAAATTATTCCACTGTCACATACAATCCTCTCCAAGAGAGGAGTGTGGATACAACAATAATAGAATTTAAAGTTTATTTATTTGTTTCAGAAGCTGCTGGTTAGAAAGTGTAAACTCAGAAAATGGCAAAGCCTGTTAAAATTGGGCACTTGATTGTTCTCCAAGAGTTATGTGGTATCAACCTAAATCTGGATTTGTATATAGTTTAATATTGACAAAACTGGGGATCTTCCAATGAACTCGTCCTTTCTTCTCAACTTCAGATATGAATGAATGTCAAAGTGGAAGCCACGACTGTCACAGCTCAGCCTCCTGTTTCAACAGCCCCGGCTCTTTCCAATGTGTGTGTAAGGCTGGATATACTGGAGATGGAAGGAACTGTTCAGGTAACTGATCCAGAATCCATTTAGAGGTTAAATATTTGCTTTTCAGTTCTTTTGTATCCAATTGAGGAAATTGCAAGGTCTTGGAGTTTTTCCCAGGCCTGTTCTTACAATTCCTGGTCCAGATACAGTACGTGGACCTGCTGGGATTTCAAAAGGGAGACACTTTAACATTCTGAATTGTAACATGTTAGGTGGTGTACAGAGATTGGAAAAATTTCTCCGTTTTAATATGTTGTTGGAAAGAAAATGGAACATTAGCTGAATCCTGAGCAGAGAGAAATAGCAGAGAGATAACTGTGTGTGATCCACACCTCATTCTGAAGGTTTCAAAACTGTCCCATTTATCTGAAAGGCATTCAGTTAAAGTTTCCTTTTCATTTAATTGACTCCATCTCCCTCACTTAAAGCTGTTTTCTCATTATCTGAAAACAGTTCCTCATTAATGAGTTCTTATTCATGTTGCGTTTAAACAATCTCATTCATTTTATATCCACAGTTATTGACATGTGTGTGAACAATCCGTGTGGACCCAATGCCTCCTGTACCCAGGTGAATGGAAGCTTCAGATGCTCCTGTGTGACTGGCTATACCTGGAATGGATCTGTCTGTACAGGTGTGTGATGGGAATCATTGAACCCATTGGGAAATGAACTGAACTTACTGCTTCCATACAGGACTGGAGATTCTGTCAAATTTCAAACCAGACCAGGACAGATTTCAACAAGATGTACATCCTGAACTTTGCTTTGCCCTTGAAAAATGATTTTAAAGTGTTCAATATCCAGCTTGGCCAGAGGTTCCAAGCCGTTCTTGCCCTGCTGCCGCTGCAAGCGAGGATGGAGAATCTAACTCAGCAAATCTCCATTCACCGCCCTGGGAGCAGAGAATCTCGATGGCATGAACGGTGGAAAATTGTGGCCATTACGCTTCCCCTCCCAATGAAACATCCCACTGACTCTTCATGTCAATGTTAAGAGATGGACACTGAATAACTGGGTGAGGGGTTGGACAGTGTCTACACAGTGTTGAACTGCACTCAGCATGGTCTTGGTAAGGGAGAAATTTCCTTACCTCCATTTCTCAGTCCCTTGGAATCCTGGACTCCCACACATGACACTGAGCACAAATGAGATGGAACTGGGATGGAAGTCTTCACTACAGCAGTAACTGCTGATTGAAATAGTTATGACCTTGGAGGGCGCATTCACATCACAACCTGTCCGACTGTTAATAGGCCTGAAAATTATTTCACTGTCACATACAATCCTCTCCAAGGGAGGAGTGTGGATACAACAATAATAGAATTTAAAGTTTATTTATTTGTCTCACAATCTACTGGCTAGAAAGTATAAACTCACAAAATGGCAGAGCCTGTTAAAATTGGGCACTTGATTGTTCTCTGAGAGTTATGTGGTTTCAGCCTAAATCTGGATTTGTATATAGTTTAATGTTGACAAAACTGGGCATCTTCCAATGAACTCTACCTTTATTCTCAACTTCAGATGTGAATGAATGTCAAAGTGGAAGCCACGACTGTCACAACTCAGCCTCCTGTTTCAACAGCCCCGGCTCTTTCCAATGTGTGTGTAAGGCTGGATATACTGGCGATGGAAGGAAATGTACAGGTAACTGATACTGAATCCATTTGGGGTTAATATTTCCTTTTAATTTCTTTTGTATCTAATTGAGGAAATTGCAAGATCTTGGAGATTATTCCAGGCATGTTCTCACAATTCCTGGTTTGGATGATCCAACCCCACAGTGCCTGGACCAGCTGGCTCTTCAGAGGCAGTCATTTTAACATTCTGAATTGTAACATACTAGGAGGTGTACGGTGATTGAAAAGGTTTTACTGTCTCAGTATGTCATTGGAAAGAAAGTGGGACATTAACTGAATCCTGGACAGAGAGAAAAAGCAGTGAGATAACTGTTGCACACCTCATTCTGAAGAGTTGAAAACTGTTCCAAGAATCTGAAAGACCTTCAGGTTAAAGTTTCCTTTTCATTTAATTGACTGCATCTCCCTCAATTAAAGCTGTTTTCTGTTTATCTGAAAACAGTTCCTCATTGAAGTGGTCTTATTCATGATGTGTTTAAACAATCACATTCATTTTATATCCATGGTTATTGACATGTGTGTGAACAAGCCGTGTGGACCCATTGCCTCCTGTACCCAGGTGAATGGAAGCTTCAGATGCTCCTGTGTGACTGGCTACACCTGGAATGGATCTGTCTGTACAGGTGTGTGATAGGAATCATTGAACCCATTGGGGAATGAACTGAACTCACTGCTTCCATACAGGACTGGAGATTCAGTCAAATTTCAAACCAGACTAGGACAGGGGTGGGATCAAAACATGTATTCTGTAGTTTGCTTTGCCATTGGAGAAAGGATTGATAAGTTTACCATCAGACTGTGATTTCCTTCACAATGAGACATCCTTCTGCCACTGATAGGAATAAGACATGGAAAGTGACTCAGTGTGGTGGTGGGCATTGAAGGTCTCTACAAATTGTACCCAGCAATGTCTGGAGGTGGGGGAATTTCCTGCTTTTCCCAGTGTATTGGATTCCCACACATTGAAACAGCACAAATGAGGTGGACACTGAAATGGAAGTCTTCACTGGAGCAGCAGCTGCAGATTTAAATAGTTATGACCTTGGAGGGGGCATCACGTCACAACCTGTCAGATTGTTAATCAGTCTGACAATCATTCCACTGACACACAACTCTCTTCAAGGAAGGAATGTAGATACAAAAATAATAGTATTTAAAGCTTATTTATTTGAGTCGCAAGCTACTGACTAGAAAGTATAAACTCACAAAATGGCAAAGCCTGTAGGAAGTGGGCACTCTGATTGTTCTCCAAGACTTATCTTGTTGAAGCCTAAATCTGAGTTCATAGAAAGATTAAGATTGTCAAAGCTGGGGATCCTCCAATGAGCTTGTCTTTTCTTCTCAACTTCAGATGTGAATGAATGTCAAAATGGAAGCCACGACTGTCACAGCTCAGCCTCCTGTTTCAACAGCCCCGGCTCTTTCCAATGTGTGTGTAAGGCTGGATATACTGGAGATGGAAGGAATTGTACAGGTAAGTGATCTGGAATCCATTTGAGAGAAATAGTAGGCAGATAACTGAGTGTGTTCAACATCTCATTCTGAAGGGTTGAAAACTGTGCCATGTATCTGAGAGGCATTCAGGTTAAAGTTTCCTTTTCATTTAATTGACTGCCTCTCCCACACTTAAAGCAGCTCCCTGTTTATCTGAAAATGGTTCTACATTGAAGTAATCTGATTCATTTGGGTTCAAACAGCCACATTCATTTTATATCCACAGTTATTGACGTGTGTGTGAACAATCCGTGTGGGCCCAATGCCTCTTGTACCCAGCAGGACGGAAGCTTCAGATGTTCCTGTGTGACTGGCTACACCTGGAATGGATCTGTCTGTACAGGTGTGTGATGGGAATCATTGAACCCATTGGGGAATGAACTGAACTTACTGTTTCCATACAGGACTGGAAACTTTGTCAAGATCCAAACCAGTTCAAGATAGGGTTTAGATCAAAGTGTACATTCTGAAGTTTATTTCACGTTTGAAGAAATAATCTTCAAAATTTAGTAACCAGATTTTCCGGCCATTCATTTCCTGCTGCTTTTGCTGGTGAGGAAAGAGAATTTGATGCTCAGCCAAATCTCCATTTACAGTAGTGGGACCAGAGAATCCCATCGGCACCATTCCCCTCCGATTGGAACATGCCGCTGACACTACCTGACAATGTTAAGAGATGGACACTGACTCACTGGGCAAGGAGTTGGACAGTATTTACACAGTGTTGAACTGCACTCAACGTGGTGGATTGGTGAAATTTCCTTACTTTCTTTTTCCAGCGCCTACTTTTCCCAGTGCCTCACAATCCTGGATCCCCTCACATGGGAGTGATTGACACTGAGCACAAATGGGGAGGACATTGGGATAAAGGTCTTCACTGCAGCTGCTGATGTAAATAGTTATGACCTTGGAGGGAGAATTCACATCACAACCTGTCATATTGTTAATCAGCCTGAAAATTGTGCCATTACCACACACAATTCTCTCCAAGGGAGGAGTGAGGATACAATAATAATAGAGTTTGAAGTTTACCTATTTGTATCAGAAACTATTGGCTAGAAAATGTAAGCCAACAAAATAGCAGTGCCTGTTAGCTGTGGCAGTCTGATTGTCCTCCAAGAGTCATGTGGTTCCAGCCTAAATCTGGGTGTGTAGATAGTTCAATATCGATAAAACTGGAAATCCTCCAATGAACTCTTCTTTCTTCTCAATTTCAGATGTGAATGAATGTCAAAGTGGAAGCCACGACTGTCACAGTTCAGCCTCCTGTTTCAACAGCCCCGGCTCTTTCCGATGTGTGTGTAAGGCTGGGTATACTGGAGATGGAAGGAATTGTACAGGTAACTGACACTGAATCTTAATAAAAGCAAACTACTGTGATTGCTGGAATCTGAAACAAAAACAGAAAATGCTAAAAAAAATCTCAGCAGGTCTGACAGCATCTGTGGTGAGGGAACACAGCCAAAGTTTTGGGTCTGGGTGAGTCTGAATCTTCCCAGGAGTAAATCGTCCCATTTCCATCTTTATTTTTCATGCGTTCTCTTCCTGAAGGCAGGCCCCAGGCCTATTGTTTGCTTTGTACATGAAGGGTTTACTTGGCAGGTTTTTAGTCAGCAAAGGTTTGCCATTGCCTTCCAGGGACAGGGCGAGGTAGGAAATCAACCTTAGAATGAATCTGTCTGTACAATGTGTGAGAGGTATCATTGAACCTGTTGACTGAGACCCTCACTCCAGATGATTGATAGCCACAGCACCATTATTCTTGAATCAAATCATTTCTTTATTCAGCAAAATATAAAATCCGAATGCTTATCACTACTATACTCTGTTTTAATCATGGAAATATTTCCATCTCCTTAGCTGCTACAATAAATTCCTCAGTTAAACAAACAATACTTACTAATGACTTCTGATGAAGTTGTGCTGACATTACCAACTAATAATGCTGGCCAGGAATGAATGTGGATCAAACTCTGTCTTCAAGCTGACAGTTTGAGACTCCCATCCACAATGTTCCTGCTTTTGGTTATCACTAATTTGACTAAGTCTGCACAATATTTGTATCTTCCTTGGGACTGTGTGTGTGCTTACATTTCTCTGTTCCTTGACAGATTAACACAGTTGCCCATGTTGATGGTTCCCCATCTTTCACTGTCATTATCTCCTACTTCTGTGTGATGGGTAATTGTTTACTACCATTTTTTCATCTGTGATCACTGGCACCTGAAACTAACAACCATCACTTTTTGAAGTCAAGAGATCTCTTGCTGTCTTGCATGCTGTGAGCGAACTGCCTAGTGATTCCTTGTTGAATCTCTGCACCTTAGCTACATTTCCCAGCAGCCTTTAGTGTCTCTCTTTTATTTTGCCAATTATCCAGCAACATTTGGGCCAGGGCCACATTTTCTTTGCAATGCCTCAGAATTCTACATTCGCAAAGCCAGGGGCCAGAGACAGAATTATCACATAACTTTCTGATGTCTACCACCCTAAGCATTCGCCACCTTCCCTCGCTTAATCTTTTTTCCTATCTCCCTCTCCCTCTGCCTCAGTATTGGATTATTTATAAACATTTAAAACTTTTTATAATATATTCAAAATATTTAAAATTCATGAGATGTTTTATAACTCTTGAAAATGTTTCAAATCAGAACCTGCCATTGAGCTGAAGACTGACCTCAAGGGATGTTTGTTCAGTTCCTGAGGTCAATGGTGGCTCTGACTTCACCAGCAATGTGTCAGGCTGGAAGAGCTCCCTGTTTGTCCTCGTGCCCGTCCCTACTGCAGGAAGATGAGGGCATTCTCGCTTAGCCAGCAAACTAACTGAGCTTACTTCTCTCTGCGCAGGCAATGGAGAAACAATTGCTTCACCGCTGAATGCAAAAGTCCCACCCATAGTCACCAGATTGCAAGCTTACTGTCTAAGGCCAAACAGCCTTGTTTTATCTGCAATTTTCATTCCATTGCTATGATTTGCATAAGTTACTTGCTTCAATTTTCCTCAGTTTCATCTTTAATTTGTTCAACATGCAGAAAAATTTTGTCATATTGTCTCCCTATTCACTCCCGCATGATAGTCTCATTGTTGATGTTGCAGTTGTACAGGTATCCACCACAAAGATCAACTCTTTATATTACAGCCTGAAGCATTCATCTTTTATAAGAGATGTATGGATCAAGTCTAAGTCTAGATGCGTAACAGGAGAAAATTTAATAGTGATAAAGCTGGGGACCCTTCAATGAACTCTTCTTTCTTCCCAACTTCAGATGTGAATGAATGTCAAAGTGGAAGCCACGACTGTCACAGCTCAGCCTCCTGTTTCAACAGTCCTGGCTCTTTCCAATGTGTGTGTAAGGCTGGATATACTGGAGATGGAAAGAATTGTACAGGTAACTGACAGTACATATTCTCAGGAAAAATATTCCCATTTCTTATTCATTTATAATCATCATAAGCAAATTGCAAGATGACAGATTACAATTGAATCAATATCATCACTTTCTGGATGATGCATTTACAAACTGCCTGGACCATCTGATCCTTTGGAAAAGAGGAATTATAACATTCTGAACGGCAACATGTTTAGAGGTGTTCCAATGCTGAAACATGTCACTGCCTCAAAATGATTTGCTAGATTGAAAAAGGAACTTTTCCTGAAGAGCAGTAACCATGAGTAATAAAATTGCATGGAGGGAACTGAGTGTTCCAAATTGTTTACTCTGATAGTTGAAAACTGCTTCATGTATCTAACAGGCAACTTGGATAATGTTGCCATTTTGTAATAAGTGCACCACCCCACCTGGATGCTGCTTCATTTTTATATAAATCCCCTTATGTACTGAGGCAATCTTATTCAACTGCATTATACTTACAACACCCCTCTGATTTTCTACCTGCAGTTATTGACATGTGTGTGAACAATCCGTGTGGACCCAATGCCTCCTGTACCCAGGTGAATGGAAGCTTCAGATGCTCCTGTGTGACTGGCTACACCTGGAATGGATCTGTCTGTACAGGTGTGTGATGGGAATCACTGAACCCATTGGGGAATGAACTGAACTCACTGCTCCCATACAGGACTGGAGATTCTGTCAAATTCCAAATGAGACTGGAACAGGAGTGGGATCAAAACATGCGTCCTGTAGTTTGCTTTGCCATTGGAGAAAGGATTGATAAGTTTAGCATCAGACTCTGATCTCCCTTACAATGAGACATCCCACTGACACTGACGAGACTGAGACATGGAAAGTGGCTCGCTGAGTGAGGGGTTGGACAGTGTCTACAAATTGTTAAAATGTACCCAACAATGTCTGAGGATGGGGAAATGTTCTTTTCCCAGAATGTCAGAATCCTGGATTCCCACATATTTACACTGAGCGCAAATGAGGTGGACACTAGAATGTAAGTCTTCACTGCAGTAGGAGCTGCTAATTTAAATAGTTATGACCTTGGAGGGAATATTCATATCACAACATGTCTGACTGTTAATCAGCCTGAAAAACATTCCACTGCCACATATAATTCTCTCCAGGGGAAAAGTGAAGATATAAGAATGATACTTAATTGGTTTGAATGTGCCAACCCTCAAAATGAGCAGAGCCTGTGGCTGTCAGAAGAGGACCCCCTGTGATTTTACTCCTCCGGAGTTTTGGATCTCTGTGGTATTGTTTTGCCTATGTGAAAACCATTGAAACCCCCAACAATCAATTTTAACTTTCTTCACGATCCATCTGACTATACTGACCATCAAGATTCATACATTAACAATGTGGGACTGCTATTGGACAATGTTTAGCAAATATTAACCTGAATCTCAATCTGGACAGGAGACTGAAAAGAAGAAATTCAGTGTCAGGGACAGATTCAAAAGTGAATAAATTGGAATTCAATAAAAATACAAAAGACTGTTGTTGACTGTTAGTGTTCACATTTTCTTCAGGGTAACTGTAGATTTACTGAGCATTGTCAATTGCATTCTGTCATTGTACCAATTTTCAATTCTTCCACACATTCTATAATCGGCAGAGAAAAGCAATTGGGACAGTGAGTGGATTTGAAATGGAAATTCCTCAGTCACTAACTCGCCTGTTCTATATTTCCAACATTCCCTTTTGTTTCAGATTTGCAGCATCTGCTGGAATTTATCTTTTTCAGCAGATTGTAAATTCACTCAAATCCCTCCTCTGTTTTCCAATTGGCTGCACCCCAAAACCATGCTGTCAACTCTTGTTGGGCATATCACAGGAAGGTTCGTCACATGACTTCCATCTTCCTACTGCCCAGCCCCCGCTTTCTCACCATGGGACATTCCAATACCATTAAATAATAAACAACTGAAGTTGGATTGAGTTGTAATTGTTTTAGGTTAGACAGCCTTTCAACTCATCTCTTTTGTTTCTTCCTATGATTTTTCACCCAATTTGCTCACTTCAGCATTTGGGAATTCAGTCTTTAGTTCCTGGAAAATCTGGTCATGCCTCCCTATTCAGCCATGAATAATTGACTCATTGCTGATGTTGCAATTTTACAAGTATCCACCAGACAAACTTCTATTCTTCATTCATAGTCTGGTCATTTGTCAGGGTTATGTAGGTCAGTGTGAAAGTTTGGTGTACGTAGAAAATTTCAGATTGACAAAACTGGAGAGCCTCCAATGAACTCTTCCTTTCCTCTCAACTTCAGATGTGAATGAATGTCAAAGTGGAAGCCACGACTGTCACAGCTCAGCCTCCTGTTTCAACAGCCCCGGCTCTTTCCAATGTGTGTGTAAGGCTGGATATACTGGAGATGGAAGGAATTGTACAGGTAACTGATACTGAATCCTTCCAGGAGAAAAAGATCCTCTTTTTCATTGTCTTACTTATTATGTTATTATTAATTTGTATGCTGCAAAGTCTAGGAGCCTATTCTAGCCTGGAATGGGATCGTACCACCTTGGTCTACTTGATGTAGCTGCTCACTGTCTGCGACGAGTGATTGACTTGGAGGATTCCTTTGATGACAATAATAAAATGTTGTGGTGTGAAGAGGTTTATCAGATCCATGAAATACTTGTGGCAGTCTTAGAAACGATTAGAATTGCAAAGTGGAATATTTTCTATGCCGGGAAGAGGGGAAGTTAAGCAGTAAAACCAGACACAACTCAAACTCTGATACAAGTTCAAATTTGGAAAATAATTTGTCCGACTAAGCTGAACCCAGTGTAAAAACACATGGAGGGTTTAAATCCAATGATGCATCCTAAGTCTGTCCAGTTGCCTTGCAAGGTCCGAACTTAAAGCTATCGTCTTAACCCAGTTATAATTCCACAGCCAATGGCAGCTTCAACAGTGAGAGGGTGCAATGATCAAGAGGCCATTATGTAAGAGACCAATTCTGCTCTCTCACATTTCACAATTAAATCTCTGTGATGAGATGGCGACTTTATGCTACTTTACGGCTCTAAAACATAGGATCGTTACAAAGAATTGTAAGTGTTCCAGTAATCAACAAATTCCAAACCCAAGGAAAAAGATTGGTAAAATATCCAGGGGAATGAAAATTCATCGATTATATATTTGTAGGATGTAAAAGACCAGCACCGTGATTTTATCTAAACCAACTCAGTTCCTCTCTGTAGTTATTGACATGTGCGTGAACAATCCATGTGGACCCAATGCCTCCTGTACCCAGCAGGACGGAAGCTTCAGATGCTCTTGTGTGACTGGCTACACCTGGAATGGATCAGTCTGTACAGGTGTGTGATGGGAATCATTGAACCCATTGGGGAATGAACTGAACTCACTGCTTCCATATAGGACTGGAGATTTTGTCAAATTCCAAACCAGACCAAGACAGGGGTGGGAACAAAGCATATGTTCTGTAGTTACTTTGCCATTGGAGAAAGAATTGATAAGTTTTACATCAGACTGTGATTTCCCTCATATTGCGACATCCCTCTGACAGTTCCAGTTGGTCTAAGACATAGACAGTGACTCATTGGGTGAGGTGCTAACACCTCCACAAATTGTTGATGTGCACCTAGCATGGTCTGGGGAGGGAGGTATTTCCTTATGCTTTTTTCCCAATGCCTCAGAATCCTGGAGTCCCACACATGGACATGTTTGAGACTGGACACTAGGTGGACACTGGGATGGAAGTCTTCACTGCAGTAGTAGTTGCTGATTGAAATAGTTATAACTTTGGAGGGAACATTTACATCACGACCTGTCAGAATGTTAATCAGCCTGACAATCGTTTCCATTGCCACACACAATTCTCTCCAAGGGAGGAGTGAAGATCTGAGAATAATCACCTACTGATTTTGAAATTGTCAATCCATAAAATGGCAGAGCCTGTTAGAAATGAGCACTCTGTGATTCTACTACTCCGTAGTTGGATATCTGTAGATGATTGTTATTCTAGAATCATGTGATTCAAGCCTAAATCTGATGTGTAAAGAGTTTAATATCGACAAAGCTGGGGATCGTCCGATGAACTCTTCCTTTCTTCTCAACTTCAGATGTGAATGAATGTCAAAGTGGAAGCCACAATTGTCACAGCTCAGCCTCCTGTTTCAACAGCCCCGGTTCTTTCCAATGTGTGTGTAAGGCTGGATATACTGGAGATGGAAGGAATTGCTCAGGTAAAAGATACTGAATCTTCCCAGTGGCAAATCATCCAATTTCCATCTTTTTTTAATTTGTACTCTCAATATCAGGATATCCGTTCAGAGCTGGAATGGGAATCACATCCAGAAACATCCTTGTCTATCTGACATACCTGCCGACTGTCTGAGCTAACGGAGTCACTGCAAAGATCCCTTTAGTGATTATTCTAAAATGTTTGGGAATGAGGAGATTTGTCCGATGTCCGAAATATTTGTGATTGCTTCAAAATTGATTCAGGATACAAAGTAAATACTGTAAACTGAATTAGCAAGTTGGAAAGCTCGGCAATAATTTCATTCACAGAACAGTCTTTTATAACAATGGAAGGTTGATTTGATTTACATGATTTAATTTGTCACATGTATAACATGCAGTAAAATGTATTGTTTCTTGCACGCTATACAGACTAAACATACTGTTCATAGAAAAGGGGATGAGAGTGCTAGATGTAGGGAAAGATCAACTTAATACAAGATAGGTCGATTCAAAAGTCTGATAGCAGAAGGGAAGAAGCTGTTCTTGAATCAGTTGGTATGTGACCTCACAATTTTGCATCCTTTTCCCAACAGAAGGTGGAAGAGAGAATGTCCAGGGTGCATGGGGTCCTTCATTATGCTGACTGATGTGTCAAGACAGTGGCAAGTATAGATAGAGTCAATGGATGGGAGGCTGGTTTGCATGATGCATTAGGCTACATTCACGAACGTGTGTAGTTCCTTGCAGTCTTGGGCAGAGCAAGAGCCATACTAAGCTGTGATACAATCAGAAAGAATGCTTTCTATGGTGCATCTGTAAAAGTTAGTGAGAGTCTTAGGTGACATGCAAAATTTCCTTAGTTTTCTGAGGAAGTGGAGGTATTGGTGGGCTTTCTTAACTATAGTGTCAGCATGGAGAGACCACGACAGGCTGTTGGTGATTTGGACACCTAAAAACTTGAAACTCTCAATCCTTTTTACCTCATTCCTGTTGATGTAAACAGGGACATGTTCCCCTTTATGGTTCCTGAAGTCGATAACAATCTCCTTTGTTTTGTGACATTGAGGAATGAATTATTGTTGCTGTTGGAAAGTAAGATCGCCCTTGAGGCCAACAGAGAATGTTATTCTTCAAGGCTCATCCACCCTCATTTTGGGGTGACCTTGCCTCCAATCAGGGCATTGTTTGTGCTATTATTCAGCTGTTTTGATTGTCTAAACCACCTATATTTTCACCATAGCTGCAATTATTGACTTGTGTGTGAACAATCCATGTGGACCCAATGCCTCCTGTACCCAGCAGGACGGAAGCTTCAGATGCTCCTGTGTGACTGGCTACACCTGGAATGGATCTGTCTGTACAGGTGTGTGATAGGAATCATTGAACCCATTGGGGAATGAACTGAAGTTACAGCTTCCATATGGGACTGGAGATTTTGTCAAGTTCCAAACCAGAGTGAGACAGGGTTTGGATCAAGGTGTACACTCTGAAGTGTATTTCATGTTTGAAGAAATGATTTAAAAAGTTTTGTAACCAAGTTGGCTAGAACTTTCTGGCTATTCACACCCAGTTGCTGCTGCAAGAGAGTGAGGACGGAGAATTTGACTCCCAGCAAATCTCCATTCACAGTCCTGGGACCGGAAAATCCCGTCGGCAGGAATGGCTGGAAAATTCCAGCCATTATGATTCCTCTCCTAATGAAACATCCCCTTGACACTTCCTGTAAATGTTAAGAGATGGACAGTGACTCACTGGGTGAGGGGTTGGACAGTATCTACACAGTGTTGGACTGCACTCAGCATGGTCTTGGTAGAGGGGAAATTTCCTTACCTCCATTTCCCAGTGCCTTGAAATCCTGGATTTCCTCATATGGGAGTCATTGACACTGAGCACAAATGAGGTGGACACTGGGATGGAAGTCTTCACTGCAGCAGGAGCTGCTGATTGAAATAGTTATGACCTTGGAGAGAGCATTCATGTCACAACCTGTCTGACTGCTAATCAAACTGACAGTCATTCCACTGCTGCACACAATTCTCTCCAAGGGAGGAGTGAAGATACAACAATAATGAAGTTTAAAATTTATTTTTTGTACCAAAAGCTACTGGCTAGAAAGTGTGAACGCACAAAATAGCAGAGCCTGTCAGAAGTGGGCATGTGATTGTTCTCCAAGACTCATGTGGTTCAAGCCTCAATCTAGGTGTGTAAGAGGTTTAAAATGGACAATGCTGGGGATCCTCCAATGAATTCTTCCTTTCTTCTCGACTTCAGATGTGAATGAATGTCAAAGTGGAAACCATGACTGTCACAACTCAGCCTCCTGTTTCAACAGCCCCGGATCTTTCCAATGTGTGTGTAAGGCTGGATATACTGGAGATGGAAGGAATTGTTCAGGTAACTGAAGAATTGCTAATTATTTATTTTCAATGTTCACATTTCTGGGGAATGATCAAACACTGACATTTCCTTTGGTTAAATTCTTTCTTCAAAGCCAGTTCCTTGATGAATAAAGAAATAGAACAAATCAAATTGAATGAGTTCTGCAAGAAATTGAGAAGGTTCCACACTTCTCAAGGAGAATTGTTCAAACTCTTTTATTGATCTTTGCTGGGATATTGCTGCTAGATATTCAGTTGTCAGATGTTCAGTTGCTTGGATAAACAGCTACTATTGTAGCAAATCGACTACATGTTTCTTTTAATTTTGTTGATATTTTCTCCCTTCCTCTTGGTAACATTTCATTGAATCTTGGGCACACTTGTGCGAAGAACAGATGGTGAATCTGGTTATTTTACAAGTCTTGAGATTAAACCTGGATGTGTAATGGAGAAAGTTTAAGACTGTCAAAGCCAGAAATTCTCCAATGAACTCTTCCTTTCTTCTCAACTTCAGATGTGAATGAATGTCAAAGTGGAAGCCACAACTGTCACAGCTCCGCCTCCTGTTTCAACAGCCCCGGCTCTTTTCAATGTGTGTGTAAGGCTGGATATACTGGAGATGGAAGGAATTGTACAGGTAACTGATACTGAATCCTCCCAGGGAAAAAAATCCCATTTCCAACTTTTGTGTCTTAATAAGGATAGCCAGCAGAGATTTGTTAATGGCACACTGTGTCTGGCTAACCAGCTTGAATTCCTCGATATAGTAACAGAGAGGGCTGATGTAGATATAGCAACAGACGTATACATGACTTTCACCAAGTATATGATGTTTATAGCTGTAAAAGATGTTTAGAAAATAGAAAGACATGGTATGAAAGGAATAGTTGTAACTTGGATGTGTAATTGGTTGAAGGATAAGAGACAGAGTGTTAGTAAAGGGATGGAATTCTGTCCGCAGAGATGTATATAGGGTCGTTTTAGAACACCAATTTTCATTTATAAGTGCATGAAGATTCATCTGGGGAGTATGATTTTAGGTTGAGGATAGTGGAAAACATGGCTCAATTTAGTATTGAGTGGGCAGAATAATAATGGACATCAGGAGAGTACAGACAGGCTGGTGAACTTGGTAAACAAATGACAGATACAATTTAATGTGGAAATGTGTGGAGTGAAATGTGTGAAGTGTTTTGCACTTTGGTGCAGAAAATGGAGAAGCAACATGATTTAAATGAACCATTTAATGACAAGTTCATGGGTGGAATGACTGAGAGTGTGTAATCTCAAATCTTTCACTGTGCCAAGTAAAGCTAACAAGGTGGTTAAGGAAATGTATACATTATTTAAATTTATAAGTAGGATCATTAAATACAAGAATATGCAACAATTGTTAAGTCTTTCAAAATCTTTGGTTTGTGCTCCACTGGAGAAATTGCATTCAATTCTAGACACCACACTGTAGAAATCATATCAAGGTGTCGGAGAAGTCCTGCATGTTTTTGTATTTAATGACCCTACTTATAACTTTAAATAATACATACATTTTCTCAACCACCTTGCTACCTTTCCCTGGCACAGTAAAAGATTTGAGATTATACACTGCCAGTAATTCCACCCATGAACTTGTCACAAAATGCTTCATTTAAAACATGTTGCTTTTCCATTTTCTACAACAAATTGCATCACTTCACACATTTCCATATTAAATTGTATTTGTCATTTGTTTATCAAGTTCACCAGTCTGCCTGTGCTCTCCTGATGTCCATTATTATTCTGCTCACTCAATACTAAATTGAGTCACGTTTTCCACTATCCTCAATCTAAAATCATACTCCCCAGATGAACCTTCATGCACTTATAAATGAAAATTGATGTTTTAATACTGACCCCAATATACATCTCTGCAGACAGAAATCCATCCCTTCACCACCACTCTCTGTCTTTTATCCCTTAACCAATTACACATCCAAGTTACAACCAAGATGAAACCAGGGATGAGGGATTTCACTAATGTGGAGTGATTGGAGAAGCTGAGGCTTTTTTACTTATATGAGAGAAGATTAAGGAGAAATTGAGATGAGCAGAATTGTGGGATTTTGCTTGAGCAAAGAAACACAAATTATATTCTCTGACAAATGGGTCACAGTCATAGATTAAAATAAATTCCCAAAGATCTAACAGGTAAGTGAATAATATATTCACACAGTGGGTTGTTAGTGGTGATGTTATTCTGTATCATGGGGAGGTAATCAGATTCTTTCTTGTGGAACGTGTCACACAAACACTTCCTGCAACTGATGAGCCCAAACCTGGACATTATTGCCTCCTGCTGCACTCTGTCACTTATGGATTCATTCTCTGAGGAATTACAAATTATTTATTGCCAATGTTGACAATTCTAAAGGTGTTTATTTGAAAAAGTAGCGTGGAATAACAAGGGAATCTTTTCGTAAATAAAGAAATGCAGACAGTCCAAGCTGATAACTTAGTTGCTGGAAATTTGTGAGGATCTCACACATGTGGAAATGTGTTCCACAAACTTTAATGGCTCTGGGGAACACTGGGAATTAGTCTGCCCAGAGTTCACTATCTGGCACAAACTACCTGACACCAAAATCAAATTGGACAAAAGAATTGAATGCCAGAGTTGAGATAAGTGTGACTGCCTTTGACATCAAGGCAATATTGACTGAGTGTGGTGTCAAGGAGCCTGAGTAAAACTGGAGTCAATGGGAATCAGGTGGAAAACTCTCCACTGGTTGGAGCCATACCTGACACAAAGGAAGATAGTTGTGGTGATTGGAGGTCAGTCATCTCAGCTCTAGGACATCTCTGCAGGAGTTCCTCAGGAGAGTGTTCAAGGCCCAACCATCTACAGCTGCTTCATCAATGACCTTCTTTCCATCATAAGGTCAGAAGTGGGGATGTTTGCTGATGACTGAATAATATTCAGTATCATAGAACATAGAACATAGAACATTACAGCACAGAACAGGCCCTTCGGCCTTCGATGTTGTGCTGACCAATATAAAAAGCAATGCCCCTCCAAACTAAACCATTCCCTTCTCTTCCATATACTTATCAATTAACCTCTTAAACGCCACCAAACTTGGCGCATCTACAACAGCTGCAGGCAGGGCATTCCACTCCCTAATCACTCTTTGAGTAAAGAACCTACCTCTGATATCCGTCCTATAACTCATACCCCTTAATTTAAAGCTGTGTCCCCTCGTGCTAGCTTTCTCCATCCTAGGAAAAAGGCTATCACTGTCCACCCTATCTAAACCTCTAATCATCTTATATGCTTCAATAAGATCCCCTCTTAGCCGCCTCCTTTCTAACGAAAACAACCTCAAATCCTTCAACCTCTCTTCATAGGACCTGCCCTCCATACCAGGCAACATCCTGGTAAACCTCCTCTGTACCCTCTCCAATGCCTCCACATCTTTCTTATAATGTGGGGACCAGAACTGCACACAATACTCCAAGTGCGGCCGCACTAGAGTTTTGTACAGTTGCAACATGATGCTGCGGCTCCTAAATTCAATCCCCCTACCAATAAAAGCTAAGACTCCATATGCCTTCTTAACAACTTTATCCACTTGACTGCCTACTTTCAGGGATCTATTGACACATACACCAAGATCCTTCTGTTCCTCAACACTATTAAGAGCCCTACCATTAGCCCTATACTCTACACATTTATTGTTCCTGCCAAAGTGCATTACCTCACACTTTTCCACATTAAACTCCATTTGCCACCTCTCGGCCCAGCTCTGCAACTTGTCCAAGTCACTCTGTAAACTAAAACACCCCTCTTCACTATCTACCACTCCACCAACTTTAGTATCATCTGCAAATTTACTGATCCATCCCTCAATACCCTCATCCAGATCATTTATAAAAATTACAAACAGCAGGGGCCCCAAAACAGACCCCTGAGGCACACCACTCGTCACCGAACTCCACGATGAATATCTCCCATCAACCACCACCCTCTGTCTTCTATCTGCCAGCCAATTCCTAATCCAATTAGCTAAATCACCCTCTATTCCACACATCTGCATTTTCTGTAGAAGTCTTCCATGGGCCACCTTATCAAACGCCTTACTAAAGTCCATATATACTACATCAACCGCCTTACCCCCATCCACCTCTTTGGTCACTTTCTCAAAAAAAAAATCATTTATGACTCCTCAGATACTGAAGCAATCCATGTAACAAGAACTGAAAATATCCAGATTTGGGTTGATAAGTGGCAAGTGACATTCGTACCAAACAAGTAACAAGCAATAACTGCAAGAGATGACCTAACCATCACACCTTGACTTTCAATGGCATTACCATCACTGAATCCCCTACTCTCCTCATCCTGGGGTTACCATTAGTCAGAAACTAAATTGGATTAGCCATCTAAATATTGTGGCTACCAGAGCAGATCAAATATCGTAAAACTGCAGGAGTAACTTGCCTCCTGACTTCCCAAACCTCTCTACCATCTACAAGCCACAAGTCAGGAGTGTAATGCCATATTCTCCATTCGCCTGGCTGAGTGCTACTGAACAATATTCAAGAAGCTTGACATCATCCAAGACAAAGCAATCCACTTGGTTGGTACCCTTTCCACAAACAATCAGTCCCTCCAGCACCAATGAACAGGGCATGTGGGTACCACCTACAAGATGCACTGTAGGGACCTACCAATTTTCCTTTCAAATGCACAACATCTGCCATTTCAAAGGCCAAGGGCAGCAGATACCTGGGAACACAATTACCTGGGTCAAATTTCTGGAACTTCCTCCGTAACAGCAGACTGGCTGTACCTATACTTTAGGGACTGCGATTATTCAAGAAGGCAGCTCTTCTCTGCTTTCTCAAAAGCAATCAAAGCAGCAATAGAAGCTCAACTACCCAGTGATACCCACATCCACAAATGAATAAAAAAATCCTCACGTTCACAAATCAATCGCATTTTTTATGTTGGACTATATTTTCCCATTTTTGACCCAGTGAATCTCAAATATTGTTCAGACCAGCCCATGTGTGAAACTTTTTTATATATAAAGTTAGAGCCTAAATCTGAAGGTGTAACAGTGGATAATTTGAGATTTACAAAGCTGGGGATCCTTCAATCAACTCGTCCTTTCTTCTCAACTGCAGATGTGAATGAATGTCAAAGTGGAAGCCACGACTGTCACAGCTCCGCCTCCTGTTTCAACAGCCCCGGCTCTTTCCAATGTGTGTGTAAGGCTGGATATACGGGAGATGGAAGGAATTGTTCAGGTAACTGAAGAATTGTTAATTATTTATTTTCAATGTTCACATTTCTGGGGAATGATCAAACACTGACATTTCCTTTGGTTAAATTGTATTTTTTCTTCAAAGCTAATTCATTGATGAATAAAGAAATAGAACAAATCAAACTGAATGAGTTCTGCAAGAAATTGAGAAGGTTCCACGCTTCTCAAGGAGAATTGTTCAAACTCTTTTATTGATTTTTGCTGGGATATTGCTGCCAGATGTTCAGTTGTCAGATGTTCAGTTGCTTGGATGAACTGCTGCCGCTGTAGCAAATCAGCTTCATGTTTCTTTTCTTTTGTTGGTATTTTCTCCCTTCTTCTTGGTAACATTCCACTGAATCTTGGGCACTCTTGTGCGAAGAACAGATGGTAAATCTGGTTCTTATACAAGTCTTGAGATTAAACCTGGATGTGTAATGGAGAAAGTTTAAGACTGTCAAAGCCAGGAATTCTACAATGAACTCTTCCTTTCTTCTCAACTTCAGATGTGAATGAATGTCAAAGTGGAAGCCACAACTGTCACAGCTCAGCCTCCTGTTTCAACAGCCCCGGCTCTTTCCAATGTGTGTGTAAGGCTGGATATACTGGAGATGGAAAAAATTGCACAGGTAACTGAAACTGAATCCTCCCAGGAAAAAAAATCCCATTTCCAACTTCTGTGTCTTAATAAGGATAGCCAGCAGAGATTTGTTAATGGCACACACTGTGTCTGGCTAACCAGCTTGAGTTCCTCGATATAGTAACAGAGAGGGCTGATGATGGTACAACAACAGACATATACATGACTTTCACCAACTGTATGATGTTTAGATCTGTAAAAAATATTTAAAAAATAGAAAGACATGGTATGAAAGAAATAGTTGTAACTGGATGCGTAATTTGTTCAGGGATGAAAGAAAGAGCATGGTGGTGAAGGAATGGATTTCTGTCCACAGAGATGTAGTAAGAGGTCTGACAACTATTGCTAGCTATTGCAGATCAGAACACCTCATTCACCTGAAGAAGGCGATAATAGCCGAAAGCTCGCGAGTTTACTGTCGAATAAATTGGTTGGATTTAAAACAGGTGTTGTTAGATCTCTTACTGTGTTTACCCCAGTCCAACACCGGCATCTCTATATCATCACAGAGATGGATACAGAATACGGACTGGCTGGTGAACTTGGTAAAAAAATGCCAGTATGGAAATTTGTGAAGTGATGCACTTTGGTGCAGAAAATGGAGAAAAAACATCATTTAAAGGAACCATTTAGTGACAAGTTCATGACTGGAACGACTACAGTGTATAATCTCAAATCTTTCACCATGCCAGGGAAAAGTAGCAACATGATTAAAGAAATGTATGCATTATTTAAATTTTTTAAATAGGATTATTAAATGCAAAAACATGCAAGAATTGACAAGGCTTTAGAAATCTTTGGTTTGTGCTCCATTGGAGAAATTGTGATCAATTCTGCACACCACATTTTAGAAATTATGTCAAGATGTTGGAGAGAGCAGTGTGGTGGTTTTCTAAGATGATACCAGGGATGAGAGATTTCACTAATATGGAGTGATTGGAGAAGCTGAAAAGCTACTACTTAAATGAGAAAAGATCAAGGAGAGATTGAGATGAGCAGAATTCTGGGATTTTGCTTGAACAAAGAAACACAAATCATAAACTCTGACAAATGGTTCACAGTCATAGATTAAAATAAATTCCCAAAGATCTAACAGGTAAGTGCACAATATATTCACACAGTGGGTTGTTAGTGATTATGTTATTCTCTATCGTGAGAAGGTAGTTAGATCTTTCTTGTGAACATGTGACATAAACGCTTCCTGCAACTGATGAGACCAAGTCTGGATATTGTCGCCTCTTGCTGCATTCAATCACACACAGCTTCATTTGCTGAGGAACTACAAATTATTTATTGTCAATGTTGACAATTCTGAGTCCAACCCCTTTTTTGTTTGAAGTAGTACACAATAAAAAGAGAATTTCTTCGTAAATGAAGAAATGTGGAAAATCCAAGCTGATAACTTTGTTACAGGAGATTGTGAGGATCTCACACATGTGGGAATGTGTTCCACAAACTTTAATGGCTCCAGAATACTGGGAATTAGCCTGCCTGCTGTTCACTATCCGGCACAAACTACCTGACACCAAATTCAAACATGGGCAAAAGATTTAAATGTTGGAGATGAGATAAGTGTAAATTATTGACAAATACTTATTGAGATAGACAAAGCTGGGCATCCTTCAATGAACTCGTCCTTTCTTCTCAACTTCAGATGTGAATGAATGTCAAAGTGGAAGCCACGACTGTCACAGCTCCGCCTCCTGTTTCAACAGCCCCGGCTCTTTCCAATGTGTGTGTAAGACTGGGTATGCTGGAGATGGAAGGAATTGTACAGGTAACTGATATTGAATCATCTTAGTGGGAATTCATCCTATTTCTATCTTTCAATATTCTTTTTTGCTTTCTATCCCGGATATTTGACCTTTATTGGAGATGTAAGAAATTGTACAGGTAACTGACACTGAATCTTAATAAAAGCAAACTACTGTGGATGCTGGAATCTGAAACCAACAGAGAAAATGCTGAAAAATCTCAACAGGTCTGACGCATTTGCAGAGAAAAAACACAGCCAAATTATTGAGTCTGATAACTTTGAATCTTGATGTAGAGATGCCGGCGTTGGACTGGGGTAAACTCCGTAAAGTTTGACAACACCAATTTTAAATCCAACCGATTTATTTGATAGTAAATCCACGAGCTTTCGGCCTTAGCTCGTGGATTTACTATCAAATAAATCGGTTTGATTTAAAATTGGTGTTGTCAAACTTCACGGAACTTTGAATCTTCCCAGGGGAAAATCATCCTACTTCCATCTTTATTTTCAGGTCTTGTCATGCATTCTCTTCCTGAAGGCAGGCCCCTGGTCCATTGTCTGCTTTGTACATGAGGGGTTTGCTTGGTAGGTTTTTAGTCAGTGGTGGTTTGCCATTGCCTTCCAGGGACAGAGTGAGGCAGCAGGTCACAAATCAACCTCGGCCAGAATGGGAATCGAAGCAGAACTACTGCTTCCATTCTGCTCCTCACACTAATCATTTCATCAACTGAGCAAATTGGAAATTATCCCGTCCATTTTAATTCCAAGAATGCTCTTTCCAATTTATAATCCCAATATCTGGGAGCTTATTCGATCTTGGAATGGGAATCACATCCAGACAACTCGTGCCCCCATGTAACAAAGCTGCTCCCTGCCAGACCCAACTGAATGACTGAGAGAATCTCTTTAGTGAAAATTGTTACATTTTGGCGAGTCTGGAGGTTTGCCTCATCCCTTAAGTATCTGTATCCTTCTCAACATGGATTCCATATACAAAAAGGAACATTTCGTTGACTCAGTATGTGGGGAAGCTGAACTACATTAGTTCATATAAATCTCAAAATTTTATACAAGTTCAAATTTGAGAAAGTAAATTGCTCAGACAATATGTTAGGAAAACAGTGGTTTAAAATATATCATATGTCCTATCCTCATTCAGTTGTTTCATGCTGTTCTTCCTGAAATTGCCTTTATTTCATTATAATTCCAGCCCAGTATCTAATCCATTCTTCATGGGACACCAAGTGACAGCAGGGACATCATGACACAGTCCCAATGCTGCTCTCACTCAATCTACAAGTGTAAGCTTTCACTCTGAGAAGTGGACATTCTGTGATTTTTACTGCTACTCAGCCCAGGATCTCTATTAAAATGATAGGTTTTACAGTGATTAGCAAATGCCACTGAGGAGGAAAGGAAATTGCTAAGCTATCCTGGGGAAAGCATATGTCCCAATTACAGTTTTAGCGACAATATTCAACTGCACTTTGATGTTGGCTAACCCATCTTCATTCATTTTCCGTCTGCAGTTATTGACATGTGTGTGAACAATCCGTGTGGACCCAATGCCTCCTGTACCCAGGTGAATGGAAGCTTCAGATGTTCCTGTGTGACTGGCTACATCTGGAATGGATCTGTCTGTACAGGTGTGTAACAGGTATCATTGAACCTGTTGACTGAGAACATCACTCTAGATGATTGATGGACATGCTATTATTCTTGAATCAAATCACTTCTTCATTAAACAAAATATAAAATTCCAATGCTTCACACTACTGTACTCTGTTTAAAACACAAATATTTCCACCTTCCTTTGCTGCTATGGGAAATTCCTCAGCATAGGTTTAAACAAACAGTATTTATCTAATGACTTCCAGTGAAGTTGTGGAGATATCACCTCTTGATGGTGCTGTCCAAGAATGAATGCGGATCGAAAAGTGTCTTCAAGCTGACAGTTTGAGATTCCCTTCCATAATGTTCCTGCTTTTGATTATCACAAATTTGACTAAGTCTGTGGCAATATTTGTATCTTCCTTGGGACTGCATGTCTGTTTGCGTTTCTCTGTTCCTTGACAGACTAACACAGTTGCCCATCCTTCATACTCATTATCACCTACTTCTGTGTGATGGGTAATTCTTTACTACCATTTGTTCATCTGTGATCATTGGCACCTCAAATTGATAATCATTACCTTTTGAAGTCAAGAGATCTACTTGTATGCTGTAAGAGAACTGCCTATGTGATTCTTTGTCAAACCTCTGTAACTTAGGTACATTTCCCAGCAGCCTTTAGTGTCTTTCTTTTAATTTGCCAATTTTTCAGCAACATTTGGGCCAGGGCCACACTTTCTTTGTAGTGCCTCGGAATTCTACATTCGCAAAGCCAGGGACTAGAGAGAGAATTACCACACAACTTTCTGATATCTACCACTCGAAGCATTTGCCTCCTTCCCTCTCTTAATCTTTCTCCCTATCTCCCTCTCCTTCTGCCTCAGTATTTGGATTGTTTATAAATGTTTAAAACCTATTATAAAATATTAAAAGTATTTAAAATACATAACATATTTTAAAAGTTTCATAGCTCTTGAAAATGTTTCAAATCAGAACCTGCCATTGAGCTGAAGACTGACCTCAAAGGATGTTTATTCAGTTCCTGAGGTCAATGGTGGCCATGACTTCACCAGCAATGTGTCAGGCTGGAAGAGCTCCCTGTTTGTCCCAGCTGTTTATCTCTGCTGCAGAAAGATGAGGGAATTTTCGCTGTAGCCAACAAACTAACTGAGCTTGTTTCTCTCTGTGCGAAACAATCACTGCACCACCGACTGCAAAAGTCCCACCCATAGTCACTGGATTGCAAACTTATTGCTAAGGCCAGGAACCTTGTTTTACATGCATTTTTCATTCTATCGCTGTGATTTTCACAAGTTACTTGCTTCAGTTTCCTCAATTTCATCCTTAATGTGTTGAACATGCAGAAAAATCTTGTCAATTGTCTCCCTATCCACCCCTGAATGAATAATCTCATTGATGATGTTGCAGTTGTACAAGTATCCACCACACAAAGATCAACTCTGTACATCACTGACTGAACAATTTTATAAGGGATGTATGGACCAACTCTAAATCTGGATGTGTAACCAGAGAAAATTTAAAATGCAGAAAGCTGGGGTTCCTCTAATGAGCTTTTCTTTTCTTCTCAACATCAGATGTGAATGAATGTCAAAGTGGAAGCCACGACTGTCACAGCTCAGCCTCCTGTTTCAACAGCCCCGGCTCTTTCCAATGTGTGTGTAAGGCTGGATATACTGGAGATGGAAGGAATTGTACAGGTAACTGTTATTGAATAATTTCAGAGGGAATTCATCCCATTTCTATCTTTCAATACTCTTTTTTATTTCTATCCTGGATATCTGACCTTTATTCTCATTGGGAATGGAAGTCATATCCAGAAACCTCTCTCATCCTTTAATGTAATTGTTGTGAAGAAGCATGATGATTCCTGAGATATTTGGACCATGGAATTCTCATTCTGATGAAAGTTCCTGCTCTTGGATCTGTGGTCATTAGTCTCAAACATTCTATTTAACTGGGAAAATCTGACGTTAAACTGCAGATGATGAGAAACAGCAACAACAGAAAAGCTAATCTCGGTATTTCAAAGGGCTCTCTCGAAAGGGATAAATGAAAACAAATTTCAGACATACTTTCTTTTGCTCGGGATGTTTAAAGGTTGATCCAGAAAATAAGAATTCCCTTTGTAGCCGTGAGAATATATTGCCATTCCTGCAGTGATCCCATGGAACTCTTGAGATTAACGAGTTTTTGTTTTGGTCTTTAGAAATGATTGCAGGGACTCTGAGTTTAACATCCATCTCCAGCAGCAGTGCTGTGATCTCGTGGGCCCCTCTTGAGAATGTGAGTGCTCTGCAGGACTGCAGTCTGCACTACCACAGTACTGGGACACCTAACACTGTCCACACTGTCAGCCTTATCTCAGCCAACACAGAGACACTGATCACAGGTAAGAAATGAAGGTAATCACCTTCCATCTATGTAGACAAACCTTATCATTCTGTAAAACTCACAGCAAAGTGAAGAAATCACTTGTTATTTTCATGATCTTAGAACATCTCAAGCTGCTTTCTGGTCTCTAAGATCCATTTTGATGTGTATGCATTGTTATAATCTTGGAAATTCAGCAACCAATTGTGTACACCAAATTCTTATGAGGAGTGCCGAATTATTTTAGTGATATGCTGGAAAAACTCAGCAGGTTTGGCAGCATCTATAGAGAGCAAAGCTAAAACTCTTCTGTTTTTATTGCATATTGCCAGAATCTACAGTCCGGTGTTTCAGTGATATTGGATGAGGGATGAATGTTGGCCAGTACACCAGAGAGAAGTGCCCTAATCCTTTTAGAAATATTATTGTAGAATATTTCACATGCACCTGCAGACAGAGATGGGTCTCGGTTTATGGTTTCATCTGAAAATGAAGCCCTCCCTCAATGCTGTATTGCAGTGTCAGCTGAGATTTTGCACTCGAGTCTCTGGAGTGTGATATAACCTTCCGACTGAGGTACTGCCAATTACCACTGAGTTATGACTAAGACTCAAGTAGTAAAATTCATCTGCAACTCATGAATGAGACTGCTGTAGGTTCAAAAAGTGTCTGAGGCCACTTTGTATCGTTTTGGTTCAAAAGAATATCTGCATCTAGAGTGCAAAAGAAACTTCAGATCTTACCTAAAGTCATCTGGACCCAAAGATTTCTCACAGAGTTGATTACATGACAAGGCTTTGGGTTTCAATGAAAACGAATAATTCCTCCAAAAGTTGAATGGATTCTTCCACAAATGGGAGAACTTGGTGAAATGTTTGTCATTCATTTCATGGCACAGTAGCACAGTGGTTAGCATTGGTGTCTCACAGAGCCAGAAACCCGGGTTCAATTCCAGCCTGGGGTAACTATCTATGTGGAGTTTTCACATTCTCCCCATATCTGCGTGGATTTCCTCTGGATGGTCCAGTTTCCTCCTATAGTCTGAAGATGTGTTGATTGGCCATGCTAAATTGTGTGAGTAAGCGGGGTAAATACGTGGGATTATGGGAATAGAACCTGCATGGTATTGTGGTTGGTGCACACTCGATGGGCCAAATGACCTCCTTCTATACAGTTGGGGTTCTATGAATGCATACATCTGTTTTGGATTGAATTTTAAACATTGGGAGTGTGATGTTGTCACGGTGGTGCAGTGGTTGGTGCTGCTGCCTCCCAGCTCCAGGAACATCAGTTTTAAACCCCAGCATCCGAAGCATTCAACAGGAATGTCTGGAGTTTTGTTCCGGTTTCATTCTTCATTCTCTGCTTCCAGTTAGATCTCAATGAGGACCTCGTGTGTCAGGTGTAATTCAGTGCTACCACTGCCTGAGATAGAAACTTGTAGGGGTTATGCAATTCCAGAGCACAAAGGCTAAGCTGACTCTGGCGAAGAGAACGGAGGGATTGCTGTACTGTCAGGGTGCAGAAGAGACCACGACTCAGTCGGATGTAAAAGGTTCGCCGGGCTGATTAAAAAGCAGAGCGAGGAAACTTCACCTCCAATCCTTGACCAATACTGGCAACTCAACCAGCCTCAGTAAAACAGATTGTCTGGTCAATATCTCATTGCTGCATGTGTGATCTTGCTGTACACAAATGGGCTGCTGCATTGCCTACATTACAACAGTGACTCCACTTGAAATATATATCATTGGTTTTAAAGCACTTTGGGACTTCCTGATACCATGAATGGTCCAGAGTGATATTACTCACTCCTGTCAGGAAAGTTTCTGGGGTCGGCAATACGCCACATTGGCTCCTAGTTAAGGGCAGGAAAAACTATCCATCGATCCTGCTCCTAATCTAAAGTTTGTGTCACCTTAGCTTCCTAGGCAAAGTGTGCAGTAATGGATATGACACACTCTCAAGGCAAACATCAGAGAGAACAATGTACTCCAATACAGAGTTGGTAGGGGAACCATAGAATCTCTGAAATAAAGAATAAACAATGTTTATGATTAAATCTAACCCAGGCAATATTTATGCCAGGTGCCACTGTTTCAATTTTATTACTAGAGTGATACACATAACCCCGGGGAAATGCATCCCCATCATGTGTAGAATCAAAGGAGTGACTGTTTTCCACTCTGTCTGAGGGTGTGGCAGATCATACACACAGCACGGCTTTTTAGGAAACATGTCAATCTCATTGAGGAGTAAAAGCTGACTGATGGCCTCCATGAAGCTGGAATTAGACCTGTGTATGCTCGCCCGAAAGATCAACCCCCTCTCCCTCTGGTCTCTCCCCACCCCGCCCCACCTTACTCACTTTCTAACTGCTCAATAACAGGTCTTTAACGTTTCTGTGAAAGATGAAAACACCATGTTAACCTGAGGGAAGCAGCAAATGTCGGCCTGTTAATTTCTGACAAAGGTGGGCAGCTTGTTCCCAGGCTGCTCTGCTGCACCTCGCTCAAGGGCAGCGTTGATATGTGAGCAGTCAGACAAACCCCAAACATGGTTGTAGTTGGCATGTCTGAGCTCCTGAACGAGGAAAGGGAGGTTCAGAAGTAAATGTGGAAATGTATTTATTATTTGCTAAATAACTGACATGAATTATGCTCACAGAATTCTGGGACTTTTATTTAATGTCGGATCTTTTTTTTCAGGTTTGGAACCAAACACAACTTACTCCATGGCCATTGAGTGTGTCTCTCCGTTTAATGAGACACTCCACTCCCAGTCTCTTAATGTCACTACTCTCCCATGTATGTATTCACAAAAATTAATTTTAGTGTCAGCTTGTCTTTCTCTCACAATTGGAGAACTGAAATGTTTTCCTCAATCTAACTGAGCCTTTGTTTTATTGGCAGCTTCAAGATTCCTCAGCAACGTGAATGTTTCTGAGATAACATCATCTACTGCTGTGATCAGCTGGGATCCACCCACCTCCGATGCTGCCCTGGTTTCGTGCTATTCCATTAGCTACGGCCCCTCTGGTAGTGACAGAGCGATGAAGAATCTAATTGTTTTCCCTCTGAATACCAGTGTGATCCTCACAGGTAAAGACACAGTCAGTGCAACTAACTCTGAGGAACCAAAGGATACTTTGACATGAGCTGCGGGAGCATATAGAGTATACAGGGTGTGTCCTGGCAAGTCTATGATCAGGTGGTAGGATGGAGGTAGAGGTGGGGGAGGCGATAAAGGCAGTCTTGGCCTTTCATCAGGTGTGTATGTGTTGCGGCTGAGAGATAATTAAAATCAAGAGCATTAACAAGGAAGAGTTCGAGTGTTGATGACTGTGACTTATACTCCCACTGTGATGGAGTACGTATCAGTTCAGTCTCATGTCTATTGGCAGCACCAACTGAGACCAATAGAACAGCTTTACTTTAGACCTGAGCATAAAATGATTGTTGCAGTTCAGGGAACCACATATGGAATTCCCAATGTGGAGTTCCCAGTTTGAGATTTTAAAGGATCATGCAAAATTTCACTGCAGGATAGAAGAATGGAAAATGAGGCAGCATAAGAGAGAGATACACAATCCATAACATATAAAAACAGGGAAAATTTTGAACCATACAAACCTTGAGACACCAGTGAGGGTATTTGATTGGGAAAAATATATTGCCATAAATGAGCAATGTAGGAACTGTGCCGTCTCCATGAAGAACTCCAGCCACTATCAGCTGCATGGATTGTTCTGTCTATAGCTGTGAAAGTGGTGAAAGTGTTAAACACTATAATTAATCTACCTACATCACATTCTCAGGCAGCACATTCCAGATCCTAACTAATGTTGCGCTCATTTTCTCTTTGGGTTTTTTACCATTGACCTTAAATCTGTCTCCACTTGGAACCGAAGTCACCAATGTATCTGGTTATTTCTTTTTAACAGATCTGAATGAGTCAACACCGTACACTGTCAGTGTTGCTGTGAAAATGTCATCTGGAGAAGAGGACATTGGTTCAATGTTGCATTTTCAGACCAAAAGCTGTAAGTACTGTTAACATTCCAAACTATTAACTTTTTTCAGGTAGTAAGAATTGTACAGACAACTGACACTCAATATTCCCTGGGAAACACTTCCAATTTCCATTTCTTTGAATCCATGAGGATGAAATTACAAATCCTTGAGAGAATGTTTCTTTAAAACCCTATCACTTGCCTAATTTGGACAACTCATCCATACACTGTCTGAACTAGCTGGGCAATAGGAAGGGGGAAATGATCACATTCTGAATGATAACATGCTGGAAAGTATGCAAACCCTCAATGGTGTTTGGGATGAAAATAAAAAATTAATCCATCAATTTGAGCAGAAAACAGTTTTGCAAAGGTTTTCTTGGAGGTTTTTGTGAGATGTATGGACATGTATTTGAGGGGAATAGAGTTGAGTGACAGGAAACAAAGAGTAATGATGAACAGTTGTTTCTTGCATTGCAGGAAGGTATATAGAAGGGTTTACTAGGAGTCAGTCATGTACTGAGACCATTACTTGCACTACGGTGCTCAAGGAATAATGCCAGAATTCACAGATGGTGTGAAATGTGATAATATACTGAATCATGAGGAAGACAGTGATAAACTTCAAGAGGTGAAATTTCGGGACAAGTAGTGGTGAACTTGAATTAAGATTAGTTTAGCAATAATCAAGATATCGTATGATGCCCTCCTAACAGAATTGGGTAATCAGCTGAAGAGAAAGGTATTCCAGGACTATGGGAGGTAAGATAAAGGGCCACACAGCCTTATACCAACAAAGCATAATAACATGACTGTTCCAGGGAGCTGGGTTAGGCTCAGTAAACTGAAAGACAACATTTTGAATGCAAGTACTCAACATTCTACATCAGTACAGAGAGAAGTGTGAGTGTTCCACAGATCTCCCACTGAAAAAGTGAGAGATGTCTGATGTATCTCAAAAGTACCAGGTTTGCTTTCTTCCTGTTATTGCCTGTGTCTCTTCCTGATCCTTAAGAACAATAATTTTGCCACCACAGTTCTGAATGAATTCTATTCAAAAATATTGTGACTTCTCTGAAGCAACTCATGTGTTTTCTATCTGCAGTTATTGACATGTGTGTGAACAATCCATGTGGACCCAATGCCTCCTGTACCCAGCAGGATGGAAGTTTCAGATGCTCCTGTGTGACTGGCTATACCTGGAATGGATCAGTCTGTACAGGTGTGTGATGGGAATCATTGAACCCATTGGGAATGAACTGAAGTTATTGCTTCTATACAGGACTGGAGATTTTGTTAAGTTCCTAACAGACTGGGACAGGGATGGGATTGGGGTTTGAGTTCTGGAGTTTGCTTTATTGATGATGAAAGCTTTAACAAGAATGGATACTCGTTATG
Source organism: Sphyrna mokarran (assembly GCA_024679065.1). Taxonomy (NCBI): domain Eukaryota; kingdom Metazoa; phylum Chordata; class Chondrichthyes; order Carcharhiniformes; family Carcharhinidae; genus Sphyrna; species Sphyrna mokarran. Next base: position 53,641,408 of record JAGIQG010000008.1, on the reverse strand, counting down.
TTGAAAGAGGCTATCTTCATACATGAAGCATTATAACTTAATGAAGCTATCAGTGCCTATCTATTAAATTATATCCAGCTCAGGAAGATGAGAAAAACATATATATCTGGAAAATGGAGGAATCCCTCACATCTCATGTTCAAAATTGCTTCGCTTTTTTTTTTGGATGCAAGTTTGAAATAAAGGTTTGAATTGTTGAAGAGCAGTCAGAACCTGCTGAATGAATTGAAATCTGTGAATTGAATGAATTGAATGAATGTATCTTCTTGCTCCAAGAAGATATACAGTATGGGTTACTGATGCCCCCTCCCTTTCAGCAGAGTATTCACACATTGATAACATTGACTCTGTCCTTGCTGTAACAGTTAAAGTAAGAAGTCTCACAACACCAGGTTAAAGTCCAACATGTTTATTTGGTAGCACAAGTCACAAGCTTTCAGAATGCTGCTTCTTCATCATGTGAGTGAGAGTCATGTTCAAGAATGGGGCATATAAAAACTCAATTTACAAGATAAAGGTTGGAATGAGAGTCTTCCAACCATTATCAGCATCGGGGGAGAAACCCACATTCCAACCATTGTCTTGTAAATTTAGTTTGTGTCATTATATGCCCTGTTTGTGAGCACGCCTCCTACTCACCTGATGAAGGAGCAGCGCTTCGAAAGCTTATAGCTAATGCTACCAAATAAACCTGTTGGGCTTTAACCTGGTGTTGTGAGACTTCTTACTGTGTTTACCCCAGTCCAACGCCGACATCTTCACATCATGATGTAGTAATACAGACCCCACCAAACAAACAGCAATTCCTCATAGGTCATCGGAATCAGTGTAGGCAGAATCTTACCATTACGCACAACACACGAATGGTGGTGAGCAGGACACAGCCTTCGGCTGGGCCCATAGACCTTAGGTGGGGTTTTCTGGTTTTGAGGCAGGGCATGGCTGGAAAACCCCACCCTGTGTGACCATAGTGAGTCTGATCCTGTCCTCACTCTGTGTTTACAGACACACACTTTCCAATAGGAGTAACTGGGCTCCAATCAGAGGTAGAATGATCAATGATTTTTATCTCCCAGCCCAGGAGAGCAGAGATTATTTCTAACACCCAACTGTTGCCCTAATTGAGCTCAATAACACAGTGCAGAGCACTGAGGGAAACCGGGAGCTTCCTATGCTGTGAGGTTCAATGTTATAGCACATGGAACCTTTACCCATTGAAACATAATACAGGATCAATTCACAGTTTGTTACAGTTATGTGTTTAAAGCCTCAATCTGGGTTTGTATAAAGTTTAAGATTGACAAAGCAGAGGATCATCCAATGAATCTTTTTTCTCAACTTTAGATGTGAATGAATGTCAAAACGGAAGCCACGACTGTCACAGCTCAGCCTCCTGTTTCAACAGCCCCGGCTCTTTCCAATGTGTGTGTAAGGCTGGATATACTGGAGATGGAAGGAATTGTACAGGTAACTGACACTGAATCCTCCCAGTGATACGAATTTTCATTTCCTATTCTTTTATAATCATTGTGATCAAATTGCAAGATAGCAGGTTACGATTGAATCAATACCATCATCTTCCTGGTGTGGATGATGCATCTGCAAACTGTCTGGACCATCTAGGCCTTTGGGGAAGTAGAATTATAACATTCTTCATTTTAACATGTTGGGAGGTGTTCAAAAGCTGCCTCAAAATCACTTTTTGTGGTTTTGACAGAAAATGGAACCTTTCCTGAGGCAGTAACCCTGAGTAATAAAATTGTACAGAGGGAACTGAGTGTTTCAAAAATATCACACTGAAAGGTTAAAAACTGCATCGTGTTACTAAGAGGTAACCAGGTAGCCATCTTGTAATTGAGTGCATCACCCCAACTGGGTGCTGTGCCATCTGTATATGATTCTTTTTCTGGACTGAGGCAATCTTATTCAGCTGCATTGTGCTTAAAACTTCTCTTTCATTTTCCTCTCTGCAGTTATTGACATGTGTGTGAACAATCCGTGTGGACCCAATGCCTCCTGTACCCAGGTGAATGGAAGTTTCAGATGTTCCTGTGTGACTGGCTACACCTGGAATGGATCTGTCTGTACAGGTGTGTGATGGGAATCATTGAACTGAACTTACTGCTTCCATACAGGACTGGAGATTCTGTCAAGTTCCAAATCAGATCAGGACAGAGGTGGGATCAAAACATGTGTTCTGTAGTTTTGTTTTGCCATTGGACAAAGGATTGATAAATTTAGCATCAGATTGTGATCTCCCTCACAATGAGACATCCTGCTGCCCCTGATAGGGCTAAGACATGAAAAGTGACTCAATGTGGTGAGGAGGGGGAGTGCATTGAAGGTCTCTACAACTTGTACCCAGCAATGTGTGGGGAAGAGGAAATTTCCTGCTTTTCCCAATATATCAGATTCCCACATATTGAAACAATGTAAATGAGTGGGCAATGGGATGGAAGTCTTCACTGCAGCAGTAGCTTGGAGGGAGCATTCACATCAGAACCTGTTAATCATCCTGAAAATCATTCCATTGTCACACATAATTCTCACCAAGGAAGAGTGAAGTTAGAACAATAATAGAATTTAAACTTTATTTATTAGTTTCACAAGCTACTGACAAGAAATGTAAATCCACCAAATGGCAAAGGTTGCCATTAGTGGGCACTGATTGTTCTCCAAGATTCATGTTATTCAAGACTAAATCTAGATGTAATGGTAGATAATTTAATATTGACAAAGCTGCGATTCTCTAATAAACTCTTTCTTTCTTTGCAACTTCAGATGTGAATGAATGTCAAAGTGGAAGCCACGACTGTCACAGCTCAGCCTCCTGTTTCAACAGCCCCGGCTCTTTCCAATGTGTGTGTAAGGCTGGATATACTGGAGATGGAAGGAATTGTACAGGTAACTGATACTGAATCTATTTGGAGTTAAATTTTTCCATTTTAATTTCTTTTGTTTCTTTTTGAGGAAACTGAAAGTTCTCAGAGTTTATTCCAGGCACATGTTGACAATTCCTGGTCTGGATGATCCAACCATATACAGCGGGACCCGCTGGGATTTCAGAAGCAGTCATTTTAGCATTCTGAATTGTAACATGCTGAGAGGTGTATGGTGATTGAAAAGATTTCACTGCTCAATGTGTCATTGGATAGAAAATGGAACATTAACTGAATTCTGATCAAAGAGAAATAGCAGGGAGATAACTGTGTGTATTCCACATCTCATTCTGAAGGGTTGAAAATGTTCCATGTATCTGAAAGGCATTCAGGTTAAAGTTTCCTTTTCATTTAATTGACTGCATCTACCTCACTTAAAGCTGTTCTCTTTATCTGAAAATGATTCCACATTGAAGTGATCTTATTATGTAAACAATTACATTCATTTTATACACACAGTTATTGATGTGTGTGTGAACAATCCTTTTGGACTCAGTATCTCCTGTACCCAGCAAATTTTCTCCCTGCTGAGACCATGCTGGGTGCAGTCCAACACTATGCAGATACTGTCCAGCCCCTCATCCAGTGAGTCAGTGTCCGTCTCTTAACATTGACAGGAAGTATCACTGAGATGGAAGCTTCAGATGTTCCTGTGTGACTGGCTACACCTGGAATGGATCTGTCTGTACAGGTGTGTGATGGGAATCATTGAACCCATTGGGGAATGAACTGAATTTACTGCTATCATACAGGACTGGAGATTTTGTCAAGTTCCAAACCAGATCAGGAGTAGGATTAAGGTGTACATTCTGAAATTTGCTTCATCTTTGAAGAAATGATTTATTATGTTTAGTAACCAGGTTGCCCAGAATTTCCCAGCTGTTCTTGCCCCACCACCACTGCAAGCGAGAACAGAGAATCTGACTCAGCACATCTCCATTGTACAGCCCTGGGACCATAGAATCCCATCGGCACGAATGGCTGGAACATTGCAGCCATTATGCTTCCCCTCCCAATGAAACATCTCACTGATACTTCCTGATAATGCTAAGAGGCAGACACTGACTCACTGGGTGAGGGGTTGGACAGTTTCTACACAGTGTTGCACTGCACCCAGCATGGTCTCAGCAGGGAGAAAATTTGCTGGATACAGGAGGCATTGGGTCCACACGGATTGTTCACACACACATCAATAACTGTGGGTATAAAATGAATGTAGTTGTTTAAACACAACATGAATAAGATGACTTCAGTGTAAAATCATTTTCAGATAAAAATTTTCTTACTTCCTTTTCCCAGTGCCTTGGAATACTGGATTCCCACACATGGGAGTGATTGACACTGAGTTAAATGAGGTGGACATTGGGATGGAAGTCTACAGTGCAGCAGGAGCTACTGATTGAAATAGTTATGACCTTGGAAGGAGCATTCACATCACAATCTGTCTGACTGTTAATCAGCTTGACTATCATTCCACTGCCACACACAATTCTCTTCAAGGGAGGAATGAAAATCCAACAATAAAGAGTTTAAAGTTTATTTATTTGTGTCACCAGCTACTGACTAGAAAATGTAGAACCACAAAAGGGCTGAGCATGTCAGACGTGGGCACTCCAATTGTTCTCCAAGAGACGTGTTCTTCAAGCCTAAATTTGGGCATGTAGAAAGTTGAAGATTGAAAAAGCTGGAGATCCCTCAATGACCTCTTCCTTTCTTCTCAACTTCAGATGTGAATGAATGTCAAAGTGGAAGCCACGACTGTCACAGCTCAGCCTCCTGTTTCAATAGCCCCGGCTCTTTCCAATGTGTGTGTAAGGCTGGATATATTGGTGATGGAAGAAACTGTTCAGGTAAAAGATATTGAATCTTCCTAGTGACAAATCATCACATTTCCATCTCTTTTGAATTTGTACCCACAATATTTGGGTGTCTGCTCTGGACTGGAATAGGAATCACATTCAGAAACATCTTTGTCTATATAACATACCTGCTGACTGTCTGAGCTAACAAAGTCACTGGGAAGATCCCTTTAGTGATAATTCTTAAATGTTTAGGAATGAAGAAATGTATCTAATTTCTGAAATATTTGTGTTTGTCTCAAAATTGATTTCAGATACAAAGTAAACACTTTTACCAATTAGTATGTTGGAAAGCTCAGCAATAAGTTCATTTTAACCAATGGTTAAAAATTGGCCCAATGTTCAATCCTCATTGAGCAAATACATTGTCCTCTCCCAAGGTGCTCAACTTTATTCAGTTTCCTCATGGGAGCATTGTGATAATTGCTCCCGAATGTAGAATTTCAAATGCTCCGTCACAGAACGTAGTGAACATTCTCCTGTTTTGGTTGCGCCTGAGCCCAGGGAATCTGTAGAAAATTGGACATTTTGAAGTGAACACATTATTTGTGCTATTATTCAGCTATGTTTGTCTAAACCACCTATATTTTCACTATAGCTGCAGTTATTGACGTGTGTATGAACAATCCGTGTGGATCCAATGCCATCTGTACCCAGGTGAATGGAAGCTTCAGATGCTCCTGTATGATTGGCCACACCTGGAATGGATCTTTCTGTACAGCTGTGTGATGGGAATTATTGAACCCATTGGGGAATGAACTGAAATTACTGCTTCTGTACAGGACCGGAAATTTTGACAAATTCAAAACTAGACCATGCGGGAATGGTCATGTGGTTGAAGCCTAAATCTGGATTTGTTGGAGTATTTAAGATTGAAACAGTTGAAAGTCCTCCAATGAAGTCTTCTCTTTTCTTCTCTACTTCAGATGTGAATGAATGTCAAAGTGGAAGCCACGACTGTCACAGCTCAGCCTCCTGTTTCAACAACCCCGGCTCTTTCCAATGTGTGTGTAAGGCTGGATATACTGGAGATGGAAGGAACTGTACAGGTAACTGTTACTGAGTCGGCTAGGGAAAAAAATCTTCATTTTCTTCTTCGTTCTGAATACTTTATTATTAATTTGTATGCCGTAATGTCTGGGGGTTTATTCTAGCATGGAATGGGTTCGTACGCAGAAACCTCTTGGTCTATTTGATGTAGCTGCTCACTGTGTTCACCAAACGATTGACTTGGAGGATTTCTTTGGCGACAGTAATAAAATGTTGGGGAGTGAAGAGGTTTATCAGCTGCCTCGAAAACGATTAGGCTTGTCAAGTAAAATGTTTTGCTGAGTAAGGAAGTGGGGAAGCTAAAGGATAAAATCAGATACAACTCAAACTCTGATACAAGTTCAAACTTGGAAAATAATTTCCCCAACTTAGCTAAGTCCAATGTAAAAATACATGGAGAGTTTAAGGCCAGTGCTATGTCTTAACATTGTCCAACTGTCTCACTTTGTCCAAACTAAAGCTGCTTATCTTCACCCAGTTATAGTTCCACGGCCAATGGCAACGTCAACAGTGAGAAGGAGTAATGATCAAGATACCATTGTAGAAGAGTCCAATTTTGCTCTCGCACATTTCACAATTTGACCTCTATGATGAGATGGCGACTTTGCGATTTTACGGCTCTGAAACATAAGATCATTACAGGGAATTGTAGATGTTCCAGTGATCAGCAAATTCCACAGACCAAGAAAGAAAAGTGGTAAAATATCCAGGGGAATGAAAATTCACCAGTTACATATTTTTAGGATGTAAAAGACCAGCACTGTGACTTTGTCTAAACCAACTCTTTTCCTGTCTGCAGTTATTGATCTGTGTGTGAACAATCCATGTGGACCCAATGCCTCCTGTACCCAGGTGAATGGAAGCTTCAAATGCTCCTGTGTGACTGGCTACACCTGGAATGGATCTGTCTGTACAGGTGTGTATGGGAATCATTGAACCCATTGGGGAATGAACCGAAGGTACTTCTTCCATACAGGACTGGCGATTTTGTCAACTTCCAAGACAGGGGTGGGATCAAAGCATCTGTTCTGTAGTCTGCTTTGCCATTGAAAAAAGGATTGATAAGTTTTACACCAGACTGTGATTTCCCTCATAATGAGACATCCCACTGATAATTCCTGTTGGATCTATGACATGATCATTGACACATTGGATGAGGTCTCCACAAGTTGTTGATTGGCACCCCGCATTATCTGGGGAGAGGGATAGCTCCTTACCTTCTTTTCCCAGTGCCTCAGAATCCTGGATTCCCACACATGGAAATGTTTAAGTCTGCACACTGAGGTGGACACTGGGATGAAGGTCTTCACTGCAGTAGTACCTGCTGATTTAAGTAGTTATGACCTTGGAGGGAGTATTCACATCACAACCTGTCCAACTGAAAATCATTCCACTGCCGTACACAATTCTCTCCAAGAGAGGAGTGAAGATCTGAGAATAATCATTTAACTAATTTTGAATCTGTCCAAATAGCACAGCCTGTCAGAAGTGGGCACTCTGTGATCCTATTGCTCACTACTTCTGGATATTATAGATAATTGTTCTTCTAGAATCATGTGATTCAAACCTAAATCTGGGTGCATGTAGAGAGTTTAATGTTGTCAAAGCTCAGGATCCTCCAATGAACTCTTCCTTTCTTTCCAACTTCAGATGTGAATGAATGTCAAAGTGGAAGCCACGACTGTCACCGCTCAGCCTCCTGTTTCAACAGCCCCGGCTCTTTCCAATGTGTGTGTAAGGCTGGATATACTGGAGATGGAAGGAATTGTACTGGTAACTGACACTGAATATTCCCATTGACACATATTTTCATTTCCTATTCTTTTATAATCATTGTGATCAAATTGCAAGATGTCAGATTACGATTAAATCAATACTATTAGTTTCCTGGTGTATATGATGCAGCTACAAACTATCTGAACCATCTATTTGAAGAAATAGAATTAAAACATTCTTCATTTTAACATATTGAGAGGTGTTCGAAAGCTGCCTCAAAATCATTTGCATGACAGAAAATGGAACCTTTCCTGAGGCAGTAACCCTGAGTAATAAAATTGTCCAAAGGGAACAGAGTGTTTCAAACCCATCACTCTGAAAGATTGAAAACTGCTTCATGTAACTGACAGGTAACCAGGTTAATGTCGCCATCTTGTAATTAAGTGCATCACCCCACCTAGGTGCTGCGCCATTTCTATATATGATTCCTCTTCTGAACTGAGGCAATCTTCTTCAGCCGCGTAGTACTTAAACCATCTCTTTCATTTCCCTCTCTGCAGTTATTGACGTGTGTATGAATAATCTGTGTGGCCCCAATGCCATCTGTACCCAGGTGAATGGAAGCTTCAGATGCTCCTGTGTGACTGGCTACACCTGGAATGGATCTGTCTGTACAGGTGTGTGATGGGAATCATTGAACCCATTGGGGAATGAACTGCTTCCTTACAGATTTGGAGACTCTGTCAAGTTCCAAACCAGACCAGGACAGGGATGGGATTAAAACATGTGTTCTGTAGTTTGTTTTGCCATTGGGCAAAGGATTGATAAGTTTACCGTCATGCTATGATTTCCCTCACAATGAGACATCCTGCTGCCACTGACGGGGCTAAGACATAGAAAGTGACTCAATGTGGTGGGATGGGGCGGTGGACGTTGAAGGTCTCTACAAATTGTACCCAGCAATGTCTAAGGATGGGGAAATTTCTGCTTTTCCCAATGTATTGGATTCCCACACGTTGAAACAGTGCGAATGAGATGGACATCGGGATGGAAGTCTTCACTGCAGTAGTAACTACTGATTTAAATCGCTATGACATTGGAGGGAGCGTTCACATCACAACCTGTCCAACTGTTAATCAGCCTGACAATTATTCCACTGCCACACATAATTCTCTCTAAGGAACCAGGGCAGAACGGGACAGGGGTGGGATTAAGATGTATGTTCTGAAGTTCGCTTCATCTTTGAAAAGTGTTTTAAAAAATTTAGTAACCAGGTTGGCCAGAATTTCCCAGCCATTCTTGCCCCACCATCACCATAAGCGAGGTCAGAGAATTTGACTCTCAGGCAAATCTCCATTTACAATCCTGGGACCAGAGAATCCTGTCAGCATGAACAGCTGGAAAATTGCAGCCATTATAATTCTCCTCCCAGTGAAACATCCCACTGATACTTCGTATCAATATTAAGAGATGGACTTGCTGGATGAGGGGTTGGACGATATCTACATGGTATTGAGCTGCAACCAGAATGGTTTCAATAAGGTGGAAATTTTCTTACTTCCTTTTCCCAGTACCTTGGAATCCTAGATTCCCTCACATGGGAGTTATTGACACTAAGCGCAGATGAGGTGGACATTGGGATGGAAATTTTCACAGCAGCAGTAACTGCTGATTTGAAATAATTATGACCTTGGAGGGAGTATTTGCATTACAACCTGTCTGACTGTTAATTATCCGGACAATCATTCCACTGCCACACACAATTCTCTTCAAGGGAGGAGTGAAAATCCAACAATAGTAGAGTTTAAAGTTTATTTCTTTGTGTCACAAGCTGCTGACTAGAAAATGTAGAGCCACAAAATGGCTGAGCCTGTCAAAAGTGGGCACTCTGATTGTTCTTCAAGAGTCATGTTCTTCAAGCCTAAATTTGGGCATGTAGAAACTTTCGGATTGAAAAATTTGGAGATCCTTCAGTGAACTCTTTTCTTCTCAACTTCAGATGTGAATGAATGTCAAAGTGGAAGCCACAACTGTCATAGTTCAGCCTCCTGTTTCAACAGCCCCGGCTCTTTCCAATGTGTGTGTAAGGCTGGATATACTGGTGATGGAAGGAACTGTTCAGGTAAAAGATATTGAATCTTCCCAGTCGTAAATCATCCCATTTCCATCTCTTTTTAATTTGTACCCCAACGTTTGGGTGTCTGTTCAGGATTGTTATGGGAATCACATTCAGAAACATCCTTGTCAGTCATGACGTACCTGCCAACTGTCTGACTCACTGGGAAGATCCCTTTCGAGATAATTCTTTAATTTTTAGGAATGAGGAAATTTGTCCAATATCTGAAACATTTGTGATTGACTCAAATTTGATTCCAGATACAAAGTAAACACTTTTACCAATTAGTATGTTGGGAAGCTCAGCAATAAGTTCATTTTAACCAATGGTTAAAAATTGGCCCAACGTTCAATCTTCATTGAGCAAATACAATGTCTTCTCCTAAGTACTCAACTTTATTCAATTTCCTCATGGGATCATTGTGATACTTGCTCTATGTACAATCTCCAATACAGAATTCCAAGTGCTCCGTTACAAATATGACAAAACATTCTCTTGTTTTGATTGTGCCTGAGCCCAGGGAATCTGTAGAAAATTAGAGGCTTTGATGTGGACACATTTTTTATGCTATTATTCAGCTATGTTTGTCTAAACCACCTATATTTTCACATTAACTGCAGTTATTGATGTGTGTATGAACAATCCGTGTGGACCCAATGCCTCCTGCACCCAGGTGAATGGAAGCTTCAGATGCTCCTGTGTGACTGGCTACACCTGGAATGGATCTGTCTGTACAGGTGTGTGATGGGAATCATTGAATCCATTGGGGAATGAACTGAAGTTACTGTTTCCATACAGGACTGGAGATTCTGTCAAGTTCCAAACCAGACCAGGAGGGGGTGGTTGTGTGGTTGAAGCCTTAATCTGGGTTTGTTGAATATTTAAGATTGAAACAGTTGCAGACCATCTAATGAACTCTCTTCTTTTCTTTTCAACTTCAGATATGAATGAATGTCAAAGTGGAAGCCACGACTGTCACAGCTCAGCCTCCTGTTTTAACAGCCCCGGCTCTTTCCAATGTGTGTGTAAGGCTGGATATACTGGAGATGGAAAGAATTGTTCAGGTAATGAACAAACTCCTCATTTTCATTTTCATTCTGAATATTTTATGATTCACTTGTGTGCCATAATATCTGGGAGTCTATTCTAGCATGGAATGGGATCATATACAGAAACCTCTTGATCTACTTGATGTAGCTGCTCATTGTGTGCACCAAAGATTGACTTGGAGGATTCTTTTGGAGAAAATAACAAAATATTGGAGAATGAAGAGGTTTGTAAGTGACCTGAAATAGGCATAGCTGCCTGAAACAATTAGGTTTGCAAAGTAGAATATTTTGCTGAGTCAGGAAGTGGGGAAGTTAAAGAATAAAATCAGATACAACTCAAACTCTGACACAAGTTCAGACTTGGAAAACAATTTCCCCAATCTTAGCTAAACCCAGTCTAAAAACCCATGGAGAGTTTAAAGCCAGTGCTGTGTCCTAACATTGTCTAGTTGTCACGCACTGTCCGAACCTAAAGCTGCTTACCTTTATCCAGTTATAATTCCACAGCCATTGGCAGCATCATCAGAGAGAGGGAGCAAAGATCAAGAGACCATTAGGGCAGAATCCAATTTTGCTCTCTCACATTTCACAATTTGATCTCTACAAAGAGAAGAGGACTTTATGTGATTTTACATCTCTGGAACATAGGATCGTTACAAAGAATTGAAGGTGTTCCAGTGATCAGGATGTAAAAGACCAGCACTGTGACTTTGTCTAAATCAACTCTTATCCTCTCTGCAGTTATTGACATGTGTGTGAACAATCCATGTGGCCCCAATGCCATCTGTACCCAGGTGAATGGAAGTTTCAGATGCTCCTGTGTGACTGGCTACACCTGGAATGGATCTGTCTGTACAGGTGTGTGATGGGAATCATTGAACCCATTGGGGAATGAACTGAACTTACTGCTTCCATACAGGACTGGAGATTTTGTCAAGTTCCAAACCAGACCAGGACAGGGGTGGGATCAAAGCATATGTTCTGTAGTTTGCTTTGCCATTGGAGAAAGGATTGATAAGTTCCACATCAGACTTTGATTTCCCTCATAATGAGACATCCTGCTGACAATTCCTGTTGGATCTATGACATGGACATTGACACATTGGATGAGGTCACCACAACTTGTTGATCACCACCTCGCAAGGAGGGATAGCTCCTTACGTCCTTTTCCCAGTGCCTTGGAATCCTGGATTCCGACACATGTAAATGTTTGAGTCTGGACACTGGGATGAACACTGGGATGGAGATCTTCACTGCAGTAGTAACTGCTAATTTAAGTAGTTATGACCTTGGAGGGAGCATTCAGATCACAACCTGTCCAACTGAAAATCATTTCACTGCCGCACACAATTCTCTCCAAGCGACTAAGATTGAAACGGTTACAGGTGCTCCAATGAATCCTTCCTTTCTTGTCAACTTCAGATGTGAATGAATGTCAAAGTGGAAGCCACGACTGTCCCAGCTCAGCCTCCTGTTTCAACAGCCCTGGCTCTTTCCGATGTGTGTGTAAGACTGGATATACTGGAGATGGAAGGAATTGTACAGGTAAAAGATACTGAATCTTCCCAGTGGCAAATCATCCCGTCTCCATCTCTTTTTAACTTATAGCCACAATATCTAGGTGTCTGTTCCGGGCTGGAATGGGAATCACATCCAGAAACACCCTTGTCTATCTGACATACCTGCTGACTGTCTGAGGTAACAAAATCACTGGGAAGATCCCTTTAGTGATAATTCTAAAATGTCTGGGAATGAGGAGGTTTGTCCGATATCTGAAAAATTTGTGTTTGCCTCAAAATTGATTCTGAATACAAAGTAAACACTTATACCAAATTAGTAAGTTGAAAAGCTCAGCAGTAAGTTCATTCACAGGACAAGCTTTAAAGCAATGGAAAGTTGGAAAGTAAATTACAAAATCTAACAAGGCACTGATTTAAAAAAACATCAATGGTTAAGAATTAATCCAATGATCAATCCTCATTGAGTAAATTCAATATCCTCTCCTAAGGTGCTCAACTTTAATCAGTTTCCTCGTGGAGGCACTATGATACTTCCTCTATCGTACAATTCCGGATGTAGGATTTCAAATGCTCCATCCCACAATGGAGGGAACATTCTGTTGTTTTGATTGTGCCCGAGTCCGTGAAATCTGTAGAAAATTGGAGGCTTTGAGATGAACACATAGTTAGTGCTATTATTCAGCTGTGTGGTTTGTCTAACCCATCCATATTTTCACTAAAACTTATTGATGTGTGTTTGAACAATCCATGTGGATGAAATGCCTCCTGTAGTCAGCAGGATGGAAGTTTCAGATGTTCCTGCGTGACTGGCTATACCTGGAATGGATCCGTCTGTACAGGTGTGTGATGGGAATCATTGAATCCATTGGGGAGACCCTCACTCCAGTCGATTGATAGACTCCACAATATTATTCTTGAATCAAATTACTTCTTTATTAAGCAACATATAAAATGCCAATGCTTATCACAAACTATATCCTGTTTAAAACATAGAAATGATTCTATTTACCTTTGCTGCTGCCTCAAATTCTTCAGCGTAAGTTTAAATGTACCTGACAAAGGAACATCCAGACACGAAATGTTGGCTCTATTCTCACCCACAGATGCTGTCAGACCTACTGAGATTTTCTAGCATTTTCTCTTTTTGAATACTTTTGTACTGACTTCCAGTTGTGCAGACATTACCCCCCTCTAATGGCGCTGGGCAGGGATGAATGCGCATCGAACTCTGTCTTCAACCTGATAGCTTGAGGCTCCCTTCCACAATGCTTCTTGCTTTTGGTTATCATTCATTTGACTCGGTCTGTGACAATATTTACATCATCCTTGGGATTGTATGTCTGCTTGCATTTCTCTGTTCCTTGACAGGTTACCACATTGTCCATGTTGATGGCCTCCCCTCCTTCAGTCATTATCACTTACTTCTGTGTGATGGGTGATTGTTTACAACCATTTTTTCATCTGTGATCATTGGCATCTGAAACTAATAATCATCACTTTTTGAAGTCAGGAGTTCTCCTGCTTTCTTGTATGCTGTGGAAGAACTGCCTATGTGATTCCTTGTAGAATCACTATAACTTAGCTACATTTCCCAGCAGCCTTTAATGTCTCTCTTTCACTTTGCCAATTTTCCAACAACATTTGGGCAAGGGCCACATTTTCTTTGCAGTGCCTCGGAATTCTACATTCGCAAAGCCAGGGGCCAGAGAGAGAATTATCACATAACTGTCTCATGTCTACCACTCTCAGCATCTGCCTCTTTCCGCTTAATTTTTCTTCCTAAATCCCTCTCTCTCTGCCTCAGTATTGGGTTACTTACAAACATTTAAAACCTATTATAAAATATTGAAAATATTTAAAATTCGTAACATGCTTTAAAAGTTTCATAGTTCTTGAAAATGTTTCAAATCAGAACCTGCCACTGGACTGAAAACTGACCTCAAGGGATATTTATTCAGCTCCTGAGGTCAATGGTGGCCGTGACTTCACCAGCAATGTGTCAGGCTGGAAGAGGTCCCTGTTTGTCCTGGTGCCCGTCCCTGGTGTAGGAAGATGAGGACATTCTCACTTCAGCCAGCACACTAACTGAGCTTGTTTCTCTCTGTGCGGCCAGTGGAGAGATAATCGTTTTACTGCTGACTGGAAAAGTCCAACCCATAGTCACCAATTGTTAGCTTACTGTCTAAGGACAAGCTGCCTTGTTTTATCTACATTTTTCATTTTTTCTCTGTGATTTTCACAAGTTTCTTGCTTCAGTTTTCCTCAGTTTCATCTTTAATTCATTGAACATGCAGAAAAATCTTGTTACATTATCTCCCTACCCACCACCGAATGAATCATCTCACTGCTGATGTTGCAGTTGTACAGATATCCACCACAAAGACCAACTCTTTATATCACCAACTGAAGAATTCACCTTTTATTAGGGATGTAGAGACCAAGATTAAATCAGGCGTGTGTAACAGGAGAAAGTTTAATATTGACAAAGCTGAGGACCCTCCAAAGAATTCTTTTTTTCTTCTCAAATTCAGATGTGAATGAATGTCAAAGTGGAAGTCACGACTGTCACAGCTCAGCCTCCTGTTTCAACAGCCCCGGCTCTTTCCAATGTGTGTGTAAGGCTGGATATACTGGAGATGGAAGGATTTGTACAGGTAATTGTTATTGAATCATCTCAGAGGGAATTCATTCCAATTTCTATCTTTCAATTTTTTTTATTTCTATCTGGATATCTGACCTTTATTGTCATTGGGAATGGAAATCATACACAGAAACCTCTCACATCCTTTAATGTAACTGCTGTGGAGAAACATGACTATTCTGAGATATTTGGATGGTGGAATTTTCATTCCGATGGAAGTTCCTGATCTTGGATCTGTGGTCAGTAGTCTCAAACATTCTATTTAACTGGGAAAATCTAATGTTAAATTGTAGATGAAGAGAAACAGCAACAACAGAAAAGCCAATGTCAGTATTTCAAAGGGCACTCTCAAGAGAAATAAATAAAAACAAATTTCAGACATATTTTCTTTTGCTCCTGGTTTTTAAAGAGTAATCCAGGAATTAGAAATTTCCTTTGTAACCGTGAGCACAGATTGCTGTTCCTGCAGTGATCCCATGGAACCCTTGAGATTAATGATTTTTTGTTTTGGTCTTTAGAAATGATTGCAGGGACTCTGAGTTTAACATCCATCTCCAGCAGCAGTGCTGTGATCTCGTGGGCCCCTCTTGAGAATGTGAGTGCTCTGCAGGACTGCAGTCTGCACTATCACAATACTGGAACACCCAACACTGTCTACACTGTCAGCCTTATCTCAGCCAATACAGAGACACTGATCACAGGTAAGAAATGAAGGTAATCACCTTCCATCTATGTAGATAAACCTTATCATTCTGTAAAATTCACAGCAAAGTGAAGAAATCACTTGTCGTTTTCATGATCTTAGAACCTCTCAAGCTACTTTCTAGCCTCCAAAATCCATTTTGATGTGTATACATTGTTATAATCTCGGAAATGCAGCAACAAATTGTGTACACCAAATTCTTACAAGAAGTGCTGAATTATTTTAGTGATGTGCTGGAAAAACTCAGCAGGTCTGGCAGCATCTATGGAGAGCAAAGCTAAAACTCTTCTGTTTTCATTGCATATTGCCAGAATCTACAATCCAGTGTCCTATTTTAGTGATATTGGATGAGGGATGAATGTTGGCCAGTACAACAGAGAGAAGTGCCCTGATACTCTTTGAAATATTATTGTGAAATATTTCACATGCACCTGCAGACAGAGATGGGTCTCGGTTTATGGTTTCATCTGAAAATGAAGCCCTCCCTCAATGCTGTATTGCAATGCCAACTGAGATTTTGCACTCGAGTCTCTGGAGTGTGATATAACCTTCCGACTCAATTACCTCTGAGTTATGACTAAGACTTAAGTAGCAAAATTCATCTGCAGCTCATGAATGAGACTACTGTAGGTACAACAATCATTTGGGGCCACTTTGTAACTTTTTAGTTGAAAAGAATGTTTGCATCTCAAGTGCAGAAGAAATTTCAGATTTTATCTGACGTCACCTCGACTCCAAGAGTGGACCCCTGCAGCACATCTGACTTTCTCGCAGAACAGATAACAGTCTTAGATTACAAGGCTTTGAGTTTTAGTCAAACCGGATAATTCCTCCAAAGGTTGAATGGATTCTTCCACAAATGGCAATAGTCAAACTAATATTTCCAGGTTTACTGCCCAGTTAAGTGAGAGGACCTGAATTGACATGAATAGTGAACAGGATCCCTGGCTGATATTATTTTCTGCCTTAAAGCTGCAGCAAGAAGGTCAATTGTAGAAAACTGACCTAGTCTCAACATATCCCTGGGATCTAACTGGGGACATTCTTACTGAGTCATCAACCAAGTTAATGGACAGCCTTTTATTATGTAATATATCAGTAATTTCAGAATGAAGAATCAAGAGGTGCTAAGCAATTACAAACATAATTACAGTTGCAAAGATAAAATAATGGTCACATTTGCAATATTGGAGTTGGGTGAAAATCACTCTTTTATTTATTGCCAAGATGTGCCCTCCCTCAACTCTTCCTTTTACAGGAAGCTCTCCAGCTCTCCATTGTAAACACCAGAGAACCATTTTATCTGTTTTTCCCCAATTTATCTGTCAGCCCCTTGAGAGTGGTAAGGGAAACTGTTTTAAATATTCTGCCTTCGTAATGGTTCTGGGCTGAATGTATCCCTCGGATAATATTTTGAAGTCATTGCCCTTTTCTTTTCACCTCACACTCTATCACTGTTCCAAGTGGAAGTTTTGGCAATGGGAACATGATGTGAGAAGCAGAAAGAGTTGTCTGGTTTCCACCTGATAACGGACACATCAACATTGCACTCAGCTGCAGCTGAGAATCTGCCTGAAGATAGTTTGCAGTTTAGGTTGGCAAAGTACCAATCTCAGGGCAGAGCTTTGTGAAATCTTTAACATTCCTCCCATGGCATGGTGGCAGAGTGGTTAGCACTGCTGACTCACAGCCTCAGGGACTAGGTTTAACTCTGGCCTGGGATCACTACCTGTGTGGAGTTTTCACATTCTCCGATGTCTGTGTGGGGTTCCTCTGGATGATCCAGTTTCCTCCCACAGTTTGAAGATTTGAGGGTTAAGTTGTTTGGCCATGCTATATTGAGTGTCAGGAGGGTATAAATGTGGGGATGTGGGAATAGTGCCTGGGTGGGATTGTGGCTGGTGCAGATGTCTGCACTGTTGGGATTCTGTAATTCTATACATCTGTTCTGGATTGAATTTTAATCATTGGGAGTGTCATGTTGGCACAGTGGTGCAATGGTTAGTGCTGCTGCCTCACAGTTCCAGGAACATCAGTTTTAAACCTCAACCACCCAAAGCATTCAACAGGAATGTCTGAAGTTTTGAATTGCTCAGCACAGGAATGTTCCAGATTCATTTTTCACTCCCTGCTTCCAGTTAGATCTCAATCAGGTCCTAGTATGCCAGGTGTGACTCAGTGCTACTATTGCCCGAGATAGAAACTTGTAGGGATCATCAAACTCCAGATACCTGAGCATAAAGGCTAGGCTGACCCTTGTAGAGAGAACTGAGGGACTACTGCATTGTTAGGTGTAGAAAAGACCAACACTTTGTTGAATGAAGAAGATTCGCCGGGCTGATTATAAAGCAGAGCGAGGAAACATCACCTCCAATCCTTGGCCAATACTTGCAACTCAACCAGCCTCAGTAAAACAGATTGTCTGGTCAATATCTCATTGCTGCATGTGTGATCTTGCTGTGCACAAATGGGCTGCTGCATTGCCTACATTACAACAGTGACTCCACTTGAAACATACATCATTGATTTTAAAGCACTTTGGGACATCCTGATGGCATGAACGGTCCAGAGCGATATTACTAACTTCTGTCAGGAAAGTTCCTGGAGTCGGCAATAGGCCACAGTGGCTCCAGGTTAAGGGAGGAAAAATCATCCATGGATCCTGCTCCTAATCTAAAGTTTGTGTCATCTTTGCTCCCTGGACAAAGTGTGCAGTAAAGAATATGACACAATTCAAGGCAAACATCAGAGAGAACAATGTACTCCAACACAGAGCTGGTAGGGGAACAATGGAAATCTCTGAAATAAAGAGTAAACAATGTTTATGATTTAATCTAACAGAGACAATATTTATGTAGCTGCCACTGTTTTAGCATTATTACAAGAGTGATATGCATAACCCCAGGGAAATTCATCCCCACTATATGTAGAATCAAAGGAGTGACTATTTTCCATTGTGCCTGAGGGTGTGGGAGATTACACGCACAGCACGACTTTTTAGGAAACATGTCAATCTCACTGAGGAGTAAAAGCTGACTGATGGCCTCCATGAGGCTGGAATTAGAATGCCCTCCCTCATTCATTAGACCATTCCCCTATCTCTCCCTGCCTGCCCACTCACCTGCCCGACCCACACAATTCCCCCACCCCCACCACCACCACCGACACTTCACTCCCTTCTTAAAGATTCTAACAGACCTTTAATATTCCTGTCAAAGCTGAAAACACCATGTTAACCTGAGGGAAACAGCAAATGTCAGTCTGTTATTTTCTGACAAAAGTGGGCAGCTTGTTCCCAGGCTGTTCTGCTGCACCTCGCTCAAGGGCATCGTTGATATGTGACCAGTCAGACAAACCCCAAACATAGTTGTAGTTGGCATGTCTGAGCTGTAAGTCCTGAATGAGGAAAGGGAGGTTTAGAAGTAAATATTGAGAAGTATTTACTCTTGCTAAATAACTGGCATGAATTATTCTCACAGAATTCTGGTACTTTTATTTAATGTTGAATCTTTCTTTTCAGGTTTGGAACCAAACACAACTTACTCCATGGCCATTGAGTGTGTTTCTGCATTTAATGAGACACTCCTCTCCCAGTCTCTTAACATCACTACTCTCCCATGTATGTATTCACACACATTAATATTAGTGTCAGCTTGTCTTTCTCTCACAATTGGAGAACTGAAATGTTTTCCTCAATCTAACTGAGTCTTTGTTTTATTGGCAGCTTCAAGATTCCTCAGTAATGTGAATGTTTCTGAGATAACCTCATCTACCGCTGTGATCAGCTGGGATCCACCCACCTCCGATGCTGCCCTGGTTTCGTGCTATTCCATTAGCTACGGCCCCTCTGGTAGTGACAGAGCGATGAAGAATCTAATTGTTTTCCCTCTAAATACCAGTGTGATCCTCACAGGTAAAGACACAGTCAGTGCAACTAACTCTGAGGAACCAGAAGACACTTTGACATGAGCTGCAGGAGCATGCAAGTGGGAAATGTGTGGGTGTGTCCTGGCAAGCCAATGATAGGGCGGCAGGATGGAGGTGGAGATGGGGGAGGGGGGTAAAGGCAGCATTGGCCTTTCACCAGGTGCGTATGTGATGCGGCTGAGAGATAATTAAAGTCAAGATCATTAAAAAGGAAGAGTATGCATGTCGTTGATTTGTGACTTAAACTCCCATTGTAGTGGAGTGCGTATCAGTTAAGTCTCATGTCTATTGACAGCACCAACTGAGGCCAATAGAACTGTTTTACTTGAGACCTGAGCATAAAATGATTGTTGCAGTTCAGGGAACCCCATATGGAATTCCCAATGTTTATTTCCCAGTTTGAGATTTTAAAGGATCATGCAGAATTTCATTGCATGAGAGAAGAATAGAAAATGAGGCAGCATAAGACAGAGGTACACAATCCACAATATATGAAAACAGAAATAATTTTTATCCATGCAGATCTGAAGACACAAATGAGGGTATCTGATTGGGAAAAATATGTTTCTGTGAAGGAGCAATATAGGAATTGTACCATCTCCATGAAGTGTTCCAGCCACTATCAGCTGCATGGATTGTTCTGTGTCTATAAATGTGGAAGTGATGATCACATTATAATATCCCTGTTAAATGCTTCGATTTAACTGACTCCATCACGTTCTCAGGCAGCACATTTCAGATCTTAACTAATGTAGTACTCATTTTCTCTTTAAGTCTTTTACCATTGACCTTAATCCTGTCTCCATTTTTAAAATGGGACCAAAGTCACCAATGTATCTGGTTATTTCTTTTTAACAGGTCTGAATGAGTCAACACCGTACACTGTCAGTGTTGTTGTGAAAATGTTGTCTGGAGAAAAGGACATTGGTTCAATGTTGCATTTTCAAACCAAAAGCTGTAAGTATTGTTAACATTCCAAACTGTTAACTTTTTTCAGACAGTAGAAATTGTATAGGTAACAACACTTAATATTCCCTGGGAAATATTTCCAATTTCCATTTCTTTGAACCCATGGGGAAGAAATTACAAATCTCTGAGAGAATGGGCCCTATTTTACCATTGCCTTGCGCCAGTTTTCAGGCATGGAAACGTGGTAAATTCGGGCAAGAGGCCGTTAACATGATCTGCATCTGCGTCCATGCAGATTGCCACTTCACCAAAACCCGGGAATGGCAACAATCCGCTTCGCACTCAAAACGGCACAATGATGATTTAAATGCATTTACATGCACTTAAATTGAACTAAAGAACTGCCCACCCAACTTTATCAGCTTTACCACCATGTTTGTTAATCCCCCCCTTATCACAGCATTTGCCAATCCGGAACCGTACCATAATGGCGCTGCTAAATAAAATTCTGAATCGGGTGTTCCAGTTTCTGAAGAGTGCGTTCAGTGTTTTCAAATGCTGACTGACTCTGCTCACTGATCAGTGGATTTGGCGGGGCGAGGAGATGGGTCAGATCATTCTCTGGTTGGAAGGTGGAGGAGGGGAGTGAGGTCAGATCGTTTTCTGGTTGGGACTCGGGGAGGAGGAGGAGGGGTGTCACATGCATCTTTGGCAAGGGAGAAGGGCTGATTGTTGTCTGGTGTTGCGGGGAGGATACAGGTCAAATGTTCTTCTGGAGGAGAGGGGGAGTGAGGCTAGATCATTCTCTGTGGGAGGGGAGGTGAGGGTGACGGAGTGAGGCAAATTCATTGTTGCGGGTTAGGGTGTGAGCAGGATCGTTGCATGGGAGGTGGCAGAGTGAGCCAGATTGTTATCTGGGAGTTGGGGGGAGAAGGGAAGCGGGTAAGATGAATCTCTGGGCGGGTGGGCAGATGAATCTCTGGTGGGCGAGCAGATGGGTCTCTGTGGGGGGGCAGATGGATCTCTGGTGGGATGGGGTAGATGCTTCTCTGGTGGGGGGACAGGGGCAGGGGGTCCACTGCCACTTTGTGGGCAGGCAGTTAAGGAAGGGAGGGGCAGCAATGGCAATCAGTCTGGAGAGAGTGGATAAGGGGGACAGTGAAGTGTGTGGGTAGTAGGGGGGTAAATCAGGGGGACAGTGATGTGTGTAAGTACTAGGGGGGGATAAGGGGACAGTGATGTGTGTAGGTTCTAGGGGGTGGATAAGGGGACAGTGATGTGTGTGAGTAGCGGGTTGTGAGGATTAGCAGGACAGTGCTGTGTTGGGTAGTGGTGAGGCTGCATAAGGGGGACAGTGATGTGTGTGAGTAGCGGGGTTTGTGAGGATTAGCAGGACAGTGCTGTGTATGGGTAGTGGTGAGGCTGCATAAGGGGGACAGTGATGTGTGTGAGTAGCGGGGTTTGTGAGGATTAGCAGGACAGTGCTGTGTATGGGTAGTGGTGAGGCTGCATAAGGGGGACAGTGATGTGTGTGGGTAGTGGAAGGATGGATAAGAGAGACAGTGATGTGTGTGGGTAGTGGGGGGTAGATAAGGGAGACAGTGCTGTGTATGGGTAGTGAGAGAGTGAAAGGGGGACAGTGATGTGTGTGAGTAGTGGAAGGATGGATAAGGGAGACAGTGATGTGTGTGGGTAGTGGGGGGGTAGATAAGGGAGTTAGTGATGTGTGTGGGTAGTGGGGGGGTAGATAAGGGAGTTAGTGATGTGTGTGGGTAGTGGGGGGGTAGATAAGGGAGACAGTGATGTGTGTGGGTAGTGAGAGAGTGAATAAGGGGGACAGTGATGTGGGTGGGTAGTGGGGTGATGGATAAGAAGGACACTGATATGCGTGTGCACCGTCGCTCCTGCTTTTCACTCCCAGTCCACTTTTTGCAGCTCGGGAGCGATCTGACACGGCCAGGCTTTTTCAAATTTTTTTCTAACTCTGCATGTGCAGATCAGAGCTCCGATCATTCTGGCCATGCTAAGCCCCGCTCACAGAGTGAATGGGACTGGAAATGGCTGAGAGCATATGGGGGCACCTGAAAGCAGATTTCCAAATCAGATCTGCATTATGCCCAGATTCAGCACTTAGAATGAAAATGTTAAAATCAGATCCCATGTCTCAGTCAAACCCTGGCAATTTCCTGGTCTGGATGACTCATCCACACACTGTCTGAACCAGCTGGGCAATAGGAAGGGGGAAATGATCACATTCTAAATGATAACATGCTGGAAGGTGTAAAAACCCTGAATGTCAGAGCATCAGAGTCCATTATTGGATAGAAAATAAAAAATGAATCCATCAATAGGGAGCAGCAAAAAGATTTGTTAAGATTTGGAGCTTTTAATGAGATCAATGAGCACATATTTGAGGGGAATAGAGTTGAGTGACAGGAAGCAAAGAGTAATGATGAACAGTTGTTTCTTGCATTGCAAGAAGGATATAGAAGGGTTTACCAGGAGTCAGTCATGTACTGAGACCATTGCGTGCATTGTAGTGCACGAGGAACAATGCCAGAATTTGCAGATGATGTGAAATGTGATAATATACTGAATCATGAGGAAGACAGTAATAAACTTCAAGAGGTAAAATGTGGGGACAAGTAGTGGTGATCTTGAAGATTAGTTTAGCAACAATTAAGATATCTAATGATGCCCTCCAAACAGAATTGGGTAATCAGTTAATGGAAGGATATTCCAGGATTATGGGGGTAAGATAAAGGGCCACACAGCCTTATGCCAACAAAGTATAACGACATGACTGTTCCAGGGAGCTGGAACAGGCTCAGCAAACTGAAAGACAACATTTTTAATGTAAGCACTCTGTGATTCTCCATCAGCACAGAGAGAAATGTGAGCCTTCCATAAATCTCCCCTTGAAAAGGTGAGAGATGCTTGGTGTATTTTAAAGGCACCAGGTTTGTTTTCTTCCTGTCATTGCCTCTATCTCCCCATGATCCTTAAGAACAATAATTTTGCCACCGCAATCTTATCCATGGATTCCATTCAGAAATATTGTGATTCCTCTCAAGCATCTCATGTGATTTTACGTCTGCAGTGATTGACATGTGTGCAAACAATCCATGTGGACCCAATGCCACCTGTACCCAGCAGGACGGAAGCTTCAGATGCTCCTGTGTGACTGGCTACACCTGGAATGGATCTGTCTGTACAGGTGTGTGATGGGAATCATTGAACCCATTGGGGAATGGGGCGAAGTTACTGTTTCCTTATAGGACTGGAGATTTTGTCAAGTTCCAAACCAGACTGGGACAGGGATGGGATTGGGGTGTGTATTTTGGAATTTATTTTATTGATGATGAAACCTTTAACATGAACGGATACTTGTTATACTGAAAGAGGCTACCTTCATACGTGAAGAATTATGAGTTAATGAAGATATCAGGGCCTATCTGTTAAATTATATCCAGCTCAGGAAGATGAGAAAAACAATATATCTGGAATGTGTGGAGAAATCTCTCGCATCTCATGTTCAAAGTTGCCTTTTAGTGTCACAAACTACTGACTAGAAAGTGTAAACCCACAAAATGACAGAACCAGTCAGAAGTAGGCACTCTGATTATTCTCCAAGACTTGTGTTGTTCAAGCCTAAATCTGGGTATATAGAGAGCTTAATATTGACAAAGTTCAGGGTCCTCCAATGAACTCTTCTTTCCTTCTCAACTTCAGATGTGAATGAATGTCAAAGTGGAAGCCACGACTGTCACAGCTCAGCCTCCTGTTTCAACAGCCCCGGCTCTTTCCAATGTGTGTGTAAGGCTGGATATACTGGAGATGGAAGGAATTGTACAGGTAACTGATCCCAAGTCCATTTGGAGTCAAATATTTCCATTCTAATTTCTTTTATTTCTATCTAAGGAAATTGCAAGTTCTCAGAGTTTATTCCAGGCACCTTTTGGCAATTCCTGGTCTGGATGATCCAACAATGCACACCGGGACCTGCTGGGACTTCAGAAGCAGAAATTCTAACATTCTGAATTGTAACATGTTGGGAGGTGTGTGGAGATTGAAAAGGTTTCACTGCCTCAATGTGTCATTGGATAGAAAATGGAACATTAACTAAATTCTGAGCAAAGAGAAATAGCAGAGAGATAATTGAGTGTGTTCCACACCTCATTCTGAAGGATTGAAAACTGACCCATATACCCTGAGACACACTCAGGTTAAAGTTTCTTTTTCATTTAATTGGCTGCATCTCCCTCACTTAAAGGTGTTTTCTCTTTATTTGTGAGCAATTCCTCACATTGAACTGATTTATTCACGTTGTATTTAAACAATTCAATTCATTTTATATCTGCAGTTATTGACATGTGTGTGAACAATCCATGTGGACCCAATGCCTCCTGTACCCCGGTGAATGGAAGCTTCAGATGCTCCTGTGTGACTGGCTACACCTGGAATAGATCTGTCTGTACAGGTGTGTGATGGGAATCATTGAACCCATTGGAAAATGAACTGAACTCACTGCTTCCATACAGGACTGGAGATTCTGTCAATTTCCAAACCAGATCAGGACAGGGATGGGATTAAGGTGTATGTTCCAAAGTTTGCTTCACTTTTGAAAAATGATTTAAAAAGTTTAGTAACCAGTTTGGCCAGAATTTCCCAGCTGTTCTTGCCCGCTGCCGCTACAAGCGAGGATGGAGAATTTAACTCAGCAAATCTTCATTCACAGCCCTGGGACCAGAGAATCCCAACGGCATGATTGGGTGGAAAATTCCAGCCGTTATGATTTCCCTCCCAATGAAACATCCCACTGATACTTCCTTTCAATGTTAAGAGATGTACACTGACTCATTGGGTGAGGGGTTGGAATGTATCTGCACAGTGTTGGACTGCACCCAGCATGATGTTGGTAAGGGAGAAATTTCCTTACGTCCATTTCCCAGTGCCTTGGAATTCTGGATTCCTTCACGTAGGAGTGATTGACACTGAGCCAAATGAGGTGGACACTGGAATGGAAGTCTTCACTGCAGCAGGAGCTGCTGATTGAAACAGTTATAATCTTGGAGGGAGCATTTACATCACAACCTGTCCATCTATTATTTATTGCATTGTGAAAATCATTCCACTGACACACACAATTCTGTCCAAGGGAGGAGTGAAGTTACAATAATAATAGAGTTTAAAGTTTATTTATTAGCGTCTCAAGGTTCTGACTAGCAAGTGTAAACCCACAAAATGGCAGAGCCTGTCAAAAGTGGGCACCCTGATTGTTCTCCAAGAGTCGTATTCTTCAAGCCTAAAGCTGAGTATGTAGAAAGTTTAAGATTGAGAAAGCTGGAGATACTCCAATGAACTCTTCCTTTCTTCTCAACTTCAGATGTGAATGAATGTCAAAGTGGAAGCCACGACTGTCACAGCTCAGCCTCCTGTTTCAACAGCCCTGGCTCTTTCCAATGTGTGTGTAAGGCTGGATATACTGGAGATGGAAGGAATTGTTCAGGTAAAAAATATTGAATCTTCCCAGTAGTAAATCATCCCATTTCCATCTCTTTTTAATTTGTGCCCACAATACTTGGGTCTCTATTCAGGGCTGGAATAGGAATCACATCCAGAAACATCCTTGTCTATGTGACATACCTGCCGACTGTCTGAACTAATGGGAAGTCACTGGGAAGATCCCTTTAGTAATAATTCTAAAATGTTTGGGAATGAGGAGATTTGTCTGATGTCTGAAATATTTGTGATTGCCTCAAAATTGATTCCAGATACAAAGGAAACATTTTTACCAATTAGTATGTTGGAAAGCTCAGCAATAAGTTCATTTTAACCGATGGTTAAAAATTGGCCCAATGTTCAATCCTCATTGAGCAACTACTAAGTCCTCGACTAAGGTGCCTAACTTTATTCAGCTTCCTCATGGGAGCATTGTGAAACTTGCTGTATCATATAATCCCCGATGTAGAATTTCAAACTTCCCATCATAGAATGGAGAGAACATTGTCTTCTTTTGATTGCGCCTGAGCCCAGAAAATCTGTAGAAAATTAAGACTTTGAAATGAACATATAGTTTCTGTTATTATTCAGCTGCTTGGTTTGTCTAAACCACCTATATTATCACTATAGCTGCAGTTATTGACACATGTGTGAGCAATACGTGTGTGTGAACCCAATGCCTTCTGTACCTAGCAGGACTAAAGCTTCATGTGCTCCTGTGTGACTGGCTACATCTGGAATGGATCTGTCTGTACAGGTGTGTGATGGGAATCATTGAACCCATTGAGGAATGACCTGAACTTACTGCTTCCATACAGGACTGGAGATTTTGACAAGTTCCAAACCAGACCACGCAGAGATGGTGGTATGGTCGAAGCCTAAATCTGGGTTTGTCGAGTGTTTAAGACTGAAAAAGATGCAGATTGTCCAATGAACTCTCTTCCTTTCTTGTCAACTTCAGATGTGAATGAATGTCAAAGTGGAAAGCACGACTGTCACAGCTCAGCCTCCTGTCTCAACAGCCCCGGCTCTTTCCAATGTGTGTGTAAGACTGGATATACTGGAGATGGAAGGAATTGTACAGGTAACTGACATTGAATCCTCCCAGGGAAAAAAATCCTCATTTTCATCTTCATTCTAAATATTTTATTATTAACAAATATGTTGTAATGCCTGGGAGTCTATTCTAGTATGGAATGGGATCATATATAGAAACCTGTTGGTCTACTTGATGTAGATGCTCACTGTCTGCACTAGCGATTGACTTGGAGGATTCCTTTGCTGACAATAATAAAATGTTGAAGAGTGAAGAGGTTTGTAAGCGACCCAAAATATATGCAGCTGTCTCAAATGATTAGGAAGTAGAATATTTTGCTGAGTTAGGAAGTGAGGAAGCTAAAGAATAAAATCAGATATAACTCAAACTCTGATACAAGTTCAAACTTGGAAAATAATTTATCCAACAGCTAAATTCAGTGTAAAAACACATGAAGGGTTTAAAGCCACTGCTGTGTCCTAACACTGTGTAGCTGCCATGCATTGTCTGAACCTAAATCTGCTCACCTTTACCCAGTTATAGTTCCTCGGCGAATAGCAATGTCAACAGTGAGAGGGAGCAATGATCAAGGTACCATTGTGGAAGAGTCCAATTTTGCCCTCTCACATTTCACAATTTGATCTCTATGATGAGAAGGGGACTTTATGCGATTTCACAGCTCTGAAACATAGGATCATTACAGAGAATTGTAAGTGTTCCAGTGATCAGCAAATTCCACAGCCCAAGGATGAAAACTGTTAAAATACCCACAAGAATGAAAATTTACCAGTTATATATTTTTAGGATGTAAAACACCAACACTGTGACTTTGTCTAAACCAACTCTTTTTCTCTCTGCAGTTGTTGATTTGTGTATGAACAATCCGTGTGGACCCAATGCCTCCTGTACCCAGCAGGATGGAAGCTTCAGATGCTCCTGTGTGACTGGCTACATCTGGAATGGATCTGTCTGTACAGGTGTGTGATGGGAATCATTGAACCCATTGGGGAATGAACTGAACTTACTGCTTCTATACAGAGCTGGAAATGTTGTCAATTTCCAAACCAGACTGTGACAGGGGTGGTATTCAAAGCATGTTTTCTGTAGTTTGCTTTGCCAATAGAGAAAGGATTGATAAGTTTTACATCAGACTGTGATTTCTCTCACAATGAGACTTTCCGCTGACAATTCCTATTGGATCTCAGACATGGACAGTGACTCGTTGGATGAGGTGATAATTGTCTCCACAAATTGTTGATCAGCACCTCACATGGTCTGGGGAGGGAGATATTTCCTTATGTTTTTTTTTTCCAGTGCCTCAGAATCCTGGATTCCCACACATGGGAATGTTTGAGTCTGGACACTGAGGTGGACACTGGGATGGAAGTCTTAACTACAGCAGTAGCTGCTGATTTAAATAGTTATGACCTTGGAGGGAGCATTCACATCACAATTTGTCAGACTGAAACTCAGCCTGAAAATCATTCCACTGCCACACATAATTCTCTCCAAGGGAGGAGTGAAGATCTGAGAGTTATCAATTACTGTCAGAAGTGGGCATTCTGTGATCCTATTGTTCCCTAGTTCTGCATATCTGTAGATGATTGCTCTTCTAGAGTCATGTGATTCAAACCTAAATCTGGGTGTACGTAGAGAGTTTAATATTGACAAAGCTGGAGATCCTCCAATGAACTCTTCCTTTCTTTCCAACTTCAGATGTGAATGAATGTCAAAGTGGAAGCCACGACTGTCACAGCTCAGCCTCCTGTTTCAACAGCCCTGGCTCTTTCCAATGTGTGTGTAAGGCTGGATATACTGGAGATGGAAGGAATTGTACAGGTAACTGATACTGAATCTTCCCAGTGGCAAATCATCCAGTGTCCATTTCTTTTTAATTTGTGTCCACAATGTCTGGGCGTCTGTTAAGGGCTGGAATAGGAATCACATCCAGAAACGTCCTTGTCTATACAACATACCTGCTGACTGTGCTAACAGAGTCACTGGGAAGATCCCTTTAGTGATAATACTAAAATATTTGGAAATGAGGAAATTTGTCTGATGTCTGAAATATTTGTGTTTGCCTCAAAATTGATGCCAATAGAAAGGAAACAATTTTACTGATTAGTAGGTTGGAAAGCTCAGCAATAAGTTCATTCACAGGAAGCTGGTTTTAGATTTTCTGGTTTTGTAGCGGGGCATGGCTGGAAAATCCCACCCTGTGTGACCATAGTGGGTCTGACTCTGTCCTCACTCTGAGTTTACAGACACCCACTTTCCAATAGGAGTAGCTGGGTTCCAATCAGGGGTTAGAATGATTATTTTATCTCCCAGCCTAGGAGAGCAGAGATCATTTCTAACCCCCAACTGCTGCCCTAACTGAGCTCAGTAACACAGTGCAGATGGGAAACTTCCTATGCTGTGAGCCTCAATGTTACAGCATATGGGGCCTTTACCCATTAAAACATCATACTGAATCAATTCATTGTTTGCCAGAGTTATCTGTTTCGAGCCTCAGTCTGGGCATGTAGAAAGTTTAAGATTGACCAAGCTGGGAATCCTCCAATGAATTCTTCCTTTCTTCCCAACTTCAGATGTGAATGAATGTCAAAGTGGAAGCCACGACTGTCACAGCTCAGCCTCCTGTTTCAACAGTCCTGGCTCTTTCCAATGTGTGTGTAAGGCTGGATATACTGGAGATGGAAGGAATTGTACAGGTAACTGACTCTGACCAGGAAAAATATTTCCACTTCTTATTCATTTATAAGGAGTGGCTGATTGATGAAACTAAGCATGTCAAATACCTTCTTCACCACTCTGTCCACTTGTGACTCCACTTTCAAGAAGCTATAAACCTGTGCCTTAGATCTCTTTGTTCTGTAACTCTTCCCAACGCCCTACATTAACTGAGTAAGTTCAATGTATCAAAATATATCACCTCGCATTTGTCTAAATTAAAGTCTAGCTGCTATTTGTCAGCCCCACTGACCCAATTAATCAAAATCCCTTTGCAATCAGAGATAATTTTCTTCACTGTCCAATATGCCACAATCTTGAGTGTCCTCTGCAAACTTACTAACCATGCATCCTATATTCCATCCAAATCATTAATGTAAATGACAAATAACAGTGGACCCAGCACTGATCCCTGAGGTACACCACTGGTCACAGGCCTCCAGTTTGAAAAACAACCCTCTATAACCATTCTCTGGCTTCTGTCAAGATGCCAATTTTGTATCCATTTAAATATCATATCTCACCCTGGATCCTGTAAGATTTAACCTTATGCAACAACTTATGATGCAGTACCTTGTCAAAAGCCTTGTTAAAGTCCAGGTAGACAACATCAACTACACTGCCCACATCTACCTTCTTGGTTATCCATGCAAAAAACTATATCGCATTTCCACACATTGAAGCAACACAAATGAGATGGACACTGTGATGGAAGTCTTCACTGCACAAGTAGCTGCTCATTTAAATAGTAATGACTTTGGAGGGACCATTCGCATCACAACCTATCAGACTGTTAATTGGTCTAAAAATCATTTGAATGCCACACACAATTCTTTCCGAGAAAAGAGTGGAGATCTGGGAATAATCACCTACTGATTTTGGATATGACAGTGCACAAAATGGCACAGCCTGTTAGATGAGGGCACTCTGTGATTTTATTCCTCCCTCATTCAGGATATCTGTAGATGATTGTTCTAGTATAGTCGTGTGATTCAAGCCTAAATCTGGGTCTATGTAGAGAGTTTAATATCAACAAAGTTCAGGATTCTCCAATGAACTCTTCCTTTCTCCACAACTTCAGATGTGAATGAATGTCAAAGTGGAAGCCACGACTGTCACAGCTCAGCCTCCTGTTTCAACAGCCCCGGCTCTTTCCAATGTGTGTGTAAGGCTGGATATACTGGAGATGGAAGGAATTGTAAAGGTAACTAACAGTCAATATTCATATGGAAAAATTAGATTCTTTTTAATTTCTACCTCCCCAATACCTGGAAGTTTGATCCAGTCTACTCGCCTCTTGTCTCATGGATATAACTGCTTGGTGCCTGAATCAGTTGAGTCACTGGGATGATCTCTTTAGTGGTAATTATAAATTTAATTGAAAATAATCTTTGAAATAAATGTGACTGCCTCAAAAATCATTCCAAATAGAAAATAAAATGTTGTGCTAGATCTATGGAGTGAGGACACTGAGCAATGAATTCAAACACAACTCCAATTTTAAACAAGGTCAAAGATGGAACATAAATTGCCCAATGTATCTGAACTGACTGCCCCTGGTATGCGCTTTCTTTTGAAGGAAGCCACACCATTTATTATTTTCTTATGCGAGGTGAAGCAAACCTGGGCAAACTTCTTCAAACAACCCCAATCCAATCTCAGAACTCCCAAGTGAAACTTTCAGAGTGTCGTAGTGCTTCCTTTCACCACCAGCTGAGTGTACACTCGGCTCGAGCAATTCACTTTGGTAAACAAGTCTTTGGCGTTCTGGCTATGTGACCAGCCCAACTCAGATGTTGCTATTTCATAATAGTGAGAATGCTTGGCATGCCTGTTTGGGTGAGACCTCAGTGTCTGGTTTCTTGTTCCACTATCTGATCTTCAGAAATTTCTGAAGGAAACCTGAGTGAAAGTGGTGGAGGTTCTTGGCAGGATGTTGGTAGACAGTCCGAGTCTCCCATGCATCAAATAGAGTGGACAGGACTATGATTCCATAGACTGGCACCATGGAAGGCAGATTTAGTCAACTTTGTTCCCAGACTGATGTTCAAAAGCTGCCAAAAGCTGCACTTTCTTTGGCAATTCTCACAAATATCTCATCATCAATATAGACAGCTTGAGAGATTGCACTGCCGAGATTAGTGAATGCACTGCTGACAGGTTCTGGTCATGGATTGAAAATGTTTGCCTTGGGATAAGGCTTTCCTGGAGCAGTCTGGCATGTTACTTCAGTTTGTCTTGTGCTGAAATTGTTTCACACATTGAAGGGAAAATTGCTGCTCCATTGCACATCCAATTCTGAACCAGCAGCTGGTGCATGTCATTGGCAAACTGGAAATGGTAAGCTGTGCATTGGGAACATTGGTCTTTTCCTGGAGTGGTCTCAGATTGAGCAACTTCCCATCTGTATGATATCCAATTTCAACACCAAGATCATGGAAGCCAATCGCAAGCACGGCTGGGGAAATATGCTTAGAGAATTTGTGTTAGTCCTGCTTAACTCCACTAGTGATTGGGAATGGGTCAAAGGCTCACCATCATCCAGAGCATGAGTGACCACATTGTCATAGAACTGTCGAACCATTGTGATGAGCCTCTTAGGGGCAGCTGAATTTCTTTCTCCAAAGACCTCTTGGCTGACTGTGTCAAAGGCCTTGGTCAAGATATCTGGAAATAGATCCAGATGGATTGGATGACCAGGTGTCCCCTGCATTTTGTCAAACTTTACGTGTTCCCAAACTGGTGTTGACCCATTTTCAAGGCTTTGAAACTTGGACTGATCATGCCTGCTCAGTCTGCTGGAACTAGTCTTCATGTAGTGGGTAGAGAGATCCCCAAGTGACCAAGGGTAAGACACCTGCTGGTTACCCTCACCTGGTTTCACCTGCCTGTGGGAAGCAATTTACCTGGTATTACAAAGAACTAACATTGTTTGAACCAATTCATGTTTTCTTTCTCTGTTCACAGCTTGCATTTGTCCACCAGAAATCATACCAGGAACAGCGAATCAGCCAGCACTTTCAGCACATCCCTGTCCCTGTGTATCTGGTTTCATCATGTCCAATGACTTCCCGAGTCTGTACCTGAACAGTGCAGACATGTACTGGTTCTTCAACATGACCCTGTTGTCCAACGCGACTCGACAATATAAAGGTAAAGATAAACTTCATTCCCAAAATGAAAATAAGGACATTGAACTGCTGCACTTTCCACTGAGAAAAAGGCAAATTCTTGGGAGAGAAGGTGTGTGAGCTGCTTCTTGGTCCAGTCTGGAGATTTCAAACACTCCTTGGATGGTGCTCTGAGAGGTTTGAAACATGACATCATGGCTCACCCTTCCTCGCCATTAGTCTCGTGACACATTAATCATCATTGTAGTCAGTGATTAAAGGCCGTGGCGACACTCACAATCCTTTGATCTTGAGAAACCCCTCCATCCAGCATGTGGTTTTTAACCACTATGAGCTGACATGTGACTCATTCAGTCCAGCTTCAGGGTAATGAGAGAAGAAAGTTCTCTTCATGATTATTTCGCCAATCATTCAATCTGCGGCAATTTGAGACAGTCACCAACACAGATTTAGCTCCATCAGGAATGAGAGCTTGATGGCTGGGAATTAAGAATAGGCCTGACTGAGCTGGATTTCCAGGATTTCGTGTGGCTTGTGTTATAACGTTTCTGTCAATATAAGTTGTTATTGAGCCTCAGTCTCGATTACTTGTTTGTATCTAGACAGAGACTTGAATTCATCATCTTCTGACTCAGAGGTGAGATAGTTACCTGCCTAGGCAGCCATGTGTCCAACAACATGAGGGCACCAGGATTATAAAATCATATTGTCCATGTTCGAAGCAATGAGTGATCCAGGGACGCTCTATACAAATAGAGCTTCCACTAACTACGTCTATTTTTCTGTTCACAAACAGGAATCCGATTCAAGGTGAAGTCTCTATCTGTGGTATCCCAGGATGATTACATCTCCTTCGGCTGTGGAGCAGATCCTGATCTAAACAAGCGTTTCACACTGACCCAGAAACCCTTGAACATCACCAACCTTCACCTCTCCGATTGCACTGATGCCTGGGTCCACTTCTATTCGGGACCAAATGTGCCAAACACAAAGTTCAAAATTTATTATGAAATGGGTGAGTCTTTGTTTAATTCTTTTCTTAAAACTATCACCCCCACGTCCGGGCCTATCCAGACCTTATGAAAGATAAGCTGAGAGCAAGGGTTAAACATTGGAACAACATAAAATAAAGCAATTTCAAATTGATTAGACTGTGTTTACTTGTCACATCCCATATAACCAACTCAGTACATAATTGTCAGTGGAATAGTTCTTATAATACATTATTAATTAGATAGAGAATTGGCGTTACATATACATATAATCAGAGAATGCTATTGTACAGAGCTGATGTAGGCTAGTTGAAAGAGCTACTCAATCAGTCCAACTCATTGTCCTTTTTCTCAAGAGTCTGATAGTTTCCTCTTTAACAGTTATTTGTTCAATTCATTTTGCAAGTTAGTGTTTAGACTTGGTATTATTGGTCAAACTTCAGAATGATCCACTTTGTATATTCTGATGACCTGGAGACTTTATTTAATGTGTTTATAATGGGAGGGGTAAAAGAAAGTTTTACCCTGACTCTGGGGCTGTTCCGTTTCTCCACCGTCCTCTTTACTGTGTTCATATTGATATTCCTGTGTGTCCTTTATGTTACAGTGCCGAGACTCTGCCACAACCTGAGTTGTGATGTAAATGCAGAGTGTCGCGTAGACAGCTCTGGATACCTGATGTGTACCTGCAAACCAGGCTGGAGGAGATTAGGTACCAAGTGTTACGGTAAGGCTGCCCCAGCACATCCATTTATCTCCACGCAAAACAATTTTGATGCCAAAATGGTTTCTGTTTGAATTTTAATGGACCTGAGCTGCAGTTTACACAGAGCCTGGATTCTTCTGTGTCAGTTTACCCAATTTGGTAACACACTCAGTTTGGTGTCAGGAGGCCAAGGGTTCAAGACCACTGAAGGAATTCAATGCTTCATGTTAATCAACCTCTTCCCCTGTAATTCTGGTACATGGTACATCCCTCCCCATTTGTTGAATGCAATGGGAGAACAGTCTTCCAGTGAACACAAGGTACTCATGAATATGGTGCTGACCTTAATGAATGTGATAGGTCCATAAAGTACAAGAATGGCAGCAGATAATTCCCTCTCCAGCTTTGCAAATTGACCCAGCAATCTCACTTTCCTCAATATATCCTTGTTGTTCAAGAAATCTACATTAGATTTCATAGTCAACAGATCATCAGATTGCTACAGTCCATGGAGTGGAATTTTCCTATCATTTGTCAGAGTGTCAGCTCGAACTGAAAACCAGCGTGTGTCTCTCCAGAGCTTTCAGACCAAAGCTTGAGCTACTCTGACAAAAATAAATCGGGTTGGGGGAATCATTGTTTACGTCATTACTCTGTAGGAGAAGGGTCTGATAGATTCAACAAGGTGGGATCCCCAGAGATCAGGTTTCCATCTCTAAAGCACACCCTGATCATCTCAAAGATAAAACTCCCACCAAATTGCCTACAGCCACCCCCACTTCAACACCGCCACTCGTCCTCTTTGCAAAATCACCTCGAACTCTCCATCCCGCCCAGCCTGGAAGCATCATACCAGTAACATAGGTGTTCCCTCCCCTCACTGCCAAACTAGCCCTCCCACTCCCACTGTCAGTTCACCACCCCTCCTCCCCCCGCCATCTGACCCTCCCCCACTGCTAGTTCACCCCTCCCCCCACTGCTAGCTCACCACTTCAAATATCTTGGCCTGACACCCTCTCTCCCCCCACCCCCCAAATATAACAGGACAGCCGCTGTTTATTCTAGTGGCGAAGGTGGTGCATAATCACCCTTCATATGTTTAATTACCTCCTGATTCCATGATTAATTGTCTTGTTAATTCCTAAACCAACCTCTTCTCTTACAATACCTTCAATAATTATCTGGTCCTATAGTTTAGTCACTCATGGTCAAAGTTTGTTGTAACCACATACACTCTTGCTTTGGAATAAGATCTAAACATTGCAATCCATCTATCTGTATTATTTATTTCTTCTTCTCCACTTCTTCCCCAGACCTCAGGAACATGGTGCACACTGTAAAGGCCAACATCACAGGCCCCAATGTCACTTTGAAATGGATGGCCATTCCAATACCAGGAGTTGTGATTCTCAACTACCAAATACACACAAACTGCATAAACCACACCAATGGGATCCTCCAGCTACAGAGTTACCAACCTGGAAACGCCACCAGTTTAGTTTTAACCGGTAAGTATTTCAGATTTCACTGAGATATCGCTGTCCACGGACACTGCTTAGCTCACTCTGGTCTTCATTCAACAAAAACGCAGCAACAAGCTGCTCTGTGAAACTTGCTACAATCGCAGTCAGTAGGTTGGTTTTGTGATCCTATGTTCTCACTTGAATGCTGCAAGTTTCGCCAATGTTTGATGCTTTGTTCATTTTATCCTATACAATTGATGTTGACTTTTACTGGAGTAAGAGATGCTTTTGCTGCTCCTGGTATTTGGCCCATGTCTCATGGTTAAGAGTGAACAGTTTACAACTCTTCATCTTTGAGAACATCACTGCCCAGCCAAAATTTCCCTTGAGCTGAATGGCTTGCTAGGCAAATCAGGTCCTGACATTCAGTATATTTGACAATCAACTCATTAAGACTGAGATAAATTCAACAGAGACTCTCTCTGAGATTGACTAATTAAACAGAAGCCTGCATTTATATAGCACCTATTACATAGTAAAATGTCCCATGATGTCTCACAAGAGCATCATCGAATATAATTTCATGCCAAGTCATACAAGGCAATATTACAACAAGTGACCAGAAGATTGGACAATGGGGTAAGTTGTAAGGATTGTTTTAAAAGGGGAAGCAGGCAAGGATAGATTTAGAGAGGGGATTCTACGGCTAACATTTAGACAGCTGAAGGTGTGCTAGCAATGGTGAAGTACAATTGAGGATGCTCAAGAGCCCAGAATTAGAGGAGAACAGAAATCTCAGAGTATTGTGGACTGGAGAAAATACGGAGATCAGGAAGGGCAAGGCTAAACAAAGATTTAAAAACAAGGGTATGTATTTTAAAATAGAGTTGTTACTGAATGAAGAGCCAATGTCCAGCGACCACAGAGGTAATGAGCGAATGGAACTGGATGTGTGTTTGGAGACAGGCAGCAGAGTCTAGGATGAGCTCAGGTTTACAAAGGGTATAAACTGGCCAAGGAAGCAGAGACTAGAGAGTGAATAATGGACCTTCCAATTCTGTTTGGTTCAATCCCACACTGCAACACATTTAATCAGAGAAATAGCAGAAAAATCAGAGGTGTGTTTACGGAAATTGTTTTCAGATGTTTTTGATGCCCATGTGACTAATATGAATTAAATTGCAGGTCTGGGCCCCCTATCGGTGTGTACCACTGTGATCCAGGTAAACACCTCCTCAGATGGACTGGTGACCACTCGGCCTTTTACCTTCAGGACCTACTCTGGTGAGCTTTTCCTGTTCTCTTGTTTTATGACACAATAGTCGTGAGTTCACACACAGTTCCCCACAACTCACATCAGTATTTGTGGACAACTTAGTACAGAATTGGACATGAAGGCTCAAAATAGTTCAGTAACACACATCTTTGAGAAACTATTTAACCAGGACAAGAGGGAAAATATTCAAGTTTACTTTACAAGAACAACAGTGGAAATTTAGCATGAGTATCTATTCTGTTCAAACACTGATTCAATAATTAACTGATACTTGGAATAGGGAATGAAAGGAATTTTCCGTCAAGACTTGGACTTGAATGTTGCTCCCGTGTAACGTTTGGAGATACTGAGAGAAATACTTTCCATTCTGGTCATCAGTCTATCTGCATCTTGCAGGGAGCAGTGCTGTGTGGTGCAGACACCTCCTATAGTGACACCAAAGCTGATCTGTTTTCAGCCAGCTGGAGATATGGATGAAACACAGCTGGGCAGAAGCAGCTTTCCTCTGTGTCCTCGAGGAAGGATAGAGTTGTGATGAACTCTGTGCTGAAGCTCACCCAACCACTCACAGTTAACAGTGGTTGAGCTGCATAACAGCCCAGTCCAGGATCAGAGCTCAGTTGACCAGGATGACAAGTATCCTGTTGTTGGTGTCAGTGCGATGGTTTGAAATCAGTTCCTCACACAATGTTCTCCCATCTGATCTGTGTTGTGGTTTATGTTACATTTAGACTAATGATATTGTGGTTGCTGTAACACTTACCAGCATTGGGAACGGTAACAGCGTCACTCATTATTGTGCCATGATTAAAATTGTGCACACAATAATTATGTAAGAACATGATATTCAAATGCAGTTTTAGCCCTGGGCAATTGTTAATTCCGGTAATATTAAGTTTCTGTAATAGCTCATCCAGTGCATTGTTTGTTAAGCCCCATCATCTTTTATCCAGCACACTTTCTGTGTGGGCTGATCTCTGCTGGAGGTGCTAAACCACACAGGGATAGGAAAGGGGAAAAGATATCCACAAGAGTTTCCCCCACTTCCTCCCTCTCTTTCTCTGATCTAAAGCCCTGCAGTGATGGGAGAACAGATTCAAATTGCCTATGATCCCTCTCCATGTGTGAACAAGCTGTCATTACTCACCGGGGTCAAGTCTCGAATGTATGGATGATACTGTGACTCATTAGGGATCCTGTCGAATGTTAACACCACCAATGTTCATTGGAATGGGACATTTGACACAATCTAAAAAGGTGGATAATCCAAACCCACCAGGTTATCACGCAGACTCTGAAGACAACAACATACTCCAAAAACTGTGAGTTAAAGTGATCTAGAAAGAGATAAGTAAAAACAAATTTCAGACACACTTTCTTTTGATCCTTGTTTTTAAAGGGTGATCCGGAGGATCCTTTGTAGCCGTGAGCACAAATCACCATTCCTGCAGCAATCCCATGGAACCTTGAGATTAATTACTTTTTATTTTGTTTTTTAGAAATAATTACAGGGACTCTGAGTTTAACATCCATCTCCAGCAGCAGTGCTTTGATCTCATGGGAGCCTCTTGAGAATGTGAGTGCCCTGAGGGACTGTAGTCTGCATTATCACAGTATTGGGACACCCAACACTGTCCGCCATATCTCAGCCAACACAGAGACACTGATCACAGGTAAGAAGTGAAGGTAATCAGCTCCCATCTATGTGGACAAACCTTATCATTCTGTAAAATTCAAGTGAAGAAATCACTTGTCACTTCCATGATCTTAGAATATCCCAAGCTGCTCTACAGACAATTAAATTCATTTTGAGGTATATCACTTCTATCATCTTGGAAACACTACTTTGTATACAACGCAGTCTCAAAATGAATGATGTGCTATGATCAGACCATCTATTTTGGTCATGTTGGTTGAGAGGTGACTGTTGGCCAGTACATTAGAGTGAGGTGCTCAGTTCCTCTTCAAAATACTGCTGTGGGATCTTTTACGTGCACCTTTCAGGAAGCCAGGGACAGTGCCATATTGAAACTGTCAAGGGATAGGACCTAAAGTAGGGCCTGAAGAGGGCAGGGCAACCCCATAACAAGATGGTGCACACATGGGTAGCAAGGGGGGGCTTTATGTCAGCAAGAATGGACGGGGGATGGGGCTGATGTCCCGTAGACTCAATGCTGGTGAGGATGGGAGTAAGTTACTCAAATGCCTGTAAAGTGGGTGGGGTTCTTTGAGGGGGTGGAGGAATGAATAACTCAAATATTTGGTGTGGTTGAGGAGAGGCTACTCCATTGTGATCAAGTGTTGTGGCTGATCACTTTTCTCTGAGATTTGGCACCATTTGAAAAGGACATCCAGATATCTGGGGATTTGGTCTTGCCACCATCTTTATGTTTCACTTAGCTTCTTCATAGCACAAATCACCAGAAGCTCCAAATTAATATCTAATATCTGATTGGGATCGTGCGTCCCACCCAATGGGAAATGGGGTGTGATTCCACAATAGAAATTTCTAGGAGAATTGTCCCCTCTGTAATCAATGTCTATGATTCAATCTAATGGAGATCATATTAATACCAGGGCTCTGTTTGTTATGAGAGCCATGGCAGACGAAGGGAAGAAACTCCAGGGAAATTCACCCCCACAGTGTACAGAATTGAAGTGACTGTTTTCCACACACACAACATGGCTTTGTAGGAAACATGTCAACCTCTGTGAGTAGATATAACTGACTGATGGTCTCAAAAAAGCAGAAAGAGGACCTCACCTCTCACCTGGAGCATCCACACCCATCCTGAATTTCTCCCAACTACTTCATTGCTTCAAGCTGACAGCTCAATAACAGGTCTTTAATGTTTTTGTGAAAGATGAAAACACTATGTTAACCTGAGGGAAGCAGCAAATGTCAGTCTGTTACTTTCTGACAAAGGTGGGCAGCTTGTTCCCAGGCTGCTCTGCTGCACCTCGCTCAAGGGCAGTGTTGATATGTGAGCAGTCAGACAAAGCCCAAATATGGTTGTAGTTGGCATGTCTGAGCACCTGAACGAGGAAAGGGAGGTTAAGAAATGAATGTGGAGAAGTATTTACTCTTGCTAAATAACTGGCGTGAATTATTCTCACAGAATTCTGGTACTTTTATTTAATGTTGAATCTTTCTTTTCAGGTTTGGAACCAAACACAACTTACTCCATGGCCATTGAGTGTGTCTCTCCGTTTAATGAGACACTCCACTCCCAGTCTCTTAACATCACTACTCTCCCATGTATGTATTCACAAACATTAATATTAGTGTCAGCTTGTCTTTCTCTCACAGTTGGAGAACTGACATGTTTTCCTCAATCTAACTGAGCCTTTGTTTTATTGGCAGCTTCAAGATTCCTCAGCAACGTGAATGTTTCTGAGATAACCTCATCTACCGCTGTGATCAGCTGGGATCCACCCACCTCCGATGCTGCCCTGGTTTTGTGTTATTCCATTAGCTACGGCCCCTCTGGTAGTGACAGAGCGATGAAGAATCTAATTGTTTTCCCTCTGAATACCAGTGTGATCCTCACAGGTAAAGACACAGCCAGAGCAACTAACTCTAAGGAACCAAAAAATGGCACTTTGATGAGGGTTGGGGGGAGAGTATGCTGGTGGGGAGGCTGTGGGGCATAGAGGCAAAACCTGGATGGAGTGGGAGGGTGAAGACAGGTTATGGTTTCTCACAGATAAAGACATCTATAATGGAACAGTAGAGTGAGTCTTTTGCAATGTTTGGCCATGTTAATTCTGAATTTATCTGTGATTTCAGCTGAGTTTAGATTGAAATGCAGGAAATCAACCTTGGAGATGTGGTCAGGCGCAGGACCAAATTGTGACAGGTTCCTGCACAATATTGGCAGCTGTGTAGAATCCAGTGTGTTGTGAGGCGTTCTGAAAGTATATATGCGATTTGACTGAGGGATTAATAAAATAATGATCATTGGAAAGGAAAAGAGTTGGCGATTTCATTGACCTATGATTTATACTCCCATTGTAGTGGAGTGCTTATGAGTTAAGAGATGTGTCTATTGGAAGCACCAACTGAGACTGATTGAACTGATTTACTTTGGAGCCTAAGCTTGAAAAGTGATTGGATCTCTGAACTCCAGCAGTTATGCAATTCCCAACAGAAATTTCCCTGTTTGAAATTTTATTGAACAATGAAGAGTTTTTATTGCAGGATAGAAGAATGGAGAATGAGGCATCGTAAGAGAAAGATACACAATCCATAATATATGAAACCTGAAAGCATTTCTAGCCATGCAAACCTTGAGATAAATAATTGGGAAAAGTGTGTGTCAGTAAAAAGGTAATAGAGGAACTGTGACACCTCCATGCAGAGCTCCAGTCACTCTCAGCTGCATGGATAGTTTTGTTCCATAGCTGTGAAAGTGATGATCACATTACAGTTTAAACTGTGGGCTCATTTCCATCAATGTTTATCTGATATCCTGCAAGGAGCTGCCCTGGCTTCTGATCATCTGAATATTAAAATGGTTACAGGACCAAAGGAAACCATTCTGTCCATTGCAGCATCAACACAACTGGAACCACTAGTCTGGCCATTTACCCTGGCCATAATCCCATTTCCTTTTAAAAGATAAAATTGAATCTGCTCCCATCACATTCTCATCAGCACCTTCCAGAATCAGACTAGATGCTCTGTCAATAATTCTCATTCCATCTTTGGTTCTTTTACCATTGAATTTAAATCGGTCTCCACTTTAAAATGGGGCCTAAGTCACCAATGTATCTACTTATTTCCCTTTAACAGATTTGAATGAGTCAACCCCATATGTTGTCACTGTTGATATGAAAACATTGTTTGGAGAAGAGGACATTGATTCAACATTGTATTTTCAAACCAAAGCCTGTGAGTATTTCTAACATTCCATGCTGTTAACCATTTAGAGATGCAAGGAATTGTACAGGTGACTGACACAGAATATTCTCTGGGAAAATCTTCCTTTTTCCATTTCTCTGTACCCATGGTGATGAAATTACAAATTTCTGAGAGAATGTTTTAGCAAAACCCTGTCACCTTCCTGGTCTGGATAACTTTCTACACACTGCCTGAACTAGCTGGGCGATTGGAAAGGGGAAATGATCACATTCTGAATAATAACACACTGGAAGGTGTACAAACCCTGACTGGTGTCAGAGCCTCACAATCCATTATTGGATAGAAAATGAAAACTTCACTGAAGCATTAAACCTGAGCAGCAAGCACATTTATCACGGTTTTTCGAGAGTTTGTTATGAGATATATGAGAGGGTTGATGAGGGTAATACAGCTGATGTGATGTACAGGGATGTCCAAAAGGAAAAATGAGAACTCCATGCTGCAGAGGTTATAAAACTCTACCCATCATGTGAAATTTTGGACAGCTCAATTGGAGGATAATTATGCACACTTTAGAAGGAGGGTAGAAAAGATTTGGAGGAATGGTTCCAGTAGTGAGGGACTGATCGATTGGAGATGCTGGGATTGTTTTCCATGGAAAGAATGGAGGTTGATTCGAGATTTAATCAAAGTTTTGACAATCAAGAGGTGTTTAGTTAAAGTAGATGAGGAAAAATTGTTCCCATTTGAAAGTAATTTGAGAACCAGAGAATAGAGATGTAGGTTGGGATTCTCCCAAGAAAATTCGAAGTCCCTAATGTACATGAAGATTGGAGTAACTCCTCTGTTTTTTTGGCATGGTTTTCAGATAGAATCTCCCACACTCTGAGCACTGCAGAGTACCTGAGCAGGATTCCCTCTGAAAATCCAGGGACGGGGCCTATTCCCACCAGAGAGGCTAGCAGCATAGCGCTGAGCGGATCACTGTGATGCACCGATCTGTCAGCGCTGAGATCGGTGTATACGCAGTAGACCTGCACTGTCAGCCTCCCAATCACTGGCCAATTCTGCAATTCCCACTGCTGACCTTGCACCACCCCCCAACTCCCGATCACTGACCTCCCATATATCTCCGCACCAACCCCGATCTTCCCGTAAGCAGAGTGTATGGCAGTAGGATGCCCTGCCCTCCCCGGGGGGAGGGGGCAATGTCAGAGTACTCCTTGGGCATTGGCAGTTTGGTCACAAGGGGCACCGCACCACCCCCTTAACCCAAACCTCCCAAGGGAATCTGAATGGGTTCCCTTCCCTCCATTCGTGGGGAGCAGTTTTAAAACCGACTCCTGGTGGCTGAAGAGACACGAGTGGGCCCAGAGACTTCAGTCCTGATTTCCAGCATGAAGCTGTTTCCTCTGAAAAACTTGGAAAATGATTCGCACAGAAAGCCGTGCCACCCAGTGGGAAGACCCTGAAAAAGCCTCAGATGATGTCTCCCAGCCCATTGCGATGCTAGATCAGCACTTCGAGCTGGGAGAATCGCTGCTGTAATTTAAATGAGGAAAACTGATTTTATTCATTGAGTGAGAATGTGCTGTCTGAGAGCATGGTAGAGACAGATTCAATGATGCCTTCCAAACACAATTCGGTGAAAGAGTGAAGGGAAAGATGTTGCAGCATTACACAGGAAAGATAAAGGCCATACAGC
Source organism: Sphyrna mokarran (assembly GCA_024679065.1). Classification (NCBI taxonomy): domain Eukaryota; kingdom Metazoa; phylum Chordata; class Chondrichthyes; order Carcharhiniformes; family Carcharhinidae; genus Sphyrna; species Sphyrna mokarran. Next base: position 53,597,571 of record JAGIQG010000008.1, on the reverse strand, counting down.
CTAATGCCAGCAAAGTGAGATTAGCCAAGTTACTGTTCCGGGGAGCTGGGATAGGCTCCGTGAGCAGAAAGACCATATTCTGAGTGTGAGCACTCTGTGATTCCACATTAGCTCAGAGAGAACTCTGATTGTTCCACAGATCTCCCCCTGAAAAGGTGAGAGCTGTTGCTGTATTTCAAAGGCAATAGATTTCAGTTTTCTTCTTGTTATTGCCTGCATCTGCCCGTGATCTTTAAGACCAATAATTTTGCCACCAGAATCCCCCATGTATGGATTCCATCAGAAATATTGAGATTTCTCTAAAGCATCCGATTCATTTTCTCTCTGCAGATGTTGATTTGTGTGTGAACGATCCTTGTGGACCCAATGCCTCCTGTACCCAGCAGGACGGAAGCTTCAGATGCTCCTGTGTGACTGGTTACACATGGAATGGATCTGTCTGTACAGGTGTGTGATGGGAATCATTGAACACATTGGGGAATGAACTGAACTTACTGCTTCCATACGGGACTGGAGACATTGTGCTGAGAAGTTCAGTGGTACATCATATTTTATTCATGGAAATAACAGAAGGGATCAATTCATTCTTTATATAAGTTTCAAGGCTAAATTTGGGTATGCAAAAAGTTTGAGATTGACAGAGCTGAACATGCTCCAATGAGCTCTTCCTTTCTCCACAACTTCAGATGTGAATGAATGTCAAAGTGGAAGCCACGACTGTCACAACTCAGCCTCCTGTTTCAACAGCCCCGGCTCTTTCCAATGTGCGTGTAAGGCTGGATATACTGGAGATGGAAGGAATTGTACAGGTAACTGAAGAATTGCTAACTATTTATTTTCAATGTTAACATTCCTGGGGAATGATCAAACACTGACAGTTTTTTTAGTTAACTTGTATTCTTTCTTAAAAGATAACTCCTTGATGAATAAACAAATGAAACCAATCATACCAGATAAATTCATCAAGAGACTGAAAAGGTTTTTGAGAACTCTTGTTGATATTCGATGTGATATCGCTGCCAGGTGTTCTAGACTTGGATGAAGAGTTGCCATTGTAACAAGTCAACCACATGTTTCTTTTCTTTTTATTGGTATTTTCTCCCTTCTTCTTGGTAACATTCCATTGAATTTTGGGCACTTTCATTGCAAGAAACAGACAGTGAATATGGGTCTTTTACAAATCTTGAGATTAAATCTGAGTGTGTAACAGGAGGAAGTTTCAGATTGACAAAGCTGAAAATTCTCCAATAAGCTCTTCCTATTTTTCCCAATTTCAGATGTGAATGAATGTCAAAGTGGAATCCACGACTGTCACAGCTCAGCCTCCTGTTTCAACAGCCCCGGCTCTTTCCAATGTGTGTGTAAGGCTGGATATACTGGAGATGGAAGGAATTGTACAGGTAACTGACACTGAATCCTCTCAGGGAAAAACATCACATTTTCAATTCCTGTGAATTAATAAGGATAGTAAGAAGTCTCACAGCACCAGGTTAAAGTCCAACCAGTTAACCTGACGAAGAAGCAAACCCCAAAAGCTTGTGGGTTTACTATCAAATAACTTTAACCTGGTGTTGTGAGACTTCTTACTGTGTTTACCCCAGTCCAATGCTGGCATCTCTACATCATTATTAATAAGGATAGCCAGCAGAGATTTGTTAATGGCACATTGTGTCTAGCTAACCAGCTAGAGTACCTTGATACAGTAACAGAAAGGGCTGATGATGGTATAGCAACAGATGTATACATGGACTTTCTTCAACAATATGATGTTTATATCTGTAATAGATATTTAGAAAATAGAAAGACATGGTATGAGAGGAATAATTATATCATGAGGAGGTAGTTACATTCTCTCTTATGGAACGTATGACATAAACATTTCCTGCCACTGATGAACTGGAGATGGAAGGATATTGTTGCCTCTTGTTGCATTCAGTCATCTATGGCTCCATTCTCTGAAGAATTACAAATTGCTTATTGCCAATGTTGACAATTCGGAGGGGTGTCCAACCCCTAAAATGTGTTGTTGTTTGAAAAAGTAGTGTTAAATAAAAAGGGAATCTCTTGATAAATTGAGAAATGCAGAAAATCCAAGCTGATAAATTTGTTAGAGGGGATTGTGAGGATCTTACACATGTGGAAATGTGTTCCACAAAGTTTAATGGGTCTAGAATGCTGGAAATTAACCTGCCTGGTATTCATTATCTGCACAAACTACTTGGGCAAAAGAATTGATTGCCAGAGTTGGGATAAGTGTGACTGCCCTTGACATCAAAGCAACATTGACTGAGTGTGGTATCAAGGAGCCTGAGCAAAACTGGAGTCAATGGGAATCAGGAGGAAGACTCTCCACTGGTTGGAAATATACCTGTCACCAAGGAAGATAGTTGTGTTGATTGGAGTTCAGTCATCTCAGCTCCAGGATATCTCTGCAGGAGTTCCTCAGGGGTATCCAAGTCCCAACTATCTACAGTTGCTTCATCAATGACCTTCCTTCCATAATAAGGTCAGAAGTGGGAATGTTTGCTGATGACTGCATTATGTTCAGTATCATTCATGACTCCTCAGATATTGAAACAGTTCATGTCCAAATATAACAAGATCCGGAAATGTCCAGACTTGGACTGATAAGTGGCAAGTGACACTTGTGCCAAACAAGTAGCAAGCAATAACTATCTCTAACAAAGATGATCTAACCATCACCCCTTGACTTTCAATGGCATTACCATCACTAAATCCCCTAATATCAACATTCTGGGATTACCATTGGTCAGAAACTTAATTGGACTGGTTATATAAATATTGTGGCTACCAGACCAGATCAAAGGCTGGCAAAACTGCAGTGAATAACTCATCTCCAGCCTTCCCAATACCTCTCTACCACTTACAAAACACAAGTAAGGAATGTCATGGAATATTTTCCATTTACTTGGTTGAGTGCAATTCCAACAACACTCAAGAAGCTTGACACCATCCAAGACAAAGCAATCCACTTGATTGGTACGCCTTTCATAAAACAATCAATCCCTTTAACACCAATGAACAGAGCAGCAGTGTACCATTGACAAGATGCACTATAGGGACTCATCAAGGTTCCTTTCAAACCCACAACGACTGCCATCTAGAAGGACAAGGGTAACAAATATCTGGGAACACCACCACCTTGTGTCAAAATCCTGCAACTTCCTCCCTAACTCTGGGTGTACCTACACCTCAGGGACTGCACAGGTTCAAGAAGGCAGCTCACCACTGCCTTCTTAAAGACAACTAGGAATGGGCAATAAATGCTTATGTACCCAGTGACACCCACATCCACAAATGTTTAAAATTTCTCATGTTCACAAATCAATCAAATTTTTTGTGTTGGAATTTATTCTTCCATTCCTGTACTAGTGAACTTCAAATATTGTTCAGCTGAGTCCATTTGTGAAATTGTTTTGTATACAAAGTTCAGGCCTAAATCTGGGAGTGTAACAATAGATATTTGAGATTGACAAAGATGGGGATCCTTCGATGAACTCATCCTTTCTTTTCAACTTCAGATGTGAATGAATGTCAAAATGGAAGCCACGACTGTCACAGCTCAGCCTCCTGTTTCAACAGCCCCGGCTCTTTCCAATGTGTGTGTAAGGCTGGATATACTGGTGATGGAAGGAATTGTACTGGTAACTGAAGAATTGTTAATTATTTATTTTCAACATTCACATTTCTGGGGAATGATCAGACACTGACATTTCCTTTGGTTAAATTGTATTCTTTCTTCAAAGCTAATTCTTTGATGAATAAAGAAATAGAACAAATCAAATCGGATGAGTTCTGCAAGAGACTGACAAGGTTCCACACTTCTCAGAGAGAATTGTTCAAACTCTTTTATTGACCCTTGCTGGGATATCACTGCCAGATGTTCAGTTGTCAGATGTTCAGTTGCTTGGATGAACTGCTGCCATTGTAGCAAATCAACCACATCTTTCTTTTCTTTTTGTGGATATTTCCTCCCTTCTTTTTGGTAACATTCCATTGAATCTTGGACACTCTTGTGCGAAGAACAGACGGTGAGTCTGGTTCTTTTACAAGTCTTGAGATTAAATCTGGGTGTGTAATGGAGAAAGTTTCAGACTGTCAAAGCCGGGAATTCTTCAATAAACTCTTCCTTTCTTCTCAACCTCAGATGTGAATGAATGTCAAAGTGGAAGCCACGACTGTCACAGCTCAGCCTCCTGTTTCAACAGCCCCGGCTCTTTCCAATGTGTGTGTAAGGCTGGATATACTGGCGATGGAAGGAATTGTACAGGTAACTGACACTGAATCATCCTAGGGCAAAATACCTCATTTCCAACTCCTGTGTGTTAATAAGGAAAGCCAGCAGAGATTTATTAATGCACTTTGTGTCTGGCTAATGAACTTGAGTTTCTCAACATTGTAACAGATGACAGTAAAGCAACAGATGTAAATGTGGACTTTCATCAATTTATGATGTTTGCATCTATAATAGATATTTGGAAAATAGAAAGACATGGCATGAAAGGAATAGTTGTAACTTGGATGGGTAATTGAACAACAAGGACAAAAGAACAAAAAAACAGCATGGGAAACAAGCCCTTCAGCCCGACAAGCCCGCGCCGCCACCTCGATGTTCCCACTTCTACACGCGATACCTGTCCATGTTTATAGATCTATGGATTAAAAAACAAATTTGAGACGATTTAGGGAGAGTCTGTTTTGCCAATTAGCCTAAGAGCACATCTTTGGGATGTGGGAGAAAACCGGAGCTCCCAGAGAAAACCCACGCAAGCACGGGGAGAATGCGCAAACTCCCACAGACACAGGCCCAAATCCATGTATCTGCACAGCACAGCTATAGTCACTGAGCTGTCGTGTTGCCCATCGGATGGTCCAGGTCAAGCGTACACTAACGATGTGAAGCAGTAGGATACTCTCGAAAAAGGTCCAAGAGCAGTCCTCTCACAGCCCATCTCGTGTATGCCCCTCGTTAGACAACAAGGTGGACCAAAGCACCTTTAGGATAAAAATAAGTACATGATCCCTATTTTAAATCAGTTTTCTATACCTCTCCATTCCCATTCTGTTCATGTGCCCATATAAGTATTTCTTAAATATCTCCAGAGTACCTGCCTCCACCACTTTACTTGGTAGCGCATTCCATACCCCCACCACCCTCTGTGTGAAAAAACTTCCTCTAACATCCAAATTGTACCTTATCCCCCTTACCCTATGCCCGTGACCCCTCGTGCTATTTGAGTCCATCCTAGGAAAAAGCTTAGCCCTATTTACTCTATCTATCCCCTTCAAAATCTTGTACACCTCTATCAGATCTCCTCTAAGTCTACGTCTTTCTAAGGAAAACAGTCCCAATTTGCTTAATCTCTCCTCGTAACTCAGACCTTCCATACCAGGCAGCATCCTGGTAAACCTCCTCTGCACTCTTTCCAGAGTCTCCACGTCCTTCCAGTAGTAAGGCGACCAAATGAGGTCTAACCAGCGTTTTATACAACTGCAACATTAAAGGCCAGCTCTTGTACTCTATACCCTTTCCTATAAAAGCTAGCATACTATATGCTTTCTTCACAACCTTCTCCACTTGCTCTGCCACCTTCAGAGACTTGTTCACCTGCACCCCCAGGTCCCTCTACATTTCTATACTCTTAATAGGTCTACCCTTTATCATATACCTCCCCCCTACATTTTTTCTCTCGAAATGCATCACCTCACATTTATCAGGATTGAATTCCATCTGCCATCTGTCTGCCCAAGCTACCAGCCTATTGGTTAAGAGATAAGAGAGTGGTGGTGAAGGGATGGATTTCTGTCTGCAGAGATGCATACAGGAGTCAGTATTAGAACATCAATTTTCATTTATAAATGCATGAACATTCGGCTAGGGAATAGAAAACATAGCAACATCAACATCCTAGGGGTTATCATTGACCAGAAACTAAATTCAACTAGCAATATAAATATTGTGGCTACCAGAGCAGATCTTAGGCTAGGAATACTGTAGCAAGTAACTCACTTCTTGACTTCCAAAAGGCCTTCTACCATCTACAAGACACAAGTCAGGAGTGTAATGGAATATTCTGTATTTGCCTGGTTGAGCGCAACTCAAACATTCATGAGGTTTGACACCATCCAGGACAAAGCAATCCACTTGATTGGTACCCTTTTCACAAACATTCAATCTCTCCAGTACCAATGAACAATGACAGCTGTATACTGTCTACAAGAAGTACTGCAAGGACTCACCAACGTTCCTTTGGCAGCATCTTTCAAACTCACAACCACTGCCATGTAGAGGAACAAGGGGAGCAGACACCCTGGGAATACCATCATCTAGGTCAAAATCCTGAATCTTCCTCCCCAACAGCACCCTGAGTATAGCTACACCTTAGGGACTGCAGCAATTCAAGAAGGCAAATCCAGTCCCTTTTGTGAAATTATCTTGAATACAAAGTTCGAGCCTAAATCTGGATATTTAACAGCAGAAAGTTTAAGATTGACAAAGCTGGGGATCCTTCAATGAACTCTTCCTTTTCAACTTCAGATGTGAATGAATGTCAAAGTGGAAGTCACGACTGTCACAGCTCAGCCTCCTGTTTCAACAGCCTCGGCTCTTTCCAATGTACGTGTAAGGCTGGATATACTGGAGATGGAAGGAATTGTTCAGGTAACTGTTAATTACTTATTTTCAATGTTCACATTCCTGGGGAATGATCAAACACTGACATTTCCTTTGGTTAACTTGTATTCTTTCTTAAAAGGGAACCCGTTGGTGAATAAATAAATAGAATAATTCAGACCACAAGAGACTGAGAAGATTCCACATTTCTCGAACAGAATTGTTGAGAACATTTTATGGATTTTTGCTGTGACATCACTGCCAGATTTTGTAGAACTGGATAAACAGTTGTCATAGTAATCAACTACGTTTGTTTTCTTTCTGTTGAGATTTTTTTCTCTTATTCCTGGAAATATTCCAGTGAATCTTGGGCACTATCAGGTTGGAGGAACAATCTTGAATCTGGTTCTTTTACAAGTCTCGAGATTAAATCTGGGGGTGTAACAGTAGAAAGATTAAGATTGACAAAGCTGGAGATCCATAGAACATAGAACATTACAGCGCAGAACAGGCCCTTCGGCCTTCGATGTTGCGCCGACCAATTAAGAAAAAGCAATGACCCTCTAACCTAAACCATTCCCTTTTCATCCATAAACTTATCTACTAACCCCTTAAACGCCACCAAACTTGGCGCATCTACAACTGCAGCAGGCAGGGCATTCCATACCCTTACCACCCTCTGGGTAAAGAACCTACCTCTGACATCCGTCCTATACCTACCACCCCTTAATTTAAAGCTATGTCCCCTCGTGCTAGCTTTCTCCATCTAGGAAAAAGGCTATCACTGTCCACCCTATCTAAACCTCTAATCATCTTATATGTTTCAATAAGGTCTCCTCTTAGTCGCCTTCTTTCCAACGAAAACACCCTCAAATCCCTCAGCCTCTCTTCATAAGACCTGCCCTCCATACCAGGCAACATCCTGGTAAACCTCCTCTGTACGCTCTCCAATGCCTCCACATCTTTCTTATAATGCGGGGACCAGAACTGTACACAATACTCCAAGTGTGGCCGCACTAGAGTTTTGTACAACTGCAACATGATGTTGCGGCTCTGAAATTTAATCCCCCTACCAATAAAAGCTAAGACTCCGTATGCCTTCTTAACAACCTTATCGACTTGATTGCCAACTTTCAGGGATCTATGCACATATACACCAAGATCCCTCTGTTCTTCAACACAATTAAGAGTCCTACCATTAGCCCTATACTCTACACATTTGTTATTCTGCCAAAGCGAATTACCTCACAGTTTTCCACATTAAACTCCATTTGCCACCTCTCGGCCCAGCTCTGCAACTTGTCCAAGTCTCTCTGCAAACTATAACACCCCTCTTCACTATCTACCACTCCTCCGACTTTGGTGTCATCCGCAATTTTACTAATCCATCCTTCAATACCCTCATCCAGATCATTTATAAAAAATACAAACAGCAGGGGCCCCAAAACAGACCCCTGAGGTACACCACTTGTAACCGAACTCCACGATGAATATCTCCCATCAACCACCACCCTCTGTCTTCTATCTGCTAGCCAATTCCTAATCCAATTAGCTAAATCACCCTCAATCTCATACATCTGCATTTTCTGCAGAAGCCTTCCATGGGCCACCTTATCAAATGCCTTACTAAAGTCCATATATACCACATCAACTGCCTTACCCCCATCCACCTCTTTGGTCACTTTTTCAAAAAACTGAATAAGGTTAGTAAGGCACGACCTACCCTTCACAAAACCATGCTGACTACAATTCGTTTCTCTCTAAATAACTATAAATCCTATCCCTAATAATTCTTTCCAATACTTTGCCCACAACAGAAGTAAGACGCACCGGTCTATAATTCCCAGGAAAGTTTCTATTCCCCTTCTTGAACAATGGGACCACATTCGCTATCCTTCAATGAACTTTTCCTTTCTTCTCAACTTCAGATGTGAATGAATGTCAAAGTGGAAGCCACGACTGTCACAGCTCAGCCTCCTGTTTCAACAGCCCCGGCTCTTTCCAATGTGTGTGTAAGGCTGGATATACTGGAGATGGAAGGAATTGCACAGGTAACTGACACTCAGTCCTTCCAGCAAAAAATATTCCCAAGTCCAACTTTAGGTTCACTTAAAATACCATGTATTAATAACAGTAGCCAGAAGTTAATAGCACATTGTCTTTGGCTAATGAGCTTGAGTTCCACAATGTTGTAACAGAGAGGATTGATGATGGTACAGCAGCAAATGTACAAATGGACATCCAGAAACTGTGTGATGTTGATCTGTAACAGATGTTTAGAAAGTAGAAACACGTGGTATGAAATGTATAGTTGTAAGTTGTGTGCACAATTGGTTCAGGAAAAAGAGGTGGTGAAGAAAATATTGGAATATTTAATTTTATTAGCAGGATTATTGAAAACAAAAATGCCAAACCTTTAGAAATCTTTGATTTGATCTCACTGGAATATTGTGACCAATTCCATTAGAAAATATATCAAGGTCTTGGAGGGGGTCCAGAGTTGGTTTTCCAACATGATACCAGGGATGAGGAAGTTCATTAATGTGGAGTGATTGGAGAAGCTTGAATTGTTCTCGTTATGTAAGATGAGGTTAAGTACAGGCCTATTGGATATAAGCATAATTAGAAAGGATTTTACTTGAGTAAATGACGACAAATTGTTTCTGATAGTGGGTCAGTCATAGTTATAAAATAAATTCCCAAAGAACAAACAGATAAATGAGCAATATATTCACACAGAGAGTTCTTAGTGGTGATGTTATTCTGTGTCATGGGGAGGGAGTTAGACTCTCTCTTGTGGAACATATGACACAAACATTTCTTGCCACTGATGAGCCCAAGTCTGAATATTGTCGTCTCTTGCTGCATTCTGTCATATACAGCTTCATTCTCTGAGGAATTACAAATTATTTATTGCTGATATTGACAATTCTGACTGGTGTCCAACCCCTGAAATGTGTTGTTGTTTGAAAAAATACCGTCCAATAAGAAGGAAATCACTCGGTGAAAAGAGAAATGCAGAAAATCAGAGCTGTTAACTTTGTTACAGGAGTTTGTGAAGATCACACATGTGGAATTGCATTCCACACATTTAATGGGTCTAGAATGCGGGGAATTAACTTGCTCAGTGTTCACTTTGTGTACAGTGACACAAAGTACTTCACACCAATTCCTATCCTCCTGTCAGCGCTCTGCTCACTGGCCTGTTATGAATCCTCAATGCAGTAGTGTTTCAAATCCAAAATATTCTTTTTAAGGTAGAAACTTACCCGTGGCCTCACGTTTCCCAATATGTGAAACTTCCTTCAGCACTTTGAGAACTTTGTGTTCATCCAACTCTACCCTCTTGTGTATTGATGATTTTCCTTTGTGCCTCCATTGACAATCAGTTGTCTAGGCCCCAAGCCTTTTTGCATGGATGACAGATGGATGTGATTGAACCAGTTTGTTCAATGGTAATGAAAATGTGCAAAGTGCTGGGTGATCCGATTCTGTTAGCTTCCTGCTGGGTGTGTGAAGTTGAAACTACCCCCAACATGCTGGTCTAGTTTAAAATGTTACCAACTGAATCTGCAAACTTCATTCAATAGCTTTTGAATTTTGAACAATGTGGCTGTGATATATTTTAATATTTTTATTGAACATCCATCTGGATTTTTTGAAAGTTAATTTGAACGTGAAAGGTCTCTGTTTTTCAGATGTGGATGAATGTTTACAGAACAATGGCAGATGTTCCCAGCGCTGTGTGAATACGGTGGGCAGTTATCAGTGTCGCTGTCACCCAGGATACACTCTGAAACCTGGAAGCAGAACAACCTGCACAGGTTTGACCTTTCACATTTCATTTTGGAAGCATTCATACCAAATGTGTTTTTTTCTTAAATAAGGAAAACCAAAATTGCTCCATAGTATTCTAGATGTGATTTCATCAATGCCTTGTGCAGTTGGAGCAAAATTTCTTTATTTTGCACTCTCCATGGAGATGTTACTCTCCATGTGGATAAATCTTGCTTGCTTACTCTCATATTCAAATCTCTCCATCTTTATTTTGTTTTAGTTTTTCCTCTGCTGTTTTCTGAAACATCTCCAACATTGTACACCTTTTCTTTCAGCTTGATACCATTCTTACTCCCTTAGGATTAGGCTGGTGCATTGTTCCTACAGATGTTTTGATTATGAAATATCTCCTTAAATATCTGCCATTATATATCAACTATGTTATTATTTAACCCGTTTTCCAGGATGGGAGGAAATCAATTCAGGCTGGGAGGGCTGAGGTTGAGGTTGGCCCAGGCATGGCCAGAGCTCCAGTGATCAGGCCACTGCGGGGGGAATGTGAGGACAGCAATGGAAGGAATGCAGAGTGAGCTAGTAATAGTGCTGGTTAGCAATTGTGAGACCAGCAGACAGGGGCTATTGCACACGCTCCGATCTTGATGCTGACATGTTGGCGTATACATAGTGGCCGGCTCAATACTATGCTGTCAACCCCTCAGGTGGGGTTAGGCCCCGCCCCCTGAATTTTAATGTGATTTACGCGAATGCACTCTGCAGTGCACTCATCTGACATACTTCCCACGTTGGAGATCTCTATTGTCTCCCAAAGATACAGAAGGCAAACACACCTGGCCATCCATTGTGTCGGGCAATGGAACCCTGTGTGAGAATCTCTCCAACTACACCCATTCAACAAAGAATCACCAGCTTTTGTCACGACACTACAGAATCCCTACAGAAACTCGGCACACATGGGGTAGTTGAACCAGGAGCACTCCTTATCACAATGGATGTCTCGGCGCTCTATACCAACATCCCTCACGATGATGACATTGCTGCAACTCTCTCAGTATTCAACGCCAACAACTGTCAGTTTCCAGAAACAATTTTACATCTCATCCGCTTTATCCTGGACCACAACCAGATCTTCATCCAGGCACACAGAATAGCCATGGGGACCAAATACGCACCTCAATATGCCAATATCTTCATGAACAGGCTCGAGCAAGACTTCTTCACCGCACATGACCTTCAACTGATGCTATACACTGGATACATCAATGACATTTTCTTCCTTTGGACTCATGGTGAACAATCACTGAAACAACTATATAATGATATCAACAAGTTCCATCCCACCATCAGACTCACCATGGACTGTTCTCCAGAAATGGTTGCATTCTTGGACACACGCACCTCCATTTCGGATGGTCACCACGGCACCTCACTGTACCGCAAGCCCACAGATAACCTCACAATTCTCCATTTCTCCAACTTCCATCCTAATCACGTTAAAGAAGCCATCCCCTATATCCAAATATAGAGGATCTGCTTAGAGAGGAGGATCGCAACAGACACCTCCAGGCACTGAAAGGTGCCCTTATAAGAACAGGATATGGCGCTCAACTCATTGTTCAACATTTCCGATGCGCCACAGCGGAAAACTGCGCCAACCTCCTCAGAAGGCAAACAAGGGACACGGTGGACAGAGTACCCTTCATCGTCCAGTACTTCCCCAGAGCAGAGAAGCTATGATATCTTCTCCGGAGTCTTCAACCTGTCATTATTGAAGATGAACATGGCGCCAAGGACATCTTCACACCCCACCTCTTGCCTTCAAACAACTGCACAACGTCAAACAGACCATTGTCTGCAGCAAACTACCCAGCCTTCAGGAGAACAGTGACCATGACACCACACAACCCTGCCACAGCAACTTCTGCAAGACATGCCAGATCATCAACATGGATGCCATCATCTCATGTGAGAATACCATCCATCAGGTACACGATACATATTCTTGCCACTTGGCCAACACTGTTTATCTGATTCGCTGCAAGAAAGGATGTCTCAAGGCATGGTACATCGGGAAGACTATGCAGACGTTTTAATGTATGTCTACTTGTTACACTAACAAATAAACTAAAAAAAACTGGAGGCACGAACATAATAAACTTGGTGAAGATACAGCATTTCATGTTGAATTAGAAGAGGCTTGATAAAATATCTGATGTCAAGTTGCGGAGATCAGAGTTGCGGAGAATTTTCTTCACGCAAAGGGTGGTGAATCTTTGGAATTCTCTGCCGGATGAGGTGGTGGAGGCTTCCTCGCTGAATATATTCAAGTCAAGAGTGGATAGGTTTTTGATTGACAAGGGAATTAAGGGTTACAAGGAGAAAGCGGGAAAGTGGTACTGAACCACTACAGATCAGCCATATTCTTATTGAGTGGCGGGGCAGGCTTGAGGGGCTGGATGGCCTCCTGCTCCTATTTCTTATGTTGTTATGTTCTTAAATAAAATCTAGAAGCTTAACAACACGAATCGAGTGTGACTGTCCAAAAAAAATAAAGATCAATGGATGAATGAATACCGCCCAACACTCACCAGGCAAGAATGTTCTCTTTCTGTTGATGAACACTTCAGCAGTCATGGGCATTCGGCCTCTGATTTTTGGTAAACGTTCTCCAAGGCAGCCTTCACAACATTTGACAGTGCAGAGTCACTGAGCAGAGACAAATATCCAAATTCCACACACATGAAGAGGGCCTCAACCAGAATCTTGGGTTCATGTCACACTATTTGTAACCCCCATGACTTATCTGGGCTTGCAACATCTCATTTACTGTCCCATCTGGAGACAATACACATCTCTTTAACCTATTACTAATGCTATCTCCACTCACATTGTTTGCACCTTTAAGACTTGATTAGCTGTAAAGACTAGCATTCTAATCAGTATTTTGTAAACTGTGTGTGCCTTTATATGCCCCGTTTGTGGTCAGAACTCTCCACTCACCTGACAAAGGGCAAAGCCGCAAAAGCTAGTGGTACTTACTACCAAATAAACCAGTTGGACTTTAACCTGATGTTGTGAGACTTCTTACCTTATTTTCTAAGCAGTTTTTAATTTTGGAAAATTAAAACCAATACATTTCCTATCTCAGCAAATGCTTCTCTTTATATCCTAGAATAAAGTCCATCTGTAACCGGGGTCTTATCTTCTTTCAATTCAAATACTTTTCTTAGTAATTTTTCCCTGGTAATTGTAATTCTTTAATTTGCTCCTTCCATTTCATCTCCTGATTCACAATTACTTCTGCAATGGCATTTGTATCTTCCACAATGAAGACTGAAGCAAAATACCTGTTCGATTTATCTACCATTTCTTTATTTTCCATTATCAATTCCCCATTCTCACTGTCTGGAGGACTCACTTAGCTTTGCTTTTCCTTTATAAGTGCCTCAAGTAACTCCTAATAGCCATTTTTATATTCCTCGACAGCTTTCTCTCATATTCTTATTTCTCACCCCTTACTAATCCTTTGTTCATTCTTTGCCCTTTTATTGGGAAAGTGTGTCCAGTGAGATTCTAGACAGAGACATGCTGAACTGCAGTCAGGGATTATTTCAGGTCTTTCTCTTCCACTCAGCCTCCAATTCAATGTTGTTCATTATTCACACTGCTTTCAGATGTCAATGAGTGTGAGAATCCAGTAATGAATCGATGTGATCCAAACGCTCACTGCCTGAACTCTGATGGCTCGTATCGCTGTGAGTGCAAACCCTATTACAGAGGGAATGGGACCCACTGTGAAGGTAAGAAGCAGAGCACAGTTCCCAACCTCCTCTCTCAATGATGTATTGGCCACAGAGCTTGAAAATACATTGGGCTAGATTTCCACCTTTACTGCCAAGTAGGAAGGGGAATCTGGCACATTCTGCCTGATAACTTTTTCTCTGCTAGATTTTCCTCTCCAGCCAGGCAATGTTTAAAACCCTGGCAGTGAAGACTGAATTCAAACCTCACTGAGTGGAAGGCTTTCAAAAGTAAATTTCTAAAACATCCTCTTCTCTTACAATACCTTCCATAATGATCTGGTCCTGTAGTAAAACGTTAATCACTCTGGTCAAAATTTGTGGAAAAGATCATGTGGACTTCTGTCTATATTTTCTTGCATGTGCTTGTTATCAGATTCTTGGGGAAACTCTGCTCTGTATTCTATAGTAGAATATTGGAGAGAGCAGCTTGGAGTATTACAAAGAGCCACAGTTGTCTGAACCAATTCATGTTTTCTTTCTCTGTTTACAGGATGCATTTGCCCACCAGAAATTATACCGGGAGCAGCAAAGCAGCCAGCTCTTTCAGGGAATCCCTGTCCCTGTGTATCTGGTTTTATTGTATCCAATAACTTCCCAAGTCTGTACCTGAACAGTGCAGACATGTACTGGTTTTTCAACATGGCCCAAATGTCTAACTCCACTCAACAATATAAAGGTAAAGATAAATTCCATTCCCAAAGTGAAAATAAAGGCATTGAATTACTGCACCTTCCACTGAGCAGAACTCTTGGGAGGGAAGGTGTGTGGGCTGCTTCTCGATCTGGCCTGGAATTCTCAAACATGACTGAAACTATATTCTGGAAGAATAGGTCACATAACTTTCTGTTCCATTTCCCACTCCTGAGTCCTTCTGTCATTGGTCATCTGCCATGTCAATCTCTACAGTAGGTAGTGATTAATGGTATCAAAAACACCCACAGTCCTCTGCTGTCCAGAAACCACTCAATATTTATTGAGTGGTTTCCCCCAGTTTGTATGTACAGTCATACAAATATTCCCAATGACCCAACGATTTGTTGTTAGTCCAACTGAAGGAAACTCTAGAAGAAAGATATATCTCCTGTCTTTATCAAAGGATGATATAAACCATGAATCTTTCTGTCTGGAACAGTTTATCTTCATCAAGAATCTGGGACAATTTATTTCTATCAAGTATGAGAGCTGGATGGGAGGGGGTGCTAGGAACTTGACCAGATTGAGCTGACTTTCTAGGGTAGGATCAGGATGGTATTTCTGTCAATGTTGGATGATCCATCCTTGTATGAAAACCAGCTGCTGCTCCTGCCTATGTCTTAGAACAAAGAATGAAGAAAAGCACAGCAGAGGAACAGGCCCTCTCCCCTCCAACCTGAAGCCAGTCATGAGACCCGATCTAAACTTTAAAAAATCTTCTGCTCTACTCAGTCAGTATTATCAGGTCTCCCCTCAGCTTCCTACTTTCCGGTAAAAACAAATCTGCTTTATTCAATCTCTCCTCATCGTCAACATCCTTTTGGAACAGAGAGAAATCACACAGGAAAAAGAAGAAAAAAATTAAAACAATGATTAGATTTCTGCAATTGATTAATGAGATGAGGTAATCTTATAAAGTTTAAATCCTCTCCTGGCATTTAACAGCCCTGTTGAATGCCTTGCAAGAACAAACATTACATAGCACTTATCATGATATTAAGACATTACCAAATATTTTGCAACTGATGACATTCTTTTCAGTATAGTCACTGTTGTAATGTAGGAAATGTAACAACTAACAGTTGCACAGCAAGCTCCCACAAAGATAAATCAATGGATAATCTGTTTCAGTAATGATGAAAAGGAATAACCAGGAATTTGGGGATGCTTCTCTGCATTTCTTCGAAATATTGACATGGGATCTTTTCATTTCCCTGAGGACAGGCAGGAGCTCAGTTGGATGTCCTTCTGGGATGTGAACCTACTTGTTCTGGCCTTCACGTGATTCCAGTCCCACATCAAGCAGTTGATTCCTAATGTCCCTGCTATGACCTATCAACACTTTCCAAAACAGCAGATTATCTGGCCATTAATCTCATTGATATTTGTAGGAGATTCTGTGCACACTCTGGCTGTGGTCTCTGTCTATATCCCAGCAAAGACTGCACTTCATAATTCATCTCTGGAGATGGTCATTGGGCAGCTTTCAGATAGCAATGTGTGAAGAGACAGACAGGGAAAGACCTCTGGTCCACCCAGACTGTGCCAGTCATCCATTTTGTAATGAAGCATCACAAATACCAAGGATCCCGACCAGCAGCTATGTGATCTCCTGAAAGAGATAAAACACAGCTTCAAATAAGTTCTTGGGATCTAGAGTGAAAGGAATTCTGTGGAGTTCCTCACCGATCCCTGAAGGCAATCGACCTCACTGTTGTGCTGTTGGAAACGTGGCAAATGGTATATACATAGCAAGATCCCACCAAGGCAATAAGATGATGAATAGATAATAGATTATTATTGATGCTGATTGTTGGGTTCATATCCAGTTGGTCATCATAGTGATCACTCCAATTGCCATATCATATGACTTAATATCTCTTCATGAGCCTCAGAATCATCATTTATTTATTAATATTTCTGAGAATATAAATTGTTATTAAGCATCAGCCTGGATTATGTGTTTGTACCTGGAGTGAGATTTGAACTCACAACTTCTGACTCAGAAACATGATCATGATCAGTGAGCCATGTCATCTCCAAAAACATGAAGAGACCAGAATTATGCTCAGTATCTTTTATGTTTGAAGCAATGAGCAACTCAGAGGCATACTATAGAAGTGGCTTTTCCATTAACTAAAGTCTTTTTTTTATTCACACACAGGAATCCGATTCAGGGTGGATTCTCTATCTGTGGTATCCCAGGATGATTACATCTCCTTTGGCTGTGGAACAGATCCTGGTCTAAACAAGCGTTTCACACTGACCCAGAAACCCTTGAACACCACTAACTTTCACCTCTCCAATTGCACTAATGCCTGGGTCCATTTCTACTCTGGACCAAACGTGCCGAACACAAGATTCAAAATTTATTATGAAATGGGTGAGTTTTGTTTAATTTTTCCCTCAAAACTGTCGTCCCTACTTCTTTCCAACCCTAATCAAAGATAAACTGAGAATTGATGTTAAACATTGGAAAATAAGGCAATTTCAAACTGATTGGATTAAGCTCACATGTTTAAGTTTATTTATTAGTGTTAGAAGCAGGCTTACTTACAAATCATCCGGGTTTGATTCACGGCTTAGTTCACCGCCTGTGCAGCATCTATATGTTCTCCACGTGCCTGCGTGGTTTTCTTCCGAGTGTTCTGGTTTCTTCCCCCACAATCTGAAAGATGTGCTGGTTAGGTGCATTAGCCATGCTAAAATTCTGCTTTCATTAACCTGAACAGATGCTGGAGTGTGGTGACTAGGGGATTTTCACTGTAACTTAACTGCAGTGTTAATGTAAGCCTACTTATAGCCTTATATACAACTCAAAACTTCATATGCCAGCAATCAGCAGTCAGTTGGCATCATGGCTTAATTGGTTAAAGCACCTGTCTGGTAAGCAGGCGATCCTGAGTTCAAATATCAGCAGCAGCTGAGTCATTTTGGGGCACATTGGTGTCACAGTGTTGAGCATTGCTGCCTCACAGAACCAGGGACCCGGATTCAATTCCAGCTTCGAGTAATTGTCTGTATGGAGTTTTCACTTTCTCTCTCTCTGCATGGTGCTCCAGTTTCCCCCCACACCCCAAAAATTTGCAGATTAAGTGGATTGGCCATGACAAATTGCCTCTTAGAGTCCAAAGATATGCAGATTAGGTAGACTGGCCATATTAAAAAAAGTTGCCCCTTAGTGCCTGAGGATTAATAGGATAAATATGCGGGATTACAGAGATAGGGACAGAGATATTGTCAGCGCAGGCGCAATGGACCGAATGGCCTCCTTCTGTAGCGTAGGCATTCTATTATTAACACCGCAATTGAGTTCCTGTGTCGCCACACTCTGATGCCTGTTCGGGTACACTGAGGGATAAGTTAGCATGGCCAATGCAGCTAACCATCATGTCTTTTGGACTGTGGGAGGAAACCTAAATATCTGGTGGAAACCTACACAGACACATTCCACATAATGAATAGTCAGTTGATAATCTACACAGAATATTAAATCAGCAGGAATGGGACAGAATGAGAAATGAGGTTAAGCTAAAATCCTGAAATCCTAAATCAAGAAACATTGTATTATATGTGTAAATTAAGTATAAGTTAAAAGTAACGATGAAAAATGGGATCATACGACTGAAATGCTGTGTGTCTATAGCACCATGTGGAAATGCGTTGAATATGTAAAACAGAAATAAATATAGAATACAATGATATTTGGAGGATGGTCAGAGACGAAGAGAGTCCATAATGGATGAAAGTTTGTTTAATGCAGAGGTGATAATGTTGAACTATTTCCCACATTGTGCAGTTAATTAATTCCTCATTTTACCTGTGTGTCCTTTATCTGAGGGCAGATTCTTGGTTCATGATCTGTTGATGTCTCTCTGCAACCATTTTCTTGGCAGTTTTTGTCAGTGATTGTTTGCCATCACCTTCCACTCTCAGAAGCAAGACAAATACTATCAACTCAAAGGGAGAAACTTGATATCAGGCATAAATCTTATGAATGTCCAGGCATGATGATACTGCAGTAAAACATCCCCAACATTTGAAGATGAAGAACCTGCTTGGTATTGTTGAGAAGATGCGATCCCATTGGAAATCCCAATGGATGGGCTGGGATTGTTTCCTATAGAATAGAGGACACTGAGGATGGAGATTTAATTGTGGCACTGAAAATTATGAGAAGCCTTTCTCGCTCTTTTAAAATAGAGACAAGCAGACAATCTTCTGTGTTAGTGCTCATTTTACTAATTGGGCCCTGATATTACACAGCAGAGCCCAGTGTCATTATAGAGTCATATGGACAGGAAGGTGTGTGAGGCAGGGAAAAAGACCAAAATTCAGAATTATTCCCATCGTACAGGAATCTTGTTTATAATAGGATGGGTAAGAGAAAGTTTTATCCTGCTTCTGGGCTGATCCATTGCCCCACCTTCTCCTTTATTGTGCTCACACTGATATTCCTGTGTATCCTTTATGTTACAGTGCCGATACTCTGCCAGAACCTGAGTTGTGATGTAAATGCGGTATGTATCATCAACAGCTCCGGATACCTGGCATGTACCTGCAAACCAGGCTGGAGGAGATTAGGAAACAGGTGTTATGGTAAGACTGCCCCAGCACATCCATTTATCTCCACACAAGACAATTTTTATAGAGGGACAGATTGAACAAAATTTCAGGTTCAGACAGAAAACCAGCAGACAGAAAAACTGCTAGTCAGTTTTCTCTCCAAACTTTGTGACTCCCAGTCCAATTGAGAGGGCATAATTTCTGTTGTTACTCAGGGGCTTCTGAAGGCCAGCAAGACCAGCTCCACAGAGGTCAGGATGCCCTTCTTGGATCAGAATTCAAAGTAAACTGAACCTCATCACAATGGAGGCATCAGTGGTTCTCCCCCAACAATCATCTGCGGCATTCCCCTAAACTCCCCCCAGTATCATCTCTGGCATTCCCATCCCCCCCTCAATGCTCGTGCTCCCCCCACCCCCATCCTCCTAGGAATCTGACTAGGGACTCGACCCTGGCAGTGCCAATCTGCCAACCTCTGCCGGGCAGCACAGTCAGGACAATGACCGGACTTGTCCCCCTCACTATAATTATCTATACTTTACAGCCCCGGAGGAATCCCCTCGATTGTCTCTCACTTGACCAAACCTGTTGTAAAACTCTCCAATGTGACGGCACATTGGCGAGGTATGGATAAATAGTCACAATAATAATGTGTTCATCATATTTAAATGAGGTTCCCGTCCTTCATGGACATTAACCTTGTAATGTTGCCGGCGAGGGGTGAGAAAATCGTGATCTTTCTGGCGGGAAACGTGTTGCCTGAATCTCTTTGGGTTTTCAGGTTATTCCGGGTGTCCCACACACTGAGAGCACAGGCTCAAAATCTCCCCAAATAGATTCAGCTCCTATTTGGATTCAAATTCACCTGAGCCGCATGCTGCAGTTTACACTGGTCTGGACCCTGCGTGTCCATTTACCCCATGCAGTAACACACTCAGCTGAGAGTCAGGAGGTTAAGATCACTCAAGGAATTGAGTAAACAACCTCTCTCCCTCTAATTCTGTTAATGCTCTTCCAACGAAAACAAGATATTTGTGAACATCATGGAGATTTCAATAAATGTGATAAGTCCATAAAATACATGGATGGCACCAGATACCTCAATCTCCAGCCACCCAACTTAACCCAGCAATCTCACTTTCCTTTATGTACCCCACTTGCTTAACAGTAAAGAAATATACATTATATTTCACAGACAACAGATCCTCAGATAGCTAAAGCCCGTATGATTAGTTACCTCCTGATTTAAGGATTAATTGCCTCAGGAATGTGTCAAGGAGACATTGTTAATTATTGAAACACCTTCTTCTTTCACAATTCTCTCACTAATTATGAAGATCTCTATCTATCTATTATTTATTCCTTCCTCTCCACCTTTTCCCCAGACCTCAGGAATATGGTGCACACTGTAAGGGCCAACGTCACAGGGCCCAATGTCATATTGAAATGGATGACTGTGCCAATACCAGGAGTTGTGATTCTTAACTACCAAATACACACAAACTGCACAAACCACACCAATGGGATTCTCCAACTGCAAAGTTATCAGCTTGGAAAGGCCACCAGTTTAGTTTTAACCGGTAAGTATTTCAGATCTCATTGAGATTTCCATGTCCTTGGACATAGCTTCTTCTTTCTTCTGGGCTTCTTTCAACAAAGAAGGAGCAACAAGCTGCTCCGTGAAATTTGCTACAATCATGGTCAGTAGTGTGGTTTTATGGTTCTCTGTTCTCAGTGCGAATTTCTTGGACTTTGCCAATATTTTATGACTTCTTCTTTGTAATTTATTCAGTCCTGAACACATTGATTTTAATGGAGTCAGAGTCATCTTTGCTCCTCCTGGTATTTGATCCGTGTCTCACAGCTGAGAATGAATGTTAAAGGGTTTACAAATCTTCATCCAGTGAGGACATCACTGCCCAGCCTGATCCATGTTCTAGGATTGTTTAACTGGCCGCAGTCATTTAGCATTCCAGTATGATGAAGCGAAACCTACTCTTCAGTATATTTGACAATCAGCTCATTGAAACTGAGATGAATGTAACAGAGACCCTCTCTTGAGGTTGACTATTTCAACAGCTATCTGTAAGTGGAGAGCCATGTCCGGTAACCACGGGACTAATGGGTGAATGGGACAGAGTGTGTGTTTGGGGACAGGCGGCAGAGTCTAGGATGATCTCAGGTTTACAGGGTGTATAAACTGGCCAAGGGAGCAGAGACCAGAGAGTGAATATTGGACCTTCTAATTCTGTTTGGTTCAATCCCACACTGCAATACATTCAATCAGGGAAATAGCAGAAAAACTCAGAGGTGTGTTTACGGAAATTGTTTTCAGATGTTTTTGATGTTGTCCATGTGATTAATATGAATTAAATTGCAGGTCTAGGCCCCATGTCGGTGTGTACCACTGTGATCCAGGTAAACACCTCCTCAGATGGACTGGTGACCACTCGGCCTTTTACCTTCAGGACCTTCTCTGGTGAGCTTTTCCTGTTCTCTTGTTTTGTGACTTATTCCACAATGTATAGTCGTGTGTTCACAAACAGTTCATGTCAATATTTGTGGACAACTTGGTATAGAATTGGATGTAGAGGGTCAAAGTAGTTCAGTAACAAACATCTTTGAGAAACTATTTAACCAGTTCAAGAGGGAACATGTTCACAGTTTGCTTTGCAAGAACAACAGTGGAAACTTAGCATGAGAATGTATTCATTCAAATACTGATTCAATAATTAACTGATACTGGGAATAGAGAATGAAAGGAATTTTCCTTCAAGACTTGGACTTGAATGTTGCTCCATGTAATGTTTGGAGAAACTGAGAAAAGCATTTCCTATCCTGGCCATCAGTCTATCTGCATCTTGCAGGGAGCAGTGCTGTGTGGTGAAGACACTTCCTATGATGACACCAAAGCTGATCTATGTCCAGCCAGCTGGAGATATGAATGAAACCCAGCAAGGCAGAAGCAGCTTTCCTCTTTATCCTCAAGAAGAAGAGAGGTGTGATGAACTCTGTATTGAAACTCACCCAATCACTCAGTTAACCGTGACTGAGCTGCACAATATGTTCTGAACCCAGTTGATCAGGATGATGAGTGTCCTGTCGGTGCGATGGTTTGAAATCAGTTCCTCACATAATGTTCTTTACCATCTGATCTGAATGGCTGTGATACATTTAGACTATCGACATTGTGGTTGCTGTAACACTGTGCAGCAATGGATAATTTAACAGTAACAGTGTCATTCATAATTGTATCATGATTAATATTGTGGGCACAATAATTATGAAAGAACAGAAACATTTAATTAATATCATAAAATGCAGTTTTTGTCCTGGGCAGTTGCTAATTCTGGTAATACTAAGTTTCCCCAATAGGTTAATAAGCCCCCATCATCCCACCTTTTATCCAGCGCATGTTCAGTGTGGGCTGATTTCTGCTAGAGATCCTAAACCAGTCGCAGCGATAGGGAAGGGGAAAAATATAGAATCATAGAATTCCTACAGTGTACAAGGAAAGCATTTGGCCCATCAAGTCTGCACCGATAACAATTCCAAGTCCTATCCCCATAACCTCATATGTCTACTCTCCTGGTCCCCTGACACTAAGGGACAAATTATCATGGCCAACCTATTCCTTTGGCACATCTTTGGAATATGGGAGGAAACCAGAGTATCTGAAGGAAACTCACACAGACATGGGGACAATGTGCAAAATCCACACAGACACTCATCCGAGGCCAGAATCAAACCTGGATCCCTGGAGCTGTGAGACAGCAGTGCTAACCACTATGCTGCCTGCAATATCCACAAGAGTTCCCCCAGCTCCTCTCCTCCCTTTTGTTTTTCAATCTAAAGCCCCTTAGTTGTGGGAGAACAAGTTCAATTTTGCTTATGATCCCTCCCCATGTGTGAACAGCCAGTCATCACTCACTGGGGTCAAGTCTCCGCTGTATGTGTGATACTGTGACTCATTAGGGATTCTGTCCAATGTTAATACCACAAATGTTCATTGGAATGAGAGATTTGATTGAGATCGAAAAAATGGACAATCCAAACCCACCAGATTATCCCCCAAACTGAAGACAACAATGCACTCCAGCAATAATAGATACTGGGTGAGGCAGAGGAAAGAGATTTTTAATCAGCCGTGAGTTAAAGTGATCCAGAAAGGGATAAATAATAACAAATTTCAGACACACTTTCTTTTGCTCCTGGTTTTTAAAAGGTGATCCTTTGTAGCCGTGAGCACAGATTGCCGTTCCTGCAGTGATACTGTGAAACCCTTGAGATTAATGATTTTTTGTTTTGGTCTTTAGAAATGATTGCAGGGACTCTGAGTTTGACATCCATCTCCAGCAGCAGTGCTGTGATCTCGTGGGCCCCTCTTGGGAGTATGAGTGCTCTGAGGGACTGCAGTCTGCACTATCACAGTATTGGGACACCCAACACTGACCACACTGTCAGCCTTGTCTCAGCCAACACAGAGACACTGATCACAGGTAAGAAATCAGTTCTCATGTATGTGGGCAAACCTTATCATTCTGTAAAGTTTCTGTAAAAATGAACAAATAACCTGTCACTTTCACGATCTTAGAGCATGCCAAACTGATCTATAGACAATTAAACTTACTTTGAGGTGTATCCACTGTTATCATCTCGGAAACATTACTTTGTGTACACCGCGATCTCACAATGAATGATGTGCTATGAACAGATCATCTATTTTGGCGATGTTGGTTGAGGGATTCAAGTTGGCCAGGACACCAGAGTGAGGTACTCAGTTCCTCTTCGAAATACTGCTGTGGAATCTTTTTCGTGCCCCTTTCAGGAAGCCAGAGGCAGTGCACATTTGGTTCTGTCATGGGCCAGGTCTTCAAGATGGGGTCTGAAGAGGGCAGGGCAACCCCATACAGGATGGTGTGCACTTGGGTGGAAGGGGGGCTTTATGCCAGCAAGAATTGATGAGGATTGGGGCTGATATCCCGTAGACGCAATGCTGGTGCATTGCCTGGCTGGTCGGGGTGTGGTGGAGGGATGAGTCAAATATTTAGTGGGGTTGGGGAGAGGTCAAGTGTTGCTGATCACTTTTCTTTGAGATTCGGCATCATTTAAAAAGGGCATCCAAACATCTGAAGAGTCAATCTTGCCGCTATCTTTAGGTTTTGCTAAGCTTCTTCATGGCACAAATCATCCCAAGCTCCAAATTAATTTCTATGTGTGGGTGGATTGTGTTTGGGATCACCAGGAACCGCAGTGTGATTGCACAATAGAAATTTCTAGGAGAATTGTCCCACTGTAATCAATGTTTATGATTCAATCTAATGGAGACCATATTAATACCAGGGCTCTGGTTGTTTTGAGAGCTATGGCAGATGAAAGGAAGGAACTCCAGGGAAATTCACCCCCATGGTGTGCAGAATTAAAGGAGTGACTGTTTTCCACACAACAACATGGCTTTGTAGGAAACATGCCAAATTTCTGGGTAGTTATATCTGACTGAGGGTCTCCAAAAAGCAGAAAGAGCCCCTCACCCAGAGCATCCACACTCACCCTGAATTCCCCCCACCTACATCACTGCTTCAAGCTGACAGCTCAATAACAGGTCTTTAATGTCTCTGTGAAAGCTAAAAACTCCATGTTAACCTGAGGAAAGCAGCAAATGTAACCCTGTTACTTTCTGACAAAGGTGGGCAGCTTGTTCCCAGGCTGCTCTGCTGCACCTTGCTCAAGGGCAACGTTGATATGTGACCAATCTGACAAACCCCAAACATGGTTGTAGTTGGCATGTCTGAGCTGTAAGTCCTGAATGAGGAAAGGGAGGTTCAGAAGTAAATTTGGAGAAGTATTTATCCTGCTAAATAACTGGCATGAGTTATGCTCACCGAATTCTGGTACTTTTATTTAATGTTGAATCTTTCTTTTCAGGGTTGGAACCAAACACAACTTACTCTGTGGCTGTTGAGTGTGTCTCTCCGTTTAATGAGACACTCCACTCCCAGTCTCTTAATGTCACTACTCTCCCATGTATGTATTCACACACATTAATATCAGTATCAGCTTGTCTTTCTCTCACAATTGGAGAACTGAAATGTTTTCCTCAATCTAACTGAGGCTTTGTTTTATTGGCAGCTTCGAGATTCCTCAGCAATGTGAATGTTTCTGAGATAACCTCATCTACCGCTGTGATCAGCTGGGATCCACCCACCTCCGATGCTGCCCCAGTTTTGGCCTATTATATTAGCTACGGCCCACCTGGTAGTGACACAGTCATGAAGGATATCATTATTTTCCCTCCAAATACGAGCCTGATCCTCATAGGTAAAGACACAGTCAGTGCAACTAACTCTGAGGAACCGAAGAATGGCACTTTGATGAGGGTTGGGGCGGGAGGGTGGGAGCGGGTATGCTGGTGGGGAGGCTGTGGGGCATAGAGGCGAAATCTGGATAGAGTGGGAGGGTGAAGACAGGTTATGGTTTCTCACAGATAAAGACATCTATAATGGAACAGTAGAGTGAGTCTTTTGCAATGTTTGGCCATGTTAATTCTGAATTTATCTGTGATTTCAGCTGAGTTTAGATTGAAATGCAGGAAACCAACAACGTTGGAGATGTGGTCAGGCGCAGGACCAAATTGCGACAGGTTCCTGCACAATATTGGCGGATGTGTAGAATCCAGTGTGTTGTGAGGCATTCTGAAAGTATATATGCGATTTGACTGAGGGATTAATAAAATAATGATCATTGAAAAGGAAAAGAGTTGGGGATTTCATTGACCTTTGACTTATACTCCCGTTGTAGTGGAATGTGTACGAGTTAAGAGTCGTGTCTATTGGAAACACCACTGAGACTGATTGAACTGATTTACTTTGGAGCTTCAGCTTGGAAAGTGAATGGCTCTCTGAACTCCAGCAGTTATGCAATTCCCAACAGAGATTTCCTTGTTTGACATTTTAATGATCGATGCGGAGTTTCATTGCAGGATAGAAGAATGGAGAATGAGGCAACATAAGAGAAAGTTACACAATCCATAATGCATTAAACCTGAAAGCATTTCTAGCCATGCGAACCTTGAGATATCATGGAGGATAAATGATTAGGAAAAGTATGTTTCGATCAAAGGGCAATAGAGGAGATGTCTCCATGAAGAGCTCCAGCCACTCTCAGCTGCATGGAATTTAAAACTGTAGGCCCATTTCAATCAATGCCTGTCTGATCTCCTGCAATGTGCTGCCCTGCTCTCCGATCATCTGAATATTAAAATGGTTACAGGACCAAAGGAGACCATTCTGCCCTTTGTTTCCATGCCAGCTGTCCATTGCAACATCAACACAACTGGAACCACTAGTCTGGCCATTTACCCTGGCCCTATTCATGTAATAATCCCACTTGCTTTTCGAAGGTAAAATTGAATCTGCTCTCATCACATTCTCATCAGCACCTTCCAGAATCAGACTAGATGCTCTGTCAATAATTCTCATTCCATCTTTGGTTCTTTTACCATTGACTGTAAATCGGTCTTCACTTTAAAATGGGGCCTAAGTCACCAATGTATCTACTTATTTCCCTTTAACAGATTTGAATGAGTCAACTCCATATATTGTCACTCTAGATGTGAAAACATTGTTTGGAGAAGAGGACATTGATTCAACATTGTATTTTCAAACCAAAGGCTGTGAGTATTCCTAACATTCCATGCTGTTAACCATTTAGAGATGCAAGGAATTGTACAGGTGACTGACACAGAATATTCTCTGGGAAAATCTTCCTTTTTCCATTTCTCTGTACCCATGGTGATGAAGTTACAAATTTCTGAGAGAATGTTTTAGCGAAACCCTGTCACCTTCCTGGTCTGGATAACTTTCTACACACTGCCTGAACTAGCTTGTTTTTTGGAAGGGGGAAATGATCACATTCTGAATAACACACTGGGAAGTGTACAAATCCTGAATCAACAGAATCCATTATTGGACGGAAAATGAAAATTTCACTGAAGCATTAAACCTAAACAGCAAGCA
This sequence comes from Sphyrna mokarran, assembly GCA_024679065.1. Classification (NCBI taxonomy): domain Eukaryota; kingdom Metazoa; phylum Chordata; class Chondrichthyes; order Carcharhiniformes; family Carcharhinidae; genus Sphyrna; species Sphyrna mokarran. The sequence goes on along the minus strand of JAGIQG010000008.1, from coordinate 53,570,065 downwards.
CATTTATCAGGGTTTTCGGGAGTTTGTTATGAGATGTATGAGAGGGTTGATGAGGATAATATGATTGATGTGATGTACAGAGATATCCAAAAGGTAAAGTGAGAACTCCATGATGCAGAGCGTATAAAACTCTACCCATCGTGTGAAATTCTGGATAGCTCAACTGGAAGATAATTATGCACACTTTAGAAAGAGGGTAGAAAAGATTCAGGGGAATGGTTCCACTAATGAGGGATTGATCTATTGGAGATGCTGGGATTGTCCTCCATAGAAAGAATGGAGATGGAATGGTGATTTAATCAAAGTTTTGACAATCAAACGATGTTTAGTCAAACTAGATGGGGAGAAATTGTTCCCACTGGAAAACAATTTGATAACCAGAGAATAGAGATGTAGGCTGAGCTTCTCCCAAGAAAATTCTAAGTCCCCAAGTGCACGAAAACTGGAGTAACTCCTGCTGTTTTTTAGCATGATTTTCAGATGGAATCTCTCACACTCTGAGTACTGCAGAGTACCCAAGCAGGATTCCCTCTGAAAATCCGGGGATGGGGCTATTCCTGCCAGAGAGGCCAGCAGCATAGCGCTGAGTGGGCCACAGTGCATGTGCCGGTCTGTCAGCGCTGAGATCAGAGTATATGCAGTAGCCCTGCACTGCCAGTCTCTTGATCGCTGGCCAGCGCTGTGACTCCCCATTGTTGCCCTTGCCAGCCTCCCCACTCCCTGATCACTGGCCTCTCGGATGTCTCTGTGCCAGCCCCAATCTCCCATATGCAGAGTGGGCAGCAGTTAGATGCCCTGCCCTCACTGGGAGGCAATGTCAATGTACCCCTTGGGCATTGCCAGTTTGCCCCCAAGGGGCACCCCATCACACCCTTAACCCAACCTCCCAGGCGAGTGTCAATGGTCTCTCTTCCCTCTGGCAGGGTCGGGCCACCTGTTCCCTGGTAGTGGGAACCATTCCTCATGGGCGAGGAGACACGAGTGGGCCTAGAGACTTCAGTCCTGATTTACACTCTAAAGCTGTTTACTCTGAAAAACTTGGAAACAGAGATGCACAGGAAGCCGTGATGCCTAGAGGGAAAACCCTGAAACAGCCTCTGTTGGTGTTTCCTCGCCCATTGCGATGCTAGATCAGTGCAGCAAGCTGGGAGAACCATCCCTGTAATTTAAATAATAAAAGATCAAAAGGTAACATGAGGAAAATTAATTTTATTCATTGAGTGAGAATGTACTCTCTGAGAGCATGGTAGAGGCAGATTCAATGATGCCTTCCAAACACAATCAGGTGAAAGAGTGAAGGGAAAGATGTTGCAGCATTACACAGGAAAGATAAAGGGCACACAGGTGAGATGAGCTATGTTACTGTTCCAGGAAGCGGGGATAGACTCAATGGGCAGAAAGACCATATTCTGAGTGTGAGCACTCTGTGATTCTACATGAGCTCAGAAAGAACTCTGATTGTTCCACAGATCTCCCCCTGAAAAAGTGAGAGCTGTTGCTGTATTTCAAAGACAACAGATTTCAGTTTTCTTCCTGTTATTGCCTGCATCTGTCTGTGATCTTTAAGAACAATGATTTTGCCACCAGAATCCCCCATGTATGGATACGATTCAGAAATATTGAAATTTCTCTAAACTGATTCATTTTCTCTCTGCAGATGTTGATTTGTGTATGAACAATCCATGTGGATCCAATGCCTCCTGTACCCAGCAGGACGGAAGCTTCAGATGCTCCTGTGTGACTGGCTACACCTGGAATGGATCTGTCTGTACAGGTGTGTGATGGGAATCACTGAACCCATTGGGGAATGAACTGAACTTACTGCTTCCATACAGGACTGGAGACATTGTGCTGAGAAGTTCAGTGTTACATCACATAGAACCTTTACTCATTGAAATACCAGAGGGGATTAATTCATCTCTTGTATAAGTTATGCGTTTCAAGGCTAAATATGGGCATGTAGAAAGTTTGAGATTGACAAAGCTGAACATGCTCCAATGAGCTCTTCCTTTCTCCACAACTTCAGATGTGAATGAATGTCAAAGTGGAAGCCACGACTGTCACAGCTCAGCCTCCTGTTTCAACAGCCCCGGCTCTTTCCGATGTGTGTGTAAGGCTGGATATACTGGAGATGGAAGGAAATGTACAGGTAACTGAAGAATTGTTAGTTATTTTCAACATTCACATTTGTGGGGAATGATCAAACACTGACATTTCCTTTGGTTAAATTGTATTCTTTCTTCAAAGCTAATTCCTTGATAAATAAACAAATGAAACCAATCATACCAGATAAACTCATCAAAAGACTGAAAAGGTTTTTGGGAACTCTTGTTGATTTTAGATGTGATGTCACTGCCAGGTGTTCTCGACTTGGATGAAAATTTATCATTGTCACAAATCAACCATGTTTCTTTCCTTTTCGTTGGTATTTCCTCCCTTCTTTTCAGTAACATTCCATTGAATTTTGGACACTCTTGTGCGAGGAACAGACAGTAAATCTGGGTTTTTTACAAATCTTGAGATTAAACTGTGTGTGTAACAGGATTAAGTTTAAGATTGACAAATCTGGGAATTCTCTGATAAATTTTTACATTTTTTGTCAACTTCAGATGTGGATGAATGTCAAAGTGGAAGCCACGACTGTCACAGTTCAGCCTCCTGTTTCAACAGCCCCGGCTCTTTCCAATGTGTGTGTAAGGCTGGATATACTGGAGATGGAAGGAATTGTACAGGTAACTGATATTGTATCATTCCAGGGAAAAACAACACATTTCCAACTTCTATGTGTATTAATAAGGATAGCCACAAAGATTTGTTAGTGGCGCATTGTGTCTGATTAACCAGCTTCAGTTCCTCAATACAGTAACAGTGAGGGCTGTTGATGGTACAGCAATAGATGTATATTTGGGCTTTCATCAATTATATGATGCTTATCTGTAACACACATTTAGAAAATAGAAAGACATGATATGAAAGGAATAGTTGTAACTTGGATGAGTAATTGACTGAAGGATAAGAGACACAGAGTGATGGTGAAGAGATGGAATTCTGTCTGCAGAGATGTTTCCAGGAGTCAGTATTAGAATATTGATTTTCATTCATAAGTGCATGAATGTTCATCTGGGGAGTATGATTTCAGAATGAGGATAGTAGAAAACCTGGCTTAATTTAGTACTGAGTGGGCAGAATAATAATGGACATCCGGGGGTATGGACAGGCTGGTGAACTTGGTAAACAAATGACAGATACAATTTAATGTGGAAATGTGTGAAGTGATACACTTTGGTGCAAAAAATGGAGAAGAAACATCACTAAAGGAATCATTTAGTGACAAGTTCATGAGTCGAATGACTGGCAGTGTATAATCTCAAATTTTTCACTGTGCCAGGGAATGGTAGCAAGGTGGTTGAGGAAATGTATGCATTATTTAAATTTATAAGTAGGATCATTAAATACAAAGACATGCAACACATGACAAGTCTTTAGAAATCTTTAGTTTGTGCTCCACTGAAGAAATTGTGATCAATTCTAGACACTACACTTTCAAAATTATGTCAAGATGTCAAAGAGGGACCTGTAGTGATTTCCCAGGGTGATATCAGAGCTGAAGAATTTCATTAATCTGGAATAATTGGAGAAACTGAGGTTTTTCTACCTAAATGAGAAAAGATCAAGGCGAGATTGAGATGAGCAGAATTCTGGGATATTGCTTGAGCAAGGAAACACAAATCATATTCTCTGACAAATGGGTCACAGTCATAGATTAAAATAAATTCCCAAAGATCGGACAGGTAAATGCACAATATATTCACACAGTGGGCGGTTAGTGGTAAAATGGGGAGGTTGTTGGACTCTTTCTTGTGGAACATGTGACACAAACACTTTCTGCACCTGATGAGCCCAGTCTGGATATTGTCGCTTCTTGCTGCATTCAGTCACACACAGCTTCATTCTCTGAGGAATTACAAATTAATTATTACCAATGTTGACAATTCTGAGGATGTCCAACCCCTGAAATGTGTTGTTGTTTGAAATAGTTGAAAACAATAAAAAGGGAATCTCTCAGTAAATAAAGTAATGCAGAAAATCCAAGCTCATAATTTTGTTACGGGAGATTGAGGATTTCACACATGTGGAAGTGCTTTCCACAAACTTTAATGGCCCTAGAATGCAGGGAATTAGCCTGCCTGGTGTTCACTATCTGGCACAAACAACCTAACACCAAATTCGAATGTAGGCAAAAGAATTGAATGCCAGAGTTGAGGTAAATGTCAATGCCTGACATCAAGGCAACATTGACTGAGAGGAGACCGAGAAAATTTGGGATGAGTGGAAATCAGAGGAAAACACTCCACTGGTTGGAGTCCGACCAGGCACCAAAGAAGATAATTGTGGTGATGGGGCATCTCAGCTCCAGGACATCTCTGCAGGAGTTCCTCAGGGGAGTGTCCAAGGCCCAACCATCTACAGCTGCTTCATCAATGACCTTCCTTCCATCGTAAGATCAGAAGTGAGGATACTTGCTGATGACTGTATAATATTCAGTATCATTCATGACTCCTCAGATACTGAAGCAATCCATGTCCATATGCAACAAGAACTGAAAATATCCAGATTTGGGTTGATAAGCAGCAAGTGACATTCATGCCAAACAAGTAACAAGCAATATCTGCCTCTAACAAGGGAAGGTCTATCCATTACACCTTGACTTTCAATGGCATTACCATCACTGTATCCCCTACTCTCCTCATCCTGGGGTTACCATTAGTCAGAAACTAAATTGGACTAGCGATATAAATATTATGGCTACCAGGGCAGATCAAAGACAGGGAAAACTGCAGGAGTAACTCACCTCCTGACTTCCCAAACCTCTCTACCTCTACAAGCCTCGAGTCAGGAGTGTAATGCAATATTCTCCACTTGCATGGTTGAGTGCAATCCAACAATATTCAAGAAGCTTGACACCATCCAGGACAAAGCAACCATTTGGTTGGTACCCCTTCCACAGACAATCAATTCCTCTAGCCCTGATGAACAGGGCAGCAGTGTACCACCTACAAGATGCACTGTAGGCACTCATCAACTTTCCTTTCAAATCCACAATCATTGCCATCTAGAAGGGAAAGGCAGCAGATGCCTGGGAACACAACTACCTCAGTCAAATTCCTGAAACTTCCTCTGTAACAGCATACTGGGTGTACCTACACGTCAGGGACTGCCATTATTCAAGAAGGCAGCTCTTCTCCGCTTCTCAAAAGCAACCAGGGAGGCAATAAGAGCTCAACTACCCAGTGATACCCACATTCACAAATAAATAAAAAAATTCTCACATTCACAAATCAATCACATTTTTTGTGTAGGACTATATTTTCCCATTTTTGACCCAATGAACCTGAAATAATGTTCAGTCCAGCCCATTTGTTAAACTTCATTACATACAAAGTTCAAGCCTATATCTGAAGGTGTAACAGTGAATATTTTGAGATTTACAAAGCTGGGGATCTTCAATGAACTCGTCCTTTTTTTCTCAACTTCAGATGTGAATGAATGTCAAAGTGGAAGCCACGACTGTCACAGCTCAGCCTCCTGTTTCAACAGCCCCGGCTCTTTCCAATGTGTGTGTAAGGCTGGATATACTGGAGATGGAAGGAATTGTTCAGGTAACTGAATAATTGTTAATTATTTATTTTCAATGTTCATATTTCTGGGGAATGATCAAATCTGACATTTCCTTTGGTTAAATTGTATTCTTTCTTCAAAGCTAATTCCTTGATGAATAAAGAAATAGAACAAATCAAATCGGATGAGTTCTGCAAGAGACTGACAAGGTTCCACACTTCTCAAGGAGAATTGTTCAAACTCTTTTATTGATCTTTGCTGGGATATTTCTGCTAGATATTCAGTTGTCAGATGTTCAGTTGCTTGGATAAACAGCTACCATTGAAGCAAATCAATGCATGTTTCTTTAATTTTGTTGATATTTTCTCCCTTCTTCTTGGTAACATTCCATTGAATCTTGGACACTCTTGCGCGAAGAACAGACAGTAAATCTGGTTCTTTTACAAGTCTTGAGGTTAAACCTGGATGTGTAGTGAAGAAAGTTTAAGACTGTCAAAGGGAGGAATTCTCCAACAAACTCTTCCTTTCTTCTCAACTTCAGATGTGAATGAATGTCAAAGTGGAAGCCACGACTGTCACAGCTCAGCCTCCTGTTTCAACAGCCCCAGCTCTTTCCAATGTGTGTGTAAGGCTGGATATACTGGAGATGGAAGGAATTGTACAGGTAATTGACATTGAATCCTCCCAGGGAGAAAATTCCCATTTCCAACTTCTGTGTCTTAATAAGGATAACCAGCAGAGATTTGTTAATGGCACACACTGTGTCTGGCTAACCAGCTTGAGTTCCTCAATACAGTAACAGAGAGGGCTGATGATGGTACAACAACAGACATATACATGACTTTCACCAACTGTATGATGTTTACATCTGTAAAAGATATTTAGGCAATAGAAAGACATGGTATGAAAGGAATAGTTATAACTTGGATGAGTAATTGATTGAAGGATAAGAGACAGAGAGTGGTGGTGAAGGGATGGAATTCTGTCTGCAGAGATGTTTACAGGAGTCAGTATGAGACATTAATTTTCATTCATAAGTGCATGAAGGTTCATCTGGGGAGTATGATTTCAGATTGACGATAGCGGAAAATGTGGCTCAATTTAGTATTGAGTAGGCAGAATAATAATGGACATCAAGAGAGTACGGACAGGCTGTGAACTTGATAAACAAATGACAGATACAATTTAATGTGAAAATGTGTGAAATGAAATGTGTGAAATGTTTTGCACTTTGGTGCAGAAAATGGAGAAGTAACATGATTTAAATGAACCTTTAATGACAAGTTCATGAATGGAATGACTGACAGTGTATAATCCCAAATCTTTCACCACGCCAGGAAAAGGTAGCAAGGTGGTGAAGTAAATGTATGCATTATTTAAATTTATAAGTAGGATCATTAAATATAAAAACATACAACTAATGCCAAGTCTTTAAAAATCTTTGATTTGTGCTCCACTGGAGAAATTGTGATAATTCTAGACACCACACTTTCAAAATTATATCAAGGTGTCGGAGAACGTCCTGCATGTTTTTTATTAATGACACTGGCACGGTTAAAGATTTGAAATTATATACTGCCAGTCATTCCATTCATGAACTTGTCACTAAATGATTCCTTTAGTAATGTTACTTCTCCATTTTTTGCACCAAAGTGTATCATTTCATACATTTCCACATTAAATTGTATCTGTCATTTGTTTACCAGCCTGTCCATACCCTCTTGATGTCAATTATTATTCTACCCACTCAGTCCAAAATCCAGCCATGTTTTCCACTATCCCCAATCTGAAATCATACTGCCCAGATGAACATTCGTGCACTTATAAATGAAAATTGATGTTTTAATACTGACCCCTGTATACATCCCTGCAGACAGAAATCCATCCCTTCACCACCATGCTCCATCTTTTATCCCTTAACCAATTATACATCCAAGTTACAACCGAGATGATACCAGGCATGAAGTATTTCATTAATGTGGAGTGATTGGAGAAGCTGAGGCTTTTCTACTTATATGAGAGAAGATTAAGGAGAGATTGAGATGAGCAGAATTCTGGGATTTTGGTTAAGCAAGGAAACACAAATTATATTCTCTGACAAATGGGTCACAATCATAGATTAAAATAAATTCCCAAAGATCTAACAGGTAAATGAGCAATATATTCACACGGTGGGTTGTTCGTGGTGATGTTATTTTGTATCATGGGGAGGTAGTCAGATTCTTTCTTGTGGAACGTGTCACACAAACACTTCCTGCAACTGATGAGCCCAAACCTGGATATTGTTGCCTCCTGCTGCATTCAATCACCCATGGATCCATTCGTTGAGGAAATACAAATTATTTATTGCCAATGTTGACAATTCTGAGGATGTCCAAGCTCGTTTTTGTTTGAAAAAGTAGCGTACAATAAAAGGGAATCTCTTGGTAAATAAAGCAATGCGGAAAATCCAAGAATAAAACCAACCACTGACTGGTAACCCTTCCACAAACAATCAGTTCCTTCAGCATTGATGGACAGGGCAGCAGTGTGCACCTATAAGATACACTGTAGGGACCGACCAAATTTTCTTTCAAACCCACAACCATTGCCATCTCGAATGGCAAGGGCAGCAGATACCTGGGAACACAACCACCTAGGTCAAAATCCTAGAATTTCCTTCCTAACAGGACCTTGGTATGCCTACACCTCAGGGATTGCAGTTGTTCGAGAAGGCAACTCATCTCTGCCTTCTCAAAAGCAACCAGGTTAGCAATAAAAGCTAACCTACCCAGTGATACCTGCATCCACAAATGAATTTAAAAATTCTCATGTTCACAAATTATCGCATTTTTTGCGTTGGAATTTATTCTCCCATTTTTTCCCGGTGAATCTCGAATATAGTTCAGCCCAGCCCATTTATGAAAGTTTTTTATATACAAAGCTCGAGCCTAAATCTGAAGGTGTAACAGTGGATAATTTGAGATTGACAAAGATGGGCACCCTTCAAAGAACTCGTCCTTTCTTCTCAAATTCAGATGTGAATGAATGTCAAAGTGGAAGCCACGACTGTCACAGCTCAGCCTCCTGTTTCAACAGCCCCGGCTCTTTCCAATGTGTGTGTAAGGCTGGATATATTGGCGATGGAAGGAATTGTTCAGGTAAATGAAGAATTGTTAACTATTTATTTTCAACATTCACATTTCTGGGGAATGATCAAACACTGACATTTCCATTGGGTAACTTGTATTCTTTCTTCAAAGCTAATTCCTTGATGAGTAAAGAAATAGAACAAATCAAATAGGATGAGTTCTGAAAGAGACTGAGAAAGTTCCACACTTCTCAAGGAGAATTGTTCAAACTCTTTTATTGATCTTTGCTGGGATATCGCTGCCATGTGTTCAATTGTCAGATGTTCAGTTGCTTGGATGAACAGTGCCATTGTAGCAAATCAACCACATGTTTCTTTCCTTTTTGTTGAATTGTACAGGTAACTGCAGAATTGCTAATTATTTATTTTCAGTGTTCACATTTCTGGGGATTGATCAAACACTGACATTTTCTTTCATAAAATTGTATTCTTTCTTCAAAGCGAATTCCTTGATGAATAAAGAAATAGAACAAATCAAATTGGATGAGTTCTGAAAGAAACTGAGAATGTACCACACTTTTCAAGGAGAATTGTTCAAAGTCTCTTATTGATCTTTGCTGGGATGTCGATGCCAGATGTTCTAGATCTGGTTGAACAGTTTCCATTGTAGCAAATCAACCACACGTTTCTTTTTTTTTTGTTGGTATTTTCTCCGTTCTTCTCCGTAACATTCCACTGAATCTTGGGCACTCTCATGCAAAGAACAGGCAGTGAACCTGGTTCTCTTACGGGTCTTCAGATTAAATCTGGGACTGGAACAGTAGAAAGATTGACAAAGCTAGAAATTCTCCAATAAATTCTTCCTATTTTTCTCAACTTCAGATGTGAATGAATGTCAAAATGGAAGGCACAACTGTCACAGCTCAGCCTCCTGTTTCAACAGCCCCGGCTCTTTCCAATGTGTGTGTAAGGCTGGATATACTGGAGATGGAAGGAATTGTACAGGTAACTGAAACTGAATAATCCCAGGGAAAAACATCCCATTTCTAACTCCTTTGTATTAATAAGAATAGCCAGCAGAGATTTGTTAATGCACATTTTGTCTAGCTAACAAACTTGAATTCCTCAATATTGTAGCAGAATGTTGATGAAGGTACAGCAACAGATGTATACATGGACTTTCATCAGATATTTAGAAAATGGAAAGAGATAGTATGAAAGCAATAGTTATAACTCCATGCGTAATAGGTTAAGGGATAAGAGACAGAGAGTGATGGTGTAGGAACGGATTTCTGTCTGAGATGTATAAAAGGGTTAGTATTAGAACATCAATTTTCATTTATAAGTGCATAAATGTTCAATTGGGAAATATGATTTCAGATTGAGAATAATAGAAAATGTGGTAAATTAGTATTGAGTACTATTGAGAATAATAATGGATATCAGGAGAGTACGAACAGGCTGGTGAACTTGGTAGACAATAACAGATACATTCTGCCCATTAATGTGGAAATGTGTGAAATGATGCAGTTTGGTGCAGAAAATGGAAAAGAAGCAGCATTTTGAGGAACTATTTAGTGATAAGTTCATGAGTGGAACGACTGGCAATGCATAACATCAAATCGTTTACCTTGCCAGGGAAAGGTAGCAAGGTGGCAAAGGAAATGTATGCGTTATTAAAATTTTTAAATAGGATTTTAAATACAAAAATATGCAACAAATGTCAAGGCTTTAGAAATCTTTGGTTTGTGCTCCACTGGAGAAATTGTGATCAATTCTAGACGCCACACTTTAGAAATTATGTCAAGGTGTTGAAGAGGGACTGGTAGTAATTTCCAGAGCTAATACCAGAAATGAGAGATTTCACTCATGTCGAGTGATTGAAGAAGCTGAGGCTTTTCTACTTATATGAGAGAAGATCAAGGAGAGATTGAGATGAGCAGAATTCTGGGATTTTGCTTGAGTAAGGAAACACAAATCGCATTCTCTGACAAATGGGTCACAGTCATAGATTAAAATAAATTCCCAAAGACCAAACAGGTAAATGAGTGATATATTCACACAGTGGGTTGTTAGTGGTGATGTAATTCTGTATCATGGGGAGGTAGTCAGACTCTCTGTTATGGAACGTATTTCACAAATACTTCCTACAACTGATGAGCCCACGTCTGGATATTGTCACTTCTTGCTGCATTCAGTCACACACAGCTTCATTCTCTGAGAAATTACAAATTATTTATTGCCAATATTGACAATTCTGAGGGATGTTCAACACTATTTTTGTTTAAAAAGTAGCGTACAATAAAAAGGGAATCTCTTGGTAAGTAAAGAAAAGCAGAAAATCCAAGCTGATAACTTTGTTACAGGAGATTGCGAGGATCTCACACATGTAGAAATGTGTTCCAAAATTTCTAATGGCTCTAGAATACTGGGAATTAGCCTGCCTGGTATTCACTATCTGGCACAAAGAACCTGACACCAAATTCAAACATGGGCAAAAGAATTAAATGATTAAATGCCAGTTGGGATATGTGTGGCTGCTCTTGACATCAAGGCAACATTACTGAGTGTGGTATCAAGGAGCCTGAGCAAAACTGGAGTCAATGGGAATCAGGGGGAAAACTCTCCACTGGTTGGAGTCACACCTGGCACAAAGGAAGACAGTTGTGGTGATTGGAGTTCAATAATCTCAGCTCCAGGACATCTCTGCAGGAATCCCTCAGGGTAGTGCTCTCGGCCCAACCATCTACAGCTGCTTCATCAATGACCTTCCTTCCATCATAAGGCCAGAAGTGGGGATGTTTGCTGATGACTGCATAATATTCAGTTTCAATCATGACTCCTCAGATATTGAAGCAGTCCATGTCTATATGTAACAAGATCTTCAAATATCCAGACTTAGTTGGTAAATGACAAGTGACATTCTTGCCAAATAAGTAACACTCAATAACTACCTCTAACAAGGGAAGGTCTATCCATGACCCCTTGACTTTCAATGGCATTACCATCTCTGAATTCCTTACTACCTTCATCCTGAGGGTCACCATTGATCAGAAACTAAATTGGATTAGCCATATAACTAATGTGGCTATCAGGGCAGATCAAAGGCTAGGGAAACTGCAGTGAATAACTCACCTCCTGACTTTCCAAACCTCTCTACCATCTACAAGCCATGAGTCAGGAATGTAATGCAATATTCTCTACTTGCCTAGTTGAGTGAAACTTCAACAACACTCAAGAAGTTTGATACCTTCCAGGACAAAGCAATCCACTTGATTGGTACCCCTTCCACAAACAATCAATTCTTCCAGCACCGATGAACAGGGCAGCAGTGTGCCACCTACAGGATGCACTTTAGGGACTCACCAAATTTCCTTTCAAATCTACAACCATTGCCATCTAGAATGGCAAGGGCAGCAGATACCTGGGAACACAATCACCTGGGTCAAAATCCTGGAATTTCCTCCATAACAGCACACTGGATGTACCTACACCTCATGGACGGCAGTTGTTCAAGACTGCATTTCATCTCTGCCTTCTCAAAGACAATCAGGGTGGGAAATAAAAGCTGACCTACTCAGTGATACCCTCATCCACAAATGAATAAATAAATTCTCATGTTCACAAATCAATTGCATTTTTTGCACTAGAATTTATTGTCCCATTTTTGACCCAGTGAATCTTTTTTATATACAAAATTTGAGCCTAAATCTGAGGGTGTAACAGTGGATAGTTTGAGACTGACAAAGATGGAGATCCTTCAATGAACTCTTCCTTTCTTCTCAACATCAGATGTGAATGAATGTCAAAGTGGAAGGCACGACTGTCACAGCTCAGCCTCCTGTTTCAACAGCCCCGGCTCTTTCCAATGTGTGTGTAAGGCTGGATATACTGGAGATGGAAGGAATTGTACAGGTAACTGAAGAATTGTTAATTATTATTTTCAATGTTCACATTCCTGTGGCATTCAATGCCACAAACTGGCATTTCCTTTGGTTAATTTGTATTTTTTCCTGAAGCTAATTCCTAATATCCAGAGTTGGACTGATAATTGGTAAGGAATTTATGAGGGAAGGGCTGTGGATGTTGTCTACATGGATTTTAGTAAAGTATTTGACAAGGTCCTTCGTGGCAGGCTGTTGCAAAAGGTAAAATCTCATGGCATCAAAGGTAACTAGCTAGATGTATACAGAACTGGCTTGGCTATAGAAGACAGAGGGTAGCAGTGGAGGGGTCTTTTTCTGACTGGAGGTTTGTGACCAGTGGTGTTCACAGTTAGAAGTCTCACAATACCAGGCTTAAGGCCAACCAGTTTATTTGATAGTAATCCACATCATTTCATAGTAATCTACATCATAACTAGTGGTGTTCTGCAGGGCTGTGTACTGGGACCTCTGCTGTGATGAACATTGTTAGGGAGTACAGCAGGATATAGATAGGCTGGAAAATTGGGCGGAGAAATGGCAGATGGAATTTAATCCAGATAAATGCAAAGTGACGCATTTTGGTAGATCGAATGTAGAAGGAGCTGTACAATAAATGGCAGAACCATATGAGTATAGATGCACAGTTGGATCTGAGTCTCCAAGCCCATGGATCCTTAAAGGTGGCAGCACAGGTGGAAAACGTAGTGAAGAAGGCATATGGCATTCTTGCCTTTGTTAGATGGAGCATAGATTATAAAAGTTGGCATATGATGTTGCAGTTACATAGAATATTTGGAATACTGCATCCAATTCTGGTCGCCACACTACCAGAAGGACGTGAAGGCTTTGGAGAGAGTACAGAAAAGGTTTACCAGGATGTTGCCTGGTATGGAGGGTATTAGCTATGAGGTGAGATTGAGAAAGATGGAGGTTGAGGGACGACCTAATAGAGGTTTATAATATTATGAAGAGAATAGATAGGGTGAACAGTTGGATGCTTTTTCCCAGGTCAGAAATGACAAACACAAGGGGTCACAAGTTCAAGGTAAGAGAGTGCAATGTGCAGTACAAATATGCGGGCGATGTATTTTATGGAGAGGGTGGTGGGAGCCCGGAATGTGCTACAAAGCAAGGTGGTTGAGGCAGACATTTAAGACTTATCTAGATAGTCACATGAACAGACTGGAAATAGAGGGATAAAAATGGATAGTCTAGTTAGAAACACATAATCGGTGCAGGCCTGGAGGGCTGAAGGGCCTGTTCCTGCGCTGTACTATTTCTTGTTCTTTGTTTGTTTGCCGTTCATGCCGAACAAGGAACAAGCAATAACTACCTGCAAAAAGGGACAATCTTCCCTTGACATTAAATGGCATTAGCATCACTGAGTCTCCTAGTATTGACATCCTGGGTGTTATCATTGACCAGAAACTAAATTGGATTAGCAATATAAATATTGTGGCTACCAGAGCAGATCAAAGGCTGGGAATACTGTGGCGAGTAACGCACTTCCACACTTCCCAATACCTCTCTACCATCTACAAGCCACAAGTCAGGAGTGTAATGCAATATTCTCCACTTGCCTGTTTGAACACTCACGAAGCTTGACACCATCCAAGACAAAGCAACCCACTTGATTGGTATCTCTTTCATAAATATTCAATACCGCTGATGAACAGTGACAGCAGTGTACCATCTACAAGATGAACTGCAGGGACTCATCAAGGTTCTTTTAGCAGCATCTTTCAAACCCATAAACATTGCCATCTAGAAGGACAAGGTGAGCAGATGAACACCACTACCTGGGTCAAAATCTTGGATCTTCTCAACAGCACTCTGGGTGAACTGACATCTTCAGGACTGCAGCAATTCAAGAAGGCAACTCATCGCCGCTTTCTCAAAGGCAACTAGGGATTGGCAATGAATATCATTCAGTTCAGTCCATTTTCTGAAAGTATTTTTGGATATGAATTTCGAGTCTAAATCTGGGGATGTAACAGCAGAAAGTTTAAGATTGACAAAGCTGAGGATCTTTCAATGAACTCTTCCTGTTCAACTTCAGATGTGAACGAATGTCAAAGTGGAAGCCACGACTGTCACAGCTCAGCCTCCTGTTTCAACAGCCCCGGCTCTTTCCAATGTGTGTGTAAGGCTGGATATACTGGAGATGGGAGGAATTGTACAGGTAACTGAAGAATTGTTAATTATTTATTTTCACATTCACATTCCTGGGAAATGATCAAACACTGACATTTGCTTTGGTTAACTTGTATTCTTTCTTAAAAGGGAATCTGTTGGTGAAGAAATAAATAGAACAATTCAGACCAGCTAAGTTCCACAAGAAACTGAGAAGGTTCCACACTTCTTGAACAGAATTATTGAGAAATCTTTATTGATCTTTGCTGGGATATTACTGCCAGTTTTTCTAGACCTGGATAAACAGTTGCCATTGGAACAAATCAACCACATGTTTACTTTCTTTCTGTTATGATTTTTTCTCATATTCTTGGAAACATACCCAGTGAATCTTGGGCACTATCAGGTTGGAGGAACAATCTTGAATCTGGTTCTTTTACAAGTCTCGAGATTAAATCTGGGGTGTAACAGTAGAAAGATTGACAAAGGTGGAGATCCTTAATAAACTCTTCCTTTCTTCTCAACTTCAGATGTGAATGAATGTCAAAATGGAAGCCACGACTGTCACAGCTCAGCCTCCTGTTTCAACAGCCCCGGCTCTTTCCAATGTGTGTGTAAGGCTGGATATACTGGAGATGGAAGGAATTGTACAGGTAACTGATACTGAATCCTCCCAGGGCAAAACATCTCATTTCCAACTTCTGTGTATTAATAAGAATAGCCAACAGAGATTTGTTAATGGCACATTGGGCCTGCTTTTACCATTTTCATTCCAAGTGTTGAATCTGAGCATAATGCAAATTTGATTTAGAAATCTGCTTTTAGGTGCCCCCATATGCTCTCAGCCATTTCCAGTCCTATTTGCTCCGAGGTTTAGCACAGCCAGAACGATCGGAGCTCTGACCTGCGCATGCACAGTTAGAAAAGAATTGGAAAAAGCGCACTCATATCAGATTACTCCTGGGCCACAGAAAGCGGAGAAAGCAGCCTGGGAGCGATGGTGCAACACACATTATTGTTCCCCTTATCCACCCCCCACTCCCCCCCCCCCCACCACTACCCACATTCATCACTGTCCTCCTTATCCACACCACCCACTACCCACACAAATCAGTGTCCCTCTTATCCATCACCCCCCACGACTCACACACTTCACTGTCCCCTTTATCCACCCCACCGCACTACCCACAACATCACTATCCCCTTATCCACCCCCCCACTACCCGCACACATCACTGTCCTCTTATCCACGCCCCCACATCACTGTCTCCCTTATCCACCAATCCCCAGTAGCCACACACATCACTGTTCTCCTTATCCACCCCCACTACCCATACACATCACTGACCCCTTATCCACCAACGCCCACTACACACATACATCACTGTCCCCCTTATCCCACTCCCCACTCCCCACAAACATCACTGACCCCTTATCCCACCCCCTCACTATCCATACACATCGTTGTCCCCCTTATCCATCATCCCAACTACCAACTACTCTGCCCCCCCAACCCTACCGAAGGCCCATAGAGTGGCAGTGGACCCTCCCCTCCACCTTCCCACACCAGAGATCCATCCACCACACTCCCCCACCAATGAGCAATCGGGCTTCCCCTGCCCTGACAATAATGTAGCCTCACTCACCACTATCCCCTCCCGACAAAGATTTAGCCTCACTCCTCCACCCTCCCAGAGAACGATCTGGCCTCACACACCCCTTCCCCCAGAGTAACATCTGACCTGCCTCCTTCCCTGCCTTGCCCCAACTGGACAATGATCTGGCCTTACTCCACTCTCCCTCAATCAGAGAATGATCTGACCCACCTCACTCCACCCGCCCCCCCACCACTGGTCTGAGTCAGAGAGCCGTTGGAGACACTGAACACACTCTTCAGTGGCTGGAGCACCCCATTCAGACTTTTATTTAGGAGGTTCATTACAGCACAGTTCCAGATTGGCAAACATGGTGGTAAAGGGGGAAATGCTAACAGATTTGGGCGGGCAGTTCATTAATTTAATTTAAATGCATAGAAATGCATTTAAATCGTCATTGCACCCGTTTTGGGCGTGAAGCAGATCGCCACCATTCCCGGGTTTCAGTAAAGTGGCAATTGCCTTAATGGCCTCACATCCAACTTTAGTACATCTTCGCACCCAAAAACGGGTGCAATGCAATGGTAAAATCAGGCCCATTGTGTCTGCCTAACCAGCTTGAGTTCCTCGATACAGTAACAGAGAGGGCTAATGATGGTACAGCAACCAATGTATACATGGGCTTTCATCAACTATATGTTGTTTACATTTGTAACAGATATTTAGAAAATAGAAAGACATGGTATGAAAGGGATAATTATATCTTGGATGCGTAATTGATTGAAGGATAAAATACAGAGAGTGGTGGTGAAGGGATGGTTTTCTCTCTGCAGAGATGAAGTAAGAAGTCTCACAACACCAGGTTAAAGTCCAACAGGTTTATTTGACAGTAAATGTTACTGGCTTTCAGAATTCAGTTCCTTTGTCAGGAGAGTGGAGAGTTCTGATCACAAACAGGGCATATAAAGGCAAACACAGTTTACAGAATACTGATTAGAATGCAAGTCTTTACAGCTAATCTGCTATTCAAGTCTTAAAGGTGCAGACAATGTGAGTGGAAATAGCATTAGAGATGTGTATTGTCTCCAGACAGGACAGTGAGATGTTGCAAATTCAGGCAAGCCATGAGGGTTGCAGATAGTATGACATGAACCCAAGATCCCTCATGAGATGGCCTCAACACTCCATTCATCTGACAGTGTTCCAAACGCCAATAGTATTTACTACCAAATAAACCTATTGGACTTTAATCTGATGTTGTGAGACTTCCTACTGTGTTTACCATAGCCCAATGCCAGCATCTCCATGTCATGCAGAGATGTATACAGCAGTCAGTATTAAACCATCAATTTTCATTTATTAGTGCATGAACGTTCATCTGGGGAGTTTCAGAATGAGGATAGTAGAAAACATGGCTCAATTTAGTATTGAGTGGGCAGAATAATAATGGATGTCAGGAGAGTACAGATAGACTGGTGAACTTGGTAAACAAATGGCAGATACAATTTAATGTGGAAATGTGTGAAGTGATGCAGAAAATGGAGAAGCAACATCATTTAAAGGAAAAGTGCTGGGTGATCTGATTCCATTAGTTTCCTGCTGGGGATGTTGGATTAAAACTACTCCCAGCACGCTGGTCCAGTTTAAAATGTTACCAACTGAATCTACAATTTTCATTCAATAGCTTTTGAATTTTGAACAATGTGGCTGTGATATATTTTAATATTTTCATGGAACATTCACTTGGAATTTTTGCAAGTCAATTTGAAGTGAGAGGTCTCTGTTTTTCAGATGAAGAGTTTTGGGCTGAGGTTAGAAACAGGAGAGGAGAGGTCACCCTGTTGGGAGTCTTTTATAGACCTCCTAAAAGTTCTAGAGAGGTAGAGGAAAGGATTGCAAAGTCGATCCTGGACAGGAGTGAAAGTAATAGGGTAATTGTTATGGGGGACTTTAACTTTACTAATATTGATTGGAATAGCTATAGCTCTAGCTCGTTAGAGGGGTCAGTTTTTGTACAAAGTGTGCAGGAAGGTTTTTTGACTCAGTATGTAGATAGGCCAACTAGAGGTGAGGCTACATTGGATTTGGTGCTGGGCAATGAGCCAGACCAGGTGTTAGACTTGGAAGTTGGTGAACATTTTGGTGATAGTGACCACAATTCGGTTATGTTCACCTTAGTGATGGATAGGGATAGGCATGAAGCTGGGGGCAGTAGTTATAGCTTGGGGAATGGTAATTATGAGGCCATCAGGAGAGAATTAGGGTGCATAGGTTGGACTAGGAAACTACAGGGACTGGGAACATCTGAAATGTGGAGCTTATTCAAGGAGCAGCTACTGCAAGTCCTTGATAAGTATGTCCCTGTCAGGCAAGGAGGAAATGGTCAAGTAAGGGAACCATAGTGTACTAAAAAAGTTAATTCGCTGGTTAAAAGGAAAAAGGAGGCTTATGTCAGGATGAGGCTTGAAGGCTCAGTTAGTGCAATGGATAGCTATAGATTAGCCAGGAGGGAGCTAAAGAGTGAGTTGAGGAGAGCTAAGAGGGGACACGAGAAGACTTTGGCTGATAGGATCAAGGAGAATCCTAAAGCTTTCTTTAGATATGTTAAGAATAGAAGATTGGCTAGGGCAAGATTAGGGCCAGTCATAGACAGCAGTGGGAAGTTGTGCGTGGAGCCTGAAGAGATTGGAGAGGTACTGAACAAATATTTCTCTTCGGTATTCACGCAGGGAGATGTAAATGTAGTTGTGGAGAACACTGGGATACAGGGTTGTAAACTGGAAAGTATTGAAGTAGATAAGGAGGATGTGCTAGATATTCTTGAGGGTTTGAAGTTAGATAAGTCCCCTGGGCCGGACGGGATTTACCCTCGGATTCTCTGGGAGGCGAGAGAGGCGATTGCAGAGCCTCTGGCTCTGATCTTCAGGTCGTCGTTGGTTACAGGTATAGTGCAGAAAGGCTGGAGGATAGCGAATGTGGTCCCATTATTCAAGAAGGGGAAGAGAGACTTTCCGGGGAATTATAGTCCGGTGAGTCTTACTCCTGTTGTGGGCAAAGTATTGGAGAGAATTATTAGGGATAGGATTTATAGTTATTTAGACAGAAATGAATTGATTGGGGATAGTCAGCATGGTTTTGTGAAGGGTAGGTCGTGCCTTACTAACCTTATTGAGTTTTTTGAAAAAGTGACCAAAGAGGTGGATGGGGGTAAGGCAGTTGATGTGGTATATATAGACTTTAGTAAGGCGTTCGATAAGGTGTCCCATGGAAGGCTTCTGCAGAAAATGCAAATGTATGGGATAGAGGGTGATTTAGCTAATTGGATTAGGAATTGGCTAGCAGATAGAAGACAGAGGGTGGTGGTTGATGGGAGATATTCATCGTGGAGTTCGGTTACAAGTGGTGTACCTCAGGGGTCTGTTTTGGGGCCCATGCTGTTTGTAATTTTTATAAATGATCTGGATGAGGGTATTGAAGGATGGATTAGTAAATTTGCAGATGACACTAAAGTTGGTGGAGTGGTAGATAGTGAAGAGGGGTGTTATAGTTTGCAGAGAGACTTGGACAAGTTGCAGAGCTGGGCCGAGAGGTGGCAAATGGAGTTTAATGCGGAAAAGTGTGAGGTAATTCACTTTGACAGGAATAACAAATGTGTAGAGTATAGGGCTAATGGTAGTACTCTTAATAGTGTTGAAGAACAGAGGGATCTTGGTGTATATGTGCATAGATCCCTGAAAGTTGGCATTCAAGTCGATAAGGTTGTTAAGAAGGCATATGGAGTCTTAGCTTTTATTGGTAGGGGGATTGAATTTCGGAGCCGCAACGTCATGTTGCAACTGTACAAAACTCTAGTGCGGCCGCACTTGGAGTATTGTGTGCAGTTCTGGTCCCCGCATTATAAGAAAGATGTGGAGTCATTGGAGAGGGTACAGAGGAGGTTTACCAGGATGTTGCCTGGTATGGAGGGCAGGTCTTATTAAGAGAGGCTGAGGGATTTGAGGTTGTTTTCATTAGAAAGAAGGCAGCTAAGAGGAGACCTTATTGAAACATATAAGATGATTAGAGGTTTAGATAGGGTGGACAGTGATCGCCTTTTTCCTAGGATGGGGAAAGCTAGCACAAGGGGACATAGTTTTAAATTAAGGGGTGGTGGTTATAGGACGGATGTCAGAGGTAGGTTCTTTACCCAGAGGGTGATAAGGGTATGGAATGCCTTGCCTGAGTCAGTTGTGGATGCACCAAGTTTGGTGGTGTTTAAGAGATTAGTAGATAAGTTTATGGACGAAAAGGGAATGGTTTAGGTTAGAGGGTCATTGCTTTTTCCTAATTGGTTGGCGCAACATCGAAGGCCGAAAGGCCTGTTCTGCGCTGTAATGTTCTATGTTCTATGTTCTAGATGTGGATGAATGTTTACAGAACAATGGCGGCTGCTCCCAGCGCTGTGTGAATACGGCAGGCAGTTATCAGTGTCGCTGTCACCCAGGATACACTCTGAGACCCGGAAGCAGAACAACCTGCACTGGTTTGACTTTTCACATTTCATTTTGGAAGCCTTCATACCAAATGTGTCTTTTTCTTAAATAAGGAAAACCAAAACTGCTCCATAGTATTCTAGATGTGATTTCATCAATGCCTAGTGCAGTTATAGCAAAATTTCTTTACTTTGCACTTGTAGGAGATGTTACTCTCCATGTGGATAATCTTTGCTTGCTTACTCTCATATTCAAATCCTTCCCTCTTTATTTTGTTTTAGTTTTTCCTTTGCAGTTTTCTAAAACATCCCCATCATTGTACACCTTTTCTTTCACCTTGATACCATTCTTAATTGACTCAAATAGCACGAGGGGTCACAGGCTTAGGGTGAGGCGGGTAAGATATAATTTGGATGCTAGAGGGAGTTTTTTCACACAGAGGGTGGTGGGGGTATGGAATGCGCTGCCATGTAAAGTGGTGGAGGCAGGTACTCTGGAGTTATTTAAGAAATACTTAGATGGGCACATGAACAGAATGGGAATGGAGGGGTATAGAAAACTGATTTAAAATAGGGATCATGAGCCTTGGGAGTCCCTGGGAAGTGTGTAAATAGATGATGATATTGATGTACTTGTTTTTATCCTACAGGTGCTTTGGTCCGCCTTGTTGTCTAACAAGGGGCATACACGCGATGGGTCGTGAGAGGGCTGCTCTTGGATTTTTTTTCGAGAGTATCCTCGTGCTTCACGTCGTTAGTGTACGCCTGACCTGGACCATTTGATGGACAACATGACAGCTCAGTGACTATCGCTGTGCTGTGCAGATACATGGATTTGGGCCTGTGTCTGTGGGAGTTTGTGCATTCTTCCCGTGCTTGCGTGGGTTTTCTCCGGGTCCTCCGGTTTCCTCCCACATCCCAAAGATGTGCTCTTAGGCTAATTGGCAAAACAAATTTTCCCTAAATTGTCTCATATTTGGTTTTTAATCCATAGATCTATAAACATAGACAGGGATCACAGGTAGAGGTGGGAACATCGGGGTGGTGGTGTCGGCTTGTTGGGCTGAATGGCCTGTTTCCCGTGCTGTTTTGTTCTTTGTTCTTTCTCTCACACTCTAATTTCTCAGTTCTTACTAATCCTTTGCCCTTTTGTTATTTGGGAAGCGTGACCAGTGAGATTCTCGATAGAGCTGAAGTGCAGTCAGGGATTATTCCAGGTTCTCTCCCTTCCTCTCAGCCTCTAATTCACTGTTGTTCATTCTTCACATTCCTTTCAGATGTCAATGAATGTGAGAATCCAGTAATGAATCAATGTGACCCAAATGCTCACTGCCTGAACTCCGATGGTTCGTATCGCTGTGAGTGCAAACCCTATTACAGAGGGAACGGGACCCACTGTGAAGGTAAGGAGCAGAGCACAGATCCCAACTTCCTCTCTCACTGATGTACTGGCCACAGAGCCTGAAGATACATTGGGCTAGATTTCCACTTTTACTGCCTGGTAGGAAGGGGAATCCGGCACATTCTGTCTGATAACTTTTCCTCTGCTAGATTTTCCTCACTGCTCCCCAGCCAGGCATTATTTAAAGCCCTGGCAGGAAAGACTCAATTGAAACCTCACCACGTGGAAAGCTGTTGAAAATGAATTCCTAAAACATTCTTCTCTTACAATACTTTCCATAATGATCTGGTCCTAAAGTTACACATTAATCACTCTGTCAAAATTTGTTCTAACCACACTCATCCTTGCTTTGCAATAAGACAATCCAGTCTTGCTGTCTACTTATTTCTTATCTGTGCTTGTTATCAGGCTTTAGGGGAAACATTACTCTGAATTGTACAGTAGAATATTACGCTAGAGTGTGGCTATTACAAAGAGCCAAAGTTATCTGAACTCAATTTATGTTTTATTTCTTTGTTTATAGGATGTATTTGCCCACCAGAAATTATACCAGGAACTGCAAAGCAGCCAGCTCTCTCAGGGAATCCCTGTCCTTGTGTATCTGGTTTCATCATGTCCAATGACTTCCCGAGTCTGTACCTGAATAGCGCAGACATGTACTGGTTCTTCAACATGGCCCAAATGTCTAACTCCACTCAACAATATAAAGGTAAAGGCAAACTCCAGTGAAAATAGTGGCATTGAACTGGTGCACCTTCCGCTGAGTAGAACTCTTAGGAGAAAAGGTGTGTGAGCTGCTTCTCGATCTGGCCTGGCATTCTCAAACATGACTGAAACTATATTCTGGAAGGATAGATCACATAACTTACTGCCCCATTCCCTGTTCCTGAGCCTGTTTGTCATTGATCATCTGGTAAGTCAATCTCTATGGCAGTCAGTGATTAATGGTGTCAAAAATACCCACAATCCTCTGCAACCCAGAAACCACTCTATACTCATTGTGTGGTTTTTCCCAGTTTGTGTGCAAGTCACACCATTATTCAGGGAGTGCTAATGCCCCAAGGGTTTGTTGTCAGTCCAACTGAAAAAAATGGGATAAGAAAGATGTACCTTCTGTCTTTCTTAAAGGATGATATAAGCCATGAATCTTTCTATCTGAAACAGTTTATCTCCATCGGGAATCTGGGACAATTCATCTCCATCAGGAATGAGAGCTTGTTGGGGTGGGGATGGGAACTTGATCAGATTGACCTGACTTTCCAGAGTAGGGTTTACTATCAAAAAAACTTGTTGGACTCTAACCTGTGTTGTGAGACTTCCCACTATGTTTCCAGCGTAGGATCAGGGTAGCATTTCTGCCAATGCTGGATAGTCCATTCTCATACAAAAACCCATTGCAGTTCCTGCCTATGTCTTAGAACAAAGAGCAAAGTAAGCTCAGCAGAGGAACAGCCCCTCTGTCCCTCCAAGCTGATTACAGTAAGAAGTCTCACATCACCAGGTTAAAGTCCAATAGGTTTATTTGATAGTAAACACCACTAGTTTTTGGGGTTTGCCCCTTCGTCAGGTGAATGGGAGTGCTGATCACAAACAGAGCATATAAAGTCACACACAGTTTACAGAATACTGATTAGAATGTGAGTCTTAAAGGTGCAGACAATGTCAGTGGAGATAGCATTAAGCATAGGTTAAAGAGATGTGTATTGTCTCCAAACGGACAGTAAGTGAGATTTTACAAGCCCAGGCAAGTCCTGAGGGTTACAGACAGTGTGACAGGAACCCAAGATCCCAGTTGAGGCCATCCTTATGTATGCGGAACTTGGCTGTCAACCGATGCCAGTCATGAGACCCTAACTAACCTTAAAAAAATCTTCTGCTCTTACTCAGTCAGTATCTATGAAGTCTCCCTCCATCTTTCTAGCAAAAACAATTCTAGTTTATCCAATCTCTCCTCATCTTCACCATCCCCTTGGGGCAGAGAAATCTCACAGGAAAGAAAAGAAAAAAATTAAAACAATGATTAGATTGGTTCATGAGATGAGGTAATTTTATAAAGTTTAAATCCAGTCCTGACACCACTTTAACAGCCCTGTTGAATGCCTTGCAAGAGCAAACATTATATAGCACCTTTCATGATTTCAGGACATTACCAAATATTTTGCAGCCGATGACATTCTTTTCAGTATAGTCACTGTTGTAATGTAGGAATGCAGCAACTAACAATTGCACAGCAAGCTCCCACAAAGATAAACCAATGGATAATCTGTTTCAGTAATGATGAAAAGGAATAACCAGGAATTTGGGGATGCTTCTCTGCATTTCTTTGAAATATTGACATGGGATCCTTTCATTTCTCTGAGAACAGGCAGGACATCAGTTGAATGTTATTCTGGGATGTGAACCTATCTGTTCTAGCCTACACGTGACTCCAGTCCCACATCAAACAGTTGACTCCTAATGCCCCCACTATGACCTATCAATACTGTCCAAAAATAGCATAGTAAACAGCAGATTATCTGGCCATGAATCTCATTGCTATTTGTAGGAGATTCTATGCGCACTCTGGCTGCGGTCTCTGTCTATATCCCAGCAAAGACTGCACTTCATAATTCATCTTTGTAAATGGTCATTGGGCAGCTTTCGGATAGGAATGTGAAAAGAGGACAGAGGAAGACTTCTGGTCCACCAGACTATGCCAGTCAGCCATTTTGTAATGAAACATCCCAACCAGCAGCAGCTATGTGATCTCCTAAAAGAAATAAAACACAGCTTCAAATAAATCCCCAGGATCTGGAGTGAAAGGAATTCTGTGGAGTTCCTCACCAATTCCTGAAGGTAATCAACCACTGATGTGCTGTTGGAAATGTGACAAATGATATATATACAGCAAGATCCCACTAAGGCAATAAGATGATGAGCAGATAAGCAGCTTATTATTGATGCTGATTGTTGGGTAGATATCCATTCGGTCACCATGGTGATCACCCTAATTGCCGTATGATATGACCTAATATCTCTTCATGGGCCTCAGGAGTGAGATTTGAACTCACAACTTCTGAATCAGAGACACGATAACTATCATTGAGCCATGCATATCTCCAGAAACATAAAGAGATCAGGATTATGCACAGTATCTTTTATGTTTGAAGCAATGAGTGATCCAGGGACATATTATACAAATGGAGTTTCCATTAACTAGAGTTTTTTTTTATTCACACACAGGAATCCGATTCAGGGTGGATTCTCTATCTGTGGTATCCCAGGATGATTACATCTCCTTTGGCTGTGGAACAGATCCTGGTCTAAACAAACGTTTCACACTGACCCAGAAACCCTTGAACACCACTAACTTTCACCTCTCCGATTGCACTAATGCCTGGGTCCATTTTTACTCTGGACCAAACGTGCCGAACACAAGATTCAAAATTTATTATGAAATGGGTGAGTTTTGTTTAATTTTTCCCTCAAAACTGTTGTCCCTACTTCTTTCCAACCCTAATCAAAGATAAACTGAGAATTGGTGTTAAACATTAAACAAAATAAGGCAATTTCAGACTGATTAGATTGTGCTCATATGTTTAAGTTTATTTATTAGTGTCAGAAGCAGGCTTACTAACAAGGGACCTAGATCATCATGGCTTCTGTGCAGCATCTACATGTTCTTCACATGCCTGCATGGTTTTCTTCCAAGTGCTCTGGTTTCTTCCCACTGTCTGAAAGATGTGCTGGTTGGTTGCATTAGTCATGCTAAAATTCTGCTTCTGTGTACCCGAACAGACGCCAGAGAATGACGACCAGGGGATTTTCTTAATTGCAGTGTTAATGTAAGCCTACTTATTAGCCTTATATACAACTCAAAATTTTACATGCCAGCAGTCAGCAGTCAGTTGGCATCATGGCTTAGTTGGTTAAAGCACCTGTCTGGTAAGCAGGCGATCCTGAGTTCAAATATCAGCAGCGGCTGAGTCATTTTGGGGCACATTGGTGTCACAGTGTTGAACATTGCTGCCTTACCCGGGTTCAACTCCAGCCTCGGGTAGCTGTCTTGTGAAGTTTCCACTTTTTCTGTTTCTGCATGGGTTTCTTCTGGATGCTCCGGTATCTCCCCACACTCCAAAAATTTGCAAATTAGGTGAATTGGCCATGACAAATTGCCTTTTAGAGTCCAAGGATATTTGCAGGTTAGGTGGACTAGCCATACTAAAAAAAACATTGCCCATTAGTGCCTGAGGATTAGTAGGGTAAATACGTGGGGTTACCAAACTAGGGCCTGGGTGGGGTTATTGACAACGCAGGCTCAATGGGCCGAATGGCCTCCTTCTGTACTGTAGAGATTCTATGATGAACGCTGCAATTGAGTTCCTCTGAAAACCTCTAGTCGCCACACTCTGATGCCTGTTCGGGTGTACTGAGGGAGAATTTAGCATGGTCAATGCACCTGACCAACACATCTTTTGGACTGTGGGAGGAAACCAGAGTATCCGGTGGAAACCCACACAGACACATTCCACATAATGAATAGTCAGTTGATAATCTATACAGAATATTAAGTGAGCAGGAATGGGACAGGATGAGAAGAAATGAGGTTAAGCTAAAATTCTGAAACCCTAAATGAAAATACACATAATTGTATGTTTAGTAACAATGAAAACTGTGATCATACAACTGAAATGCTGTGTACCTATGGCACCATGTGGAAATATGTTAAATATGTAAAAAATAGGAATAAATATAGAATATAGTGATAGTTGGAGGTCAGTTAGAAACAAAGAGTGTCCTCAATGGATGAAAGTTTGTTTAATGCAGAAGTGATAATGTTGAACTATTTCCCACATTGTGCAGTTAATTAATTCCTCATTTTACCTGTGTATCCTTTACCTGAGGGCAGATTCTTGGTTCATGATCTGTTGATGTCTCTCCCCCCCCAACCATTTTCTTGGCAGTTTTTGTCAGTGATTGTTTGCCATCACCTTCCACTCTCAGAGCCAGGACAAACACTATCAACTCAAAAGGAGAAACTTGATACCAGGCATAAATCTTACGAATGTCCAAGTACGATGATACTGCAGTAAAACATCCCCAACATTTGAGTTTGGAGATGAAGAACCTGCTTGGTATTGTTGAGGAGACACGATCCCAATGGAGATCCCAATGGATGGGCTGGGATTGTTTCCTATAGAATAGAGGACACTGAGGATGGAGATTTAATTGTGGCACTGAAAATTATGAGAGGCGTTTCTCGCTCTTTTAAAATAGAGACAAGCAGACAATCTTCTGTGTTAGTGTCATTTTACTAATTGGGCCCTGATATTACACAACAGAGTCCAGTATCATTATAGAGTCATATGGACAGGAAGATGTGTGAGGCAGGGAAAGAGACCAAAATTCAGAATTATTCCTATCATACTGGAATCGTGTTTATAATAGGATGGGTAAGAGAAAGTTTTATCCTGACTCTAAGCTGATCCATTTCCCCATTTACTTGTTCACACTGATATTCCTGTGTATCCTTTATGTTACAGTGCCGATACTCTGCCAGAACCTGAGTTGTGATGTAAATGCGGTATGTATCATCGACAGCTCCGGATACCTGGCATGTACCTGCAAACCAGGCTGGAGGAGATTAGGAAACAGGTGTTATGGTAAGACTGCCCCAGCACATCCATTTATCTCCACACAAGACAATTTTTACAGAAGGGAGAATCTGAACAAAATTTCAGGTTCAGATAGAAAACCAGCATGACGTTCTCCAGCTGATTAGTTCTCCCTCCACACATTTCATCTCTTAGTCCAAATAAATAAGTGGGCACGATTAATGCTGTCAACTCTGGTGGGGCAGGGCTTCTTAAGGCCAGCAAGACTGACTCCACAGAGATCAAGATGCCCTTTTTAGATCAGAATATAAAGTAAACCACCCCTTCACTGCCATACAAGTGTCAGAGGTTCTTCTCCCAATGATCAGCAGCAGCATTCCCTTAAACTCCCCCCAGTATCATCTCTGGCATTCCCATCCCCTTACAGTGCTCGTGCTCCTCCCATAACCCCCTCCCACCCCCCAACTGCCCTGGGAATCCGAGTAGGGTCCTGCCAACCTGTGCCGGGGAGCACTGTCAGGACAGTGACCAGACCTGTCTCCTTCAATCCAGGTCTATAATTATCTTTGCAACCCCGGAATAATCCCCTTGACTGTCTCTCACTTGGCCAAACCTGTTGTAAAACTCTCCAATGTGATGGCATATTGGCGAGGTATGGATAATTAGTCACAACAGTCATGTGGCAGGGAACGTGTTAATCACATTTGAATCACTTAAAGGTTCCCGCCGTTCATGGACATTAACCTTGTAATATTGCTGGAGAGGGGTGAGAAAATCGGGAAGCATGATCTTTCTGGTGGGAAATGTGTTGTCTGAATCTCTTTGGATTTTCAGATTATTATGAGAGCACAGGTTCAAAATCCCCCAAATAGATTCAGCTTCTGTTTGGATTCGAATTCACCCGAGCTGTATGCTGCAGTTTACACTGAGTCTGGACCCTGTGTGTCCATTTACCCCATGCAGTAACACATTCAGCTGAGGGTCAGGAGGTCAAGATCACTCAAGGAATTGAATGCTTCATGTTAGCCAACCTCTTTCCTTCTAATTCTGTTAATGCTCTTCCAGTGAACACAATGAAAGGTCCGTAAAGTAGATGGGTGGCACCAGATACCTTGATCTCCAGCCACCCAACTTAACCAGCAATCTCACTTTTGTTTATGTGCCTTACTTGCTTAACAGTAAAGAAATATACATTATATTTCACAGACAACAGATCCTCAGATAGCTGAAGCCCATATGATTAGTTACTTCCTGATTTAAGGATTAATTGCCTCAGGAATGTGCCAAGGAGACATTGTCAATTATTGAAACATCTTCTTCTTTTACAATTCTTTCACTAATTATGAGGATCTCTATCTATCTATTATTTATTCCTTTCTCTCCATTTCTTCCTCAGACCTCAGGAATATGGTGCACACTGTAAGGGCCAATGTCACAGGGCCCAGTGTCATATTGAAATGGACGACTGTGCCAATACCAGGAGTTGTAATTCTCAACTACCAAATACATACAAACTGCACAAACCACACCAATGGGATCCTCCAGCTGCAAAGCTACCAATCTGGAAATGTCTCCAGTTTAGTTTTAACCGGTAAGATTTTCAGATCTCACAGATTTCTATGTCCTTGGATACTGCTTAGCTCACTCTGGTCTTCTTTCAACAAAGAAAAAGCAAAAAGCTACTCTGTAAAACTTGCTACAATCGCAATCATTTGTGTGGTTTTATGGTTCTCAGTTCTCAGTATGCGCTTTCTGAACTTTGCCAATGTTTTGTAACTTTTTCAGTCCTGAACACATTGATTTTAATGGAGTCAGAGTCATGTTTGCTGCTCCTGGTATTTGGTCCGTGTCTCACGGCCGAGAGCAAATGTTGAAGGGTTTACAAATCTTCATCCAGTGAGGACATCACTGCCCAGCCTGATCCATGTTCTAGGATTGTTTAACTGGCCGCAGTCATTTAGCATTCCAGTATGATGAAGCAAATCCTATTCTTCAGTATATTTGACAATCAGCTGATTGAAACTGAGATGAATGTAACAGAGACCCTCTCTGAGATAGACTAATTCAACAGTTATCTGTAAAAGGAGTGCTAGTATCCAGTAACCATGGGACTAATGGGTGAATGGGACAGAGTGTGTATTTGGGGACAGGCGGCAGAGTCTAGGATGAGCTCAGGTTTACAAAGGGTATAAACTGGCCAAGGGAGCAGTGACCAGACAGTGAATATTGGACCTTCCAATTCTGTTTGGTTCAATCCCACACTGCAACACATTTAATCAGGGAAATAGTAGAGAAACTCAGAGGTGTGTTTACGGAAATTGTTTTCAGATGTTTTTGATGTTGTCCATGTGACTAATATGAATTAAATTGCAGGTCTGGACCCCATGTCGGTGTGTACCACTGTGATCCAGGTAAACACCTCCTCAGATGGACTGGTGACCACTCGGCCTTTTACCTTCAGGACCTTCTCTGGTGAGCTTTTCCTGTTCTCTTGTTTTGTGACTTATTCCACAATGTATAGTCGTGTGTTCACAAACAGTTCATGTCAATATTTGTGGACAACTTGGTACAGAATTGGATGTGGAGGATCAAAATAGTTCAGTAACAAACATCTTTGAGAAACTATTTAACCAGGACAAGAGGGAACATGTTCACAGTTTGCTTTGCAAGAACAACAGTGGAAACTTAGCATGAAAACGTATTCATTCAAATACTGATTCAATAATTAACTGATACTGGGAATAGGGAATGAAAGGAATTTTCCATCAAGGCTTGAATGTTGCTCCATATAATGATTGGAGAAACTGAGAGAAGTATTTTCTATCCTGGTCATCAGGGAGCAGTGCTGTGTGATGTAGATCCCTCCTATAGTGACATGAAAGCTGATCTATGTTCAGTCAGCTGGAGATATGGATGAACCACAGCAAGGCAGAAGCAGCTTTTGTCTTTATCCTCGAGAAGAAGGGAGGTGTGATGAATTCTGTGTTGAAACTCACCGAATCACTCAATTGACAGTGAGTGAACTGCACAATAGCTCAGACCAGGTTCTGAGCCCAGTTGGTCAGGATGATGAGTGTCCTGTTAGTGTCAATGCGATGATTTGAAGTCAGTTCCTCACATCTGATCTATGTTGTAGCTGTGATACATTTAGACTATCGACATTGTGGTTGCTGTAACACTTTCCAGCAATGGACAATTTAACAATAACAGTGCCATTCATAATTGTACTGTGATTAAAATTGTGGACACAATAATTATATAAGAACAAAAACACTCAATTAATATCACAAAATGCAGTTTTTGTTTTGGGCAGTTGTTAATTCTGGTAATACTATGTTTCCCCAGTAGGTCAGCTAGTGCATTGGCTTATCCCTTCATCCCACCTTTTATCCAGCGCATGTTCAGTGTGGTCTGATCTCTGCTGGAGATCCTAAACCAGTCACAGCGAAAGGGTAGGGGAAAAATATAGAATCATAGAACCCCTACAGTGCAGAAGGAGGTCATTTGGCCCATCGAGTTTGCACTGACAAAAACCCCAGGCCCTATCCCCATAACCCTACATGTCCACTCTCCTAATCCCCTGATACTAAGGGATAATTTATCATGGCCAATCAATCTACTGCTCACATCTTTGGAATATGGGAGGAAACCGAAGTATCTGAAGGAAACCCACTCAGACATGGGGACAATGTGCAAAATCCACACAGTCACCTGAGGCCAGATTTGAACCTGGATCCCTGGAGCTGTGAGGCAGCAGTGCTAACTACTGTGCCGCCTGTAATATCCACAAGAGTTTCCCCCAGTTCCTCTCCTCCCTTTCTTTCTCCAATCTAAAGCCCCTCAATTGTGGAAGAAGAAGTTCAATTTTGCTTATGATCCCTTCCCATGTGTGAACAGCCTGTCATCACTCACTGGGGTCAAGTCTCCGCTGTATGGGTGACTCATTAGGTATTCTGTCCAATGTTAATATCACAAAAGTTCATTGGAATGAGAGATTTGATTGAGATCGAAAAAATGGACAACCTAAACCCACCAGTTTATCCCCCAGACTGAAGACAACAATGCACTCCAACAACAATAGATAACTTGTGAGGCAGAGGAAAGAGATTTTTAACCAGCTGTGAGTTAAAGTGATCTAGGAAGGGATAAATAAAAACAAATTTCAGACACACTTTCTTTTGCTCCTTGTTTTTAAAGGGTGATCTGGAGAATCCTTTGTAGCCGTGAGCACAGATTGTTGTTCCTGCAGTGATCCTGTGGAACCCTTGAGATTAATGATTTTTTGTTTTGGTCTTTAGAAATGATTGCAGGGACTCTGAGTTTAACATCCATCTCCAACAGCAGTGCTGTGATCGCGTGGGCCCCTCTTGGGAGTATGAGTGCTCTGAGGGACTGCAGTCTGCACTACCACAGTACTGGGACACCCAACACTGACCACGCTGTCAGCCTTGTCTCAGCCAACACAGAGACTCTGATCACAGGTAAGAAATGAAGGTAATCACCTTTCATCTATGTGGACAAACATTATCATTCCGTAAAGTTCACAGTGAAATGAACAGATAATCTGTCACTTTCATCATCTTAGAACAGCTCAAGCTGCTCTACAAACATTTAAATTCATTTTGACGTGTATCCACTGTATCCAAGTGCTCAGTTCCTCTTTGAAATACTGCTATGGGATCTTTTTTGTGTACCTTTCAGGAAGCAGTCCCAGGTTGGTATTGTCAAAGTACAGGGCCTCAAGGTGGGGTCTGAAGAAGGCGGGGCAACCCCATACAGGATGGTGCACACTTGGGTAGTGGTGGGGCTTTATGCCAGCAAGAATGGGAGATGGGGAAATACCCCATAGACCCAATGCTGGCGAGGATGGGAGTAAGTCACCCGAATGCCTGTAGGTTGAGGGGGGTGGGGGAGGGATGACTCAAGTATTTAGTGGGGTTGCAGGGATGTTACCCCTTTGTGGTCAAGTGTTGTGGCTGATCACTTTTCTTTGAGATTCGGCACCATTTAAAAAGGACATCCAGATATCTGAGGAGTCAATCTTGCCACTATCTTTAAGTTTTACTAAGTTTCTTCATGGTACAAATCATCCCAAGCTCCAAATTAATTTCTATATGTAGGTGGATCGCATTTGGGACCAACAAAATACAGTATGATTCCACAATAGAAATTTCTAGGAGAATTGTCCCACTGTAATCAATGTTTATGATTCAATCTAATGGAGACCATATTAATACCAGGGCTCTGGTTGTTATGAGAGCCATGGCAGACAAAGGGAAGAAACTCCAGGGAAATTCACCCCCACAGTGTACAGAATTAAAGGAGTGACTGTTTTCCACACACACAACATGGCTTTGTAGGAAACATGCCAAATTCTCTGAGTAGTTATCTCTGACTGAGGGTCTCCAAAAAGCTGAAAGAGCCCCTCACTCAGAGCACCCACACTCACCCTGAATTCCCCCCACCTACTTCACTTTTTAAAGGCTGACAGCTCAATAATAGGTTTTTAAATTCATTTTGACTGTATCCAAGTGCTCTGCGAAAGCTGAAAACATCATGTTAACCTGAGGGAAGCAGCAAATGTAACCCTGTTACTTTCTGACAAAGGTGGGCAGCTTGTTCCCAGGCTGCTCTGCTGCACCTTGCTCAAGGGCAGCGTTGATATGTGACCAATCTGACAAACCCCAAACATGGTTGTAGTTGGCATATCTGAGCTATAAATCCTGAATGAGGAAAGGGAGGTTAAGAAGTAAATATTGAGAACTCTTGCTAAACAACTGGCATGAATTATTCTTACAGAATTCTGGTACTTTTATTTAATGTTGGATCTTTCTTTTCAGTGTTGGAACCAGACACAACTTACTCCATGGATGTTGAGTGTGTCTCTCCGTTTAACGGGACACTCCGCTCCCAGTCTCTTAATGTCACTACTCTCCCATGTATGTATTCACAAACATTAATATCAGTATCAGCTTGTCTTTCTCTCACAATTGGAGAACTGAAATGTTTTCCTCAATCTAACTGAGGCTTTGTTTTATTGGCAGCTTCGAGATTCTTGGACAATGTGAAGGTTTCTCAGATAACCTCATCTACCGCTGTGATCAGCTGGGATCCACCCACCTCTGAAACTGCCCTGGTTTTGTCCTATTCCATTACATACGGTCCCTCTGGTAGTGACAAAGTCATGAAGAATTTAATTATTTTCCCTCCAAATACAAGTGTGATCCTCACAGGTAATGACATGGGGCAAGTAACTCTGAGGTGAATGAGACAGCATACAAGAAAGGAAGAGAGTTCAGTGTTTTATTGACCTGTGACTTATACACTCCTCCACTTCATTAGGAGTATATGAGTCAAGAGTCATGTCTATTGGCAACGCCAGCTGAGACTATTGTATTGATTCACTTTGGAGCCTGCAGCTTGAAAAGTGATCAGTTCTCCAAACTCCAGATGGTTATGGAGTTCCCAATGTTTAATTCCTTGTTTGAAATCTTAAAAAACCATATGGAATTTCATTGCAGGATAGAAAAATGGAAAATGTGGCAGCATAAGAGAGACATACACAATCCACAATATATCAAACCTGAAAGAGTTTCTAGGCAAGAAGTCCTTAAGATACCAGTGATTGGGAAAAGTATGTTTCAGCAAAGAGGCAGTCATGGAACTGTATCTAAGTAAGGAGTGACAGCCACTATCAGCTCCGTGAATACTTCTGTCCATAGCTGTAAAACATAGAAACATGGTAAATAGATGAAGGAATAGACCATTCAACCCTTCAAGCCTGCACTATCATTCAATATGATCATGGCTAATCATTCACTTTCAGTATCTCACTCCCGTTTTCTCTCCATACTCCTTGATACCTTTAGCCGCGAGGACCGTGTCCAGCTCCCTCTGGAACATATCTAATGAACTGGCCCTGAGCTTTCTGTGGTAGATTATTCCATAGGTTCATAACTCCTGAGTGAAGAAATTATTCCTCGTCTCAGCCCTGAACGGCTTACCCCTTACGCTTAGAATGTGACATGCAGTTCTGGACTTTCCCAACACCAGGAACATTGTAAAGGTGATGATCACATTACAGTTTAGATCACACAACCATTTCAGTCAATGCCTGTCTGATATCATGCAAGGTGCTGCCCGGCCTTTTGATCATCTGAATATCAGAAGGGGTACAGTAGAGACAGAAGCCATTTGGCTTTTGTGCCCAAGCCAACTCATTGCAACAGCACCAATTACCAACCAGCCATTGACCCTGCCCCTATTCATGTAAAAATCCCATTGCCTTTTGGAAGCCAAAATTGAATCTGCCTCCATCACATTCTTGAGCAGCAATTCCAAAATAAACTAGATGCAGAGTAGATAATGTTATTCTCGTTTCATTTTTGGTTCTTTTGTCATTGATCTTACATTGGTCTACACTTTAAAATGGGGCCTGAGTCACTAATGTCACTGGTTATTTCCTTTTAACAGATCTGAATGAGTTAACGCTGTATGTTGTCACTGTTTCTGTTGAAACATTGTTTGGAGAAGAGGATATTGATTCAACTTTGTATTTTCAAACCAAAGGCTGTGAGTATTCCTAACATTCCATGATATTAACCATTTAGAGATGCAAGGAACTGTACAGGTGATTGACACAGAATGTTTTCTTGGAAAATCTTCTTTTTGCCATTTCTGTGTATCCATGGTGATGGAATTACAAATCTCTGAGAGTATGCTTCAGACAAACCCTGTCACCTTCCTGGTCCAGATAACTCTTCCAGACACTGAACTAGCTGGGTGATTGGAAGGAGGAAATGATCACATTCTGAATAATAAACGCTGGGAGGCGTACAACTCTGAATGGTGTCAGAGCCTCACAATCCATTATTGGATAGAAAATAAAAATTTCACTGAAGCAGTAAATCTGAGCTGCAAGCAAAGTTATCAGGGTTGTTTTGGAGTTTATTATGAGATTTATAAGAGGCTCGATGAGGGTAATAGGGTTGATGTGATATACAGGGATGTCCAAAGGTAAAGTGAGAACTCCATGCTACAGGTCGTACAAAATCCTGCCCATTGGGTGAAATTCTGGAAAAGTCAATTGAAGGATAATTATGCACACTTTAGAAAGAGGGTAGAAAAGATTCAGGGGAATGGTTCCAGTAATGAGGACTGATCGATTGGAGATGCTGAGATTGTTCTCCATAGAAAGAATGAAAGTTGAGTGGAGATTTAATCAAGGTTTTGACAATCAAGAGATGTTTAGTCAAAGTAAATGGGAAGAAATTGTTTCCAGTGGCAAATGAGAACCAGAGAATAGAGATGTACTCTGAATATTAAAAGATCAAACAGCAGCATAAGGAAAATCGATTTTATTCAGTGAGTAATAATCATTTTGAGTGTGCTGCCTGAGAATGTGGTGGAGGCAGATTCAGTGATGCCATCCAAATACTACTGGGTAAACAAGTGAAGGGAAACATACTGTAGAATTACATGGGAAGGATAAAGCGCACACAGCCTAATGCCAGCAAAACGAGATTAGCTATATTACTGTTCAAAGGAGCTGGGACAGGATCAGTAGGCAGAATGGCCAGATTCTGAGCTCTAAGTACTCTGAGATTCTAAATTTGTTCAGGGAAACCTGAGTGTTCCACAAATCTCCAAAACTCTACAATCCCGCATATATGGATTCCATTCAGAAATATTGTGATTCCTCTAAACCATTTTATGTGTTTCCTCTCTGCAGCTGTTGATGTGTGTGTGAACAATCCGTGTGGACCCAATGCCTCCTGTACCCAGGTGAATGGAAGCTTCAGATGCTCCTGTGTGACTGGCTACACCTGGAATGGATCTGTCTGTACAGGTGTGTGATGGGGATCATTGAACCCATTGGGGAATGAACTGAACTTACTGCTTCTGTACAGGACTGGAGACATTGTGCTGTGAGGTTCAGTGTTACATCACATTGAGACTTTACTCATTGAAACACCAGAGGGGATCAGTTCATTTCTTTTAAGAGTCATGTGGCTCAAGCCTAAATCTGGGTATGTAGAAAGTTTCAGATTGACAAAACTAGAGATCCTCCAATGAACTTTTCCTTTTTTCTCAACTTCAGAATTTGAAGAATAGTTAATTATTTATTTTCAATGGTCACATTTCTGTGGAAATAACCAAACCTAGGCATTATTGTTGCTTAAATTGTAATTTTTTTTAAAAAAAGAGTCTTTTGCTAAATAAATAAATAGTACAAATCAGACATGATAAGTTCAACGGGAACCTGGGGAGCCTCCACATTTCTTAAGCAGAAATGTTGTGAACTCTTTTATTGATCTTTGCTAGGTGTTCTATACCTGAATGAATTCTCAGAGCAACAAATCAATCATGTGTTTGTTTTCTTTTTGCTGAAATTTTCTTATTTCTGGAAAAATTCCAATGAAACTTGGAGGACAATTTTATGAGGAAAAATCTGTCAATGTGATTATTTTAAAAGTCTTGAACCCAAATCTGAGCGTAACAATAGAAAGTTGAAGATTGACAAAACTAGGGACCGTCCAATGAACTCTTCTTTTCTTCCCAACTTCAGATGTGAATGAATGTCAAAGTGGAAGCCACGACTGTCACAGCTCGGCCTTCTGTTTCAACAGCCCTGGCTCTTTCCAATGTGTGTGTAAGGCTGGATATACTGGAGATGGGAGGAATTGTACAGGTAACTGACACTGAATCTTCCCAAGGAAAAATATTCCCATTTCCGACCCCTGGCTCACTTGAAGTAGCGTGGGTTAATAAAGATATGATGTGGAAATGCTGGCGTTGAACTGGGGTAAACACAGTAAGAAGTCTGACAACACCAGGTTTAAGACCAACCGATTTATTTGATAGTAAACTCTCAAGTTTTCAGGGTTTGCCCCTTCATCTCCATTCACTTGACAAAGGGGCAAACACCAAAGCTTGTGAGTTTACTATCAAATAAATCGGTTGGACTTAAACCTGGTGTTGTCAGACTTCTTACTTAATAAAGATAGCCAGCAGTGATTTGTTAATATCACATTGTGTCTTGCTAAACAGCTTGAATTCTTCCACACAGTAATCAAGAGAGTCAGTAACAGTACAACAGCAGATGTGTCCGTAACAGATATTTAGAAATTAAAAACATTAGAAAGGAACACTTGTAACTTGGGTTATAATTTGTTATGGGAGATGGGGTGGATAAGAAAATGTATGTAATATTTAAATTTATAAGTAGGCTTATTGAGAAACAAACAAGGAACAAATGCCAAACTGTTAGAACTCTTTGGTCCAGCTGGCACTGAAGTGTTTCAGAAATGAGCATTTCAGAACTGAACATTTTAGAAATGATAAGAAGGTCTTGGAGATGGTCCAGAAGTGGTTTACCAGGGCGATAGCAGGAATGAGGAATGTCAGTTATGTGGAGCGATTGAAGAAACTGGGATTGTTCTCCTTGAGTGAGGGAAGGAGGTTAAAGAGAGGTCTTTTGAAGATGAGGTTAACTAGAAGGGATTTTGCTTGAGTAAATAATCACTAATTATTTTCGTTTATAAATAGGTCTTAGACATAGATTTAATACAAATTTCCAACAATCTAACAGGGAAATGAGCAATGTATTTACATAGCGTGTTGTTAGTGGTGATGTTTTTCTATGTCATGGGGAGATAATTAGACTTTCTCTTGTGGAACATGCGATATAAACACTTCCTGCTACTGCTAAGCTTAAATCTGGATATCATTATTCTTGCTGCATTCCTTCACATACAGCCTCATTCTCTGAAGAATTGCAAATTATTTATTGTCAATGTTGACAACTCTGGATGTGTTCAACCCTTGAAATGTTTGGAAAAGTTTTGGAAAATGTGTTGTTGTTTGGAAAAGTAGCATGTTTGGAAAAGAGGAAATCTCTTGGTGAATAAAGAAATGCAGAAAATCAGAGCTGATAACTTTGTTACAGGAGATTGTGAGGATCTCACACATGTGGAAATGTGTTCCACACTTTAATGGGTCTAGAATGCTGGGAATTAACCTGCTTGTGTTCACTCCCTGGCACAAACTACCTACACTAATTCCTATCCTCCTGTCAGCGTTCTGCTCATTAACCTGTGATGGATTCTTAATGCAGCAGTGCTTCAAATTCAAAATATTCTTTTTAAGCTAATAACCTGGTCATGGCCTCAATCCTCCCACTATGTGAAGCCCCTTCCAGCACTTTGAGAATTTTGTGTTCCTCCAATTCTACCCTCTTGTGTATTGACTATTTTCTTTGCATCTCCATTGACAGTCATGGTTTCAGCTGTGTAGGTCCCAAGCCTCTCCACCTATCCATCCTTCTCTATGACACTTCTTAAAGCTTACCTCTAAAATTCTTGCCACCTGTCCTATTCCTGTTTTTAATGCATGATGTCAAATTTTGTCTGATAATCAGTTTTCTGAATTGGATTGATGTTAAAGACAAGTTAGAAGCAAGTTGTTGAATGGTTCCCATGGTCACAAATCAATCACACGTTTATTTTAGTGTTGGAATTTTCTTTCCCATCCTATTCCAGTGAATAGTTGGGATTTTTTTCGTCCAGAACCATCTATCAATTTGCTTTTTGTAAAAGGCCCAAGCCTAAATCTGGGTGTCTCCAGAAAGGTTAATATTAACAAAACTAGGGATCCTCCAATGTACTCTTCCTTTCTTCTCAACTTCAGATATGAATGAATGTCAAAGTGGAAGCCACAACTGTCACAGCTCAGCCTCCTGTTTCAATAGTCCTAGTTCTTTCCAATGTGTGTGTAAGGCTGGATATACTGGAGATGGGAGGAATTGTACAGGTAACTGTTACTGAGTCTTCCCAATTTCCACATGTGTGAGATCCTCACAATCTCCTGTAACAAAGTTATCAGCTCTGATTTTCTGCATTTCTTTATTCACCAAGAGATTTCCTCGTTATTAGACGCAACTTTTTCAAACAACAACACGTTTCAAGGGCTGGACATCCTCAAAGTTGTCAACATTGATAATAAATAATTTGCAATTCCTCAGAGAATGAGGCTGTATGTGATGGAATGCAGCAAGAGGTAACGATATCGAGGCTTGGGCTCATCAGTGGCAGGAAGTGTTTGTATCATATATTCTACAAGAGAGAGCATGATTATCTCCCCATGACATTTAAAAACATCATCACTAACACTCTGTGTGAACATATTGCTCATTTCCCTGTTAGATTGTTGGAAATTTATATTAAATCTATGTCTGTGACCTATTTATAAAAGAAAATAATTAGTGATTATGTACTCAAGCAAAATTCCCTCTAATTATTCTCATCTTTGAAAGACCTCTCTTTAACCTTCTTCCCTCACTCAAGGAGAACAATCCCAGTTTCTCCAATCGCTCTACATAACTTACATCCCTCATCCTGGTAAACCACCTCTGGACTATCTCCAAGACCTTAATATCATTTCTAAAATGTTTAGTTCTAAAATGCTCATTTCTGAAACACTTCAATGCAAACCTCTCCATCTCTGATACTTTTTTATGACACTTGTTAACGCTTACCTCTGAAACTTTTTGCCATCTGTCCTATCACTGTTTTGTAACGCACAATGTCAAATTTTGTCTGATAATCGGTTTTCTGAATCTTGATGTAAATGATGTTAAAGACAAGTTAGAAGCAAGTTGTTCTATAGTTCCCATGGCCACAAATCAATCACACGTATATTTTTGTGTTGGAAATTTCTTTCCCATCCTATCCTAGTGAACAGCTGGGGTTCATTTGTCCAGAACCATCTATCAATCTGTTTTTTGTAAAAAGTCCAAGCCTAAATCTAGGTGTCCATAGAAAAGTTAAGATTAACAAAGCTGGGGAACCTCCAATGATCTCTTCCTTTCTTCTCAACTTCAGATGTGAATGAATGTCAAAGTGGAAGCCACGACTGTCACAGCTCAGCCTCCTGTTTCAACAGCCCCGGCTCTTTCCAATGTGTGTGTAAGGCTGGATATACTGGAGATGGAAGGAATTGTAAAGGTAACTGAAGAATCGGAAGAATTCTCCATTCTTTATTTTCAGTGTCAATGTTCCTGGGAATGCTCAAACCTGGGCATTTTCATTGCTATAAATTGCATTTCATCTGAAAAGGAATTCTTTAGTGAATAAAGGTATTCAACGAATCAGAACTGAAAAATTTATTGGAACCATCTCTTATTCCTGGTAATATTCCAACAAATCTTAGGCATTATCATGTGAGGAACAATCTGTAAATCTAGTTTTTTTACAAGTCTTGAGCCTAAACTTGAATGTGCAACGGTAGAAACTTTAATATTGACAAAGCTGGGGACCCTCCAATGAACATTTTCTTTCTTTGCAACTTCAGATGTGAATGAATGTCAAAGTGGAAGCCACGACTGTCACAGCTCAGCCTCCTGTTTCAACAGCCCTGGCTCTTTCCAATGTGTGTGTAAGGCTGGATATACTGGAGATGGAAGGAATTGTTCAGGTAACTGACACCGAGGCCTGAATTTTAATGCAGTGGGTGAAGTCGTAGATCTCAATGACTGGCAGATTATATCAAATGGCACATCCTTTTGATTGTTTACAGCAAACAAAGTACTGACAACACCCTCCCAATCAGCATTTGCAAAACACATATGCAATGTTAGATATAATTCTGTATTTGGAAAACGGCTCCTATACAATAATTGTGCTAAGGATTGCACTAAAAACAAATGTAAGATTAACAGTCAGTCATGCAATGTGGCTTGCTTATACCTGTTTGAGGTTGTGTATATTCAGACAGAAAGAACAAATCCAAACATTGATCCTTTTTCAGTTAAACAGAAGTTTTGGGAACAACTATTCCCTCGTTCTTTCCTCAGGGCAATGCCTTGACCAATGAATTGATCTGCTCGCTTTCAATTTGAACAAAGCTGGATTCCATGCTGCATTTGCCATGGCAACGCCTACTCCAGTTAGAATCCATTTTCCAACCAATCAGTACTCTCATGTCTTACGGTATATATTGTTGTTTCCCCTTTGCTGTTGGTAATTTTAACTCGTGTGCTGATGGGGATAAGCGAGGAAAGCTTTGGAAATGTGATCATTTTCAGCAATACTCATGTTCTCCACAACTAAGTGACTCTTTATATGGAGTCATTGATTAATACATATGATTTTTTATACAATGCAAAACTCACAATGGCTTATTAGGTCTTGTTAATTTATTATGGTTAATATAACATGAATATAAATCATCTATAACATGAATATAACATTTATAAATCAGATGTAGTTTTTGACCTTGAACATGGAACCTAAAAATGTAAAATAATACTTAGAAACATAAAAATGCAAATGACTACACATTGTTTTGCTGACCCGAAGAAATACAATAGTCCATTTTAAGATAGTTTGTGGGTCAAATCTAAACAGAAAGATGTTTTTTTTCCCAGCTACATTGGCATAGTTCACTGAATTGTAAGTGAATTAATTTAAACTTGACCTTAAAGTGCCTTAAGGTGAGGGCATGAGTTGGCACCAATGTAGGCTATGGAGATTATTGGATGTATGTATTGCCATAGGAAGTGTGGGGAGTATACACATGGGTCATAGTTTAGAATGCAGGGTAAAGGGGTCTAAAGGGCGTAGGTTAACATGTAGAGTATGAGGGTTTATGGGTGTTGGTACATGAAGAGTTATGTGTTGGCGTGGATGGAACA
Organism: Sphyrna mokarran; assembly: GCA_024679065.1. Lineage (NCBI taxonomy): Eukaryota > Metazoa > Chordata > Chondrichthyes > Carcharhiniformes > Carcharhinidae > Sphyrna > Sphyrna mokarran. The sequence continues at coordinate 53,527,563 of JAGIQG010000008.1, read as the reverse complement.
TGGCAACTATGTTTAGGGGTTTGAGAGGTGAAGGATGAAGGGATGTTTGTTGCTTCATTTTGTTTCAATTGTGCCACACTGCGCCAGGGAAATGCTAGAATCTATTATTACACATGTGGTGACAGGACATTTTGGAAAATTATGACATGACTGGGCAGAATCAACGTGAATTTATGAAAGGGAAATCATGTTTGTTAAAGCTGTTAATAGTTTTTTTGAGGAAGTAAAATGGATAAGGCAGTGGATGTAACTATTTAAAAAACTTTCAAGGGATGTGACTATTGCTGGCAAGGTCAGCATTTACTGCCAAACCTTAGCCACCCATGAGAAGGTGATGGTAAGCCAACTTCTGGGCCTGCTGCAATCCATTTACTTAAGTACAACTACAGCGCTGTCAGGAAGGATGTTCCAGGATTTTACCCAATAACATTGAAGGAATGCTGACAGAATTTCAAGTCAGGATGCTCTGTGGCTTGCAGAGGAACCTACAGTTGGTGGTGCTCCCATGTGTTCCTTGTCCTTCTGAGTGAAAGAGTTCAGTGTTTGGAAGGTGCTGTTGAAGGAGTCTTGCTGAGTTGGATCTTGTATACAGTACATTGCGCCTCAATGGATACTGGGTGAATTTTTAAGATTGTGAATGGGATGCCGATCAAGCAGACAGCAACGTGCTGGATTATGTTGTGGTTCTGTTGGAGCAGCACTCATCCAGGCAAATGTAGATTATTCTATCACACTTCTAATTTTACCTTATGAATGTTGGACTGGCTTTGAGGAGTCAGGATGTGAGTTACTCACTACAGGTTTCCCAGCCTCTAATCTGCTCTTGTTGCTATAACATTTGTATGGCTTGTCCAATTAAGTTTCTGTGCAGTAGTTATCCCAGAATATTGATGGTGAGGTTGCAGCAATGGTAAGGCCCTGAATGTGAAGGAGAGTTGTTTAGATTGTTTCTTGCTTAGATTATCACTGCCTAAAATTTGTGTGACAGAAATGGTACTTCCTAATTCTGGGTGTGAATTGTGTATTTAGATTTTCAGAAAGTATCTCATAAGATGCCACACAAAAGGTAATTAGACAAAATTAGGCTTGTTGAAAGCATGAGTAGTAGCATGCTATTGGCATAAATTTAAGGATCGATTAATAATTGGATTGAAAATGCTGAATGGACATTTTCAGGTTGTCGGACTGACTAGTGGGCTACAACAAGGATAAATTCTTGCAACTGTTTACCATCCATATTCATGATTTGAATGTGGGGCTGATTGTAACCTCGCCAAGTTTGCTGACAATACACATTTTGGTGGGAAAGAAAGAAGTGAAGAGAACAAAGAGAAACTGCAAAGGGATGTGAAGCAATTATGTGAGTGGGCAAGAACACAACAGATGAAATACAAAATGACAAAATATGGTCTTATCCATTTTGGTAGAATAAAATAAAAATGGCATATATTTATTGAATGGAGGGACAGCTCAGAAATGTTTGTACTACAAGGGATCTAGGTGTCCTGGTACATGAATCATAGGAAGTTAACACGCAGAAAAAGCAAGCAATGAGTAAGACAAATAATATGTTAGACTTTGTGAGAAAGAAATTGGAACATAAGATTAAAGAAATCTCAGACATTGATGTGTTATATGCAGTTTAAGTCTCCTTACCTAAGGAAGGACATACTTGCACAACAAAATTTCACTGAACTGGTTCTTGGCATGTGGGGACAGTCTATGAGGAGAGCTTGAGTAGACTTGACCTAAATTGCCTGAAGTTTCAAAGAATGAAAGGGACTTAATTAAAACATATAAAATTCATCAGGGGCTTGACTGAGAAAATGCTGAGAAAATATTTCCCCTGCCTGTGGAATCCAGTCCATGGGGGTCAAAGTCTCAGAATAAGGTGTCGACCATTTAGCTCTGAGGTGAAGAGAAATTTTGTCACTGAAACATTTAAGGAATTATCAGTCATTCAACAAGTTTAAGATAGAGGTGGATAAAGAGAATCATGGGAAATGGGGATGGAACAGGAGGGGCAGTTCGGGAAGGAAATCAGCTAAGATAATGTTCAATAACAAGGCTTAAAGGACCAAATGGCCTATCCAACTTTTATTTCTTCTGTTATGCTTGCCCCCTTCTCTCTCTCTCATTCATTCTCTCCCTATTTCTAGCACTAAGGATTACGCTCCCTCTGATAGTGTCTAGTTTGCTCTCTCTTTCCAACCTCTGAACTAGCTCCCTCTTTATCATGTTTATTCTCTCCCTTTCCAGTTTCTGTCTCATTTTTCTATCTCCCCTTCTTATAGTCTCTCTTGTCTCGCTTCATTTTATAAAATTTGGAGTAACATTTGTACCTTGCAATGTCAGCCTGGATTTTGTGCTGAGTGGAGATATTGAAGATTAATGATTGGGGTAATTTTATTCCAAACTGTGGATGATAGATGGATGTGATTGAATCATCTGTTCAATGGCAGTGAAAATCATCATAGAATCATCATCATAGAAAAGAATGTGAAAAGTGCTGGGAGATCTGATTCTGTTACTTTCCCACAGGGTGTGTTCAGTTAAAACTACTTCCAGCATGCAGTTTAAAATGTTACCAACTCTCCAACTCTCTGAGGGTAAAGTAGTTGATGTGTGTATATGGATTTCAGTAAAGTATTTGATTAAGGTTCCCCACGGTAAGGTACTGCAGAAGATATGGAGACATGGGATTGAGGGTGATTTAGTGGTTTGGTTCAGAAATTGGCTAACTGTAAGAAGACAAGGTGGTGAATGATGGTAAATGTTCATCATGGAGTTCAGTTACTAGTAGTTTACCACAAGGATCTGTTTTGGGGGCACTGCTGTTTGTCATTTTTATAAATGACCCGCATGAGAGCATAGAAGGATGGGTTAGTAAATTTGCGGATGACACTAAAGTTGGTGGAGTAGTGAACACTGCAGAAGGATGTTGCAGGTTACAGAGGGATATGGGTAAGCTGCAGAGTTGGGCTGAGGGATGGCAAATGGAGTTTAATGCAGAAAAGTATGAAGTGATTCACTTTGGAAGGTGTAATAAGAATGCAGAGTAATGGGCTAATGGTAAGATACTTGGTAGTGTGGATGAGCAGAGAGATTTTGGTTCCATGTGCATAGATCCCTGAAAGTTGGCACCCTTTGATAGGTTGATGGGGTTGTTAAGACGGCATACAATGTGTTAGGTTTTATTGGTAGAGGGATTGAGTCCAGGAGCCATGATATTATGTTGCAGCTGTACAAAACTCTAGTGCACCTGCACTTGGAGTATTGCATACAGTTCCAGTTGCTGCATTATAGGAAGGATGTGGAAGCACTGAAAAGAGTGCAGAGGAAATTTACCAGGATGTTGTCTAGTATGGTGGGAAGTTCTTATGAGGAAATGCTGAGGGACTGTGGCTGTTTTCAAAAGAGAGAAGGTTAAGAGCTGACTTAATACAGGCATACAAGATGATCAGGATTAGATAGGGTGGACAGTGAGAGCCTTTTTTCTCAGCTGGAGATGGTTAGCATGAGGGGATATAGAACAAAGAACAAAGAACAAAACAGCACAGGAAACAGGCCCTTCGGCCCAACAAGCCCGCGCCACCACCCCGATGTTCCCATCTCTACCCGCGATCCCTGTCTGTGTTTATAGATCTATGGATTAAAAACCAAATTTGAGACAATTTAGGGAAAGTTTGTTTTGCCAATTAGCATAAGAGCACATCTTTGGGATATGGGAGGAAACCAGAGCTCCTGGAGAAAACCCATGCAAGCATAGGGAGAATGTGCAAACTCCCACAGACATAGCCCAAATCCATGTATCTGCACAGCATAGCGATAGTCACTGAACTGTCGTGTTGCCCATCAGATGGTCCAGGTCAAGCGTACACTAACAACATGAAGTAGTAGGATACTCTCGAAAAAGATCCAAGAGCAGTGCTCTCACGACCCATCACGTGTATGCCCCTCGTTAGACAACAAGGTGGATCAAAGTACCTGTAGGATAAAAACAGGTACATCAATATCATCATCTATTTACACACTTCCCGGGGATTCCCAAGGCTCATGATCCCTATTTTAAATCAGTTTTCTATACCCCTCCATTCCCATTCTGTTCATGTGCCCATCTAAGTATTTCTTAAATAACTCCAGAGTACCTGCCTCCACCACTTTACTTGGCAGCGCATTCCATACCCCCATCACCCTCTGTGTGAAAAAACTCCCTCTAACATCCAAATTATACCTTACCCCCCTCACCCTAAGCCCGTGACCCCTCGTGCTATTTGAGTCCATCCTAGGAAAAAGCTTAACCCTGTTTACTCTACCTATCCCCTTCAAAATCTTGTACACCTCTATCAGATCTCCTCTAAGTCTACGTCTTTCTAAGGAAAACAGTCCCAATTTGCCTAATCTCTCCTCGTAACTCAGACCTTCCATACCAGGCAGCATCCTGGTAAACCTCCTCTGCACTCTCTCCAGAGTCTCCACGTCCTTCCGGTAGTAAGGCGACCAGAACTGGACGCAGTATTCCAAATGAGGTTTAACCAACGTTTTATACAACTGCAACATTAAAGGCCAGCTCTTGTACTCTATACCCCTTCCTATAAAGGCTAGCATACTATATGCTTTCTTCACAACCTTCTCCACTTGCTCTGCCACCTTCAGAGACTTGTTCACCTGCACCCCCAGGTCCCTTTGCGTTTCTATACTCTTAATATAGAAAAGAACAAAGAACAAAACAGTGTAGGAAACAGGCCCTTTGGCCCAACGAGCCCGCGCTGCCAGAAAGAGTTTCTATATTCTTAGTATAGAAATATATGTAAAGCACAGCAGCGCATGGGTAGAGTAGGACATTGTTTGAAATGCGTATACTTTAATGCAAGAAGTATTTGCAATAAGGTGGAGGAACTTGCAGCTTGGATCAGTACCTGGAACTTCAATGTTGTGGCCATTTCAGAGACATGGATAGAGCAGGGACAGGAATGGTTGTTGCAGGTTCCGGGGTTCAAATGCTTCAGTCAGAGTAGAGAAGGAGGTAGAAGGGGGGGAGGAGTGGCATTATTAGTCAAAGATTGTATCACAGTGACAGAAAGGAAGTTTGATGAGGACTTGTCTGTTGAGGTAGTATGGGCTGAGATTAGAAACAGGAGAGGAGAGGTCACCCTGTTGGGAGTCTTTTATAGACCTCCTAAAAGTTCTAGAGAGGTTGAGGAAAGGATTGCAAAGTCAATTCTGGACAGGAGTGAAAGTAATAGGGTAATTGTTATGGGGGACTTTAACTTTACTAATATTGATTGGAATAGCTATAGATCTAGCTCGTTAGAGAGGTCAGTTTTTGTACAAAGTGTGCAGGAAGGTTTTTTGACTCAGTATGTAGATAGGCCAACTAAAGGTGAGGCTACATTGGATTTGGTGTTGGGCAATGAGCCAGACCAGGTGTTAGACTTGGAAGTTGGTGAACATTTTGGTGATAGTGACCACAATTCAGTTACGTTCACCTTAGTGATGGACAGGGATAGGCACGAACCTGGGGGCACCAGTTATAGCTGGGGGAATGGTAATTATGAGGCCATTAGGAGGGAATTAGGGTGCATAGGTTGGACTAGGAAACTTCAAGGACTGGAAACATCTGAAATGTGGAGCTTATTCAAGGAGCAGCTACTGTGAGTCCTTGATAAGTATGTCCCTGTCAGGGAAGGAGGAAATGGTCAAGTAAGGGAGCCATGATGTACTAAAAAAGTTAATTTGCTGTTAAAAGGCAAAAGGAGGCTTATGTCAGGATGAGGCTTGAAGGCTCAGTTAGCGCACTGGATAGCTATAGATTAGCCAGGAGGGAGCTAAAGAGTGAGTTGAGAAGAGCTAAAAGAGGACACGAGAAGACTTTGGCTGATAGGATCAAGGAGAATCCTAAAGCTTACTTTAGATATGTTAAGAATAGAAGATTGGTTAGGGCAAGATTAGGGCCAGTCAGAGACAGTAGTGGGAAGTTGTGCGTAGAGCCTGAAGAGATTGGAGAGGCATTGAACAAATATTTCTCTTCGGTATTCACGCAGGGAGAACACTGGGATACAGGTTGTAAACTGGAAAGTATTGAAGTAGATAAGGAGGATGTGCTAGATATTCTTGAGGGTTTGAAGTTAGATAAGTCCCCTGGGCCAGACAAGATTTACCCTAGGATTCTCTGGGAGGCGAGAGAGGCGATTGCAGAGCCTCTGGCTCTGATCTTCAGGTCGTCGTTGGTTACAGGTATAGTGCTGGAAGACTGGAAGATAGCGAATATGGTCCCATTATTCAAGAAGGTAAATAGAGACTTTCGTGGGAATTTTAGACCGGTGAGTCTTACTTCTGTTGTGGGCAAAGTATTGGAAAGAATTATTAGGGATAGGATTTATAGTTATTTAGAGAGAAATGAATTGATTGGGGATAGTCAGCATGGTTTTATGCAGGGTAGGTCGTGCCTTACTAACCTTATTCAGTTTTTTGAAAAAGTGACCAAAGAGGAGGATGGGGGTAAGGCGGTTGATGTGGTATATATAGACTTTAATAAGGCGTTCGATAAGGTACCCCATGGAAGGCTTCTGCAGAAAATGCAAATGTATGAGATTGAGGGTGATTGAGGATCAGGAATTGGCTAGCTGATAGAAGACAGAGGGTGATGGTTGATGGAAGTTATTCATCGTGGAGTTCAGTTACAAGTGGTGTACCTCAGGGATCTGTTTTGGGGCCCCTGCTGTTTGTAATTTTTATAAATGATCTGGATGAGGGTATTGAAGGATGGATTAGTAAATTTGCGGATGACACCAAAGTCGGAGGAGTGGTAGATAGTGAAGAGGGGTGTTATAGTTTGCAGAGAGACTTGGACAAGTTGCAGAGCTGGGCCGAGAGGTGGCAAATGGAGTTTAATGCGGAAAAGTGTGAGGTAATTCACTTTGGCAGGAATAACAAATGTGTAGAGTATAGGGCTAATGGTAGGACTCTTAATAGTGTTGAAGAACAGAGGGATCTTGGTGTATATGTGCATAGATCCCTGAAAGTTGGCAATCAAGTCGATAAGGTTGTTAAGAAGGCATACGGAGTCTTAGCTTTTATTGGTAGGGGGATTGAATTTCGGAGCCGCAACGTCATGTTGCAACTGTACAAAACTCTAGTGCGGCCGCACTTGGAGTATTGTGTACAGTTCTGGTCCCCGCATTATAAGAAAGATGTGGAGGCATTGGAGAGGGTACAGAGGAGGTTTACCAGGATGTTGCCTGGTATGGAGGGCAGGTCTTATGAAGAGAGGCTGAGGGATTTGAGGTTGTTTTCGTTAGAAAGAAGGCCACTGAGAGGAGACCTTATTGAAACATATAAGATGATTAGAGGTTTAGATAGGGTAGACAGTGATAGCCTTTTTCCTAGAATGGAGAAAGCTAGTACGAGGGGACATAGCTTTAAATTAAGGGGTGGTAGTTATAGGATGGATGTCAGAGGTAGGTTCTTTATCCAGAGGGTGGTAAGGGTATGGAATGCCCTACCTGCTGCAGTTGTAGATGCGCCAAGTTTGGTAGTGTTTAAGAGATTAGTAGATAAGTTTATGGATGAAAAGGGAATGGTTTAGATTAGAGGGTCATTGCTTTTTGTTAATTGGTCGGCGCAACATCGAAGGCCTATGGGCCTGTTCTGCACTGTAATATTCTATGTTCTAATTGGTCTACCCTTTATCATATACCTCCCCTCTACATTCTTTCTCCTGAAATGCATCACCTCACATTTATCAGGATTGAATTCCATCTGCCATCTGTCTGCCCAAGCTACCAGTCTATCTATGTCCTGCTGCATTGCCTGACAATGCTCCTCACTATCCGCAAGTCCAGCCATCTTTGTATCGTTTGCAAACTTGCTGATCACGCCACTTACTCCCTCTTCGAAGTCATTTACACATATTACAAATAGAAGAGGTCCCAGTACCGAGCCCTGTGGCACAACAGTAGTGACCAACCTCCAGCTAGAGAAACACCCTTCCACTATTACTCTCTGTCTCCTATTACCAAGCCAGTTACTTATCCATCTAGCTACCTGTCCTTGAATCCCATTTGCCTTGACCTTCTTGACTAACCTCAAATGAGGGACTTTGTCAAACGCCTTACTAAAATCCATATAGACGACATCAACGGCTCGCCCTTCGTCCACTGATTTCGTCACCTCCTCAAAAAATTCTACCAGATTTGTAAGGCATGACTTCCCCTAAACAAATCCATGCTGCGTATCCCTAATCAGATTGCAATGCTCTAAGTGCCTATACATCCTATCTCTAAGAATCCCCTCCAACAGCTTCCCTACCACTGACGTCAAACTTACCGGCCTACAATTTCCAGGGTTATCCTTACTACCCTTTTTAAACAAAAAGGATAGCTTTAAATAGGACAGATATCAGAGGTAGGTTCTTTACTCAGAGAGTAGTAAGGATGTGGAATGCCCTTCCTACAACAGTAGTGGACTCGCCAACATTAAGAACATTTCAATGTTTATTGAATATCCATATGGATGATATTGAAATAGTGTAGGTTAGGTGGGCTTTAGGTTGGTTTCACAGTCGGCGTAAAATCAAGGGCCAAACAGCCTGTAGTGCACTATAATGTTCTATGTTCTATGTTCTCTATGTTCAACTAAATCTGCAATCTTCATTCAATAGCTTTTGAATTTTGAACAATGTGTCTGTGATATATGTTAATATTTTCATTGAACATTCACTTGGAATTTTTGCAAGTTAATTTGAAGTGAGAGGTTTCTGCTTTTTCAGATTTGGATGAATGTTTACAGAACAATGGCGGATGCTCCCAGCGCTGTGTGAACATGGTGGGCAGTTATCAGTGTCGCTGTCACCCAGGATACACCCTGAGACCCGGAAGCAGAACAACCTGCACAGGTTTGACCTTTCACATTTCATTTTGGAAGCATTCACACCAAATGTTCTTTTACAAGCAGCAACTCTTGTATTGTCAAATGCAATTTAATCCGTCCTTAAATAAGGAGACCAAAACTGCTCCATAGTATTCTAGGCGTGTTTTCATCAATGCATTGTGCAGTTGTAGCAAGACTTCCTCACTTTGCACTTGTAGGAGCTCTTTCTCTCCATATAAATAATTCTTACTTTCTTACTCAATTATTCTAATCTCCAACTTTTTATTTTGTTTCAGTTTTCTCTGCTGTTTTCTAAACATCCATAATCCTCTGGCTAATCAGTATTATTTGGCGCATTGTACACCTTTTCTTTCAATGTGATGTCATTCTTAATCCCTTAGATAGCCCACAGATTCTTTTTCTCTCATTAGAATATATCTTTGTTGATTATGCAATATATCCTTGAATATTTGCCACTGTATATACACTATCTTTCTGTTTAAAATATTTTTCAGTCCACTATAGCCAAATGGGATTTCATAGCTTTCCAATTGTCTCTACTTCTGTTGAAAAAGCTAGTTCAGATTCAAGTTTCTCATTCTCAAACTAAATTCTATTATGGAATTCAATTGCTATGATCCAGTTCAGAACCATTAACTCTGGAAAAGAAATCCAATTAGCGTATTTTAATTATTAGAACATCATCACTTAAAATATCTACTATTTACTTAATATGGTTTATGACTACATAAGTTCTGCACTGAGGTTTGCTCCTTACTTCCACTCAGCCTCCAATTCACTGTTGTTTATTTTTCACATTGTTTTCAGATGTCAATGAGTGTGAGAATCCAATAATGAATCGATGTGACCCAAACGCTTACTGTCTGAACTCTGATGGTTCGTATCGCTGTGAATGCAAACCCCATTACAGAGGGAATGGAACCCACTGTGAAGGTAAGGAGCAGAGCACGGATCCTAACCTCCTCTCTCAATGATGTACTGGCCACAGAGGCTGAAGATACATTGGGCTGGATTTCCACCTTTACTGCCTGGCAGGAAAGGGAATCCAGCCATGTCTGTCTGATAACTTTTCCTCTGCTAGATTTTCATCACTGCTCTCCAGCCAGGTGAGGAATTCCTAAAACATCTTCTCTACCAATCCTCTCAATAACTATCTGGTCTCATAGTTACACATTAGTTATTCATGGCCAAGGTTTGTTCTAACCACATACACTCTTGCTTTGCAGTAAAGTCTCAACATTAGCAATCCATCTATTTATATTATTTATTCCTTCCTCTCCACTTTTTCCCCAGACCTCAGGAATATGATGCACTCTGTAAAGGCCAACATCACAGGCCCCAATATCACTTTGAAATGGATGGTCATTCCTATACCAGGAGTTGTGATTCTCAACTACCAAATACACACAAACTGCACAAACCACACCAATGGGATCCTCCAGCTGCAAAGTTACCAACCTGGAAAGGCCACAAGTTTAGTTTTAACCGGTAAGTATTTCAGATCTCACTGAGAGTTCTCTGTCCATGGACACTGCTTAGCTCATTCTGGTCTTTCAACAAAGATGCAGCAACAAGCTGCTCTGTGAAACTTGCTACAATCGCACACAAGAGTGTGGTTTTATGATTCTATGTTCTCAGTTTAAATTTTCTGAGTTTTGATAAGTTTCTTCTGCCTCTTTGCAATTTATTCAGTCCTGAACACATTGATTTTACTGGAGTCAGAGTTCATGTTTGCTGTTCCTGCTATTTGGCCTGTGTCTCATGGCCAAGAGTGAATGTTGAAGGGTTTACAAATCTTCATTCAATGAAGACATCACTGCCCAGCCTAATCCATGTTCTAGATTATTTAAGTGAGATTAACTGGAATAAAAGTCATTTAGCATTCCATCATGGTGAAGCAAAACCTACTCTTCAATATATTTGACAATCAGCTCATTGAGACTCAGAGGATTGTACAGAAACGCTCTCTGAGATTAACTAGTTCAACAAAAACCTGTATTTATACAGTGCCTCATGTAGAGCATCATCAAATATAATTTCATATTGAGTCACACAAGGCAATGTTACAACAAGTGACCAAAAGGTTGAACAATGTGATAAATTTCAAAGATTGTTTTAAAGGGAGAGACAGACACGGACAGATTTAGGAAGGGAATTCTGTTGCTAACATTTGGACAGCTGAAGGTGTGCTCAAGTACAATTGAGTATGCTCAAAAGGCCAAGATATGAGGAGCTTAGAAATCTCAGTGTTGTGGACTGAGAGAGAATATAGAAATCGGGAATGGCAAGGGAAAGAAGGATTTAAAACAAAGATAATGGACAGAGGTGGACAGGTGGACAGAGTGGTGAAGAAGGCATTCGGCATTCTTGGTTTTATTGATCAGAACATTGAATACAGGAGTTGGGACATCCTGTTGAAGTTGTACAAGACATTGGTAAGCACACACTTGGAATACTATGTATAATTCTAATCACCCTATTATAGAAAGGGTATTATTAAACTCAAAAGAGTGCAGAAAAATATTATTATGATGTTACCATGCTTGATAGTTTGCATTATGAGGAGAGGTTGGACAGACTGAGACTATTTTCTCTGGAACATAGGAGGCTTAGGGTTGACCTTATAAAATCTATAAAATAATGAGGGGCACAGATCATCTAGATAATCAATATCTTTTCCCAAAGGTGAGGAGTCTAAAACAAGAGGGCACAGGTTTAATGTGAGAGGGGAGAGATACAAATGTGTCCAGAGGAGCAATTTTTCATACACAGGGTGAAAAATGTCTGGAACAAGGTGCCAGAGGTGGTAGTAGAGATGGATTCAATTTTGTCTTTCAAAAAATGTTTAGACAGTTACATGAGTAAGATGACTATAGAAGGATATGATCCAAACATGGGCAATTGTGACAAGTTAGTGGTTACAAAAAAGGGGCAGCATGGACAACTTGGGCAGAAGGGCCTGTTTTCATGCTATAAATGCCGATGATTATGACTCTAAGATGTGAATTTTAAAATACAAATGTTACTGAAAGGAGAACCAATGACCACAAGGGTAATGGGTGAATGGAACTTGATGTGTGTTTGGAGAAGAGCAGCAGAGTCTAGGATCAGCTCAGATTTACAGAGAGTGCAAACTAGCCAGGGGAGCAGAAACCAGCAAGTGAAAATGGGATCTTCCAATTCAATGTGGTTCAATTCCACATTGTAACACATTTAATCAGGGACATAGCAGAGACACTCAGTGGTGTGTTCACGGTAATTGTTTTCAGATGTTTTTGATGTTGTCCATGTGATTAATGTGAATTAAATTGCAGGTCTGGGCCCGCTGTCAGTGTGTATCACTGTGATCCAGGTAAACACCTCCTCAGATGGACTGGTGACCACTCGGCCTTTTACTTTCAGGACCTTCTCTGGTGAGCTTTTCCTGTTCTCTTGTTTTGTGACTTGTTCCACAATGTATAGTTGTGTGTTCACACACAGGTCCCCACAATTCACATCAATATCTGTGGACAACATGGTGCAGTATTGAACAGGGAAGGCCAAAGTATTTGAGTCGCAAACATCTTTGAGAAACTAATTAATCAGGCCAAGAAGAAAGATGTTTGCAGGTTGCTTTGCACGAGCAATAGTGGAAACTTAATATGAAAATCTGCTTTAATTAACCACTTTCAATAATTAACTGACACTGGGATGAGGGAATGGGGGAAATTTTCCCTCAAGACTTGGACTTGAACGTTGCTCCATATAATTTGGTGATACTGCGAGAAATACTTTCCATTCTGGTCATTTGCATTTTTATAAAGCGAAAAGGTGGGTAAACGTACCCTGACTAAAGCTGACCAGTTTGCAGTAACCCTTTTTATTCAGGTACATTATGCAGTAAGATAGACAAAGAGGACAAGAGTTGGGTGAAGGTCCAACAGAACTTTATTGAACAATTTATCATGGAAAGACAATAATTATCAGACTTGAGTATAATAACTTAATTGAATTCCATCAAACTTTGTCAGTGTCTACACTGTTTCAGTAAACAATCTTAAATCTTGAAGTAACAAGTCTCAAGTCTACACAAGGGTTCTATGCCAAACACTTGGACGTGTTTTGTGCATTTCTCAAAGATTCTGTGGCCTGTTTCCAATACAAGCTTCAGGCAGAGGCAGAAAGATCCAGTGAAGTGACTACTTTCCATATTTGGAGGTCGCAGAACATGGTTATGACCATTCAGTTGTCAAGATAGCACCTAGCCAGGCAGTTACAGGCCTACCTAGTTTTGATGGGAAGTTGATTGTTCAATCCTGGTTGCATGAAAACTGAATGTTGCAGCTCAGCAATTTGCAAATTGCAGAGCTTGTGTAGATTTGAACTTAGTTTGCACATTTCAAGTTTCTATCCATGCTCATGAAAAATTCTCATATTTCTGTAACAAACCTGAAGGTCATGGGTCACCTTACCACAACACCTTGCAGAGAGCAGGGCTGCGTGGTGCAGACAGCTCCCATAGTGACACCAAAACTGACACCAAAATTTGGACACAATAATTATACCAGGAAAAAACATTTGATTAATATCACAAAATGCAGTTTTCGCCCTGGGGCAGTGCTAATTTTGGTAACGTTATGTTTCCTTGATCGCTCAGCAAATGTATTGAGTCACCTATTGAGCCCCATATTTTATCCAGCACGTGTTCAGAGTGGGCTGATCTCTGCTGGAGATGCTAAACCAGTTACAGGAATAAGGAAGGTGGAAGATATTTACAAGATACAAGATAATCAAGGAATTGAGTTTAGGAGTCAGGAGGTAATGATGCAGCTCTATAAGACCCTTGTCAGACCCCACTTGGAGTATTGTGCTCAATTCTGGTCGTCTCACTATAGGAAGGATGTAGAGGCTATTGAGAGAGTGCAGAGGAGATTTACAAGGATGCTGCCTGGATTGGGAGGCAGGCCTTATGAAGATAGGTTGAGGGAGCTGGGACTCTTCTCACTGGAGAGACGTAGGTTGAGAGGCGACCTGATAGAGGTCTATAAAATGTTGAGAGGAATAGATAGGGTGGATTCTCAGAGACTATTTCCCCAAGCTGAAATGGTCACTACGAGAGGACACAGATTTAAGGTGAAGGGAAGCAAATACAGAGGGAATGTTAGGGATAAGTTTTTCATTCAGAGGGTGGTGAGTGAATGGAATCGGCTGCTGTCGGAGGCAGTAGAGGCAAACTCGCTGGGGTCTTTTAAAAGACTTCTGGATGAGTATATGAGAACTAATGGGATAGGGGGTTGTAGATAGGTCTGTGGATTGGTAAGTATAGATGTGGTCGGTGCAACTCATGGGCCGAAGGGCCTGTTTGTGCTGTAGTGTTCTATGTTCTATGTTAAGAGTTTCCCCCACCTCCTCTCCTCTCTCTCTTTCTCAGCCTGAAGCCCTGCAGTGATGGGAGAACAGGTTCCAGTTCGCCTGTGATCCCTCTCCATATGTGAACAGGCTGTCATCACTCACTGGGGTTAAATCTATATTGTATGGATGGTACTGTGACTCATTAGAGATCCTATCCAATGTTAACACCACCAATGTTCACTGGAATGGGAGATTTGACAGGATCTGTAAATATGCACAATCCAAACCCACCAGATTATCGCCCAGAGTCTGAAGATAATAAACTACTCCAAGAACAATTGACACTGAGTAAGGCAGAGGAAAGAAATTTTTAATCAGCTGTGAGTTAAAGCAATTTAGAAAGGATAAATGAAAACAAACTTCAGACACACTTTCTTTTGCTCCTGTTTTTAAAGAGTGATCCAGAAAATAACAATTTCCTTTGCAGCCGTGAGCACATATGGCCCTCCCTGCAGAGATCCCATGGAACCTTTTAGATTAATGATTTTTTTCTTTTGGTCTTCAGAAATGATTGCAGGGACTCTGAGTTTAACATCCATCTCCAGCAGCAGTGCTGTGATCTCGTGGGCCCCTCTTTGGAGTATGAGTGCTCTGAGAGACTGCAGTCTGCACTATCACAGTATTGGGACACCCAACACTGTCCACACTGTTAGCCTCATCTCAGCCAACACAGACACACTGATCACAGGTAAGAAGTGAAGGTAATCAGCTTTCATCTTTGTGGACAAATCTTATCATTCTGTAAAATTCACAGAAAAGTAAAGAAATCACTTCTCACTTTCATGATCTTAAAATATTTCAAGCTGCTTTAGGCCAATTAAGTTCATTTTGAAGGTATTTACTGTTATAATCTTGGAAATGCAGCAACCAATTCATACGCACCAAGATCTTACAATGAATGATGTGCCATGATCAGATCATCTGTTTTGGTGATATTGGGTTGAGGGCTGAATGTTGGCAAGGACACCAGAGTGAAATGCTCAGTTCCTCTTCAAAACTTTGCTGTGGGATCTTTTAGATTTGTCTTTGGTTTACAATTTCATCTGAAAGATGCTCCACCTACAGTGCAGCCCTCCCTCAGTGCTGCATTACACTATCGCTGAGACTTTGCAGTCAAGTATCTAAACTGGGACCCAAATACACAACCTCAGGAGCAACAATACCACTGTACTACAACTGAGTATAACAGAGACTTAAAAGGCACAATTCACAGAATCGCAGAATTGTTATAGTGCAGAAAGAGACCATTTAGTCTATCTTCTACGCTCCAGCTTGCTAAATGAGCATCATGGCTTAGTGCTATTCCCCTGCCTTTTCTCCATATACCTGCACATTATTTCTATTCAATAATCATATAATGCCCTCTTAAATGTCTCGATTGAACCTGTATCCACCTACCAGGCAATGCATTTCAGACCCCAACCACTCACTGAATTTTTTTCTCACATTGCATTTGCTTCTTTTGCAAATCATTTTAAATCTGTTCCCTCTCATTCTTGATCCTTGCTCTGTCCAGACCTCTCATGATTGTGAACATCTCGATCAAATCTCCACTTAGCCTTCTTTCCAAGAATAGTCCCAACTCTCCAATTTGTCTTCATAACTGAAGTTTCTCATCCTCGGAACCATTCTTGTAAACGTCTTCTGCACTCTCTCCAATGTATTCACGTCCTTCCTATAGTATGGTGCCCAGAACTGTACACAATACTTCAGCTGAAGTCTAACTAGTGTCTTGTATAAGTTCAGCAAAACCTCCTTGCTCTTGTACTCTGTGCCACTATTCACAGAGAATGTCTCCAGTGCAGAAGGAGGCCATTCGGCTCATTGAGCCTACACCAACAACAATCCCACCCAGGCCCTATCTCATAACCCCACACATTCACCCTACTAATTCCCCTGACATCCCTTAACACTAAGGAGCAATTTAACATGGCCAATGATTAAAGCCCAGAATACTGTATGCTTTATTAACTATTCTCTCCATCTGAGCTGTCACCTTCAATGATCTATGCATATGTACACTCAGGTCCCTCTGCTCCTGCACCCCTTTAAGACTTTTACCCCTTATTTTATATTGTCTCTCCATATTCTTCCTTCAAAATGCATTGCCTCACATTCATCCGTCAGCACGCAAATGAGATTGCTCTCTGTAAGCAGTCTCGAGGCTACACTTTGAATCTGGAGGCCACTTTGTAAAATTTTAATGCGAAAAGGGTGTCTGCACGTTGAGAATAA
This sequence comes from Sphyrna mokarran, assembly GCA_024679065.1. NCBI lineage: Eukaryota > Metazoa > Chordata > Chondrichthyes > Carcharhiniformes > Carcharhinidae > Sphyrna > Sphyrna mokarran. The sequence goes on along the minus strand of JAGIQG010000008.1, from coordinate 53,511,045 downwards.
AATAGATTTTACCTAAAGTTGTTTTGAATCTAAGAGTGGACACCTGAAACACACACATCCTGACTTCCTTGCAGATTAGATAACATTCTTGGATTACAAAGTCTGTTTGATTTTTATCAAAATGGATAATTTCTCCAAAGATTGAATGGATTCCTTTACAAATAGACAGTCACTGGAAAAGTAACATGTCTAGCTTGACCTCCCAAGTCTGAGAGAATTCAAGATCACAGGAGCTGTAAGTGTAAGTGAATCACAAGGCTGTGCTAATATTGCTCATTTGAGCAGTTTGGTATAATTCAGTCACTGGGTTTCTATCCTGCTTCCTCACAGAGAGGAAGGCTCCTCTCTGTCACCTTCATTCTCAGTGTGACTCTGGCTCAGATACAGTCTGGCCCTGTAATGAACCTATATCCTACCACTCTGTAGTGACCATTGGATCCCAGTCAATCTGTTTCCTCATTCTTCTGAAGATTCATATCCGCACAATGCTCAGATCACTAGGTAGCGAACAGGAGGTCTGGCTAGAATCATTCCCTTCTCTAACCAGAAGCAATAAAAGCAATTCTAGAAAACTTACCTGTATAATATATCCTAACAATAGGATTTGGGATTCTCCTGGTCTGTACAAATGAGTCTAACTGAAACACTAACTGAGTTACTGAACAATCATTATTCGGTCACTTTGGAGCCAGTTTAGAATTTAGAGCCAAGATGTATATGCTTTTAGCCAAACAATTAAGAAGAAATAAATTATATGCATTCTCAATGGTGATGTTAGGTGATAACGTTCCATTTAATTATTCCCAGGATGTGCCTCTGCTCCTTCAACAGGAAGCTCCCCAGTTCTCCATTATAAATCCCAGTGATCCACTTCCCCTGGTTTTGCCATTTGATCAATTTTAACCTCCTGAGAGTGATCAAGAACAGAGTCAAACATTCTGCTATCATAATGGTTCTGGCTTGAATGTAGCACCCAGAATAACATTACAAAATCATTGACCTTTTATTATCTCACACTCTTGTAAGCCTGCTCTGGATGACAGTTTTAGCAATGGGCACGTGATGTTTGAAGCTGAAAAAGTTGCCTGGTTTTCATTTTAGTAACAACAAATTGACTACCACTGGTTCTTAATTCAATTTAATTAACTTTTAATTGAAGGGTCTTATATTGGTACATGTACCTGCTTCCCTTGCTTCCTCCTGTGGCCTAATGGTCTAGGTCACTGAATTGGTAGACCACAGACTTTGAGTAAAGCATTGGCATCCCTGGCTTGAATTCCACCATAGTAGATGGTTATAAATTGTTCTGTGGCAGACATGGGTGAGCTGAAATGTTTGCCCTTTTTCTGTAGTGTAGTAGTTATCATGTTGCTTTACACACAAAAGGTTATCAGTTTGAAATTGGGCAGAAGCTTTGTCAAAAACTTGTGGCGTGCTTCCTGGGCATGTCAGTAAATCAGAAGCAGGGCAACAGGCCAATTTCTGGGATGGGGTTTGTATTATGAAGAGATTGAGGAAACTGGGCCTGTATTCTCTAGAGTTTTGAACAATGAGAGGCAATCTCATTGTAGCTCACGGGGTGAATGTAGATAAGATGTTTCCCCAGGCTGGTGGTCTAGAACCAGGGAAAGTAACCTCAGAAAAAAAGATCTCATCAGAGGATATTGGAAGCTCAATCACTGAGCACATTCAAGACAAAAATGGACGGGTTTTTATTGACAAGGACGCAGAGGATTATGGGAGAAAGTAAGAAAGTGGAATTATGGCCACAGCAAATCTGCCAGGATCATATTGACTTGAGGGACAGGCTGGAGGAAGTGAGTGGCTGATTCCACCTCTTAGTTAGATCCTTATCTTGAGAAAAGACAAGTCTGACTGCCCCAAAACATGGTTGTAGTTGACGCGTCTGGCACGTAAGCCCTGAAAGAGAGAAGGCTGAGAAGTAAAAATGGAGAACTGTATTTACTTGCTTAATAACTTGGATGAATTAATCTTACAGAATTCTGGGACTTTTGTTTAATGTTGGATCTTTCTTTTCAGGGTTGGAAGCAGACACAACTTATTCCGTGGCTGTTGAGTGTGTCTCGCCGTTTAACGAGACACTCCGCTCCCAGTCTCTTAATGTCACTACTCTCCCATGTATGTATTGACAAATGTTAACATTAGTATCAAATTGTTTTTCTCTCAGTTGGAGAACTGAAATGTTTTCCTCAATCTAACTAAAGCTTTGTTTTATCAGCAGCTTCGAGGTTCCTCAGCAATGTGAAGGTTTCCCACATAACCTCATCTACCGCTGTGATTAGCTGGGATTCACCCACCTCTGATGCTGCTCTGGTTTTGTCCTATTCCATCACATACGGTCCCTCAGATGGTGACGGAGCCATGAAGAATATCATTGTTTTCCCTCCAAATACCAGTGTGATCCTCACAGGTAAAGAGACAATAAATGTGGAAAGTAACATGGAGTGAGATTAATTTGACAATTTTGGGACTGAGATGCAGAGAACCAACAACCTTACAGATAGATCCTGGAGCAGGACTCAGTTCCATCATTGCTCTGCCTTATATTGGCAGTATTGAGGTTTCCATTGTGGTGTTGGTCTTTCTGGAAGTTGATGTGGCAGAGTAATTATTAAAATACTACAAATGTTAAGGGATAAAATTGCAGTCCCAGTGCCCTCTGAGGTATGTTTTCATTTAGAGACATGTCTATGGATAGCACCAATTGAGACTAATAAACCTGCTTTACTTTGGAACCTACAGCAGCAAAAGTGATTGTCAGAGTTCAGGGAACCAGTTATGGAATTCCCAGTGGAGATTTTCTCGTTTGAAGTTTTAATGGACAATGCAGAATTTCATTGCAGGACAGAATAATGGAAAATCAGTCTGCAGAAGAGAAAAATGTATCATGCATGAATATAATAAACTCCCAAAGGATCTCCACAGGACCTCTTTGTGTGCCATCTACATGAAGAGCTACAGCCACTAACAGCTACATGGATAGTTCTGCCTATCATTGCGCAAATGATGATCACATTACAGTATCTGTGTTAAATGCCACAGTTAATCTGTCTCCATTACATTCTCAGGCAGCACATTCTAATATTTATGCAGCATCTAGTTCAATTATGTTGTTTTCCTATCATCTTTGGTTCTTTTGCCATTGAGCTTCAATCGGTCTCCACTTTAAAATTGGACTCAAGTCACCGATGTATCTGATTATTTCAACAGCTCTGGATGAGTCAACTGCATACGTTGTTACTGTTTCTATCAAGACGTTCCTTGGAAAAGAGGACACCAGCTCAACATTGTATTTTCAAACCAAAAGCTGTAAGTATTCCAAACATTCCACATTGTTAACCATTTGGATTTGGATGGAATTGCACAATAGCTGACACCTATTATTTCCTGGGAAGAATATTCCTATTTCCATATCTTTGGTCTTTATTGGAAGAAAATTATCATCTCTTTCAATATGTTTCAGCCAAAACATGTCACCTTCCTAATTTGGCTGACTCATCCACAGGCTGACTGAGCCAGCTGGGCCATTGGAAGGAGAAATTCTGATATACTGAATTCTAACATGTTGGAAGGTGTACAAAGCTTGAAAGCTGTCACTGCCTCAAAATATGTTACTGGATAAAAAAATGGATCTTTACTGAAACGGGAAATCTGAGCAACAAACATTTTGTTTTTACATTTTCATGAGGTAATTGAGAATGTTGAAGAGGGTAATATGGTTGATGTGATGCACATGTCCAAAAGACATTTAACAACATGCCACCTAATAGGCTGGCCTGCTGAAGCCCATGGAATAAAAGAGGTAATAGCAGAGTGGATTCAGGAGATCGGGTGTAGTGGTGAATGATTGCTTCTTGATATAGTGGGGCATCCCAGAGATCAATACAAGACAACTAATTTTCATGCTGAATGATTATTTTATGGGAAGTGCGCATCACTCGCTAGTCCAACATTTATTGCTGAATACTAATTTCCCTTGAGAAGGTAGTGATGAGATGCATTCTTGACCTGCTGATAGCCGTGTGGCAAAGGCACACCCACAGTGCTGATAAGGAGAATTTTAACCCAGTTACAGTAAAGGAATGACATTATATATCTAAGTCAGAATTATGTGGGGCTTGAGGGGAGCTGTCAACTGATGGTGTTCCAAAGTATCTGCTATCCTTGTTCTTCTTGTCGGCAGAGTTTGAATTTGGATGGTGCTGTTGAATGAATCTTGAGTGCATTTTGTTGATAGTACACATTGCTGCTACTGAGCATCGGTTACAGAGGGAGTTAATACTTGTGGATATGGTACCAATCATGTGGGCTTCTTTGTCCTGGATAGTATCAAGCTTTTGAGTGTGGCTGAAGCTGTTCTCATCCAGGCAAGTGGAGCATATCCCATTGCACTCCTGACTTGTACCATGTAGATGGTGGACAGATTTTGGGGAGTCAGGAGGTGAGGTACTCATCACAGAATTCCTGTTCTAGCAATCACGGTATTTTCATGGCTTGTACTGTTCAATCTCTGGTCCAAAAACAAGGAAGTTACAATGAACTGTTTTAAGCACTGGATAGTCAACAATTGGGATATTGTGTGCAAGTATGGCCACCACACATTTAGGATAGACCTGAAGCCTTTATATGCATAAGAGGTTTATAAGAATGCTTTCAGTGATAAAGGACTTCAATTACAATGATAGATGGGCAAAGCTAGGGTAGTCCTCCTTAGAGAAGAAAAGGATGAATGGAGATTCGATAGAGATGTAAAAATGATGAGAGGTGAAGCCAGAGCACAAAGGATTAAACTGGCCCAATGGGCAGGAGGATGAAGAACGAGAAAAGACAAATGTGGTTAAGATTTAGAATGCACTGCCTGTGTAGGGGTAGATTCGATTATGCCTTCTAAATGGAAGTGGATAAACACCTGAATGGAAAATATATTACAGGACCATTGGAAAAAGTTGTGTGAGTAAGACAAACTAAATTTGTCTTATAGAGATTGGGAATGAGTTTAATAGACTGAAGGCTGCTTTTGATATTTTAACTGCTCCATGGTTCCACACTATACAGACCGTATGATGAGAGCTCCACAGGTCTGAGTATTGATGAATCTAAATGGTAGTCTTGAGTTTTGTTCCTATAATGGCCCATTTCATTCCCTTGGAAATGTTCAGTCATTATGAAATAGCCACTGTGATATCACATCGATTGGATTCTATTCAGCTAAACTGCGATTTCTCTGAACTATCTCATTCATTTTCTATCTGTAGATACTGATGTGTGTGCGAACAATCCATGTGGACCCAATGCCACATGTACACAGCAGAACGGAAGTTTCAGATGCTCCTGTGTGACTGGCTACACCTGGAATGGATCTCTCTGTACAGGTGTGTGATGGGAATCATTGAACCCATTGGAGAATGACCTGAACTTACTGCTTCCATATAGAACTGGAGATTCTATCAAGTTCCAAAACAGACCGGGATAGGGGTGGAATTAGGATGTGAGTTCAATAGTGAACGCGACTAATTTAATTGATCTTATACCTGTTGAATCGTTAGAGGCAATCAATTTATTGTTTATAAGAATCACTGGATTCAAATGTAAATCTGGGAGTGTAACAGATGAAAGTTTAATATTGACAAAGCTACAGATCCTCCAATGAACTCTTCCTTTCTTCTCAACTTCAGATGTGAATGAATGTCAAAGTGGAAGTTACGATTGTCACAGCTCAGCCTCCTGTTTCAACAGCCCTGGCTCTTTCCAATGTGTGTGTAAGGCTGGATATACTGGAGATGGAAGGAATTGTACAGGTAACTGACATTGAATCTTGCCAGAGAAAACTATCCCCTTTACAGCCTTAGTCTCACTTATAGAAATACATATTAGTAAGGGAGGGACAACAGTTTATTGGTAATGGTCCATTGTATTTGGATATATGGAGTTTCAAAACATATATGTTAAAATGATCACCTAAGACAGTATCAAACAATGGTTGTAACTTGGGTGTGTATTTGGTTAAGGAAGAGTATGCAGAGATTGATAGTGATTGAATGTTTATTTGTCTGGAGAGAATTATGCAGTGTTTCTAGGTGCCAGTGTTAGGATCATTACTTTTATTGCTATATATAAGCAGCATGGAAATAGGGCCAGGGAATATAATTTCAATGTTTAGAGATAATAGTAAACTCAGCAACATGATAATCAATAAAGAGGGTAATAATAGACTTTGAAAAGTCAGTGACTGACTGATAAATAAACCTGGCAGACAAATGGAGATGCAATATAATGTGGATAATTGGGAAGTAAAGCAATGATACAATTAGATGGAGAAGCAGCATCAGCAAATGTGTTCTATCTTTAAGAGATTCATGAGTGGAGTTGGGGAGTGCATATTCACAAATCATTGACAGCCCTGGAGCTAGTTGAAAAGATTATTAAATAAACTGGGATTTTTGACTCATTACATCGAGATATGGACTGCAGAACAAGAAAAGATTTATGAATCACTTGCTTGGTCTCCATGGTGAATAATTCTGGGCACCGCAGTTGCAAAAAAACACAAGATTTTGGAGAGGCTCCAATGATTCCTCTCCGAGATGACACAGAGGATGGTGTGCTCCATTGTAACCAATGATTGGAGAAGCAGAAATTGTTCTCCTTGGGTTCAAAAAGGTGAATAGGAGACCAAATAAAGATTGCTGTGATGTCCTTCTGGACCAGTAAGTTGATTTTGAAAAGAAGAAATCTGAAACCCTAGTTCCTTACTGCAAGATTGAAGCCACAAGATTCCATGACTTAAAACAAATGTTTTTTCAGATACATGAGTCAAACAAAACAAGCACAAAATACAATCTTAGATAAGAACGTAAGAACATAAGAAATAGGAGCAGGAGAAGGCCATCCAGCCCCTCGAGCCTGCCCCGCCATTCAATTAGATCATGGCTGATCTGTAGTGGTTTAGTACCGCTTTCCCGCTTTCTCCCCGTAATCCTTAATTTCCTTGTCAATCAAAAACATATCCACTCTTGACTTGAACATATTCAGTGAGGAAGCCTCCACCACCTCAACCGGCAGAGAATTCCAAAGATTCACCATCCTTTGCGTGAAGAAACTCCTCCGCAACTCTGATCTGAACCGCACCCCCCCTAATCTTGAGGCTGTGCCCTCTAATCCTGCTATCTTTGCTAAGCGGAACAGTCTCTCAACCTCTACCCAACCATCCCCTTCATTATCTTATACGTCTCTATAAGATCCCCTCTCAGCCTTCTAAACTCCAAAGAGTACAAACCTAGCCTATTCAGTCTCTCCTCATAATCCAACGCCCTCATCTCCAGTATCAGCCTAGTGAACCTTCTCTGCACCCCCTCCAAGGCCAATATATCCTTCCTCGAATGCGGCGACCAAAACTGCACACAGTACTCCAGCTGCGGCCTCACCAGCACCCTATACAGCTGCAACAGAACCTCCCTACTTTTATATTCTATCCCCCTAGCTATAAAGGCCAACATTGCATTTGCCTTCTTAATCACCTGCTGCACCTGCATACTGTGTTTTTGCGATTCGTGCACAAGGAGCCCCAGGTCCCTCTGCACCGTCGCATGCTGCAGCTTTTCTCCATTTAAATATTAATCCTTCCTACCATTATTCTTACCAAAGTGGATAACCTCATACTTGCTAACATTATACTCCATCTGCCAGGTCCTCGTCCATTCACTCAACCTATCCAGATCCCTCTGCAGGCTTTCCACATCTTCCACGCAATTTGCTTTTCCACTCATCTTTGTGTCATCAGCAAGTTTCTTCACCCCGCACTCAGCCCCTTCCTCCAGATCATCTATGTAAATGGTAAATAGTTGAGGCCTCCGCACCGAACCCTGGGGCACTCCAGGGTTCCACTCATAACCACTCATAAACTGAAACCTAGACTGAACAAAGATAAATATTAACAGGAAGATTGTGGTTGATTTATATTGTATGCCATTCTATGCGTGGAGACATAGTTTGACTCTCTCTTGTGGAATTTGCAACATAAACATTTCCTGCCACTGATAAACCCACATCTGGATATCGTCACCTGCTGCTGTATTCAGTCCCATACAGCTTCATTCTCTGAAGAATTGCAAATTATTTATTGTCAATGTTGAAATTTCTGAGGGCTGTCCAACCCCTGAAATGTGTTGTTGTTGGGTAATGTACCATCCAACAAAAAGGAAATCTTATGGTGAATAAAAACATCCAAAAAATCAGAACTGAATTTTTTTTCTGCAAACATTCTTGGGCACTATCATGTGTACAGCTGTTTGTGAATCTGATACTTTTACAAGTCCTCGAGATTAAATCTGGGGGTGTAATGGTAGAAAGTTTAAGATGGACAAAGAGATCTTACAGTGAATTTTTCCTTTCTTCTCAATATCAGATGTGGATGAATGTCAAAGTGGAAGCCACGACTGTCACAGCTCAGCCTCCTGTTTCAACAGTCCCGGCTCTTTCCAATGTGTGTGTAAGGCTGGATATACTGGAGATGGAAGGAATTGTACAGGTAACTGACTCTGAATCATAACAGAGGAAAATATACCATTGCCAATTTTTGCATGCCTTTTGACAACTTCGTCAATTTTCTGGGGTGTCCAACCCATGAAGTATCTTCTTGTTTAAAAATGTCCTGTCCAACAAAAAGTGCAGAAAATTTGAGCTGATAACTATGTTACAGGAGATGATGAGGATATCATATATGTTGGAGATGTGTGCCACATACGTTAATTGATCTATAATACTGGGATTTCCTCTACTTTCTGGCACAAACTACATTGCACCAAGTTCTGATCTCACTGCGATGGATCCTCAACCTAATAGAGCCTGATTTAAAATATTCTTTTCAGTGTTGAAACTCACATATGGCTTCAACGCTCCCAATTTGTGGAAAATCTTATGGTACTTTGAGAAATCTTTGTTCCTACAATTCTACTCTCTTGTGTATTCATGGTATGAATCCACTGCTGTTATGTTCAAGTAACAGAAGCAACAGCAGTAATTGTGTAATTGCTTATTCTTCTGCAAGTAGAATGTTTTTGTCAGTCTGCCTGTACTGCACCATTGGAGTCATTCAACTTCTACTGATCTTCGATTGATCTCTTGGAACAGTCATGATCTCAGTGAATGATGGAGCAGAATTGAGGGGTTGAATGACCTACTGGAGTTACTATTTCTCATGGTCTTGTAGTCTTATGGATCCTCAAACCAGCAGCATCTCAAATTCAAAATATTCCTTTCAAGGTTGAAACCTGCTTATGGCTATGCTCTTCCCTCTGTGTGAAACCTTCTCCAGCACCTTAAGAAATCTATATTTATCCAATTCTACACTCTTGTTCATTGACAATCATGGTTTCAGCTGTTTAGGCCCCAAACCCCTCCTAACTCTTGCTCCCCCACCAAGACAATTATGAAGCATGTTATGTGGAACATTTGTGGGAAGTGATGGCCCAGTGGTATTATCACTAGACTATTAATCCAGAAACTCAGCTAATGTTCTGGGATCCAGGTTCAAATCCTACTGCAACAGAGGGTGGAATTTGAATTTGATAAAAAATATTTGGAATTATGAAGTTACTGATGACCGTGAAACCATTGTTGATTGTTGGAAAAACCCATCTGGTTCATTAATATCCTTTAGGGAACAAAATCTGCTGTCATTACCCTGTCTGACCTCCATGTGACTCCAGAACTGTAGCGATGTGGTTGATTCTCAGCTGCCCTCTGAAATTGCCAAGCAAGCCATTCAGTTGTATCAGTGTTTCAAAAAGACAGCTCACCACCACATTCTCGAGGACAATAAATGCTGGCCAGCCAATGAATCAATTTTTTCTTAAAGTGTTAACTTGTCTAATGTCCTTATATGGGTTGATATCAAATATTATGTGATATTCTCTTCCATGAAGCGCCTTGATTCAATTTACCACATTAAAGGCACAATCAATGAAAGTTGTTAAATGGTTATCACTGTCTCCAATCAATCATTCATTTATCTTGTTTGTGCTGGAAATTTTCATTCTGTTTTTATCGCTGTGAATCATAGGGATTTTCCTGTTGAGCAACTATCTGTGTATCTGTTTCCTTTACAATGTAGAGAGCAAAATGGGCTGATGAAGGGTAAATGGATTAAAATTGACCAAGCTGGGGATCCTCCAACAAACTCTTCCTTTCTCCTCAACTTAGATATAAATGAACAATTGCCATAGTAGCTGATCAACCACATGTTTGTTTTCTTTTCATTTGTAGTTTCTCCCTTATTCTCGGTAATATTCTGTTGAATCTTGGATACTCTCGTCTGAGGAACAAATGGTGAATCTCATTGTTTTACAAGTCTCGAGATTAAATCTGGGTGTAACAGTAGAAAGTTTAATATCAACAAAGCTGGGGATCCTCCAATGAACTCTTCTTTCCTTCCCAACTTCAGATCTGAATGAATGTCAAAGTGGAAGCCACGACTGTCACAACTCAGCCTCCTGTTTCAACAGCGCCGGTTCTTTCCAATGTGTGTGTAAGGCTGGATATACTGGAGATGGAAGGAATTGTAAAGGTAACTGAAGAATCTGGAGAATTATCAGTTATTTATTTTCACCATTAGAAAAATAGCTCTGGAGAAATTAATGGGATGGAAAGCCCGTAACTGCCCAGGGCCTGATAATCTACATCCCAGGGAATAGAATAAGGTGTCCAACAAAATAGAGAATGTTTAGATTATCATCTTTCAAAATTCCATAGATTCTAGAGCAGTCCCAGCAGATTGGAGATTGGTAAATGTAACCCCACAATTTAAAAAAGAGGGAGGGAGAATGAGGCATTTATAGACCAGTTAGCCTAACATTAGTCATAAGGAATATGCTCAAATCTATTATAAAGGATGTGGTAACAAGGCACTTAGAACATATCAAAGGATGAGACAAGGTCAACCTGGATTTATGCAGAGGAAACCATGTTCGATAAATTTACTGGAATTTTTTGAGAATTGAGATAAGGGAGAACCAGAGAATCTTAGGGCACTGATGTCTAAGGAGCCATCTGGTTCCTTACAAGTTTCAAGAATAAATCTGGATGTGTTACAGCAGAAAGCTTAAGACTAACAAAATTGGGAATCTTCCGATGAACTCCCTTTCTTCTTAACTTCAGATGTGAATGAATGTCAAAGTGGAAGCCACGACTGTCACAGCTCAGCCTCCTGTTTCAACAGCCCCGGCTCTTTCCAATGTATGTGTAAGGCTGGATATACTGGAGATGGAAGAAATTGTACAGGTAACTGACTCTGAATCATTACAGAGAAAAATATTCCATCATCAATTTTTGCATTCCTTTTGACAACTTTGTCAATTTTCTGGGGTATCCAACCCTTAAAATGTCTTATTGTTTGAAAATGTCCTGTCCAATAAAAAGTGCAGAAAATCCGAGCTGATAAGTATGTTACAGGAGATTGTGAGGATATCACATATGTTGGAAATGTGTTCCACATAAGTTAATTGATCTATAATGCTGGGATTTCATCTGCTCAATGTTCACTTTCTGGTGTAAACTGCCTTGCACCAAGTTCTGATCTCACTGCGATGGATCTTCAATCTAATAGAGCCTGATTTAAAATATTCTTTTCAATGTTGAAAGCCACACATGGCTTCAAACCTCCCAATTTGTGGAAAATCTTAAGGCACTTCGAGAACTCTTTATTCCTTGAATTCTACCCTCTTGTGTATTGATGACATGGATCCACCACTGTTATCTTCAAGTAACAGAAGCAACAGCAGTAATTGTGTAATTGCTTATTCTTCTGGATCTACCCAATGTCTTTTTCAGCCTGCCTGTACTGCACCATTGGAGTGGTTCAACTTCTACTGATCTTGGGTTGATCTCTGACCTTTCCAATGTTTTACACCAAGTTTGGTATCCACAGAAAGTTTGTTTTCCAGTTGCAGCTTCAGTTTTCATTTTGTCAGAAACTGAGAGGGTCAGTTTCCTACTTGTTTCCCTTTACAATTTCATGTTTCAGTTAGGGTCCATTTCAAAAAAATACACAGTTTGAAACATGGATTCCATCACAAGATATTCCATGTTCTGAAGGATTTCAAAAGTGAGATATATGTTGCTTTTGTTTATCATTTAAGTCAGGAGTAAAGATTTAAAATAATTAGAGGGGATTCAGTAATATATTCTGAAGGAGAGTTGTTAATGGCAATGCCATTGTACACAATGGAGAGTTAGTTAGACTCACTCTGGTGGGATATGTGACACAAACACTGCCTACCGTGCTTGAGTCCAAATCTGATTAATCAGACACATATTGCATCATTCGCTGAGAAATTACAGATTTTTTTTGCCAATTTGACAGTTCTGAGTGGTACACAACAACCAAAATGTGTTGTTTGGAAATTTAGTATCTCAATACAAAGTGAATCTCTTTGTGAATAACATTTGTGGAAAATCAGAGCTAAAGACTTATGTAGAAGATTGTGAAGGTTTACACCCATTTTGAAATGTTTTTAGCACACTTTAGTGAACTTAGAAAGCTGGGAATTAACTGTTCAATGTTCAGGTTCTGGCAAAATACTGACCAAGTCAGTCCTATCCTCCTGTCACTTCTCCCACCTCCTATCACTCCCCCACTCATTGATCTGTAATGTCATACCTGAATGACTTGGATGAAGGAAGCAAACATACTGTCATCAAATTTGCAAATGACGCAAAAATAGGTGGAAAGGCAAGTTAGATAGTAACATAGAAGATTGGAGCAGGAGGATGCCATTTGGCCTTTCGAGCCTGATCCCCTATTCATTACGATCATTGCTGATTCTCCAACTCAATAGCCTAATCCTGTTTTCTCCTCTTAACTTTTGATCCCATTCACCCCAGACTATATCCAAGCATTTCTTGAACTCATTCTATGTTTTGGCACCAATTATTTCCTGTGGTAATGAATTCCTCAGGCTCACCACTCTTTGGGTGAAGTATTGTTTCCTCACCTCCGTCCTAAATGTTCTACCGTTGATTCCATACTGAGACTCCTGGTTTTAGACTCCCTCACCATTGGGAATATCCTATGCTGTCTGGTCCTGTTAGGATTTTGTCTCATTTATCTGAACTCCAGCGAAAACAATCCTAACCTAATCTCTCCTCATATATCAGTCCTGCCATCCCGGCAGTCAGCCTAGTAAACCTTCACTAGACTCCATCAAGAGTAAGAACATCTTTCCTCAGAAAAAGGAAACCAAAACTGCACACAATATTCAAGGTGTGGTCTCACAAAGACCCTGTAAAATCGCAACAACACATCCCTGCTCCTATACTCGGAACCTCTCACAATGAAGGCCAACATAAAAACGAAGTTGCAAGAGGAATGCAAACAATTTGCAAAGAAATATTGATAGGTTATTCAATGGGCAGGAAGATGGCAAATGGAATATAACTAGGAAAATGTGAAGTTATTCATTTTGAAAGAGAGTGCAACAGAACAGCATTAAGGGAATCAAGAATTATGGGGAATGGTCAGGAAAGTGGATGTGAGAAACGTTGGATGAGTCATGATCTCAGTGAATATTCAGGAGCAGATTTGAGGGGCTGAACGGCCTACTGAAGTTACTATTTCTCATGGTCTTATAGTCTTATGGATCTTTAATCTAGCAGCATCTCAAATTCAAAATATTCCTTTCAAGGTTGAAACCTGCTTATGGCTATGCTCTTCCCTCTGTGTGAAACCTTCTCCAGCACCTAGAGAAATCTGTATTTATCCGATTCTACACTCTTGTTCATTGACAATCATGGTTTCGGCTGTTTAGGCCACAAACCTCTCTTAACTCTTGCTCCTCCTCCAAGATAATCATTATTAAAGTATATTATGTGGAACATTTATGGGAGGTGATGGCCCAGTGGTATTATCACTAGACTATTAATCCAGAAACTCAGCTAAGGTTCTGGGGATCTGGGTTCAAATCCCACCACAACAGAGGATGAAATTTGAATTCAATAAAAAATATCAGGAATTAAGGAGCTACTGATGACCATGAAACCATTGTCGATTGTTGAAAAAACCATCTGGTTCATTAATATCCTTTAGAAAACAAAATCTGTTGTCCTTACCTGGTCTGACCTTCACATGATCCAGAACTGCAGCAATGTGATTGAGTCTCAGCTGCCCTCTGAAATGGCCAAGCAAGCTATTCAGTTGTATAAGTTTTTCAAGAAGGCAGCTCACCACCACCTTCTCAAGGGCAATAAATGCTGGCCAGTCAACAACACCTATGTCCCACGAACAAATTTTTAAAAAGTGTCTAATATCCTTATATGGATTGATGTCAAATATATGCATTATTGTCTTCCATGAGTGCCTTGATTCAATTTAGTAAAGGCACAATTGATGAAAGTTATTAAACAGTTAACACTGTCTCCAATCAATCATTTATTTATTTTGTTTGTGCTGGAAAATTTCATTCTGTTTTCATCGCAGTGAATAATAGGGATTTTCCTGTTGAGGAACTATTTGTGTTTCTTTTTCATTTATAGTGTAGTTGGGGATCCTCCAACAAACTCTTCCTTTCTCCTCAACTTCAGATGTGAATGAACAGTTGGCATAGTAGCAAATCAACCACACATTTGTTTTGTTTTTGTTGGGATTTTCTGCCTTATTCTCAGTAACATTCTGTTGAATCTTGGACACTCACGTGTGAGGAACAAATGGTGAATCTCATCATTTTACAAGTCTCAAGATTAAATCTGGGTGTAACAGTAGGAAGTTTAATATCAACAAAGCTGGGGATCCTCCAACGAACTCTTCTTTTCTTCCCAACTTCAGATGTGAACGAATGTCAAAGTGGAAGCCATAATTGTCACAGCTCAGCTTCCTGTTTCAACAGCCCCGGCTCTTTCCAATGTGTGTGTAAGGCTGGATATACTGGAGATGGAAGGAATTGTAAAGGTAACTGAAGAATCTGGAGAATTATCAGTTATTTATTTTCACCATTAGAAAAATAGCTCTGGAGAAATTAATGGGATGGAAACCCCATAACTGCCAAGGGCCTGATAATCTACATCCCAGGGAACAGAAGAAAGTGTCCAACGAAATAGAGGATATTCAAGTTGTTGCCATCTTTGAAAATTCCGTAGATTGAAGAGCAGTCC
This sequence comes from Sphyrna mokarran, assembly GCA_024679065.1. Lineage (NCBI taxonomy): Eukaryota > Metazoa > Chordata > Chondrichthyes > Carcharhiniformes > Carcharhinidae > Sphyrna > Sphyrna mokarran. The sequence continues at coordinate 53,495,883 of JAGIQG010000008.1, read as the reverse complement.
CAGCAGATTGGAGATTGGTAAATGTAACCCCACAATTTAAAAAAGAGGGAGGGAGAATGAGGCATTTACAGACCAGTTAGCCTAACATTAGTCGTAAGGAATATGCTCAAATCTATTATAAAGGATGTGGTAACCGGACACTTGGAACATATCAGAAGGATTAGACAAGGTCAACATGGATTTATACAGAGAAAACCATGTTTGATAAACTTACTGGAATTTTTTGAGGATGTTACTAGTAGAATAGATAAGGGAGAACCAGAGAATCTTAGGCACTGCTGTGTAAGGAGCCATCTGGTTTCAAGAATAAATCTGGGTGTGTAACAGTAGAAAGCTTAAGATCAACAAAATTGGGGATCTTTCAATGAACTCTTCCTTTCTTACCTTCAGATGTGAATGAATGTCAAAGTAGAAGCCACGACTGTCACAGCTCAGCCTCCTGTTTCAACAGCCCCGGCTCTTTCCTATGTGTGTGTAAGGCTGGATATACTGGAGATGGAAGGAATTGTAAAGGTAACTGACACTGAATCTTCTCCGCAAATTTCAATTGTGAATTTGCATACCTTGATGTTTTTAGTGAACATCTATCTGGATATTTTAAAAGTTAATTTGAACGTGAGAGGTCTCTGTTTTTCAGATGTGGATGAATGTTTACAGAACAATGGCGGCTGTTCCCAGCGCTGTGTGAACATGGTGGGCAGTTATCAGTGTCGCTGTGACCCAGGATATACTCTGAGACCTGGAAGCAGAACAACCTGCACAGGTTTGACCTTTCACATTTCATTTTGGAAGCATTTGTATAAATACAAAAAAAGGCAGAATGCTGATAATATATCTCAGCCATGTCTCAACCCCCTCAGTCAGAAGGTTGTGCTATCAAATCTCTGAAGGGAGTGTATAGTCCTGCCTGACCCTGCCTTGGGTCTAATATTGCCCCATTGTTTTTGATTTGATCACCAAAAAAAATGGTTTCTCTCTATCGCCTTCTATTCGTTCCTTAACCATTTTAACCCTGCATTGCACATTTTCACAATATGTGGGAAGTGATTCTCCCAGCCAATGTTGTGCTGTTCTAACAACACAATGGACCAGGAGACATCAAGTTTGAAAGTTTATCTATTAGTCACAAGTAGGCTCACATTAACAGTGTAATGAATTTACTGTGAAAATCCCCTAGTCGCCACACGCCAGCGCCTGTTCAGGTACACTGAGAGAGAATTTAGCATGGCCAATGCACCTAACTAGCATCTCTTTTGGACTATGGGAGGAAACCAGAGCACCCAGAGGAAACCCATGCGGATACAGGGAGAATATGCATGCTCTGCACAGATAGTGACCCAAACCGGGAATCGAACCAACATCAGCAGAGGCCATTTAGTGGGCTGCCTGCTGGGCGCCATGTCCTCTGCGCATCTCTGGGGCCAGGTGTCATCAGCCCTGCACTAGAAATCAGTGCGGAGTAGATTTAAATATTTAATTAACATTTCCATGCTATTAGCAGGCCCAGAACTGAAGTCTCTAGACCTGCTAACCTTTGCCCCACCACCTGGAGTTCACTCCATCTGGGTTTACAACAACTCCCCACTAACAGGGAGCTGGTGACCCAACCCCACTGGAGACCCTCACAAGATCAGGAGCAAAGGGTGGGGTACTTCCTGGGCACTATCAGCCTGGCAGTGCCAGCCTGGCCTCCTGGCACTGCTCAAGGCGCACCTTGGCACTGCCCACCAGGCATTGGGAAGTGCAAGGGATCAGAGGGAGGGAGATTGGTGGGGATTGGGTGTCCTATTGCCACTCTGGAGTTGGGATCAGTGGGAGTCAAGCGGTTGATCAGGGCGAGCCATCGGGGGGTCACCAGAGTTGGAGGAGGTTCATCGGAGTTGGCCCAAAGATGTCCAAGAGGCCAGCCGTCAGGGGTGGGGGGATCAGATGGGCAGTGATATGGGATCATGGAGCTGGCCAGCAATCGGGAGGCTGGCAGTACAGGGCTACTGCGCATGTGCCAATCTCGGCTCTGACACATGCGCAGAGGATCACTCAATGCTGTGCTGCCGGACTCTCCAGCGGGAATAACTTCTGCCCCAGATTTTCAGTGTGAATATCTCCAAGGTACTCTGTGCTGCACAGGGTGTGCGAGATTCATTTTGAAAATACTGCCAAAAAAGCTAACGGGATTTACTCCAGGTTTTACCCAAATTTGGCATTTAGAATTTTTTTGGGAGAATCCCAGTCATAGTGTTTCATTAGAAGCAAAGTCAGGAATTTTCCTATTCCTTACGCCACATGAATCATAGCAGGTTAGTGGAGGGGGGGGTGGTGGCAGAGGGGTGTGGGACAGGTAGTCAATGCACAAGTCCGTTTGACCTTGGCTGGGGTCTTCTGGTTTTCAGATGAGTGCGGCCAGAAAAACCCACCCAAAGTCTTCAGGCAAAATATAGAAAAATATTGGCATTATCTAGTGACATATTTAGTGGAACTAACTTGGTGGAACTAAGCATTAAGATTTATTCCTACAGGAATATAGCTCAAAATCAGTTGCAGTGTTCAATGGTGAGTTGTTATGTGTTTGATCGTTTAGTGTTGATGCTCTCTCTGCTTGATTAGTTAGTCCTTGGATATGGACTCCACGAAAAGTAAACAACACTAAAAAAAACTGGAAACCAGAACTGAAAGATGAAGCAGATATTAAAGTTGTGAATAAAACCTCGAACACACATGGAAACTAGTGTCATCTTTGCATAGCTCTGAGAGTTAACAAACACGTGCCAGTTCTGTGAAATTACACGTGTAACCGGAAGGTTTTTTTAAAATTATTCTTTCATGGGATGTGGGTGTCGTTGGCAGGGACAACACTCATTGCCCATCCCTAATTACCTTGAACTAAAATTTCTTTCTAAGCCATTTCAGTGAGCAGTTATGAGTTAACCACATTGAAGCATTGTGCACAGTTCTGATCTCCATATTACAGAAAGGATATAGAAGTACAGAAGAATGTATGTAAAGGTACGAGAAAGACAATATCTGAACTGACAGCTTGCAATTATCAGCAAAGACCTAAAAGGCCAAGTCTAGCACTAAGAAAGTAAAGACAAGGAGGCAACCTGATAGAAATCTTTAAATGGGTTCAGTAGGACAGACACTGAGGACAGATTTGGCTGTAGGAGTATTCAACCTATAACTATAAGGTAGTCACTAATACATCCAGTAACTCAGGAAATCTTGATACAAAGAATGGTAAGCATATGAAACTCAGTTCCACAAGGATTAATTGAGGCAATTAGCCACAATAGAAGCTGATGGAATTTTGATTCAATTAATAAATCTAAAATATAGATCAGTAATGATCATAAGTAAAAAGAACAATAAAGTAGGTCATTCAGCCCCTCTAGTCTGCTCCTTTATTCAATAGGATCACAGCTGATCCTGTATTCCTCACATCCACTTTCCTGCCCTTTCCTGTAACCCTTGATTGCCTGATCAAAAATCAGTCTTAAATATGCACACGGAGTCTGCCTCCATAGCTCTCTGTGGCAAGCAGCTCCAAAGATTCACAACCATCTGAGAGAACAAATCCTTTCTCATCTCAGTCTTAAATTGACAGCCTATATTCTGAGACTATGCTCTCTGGTCCTAGATTCTGCTATGAAGGGAAATATCCTCTCAGTATTTACTATGTCAAGCACATTAAGCATCTGATATGTTTCAATGAGATAATCTCAAATTCTTCTAAATTCCAATGAGTAGAGTCCTGACCAATTTAACCTTTCCTCATAAGACAATCCCTCCATACCCGAGGATTATCCTAGTGAACCTTCTCTGAACTACCTCCAATGAAAGAATATCTTTCCTTAACAAAGGGGAGCAAAACTGTTTTCAGTATTCCAAATGTGATCTCATCAGTATTTTGTACAGTCGCAGCAAAACTTCCCTACTCTCATATTCTAATCCCCAACATTACATTAGCCTTCCTGATTTCCTGCTGCCCCTGTGTGCTAGCTTCCTGTGTGACGTGCACAAGTGCCCCTGAGTTCTTTTGTGTTGAATTTTCTGCAGTTTATCTCCATTTTCTCCATAGTGACCATGAAGTTAGCTTTGTTTGTCTCATTCACTAATGTTCTTTCGGAAAGGAAGTCTTTCATCCTTACCTGGCCTGGCCTATATGTAACTCCGGAACCATAGCAATGTGGTTAACTCATAACTGCTCACTGAAATGGCTTAGAAAGAAATTTTAGTTCAAGGTAATTAGAGATGGGCAATGAATGTTGGCCTTGCTAATGACACCCACATCCCATGAAAGAATAATTTTAAAAAAGCCTTTCAGAGGTAACTGGCTAATGAGGGAGAAAGAAATAGAAAGTTCTCGCGATACAGCTAAATCAAGTAAATTTAATAGGAGTAGAAATACCAGAAGAGATTTATTGGGCTGAATGGCCAGTTTCTGTAGTGTAGATTCTACGTGAAACCATGATAAAGGAACAAAAATAGATCTTTTTTGTTATTTGGGAAGTGTGTCTGTGTGTGTGTGTCTGTGTGTGTGTGTCAGAGTCATGCTGAAGTGCAGTCAGGGATTATTCCAGATTCTCTCTCTTCCATTGAGCCTCCAATTCACTGTTCTTCATTCTTCACACTGTCTTCTTCAGATGTCAATGAGTGTGAGGATCCACTAATGAATCGATGTGACCCAAATGCTCACTGCCTGAACTCTGATGGCTCGTATCGCTGTGAGTGCAAACTCTATTACAGAGGGAATGGGACCCACTGTGAAGGTAAGGAGCAGAGCACAGATCCCAACCTCCTCTCTCAATGATGTACTGGCCACAGAGCCTGAAGATACATTGGGCTAGATTTCCATCTTTACTGCCTGGTAGGAAGGGGAATCTGGCATGTTCCGTCTGATAACTTTTCCACAGTCCCCACGTACTCCACACACCCTATCAACTTAACTCCATATTACATGACTCTCACTCACACATACACACACACACACACTCACTCACTCACTCACTCACTCACTCACTCACTCACTCACTCACTCACTCAACATCCTACCACACAGACTCACACTTCCCACGCTCAGCCTCCCATACACACCCTATATCCCATTAACTCCCCCCATATCCCCTGACCTTTTATAGCTGCTGTGCCACTTTAGTACCAACTCATAACAATTTAATACACTTACCTCCTACTGTCCTTACATTCTCCTTGTCAATTCATCCTGTATTTAAATGGTCAGAACTCCAGCATCTTTAGAGCCTGCTCCATCATTCAATAAGATCATGGAAGATCTTTTCGTGGACTCACTTCCACTTATTCTGAAGTCTGTGTGGAGTCTACACACTCTTCCGTGTCTGCGTGGGTTTCCTCCAGTGCTCCGGTTTCTTCCCACAGACCAAAGATGTGTATGTTAGGTTAACTGGCCATGCTAAATTTCCTGTTAGTATCCCAGGATGATAGGTTAGAGAGATTAGCAGGGTAAATAAGTGGGGTCACAGGAAGAGGGTCTGAGTGGGACTGTGTCAGTGCAGACTCGATGGGCCAAATCGCCTCCTTCTGCACTGTAGGGATTCAATAATTCTATACCAGCCTATTCACCATAACCCTTAATCTCATTACCATTTCCTGGGTGGAATATCATTGGTGATTCCAGCATCGGTTAATGAGCATCACCAAGTTAGAGCTCGGTATCTAATCGAAAGACAAACACAACAAGCTTACAGAAGAAGCGATTGCTTCAACCTTGCCATATGAGCGCAAAACATCCTCCAGAGCAGAGGCCCAAAAATTGATAGAAAACGGAATGCCCAGTAAAATAGATTCAAAAAGTTCTCAAGTCACAAGAGAATCCATAACAATTATATAGCCCAAGCTGAGAATGATTCACCCATGTTTGAGGAACTTGGGGTTCACACAGTGTTAGATTTGTGGATAAGATCATGTGGACTATTGTCTATTTATTTCTTGTACATGCTTGTTTTATCAAATTCTTGGGGAAATATTTCTCTGATGTAAAACACAACGGTAGAATATTGGAGAAAGCAGCTGGAAGTATTACAAAAATCCAAAGTTGTCTGAACCAATTCATGTTTTCTTTCTCTATCTTTCTCAGGATGCTTTTGCCCACCAGAAATTATACCAGGAACAGCGAATCAGCCGGCTCTTTCAGGGAATCCCTGTCCCTGTGTATCTGGTTTTATCATGTCCAATGACTTCCCGAGTTTGTACCTGAACAGTGCAGACATGTACTGGTTCTTCAACATGGCCCAGCTGTCTAATTCCATTCAACAATACAAAGGTAAAGGCAAATTTCATTCACAAAGTGAAAGTAGAGGAATTGAACTACTGCACCTTCCACTGAGCAGAACTCTTGGGAGGGAAGGTGTGTGATCTGCTTCTCGATCCGCCTGGAGATGTCAAACACAACTGCAAATATATTCAGGAAATGACAGATAACATGACTTCCTGCTCCATTCCCTATCCCTGAGTGTTCCCCATCATTGATCATCTGGCATGTCAATCACTATGGCAGTCAGTGATTAATGGCATCAAAAACATCCACAATCCTCTGCTATCCAGAAACCACTCTATGCTTATTGTGTGGTTTTCCCCAGTTGTGCACGTAGTCACAGCGATATTCTGGGAGCACTAATGCCCAATGGTTTGTTGGCAGTCTAGCTGAGGGAAATGAAATAAGAAAGATCCCTGGTGATTACTCCTCCTGTTTTTCTCACAGCAGCATCCAGGAAATGAATCTTTCAATCTGGAACTTTCTGGGAGGCTAGCTTCATCAGGAATGAGAGCTGGATAGGTAGGGGATGGGAACCTGGCCTGATCGAGGTGATTTTCCAGAGTAAGGTTGTATTGGTGGGTTCAGGGTTGTATCTTTGCCAATGCTGGATAACCCACTCTCACAAGAAACCAGCTACAACCCCTCTCAGTCCAGTGGGACAGCATAATACAGCCAGAGAGAGGAATATATTTAAAAATTGATTAAATGTCTGTGATTGATTGCCTAAGCTGAGATGACGTTCTAAAGTTTTAATTGTCTCCCCGCACCACCTCAACAAACCTGCATTTTTATAATTTAATGCCTGAGATGTATAATTTATATGTCCCAAAATGATTTACAGCCAGTGGCATACTTCAAAATCACTGTTGTAATGTAGGTAATGCAGCAAACAATGGACAGGATTTTCTGGCCTTGCTCATCCCAAAACCGGAAAATCCTGCCTGAGGTCAACTCACCTTTCCATAATCCGCCCCTTGCGCGCTCTGGCAGGCAGGAAGGTAAAATTCCAGCCAAGGAATGCACAGCAAGATCCCACAAACGGCAATGAGACACACTACTGGATAATCTCTTTTAGTGATGTGGAATAAATATAGTCCAGGATGTTGACTGCCATCTCTGTCTGAACCATAACAAAGACTGCACTTCAAAATTCATCTTTGAAGATGGCCATTAGGCAGCCTTCAGGAAAGAAATGTGCAAAGAGACAGACAGAGGAAATCCTCTGGTCCACCCAGACTGTGCCAGTCAGCCATTTTGTAACGAAGCATCACAACTGCCAAGAATCCCACCCGGCAGCAGCTATGTGATCTCCTGAAGGAGATAAAACACGGCTTCAAATAAACCCCTGGCATCTGGAGTGAAAGGAATTCTGTGGAGTTCCTCAGCAATCCCTGATCTCCAACAACTGTTGTAACATAGTAAATGTGGCAGACAGTACGGACTCAGCAGAATCCCATGAACGGGAATAAGATAATGATCAGATAAGCAGCTTATTAATGATGTTGGCTGAGGGACTGATGTTGGCAATCACTCCAATCTTTTTGGAAATAATCCTCCGACTGATGGTTGTCTTAACGTGCTCAGAATCAGAATTTGTTTATAAATATTTATGCAGAAATAAATTGTTGTTGAGCATCGGTTCAGATTATGGGGATAATTTACTGATCCCGTACGCTGCTGCTGGGAATCCCAACTTTTTTCTCAACTGGGGATCGGGGCTAAAATTGGACTCCCAACGTGCGTCAATCCTGGCATCGTTCACCCAGCTCTCTCCGACTGGCCCCGATCAGGGTCCCATCCAGACTGGATGGGAATCCATTGATTATTCCAAACAGCTCAGCTTAATGTTAATAGCGAGCTTGAAGCCTAATTCAAAGCCCACCTGCCTGCCATTCGTCCACATCCCCGGCAGGATCTGTAGCACCTGGGCCATGGTGAGCATCATGAATCTAGTGTGTTGGACCCTGAAGAAGGTCGGGGAGGGGTCAAGGAGGTAAATGCAGTATCGATGTGCCCCTCCTCTGCCGCTGCCAGGCTGCAGATAGAGGATCCACCAAGATTCTCGGGATTGGGTGATCTCAGACTGGGGGAAAGAAGTTGACCTTGGCATTCCCGCAGAATGGGGATCCAGTGACTCAACTGCTCTTAGACTGGGAAACCTGAACATCAAATCCTTTGAAGTCTTTTGTTTCCATTCAATTTCAGCATAGTCCTTTGAACTCTCCTTTGGTAAACAGCTTAATGGTTTTTAAACAGCATGCAGTCAACACTGCTTGTTGCTCTTTCCCTTCAGACTTGAATGCATCCTATGTACCCCAACCCCTGCCCCATTGTTACTAACTGCAATGTTTACACAAAATGGAATTGAAAGCACTTAGCTGCTTTTAAAGTTGCCTGCAGCTGTGACCTGCAGCTTTCAAAGAAGGCTCAGAGACTTGAAATTAAAAAGTAAAATGTGTTAAAAGAATGGGGCTGAGTGAACAGTTATAAAGAAAGAAGCTCCCTTCCCTCTTCCGCCACCCCCAGTGAAAGTGACTTCTCCAGTCAGTCAGAGGACTTGAAAGGAGCCTTCTCACACCCGCAGCTTCTGAGAGAAAGAAAGGAAAATCCCTTCCGCAGAATAGACTGTAGCTGGGACTTGGAAGCCCGCCACAATCGAAAGACATGGAGATTAAAGTGACCAGCCCACTTCAATGTTGATAGACAGGAATAAAGACTTTGATCAGTGAGATGCCTGAGCTCACATGCCAAGGGTAATGTTTAGCAGAGCTACAAGGATCAATCTAGTCACTAAACCTCCAACTATGGCCACTTTACAGAAATGAAATTTCCACTAATTGGGGTCTATTTTTCTATTCACACACAGGAATCCGATTCAGGGTGAAGTCTCTATCTGTGGTATCCCAGGATGATTACATCTCCTTTGGCTGTGGAATAGATCCTGATCTAAACAGGCGTTTCACACTGACCCAGAAACCCTTGCGCGTCACCAACTTTCAAATCTCCAATTGTACTGACGCTTGGGTCCATTTCCACTCTGGACCAAACATGCCGAACACAAAATTCAGAATTTATTTTGAAATGGGTGAGTTTTGTTTAAGTCTTCCCTCAAAACCATAACCCCACTTCTGGCACTATCCAGACATTATGAAAGATAAGCTGAGAATCGGGGTTAAACGTTGGAACAACGTTGTAAGGTAAAGCAATTTCAAGTTTAACAACCCAACTTGCTGAAAGTTTAAATATTGTGATATTTTTGGAAACAGCCATAATGTAACCATATAAATGTGGATCCATAAATTTGCCATTGCATAAAGAATACCTGTTCATTCGAAAAAACGAGGAGACAATCTTCTGTGTCAGTGCTCCATTTTACTAAGTGGACCCTACTGATACATAGCAGAGCCCAGTATCACTGTGGAGACCTATAGCCAAGGAGATGTGTGAGGCTGGGAAAATGGATAGAACATTGATTGTGTTTCTGATTCCAGTTCAACCCTCAGCAACTGAGATCTTCATTCAATTACACATTTTGGTCAAAGCATTGGTGGGTTGGAGGAGGAAGGATATAATGCAGTGTGGTCATTGGTTTCGGCAAATGTTCATTTTGAACATCTTTCCACGTTTTCATTGAAGTCAATAGGAGGAGGAAATAAGACTCTAACAATGATGTAGATTTAATGCCACTAACCAAAAGTCAAAGTTATCTCCATCATAGATCTTGGTATCATTGGCATCTTGATTTAATGAATTGGTGTTTGTAATGGGAGGGGCTCTGATGATGTGCAGGAAAATGCTTAGCATGCCTCAGGGCAGAACCATTTCCCCACAATATGGAGATGCTGGCATTGGACTGGGGTGGGCATGGCAAGAAGTATCACAACACCGGGCGGCACAGTGATTGGGGCGGCACGATAGCACAGTGGTTAGCACAGCTTGCCTCACAGCGCCAGGGACCCAGGTTCAATTCCTGGCTTGGCTCACTGTCTGTGCGGAGTTTGCACATTCTCCCCATGTCTGCATGGGTGTTCCAGTTTCCTTCCATGGTTCAAAGATGTGCAGGTTAGGTGGATTGGCAATATTAATTTGCTCCTTAGAATCAGGGGGATTAGAAGAGTAAATATGTGGCACTGCGGGATACGGTTCTGATGGGATTGTTGTCGGTGCAGGCTCGATGGGCTAAACAGCTCCTTCTGCATTGTAGGGATCCTATGATTCCATGAAAACACCAGGTTAAAGTCCAACAGGTTTATCCATGATACCAAATAAATCTGTTAGACTTCAACCTGGTGTTGTAACACTTCTTACTATTTTCCCATACACTCCTTCAGTGTATTGTTACATGAATGTACTTTTTGTCAATAATAAAGTTATAATTTTTAATTCTCCTTTTATGTCTGGATTTTGTTTAAAAAAAATACTAAACTGTAATCTTATTAAGACAATGGGGGATTGCTAAACAGCCATAATATACCACTTGCAATCCTCCTGAGGAGTATGATTGACCCCATCTCCTATTGGCTTTTACACTATCTTGAAACTCATTCAAAACCCCTGAGCTGGGAATCGGAAAATCATTACCAGTTCTGCAAACCAATGATAGCAATAGACACAGTTATCAAATTCCTCTGGAATGTACAGGCAGGAGGCCTTTAAAAAAAGGCTTACCAAGCCTAAAGGAGGTAATCGGAGCAGAGATCCAAATGGTACACTGAAAAGCTGCAAAAAACCATCTTACTCTATTCCGCTCACCCTTGGAAATATTTTGCATGGATATTGCAACGTAACTATCCTAAGAGAAATCTACTACAAACCAAGTTTTTTGAGGGAATAAAACTTAGGCAGACAATTGAACAAAATGGCCACAACATGGAATCACTGCATCAAGATCAGCCAAAGACAGTTTACCATGTATTTCTTTGATTGTTTATTTTCTTTTGCAAACTGTAAGAAAATTATACAACTCTATTCTTATATTCTACCATCTGTACCAGTACGTGTGAGGGCCCAGGGAATTTGTGTGACATACGATTTAGGGTTGTGATTTACCTTTTCTTTTGTTTGAGAAATATAGTCAATAAATTTGTTCTTTGATTTAAATGCAGAAAAACTTTCTGATTGATTGTTTATAATCTGAAATTATATATAGTCGGATAACTGCAGTTTCAGCGAAGTACACCCTCAATAAATTCACAACTAAAATCTTTTATAACCAAGTCAAATCAAGGTTTAGGAAATCAATTTTACCCTTCCTCATGTGGTCTTAACAAGGTTAACAAACTAACATCCTTGCATGTCTTTGATGTTACAGTGCCAGGCCTTTGCCAGAACCTGAGTTGTGATAAAAATGCGGTATGCATCATAGACAGCTCCGGATACCTGACATGTACCTGCAAACCAGGCTGGAGGAGATTAGGAACCAAGTGTTACAGTAAGGCAGCCCAACCTTTTGTATTTATCTTGAAATGCCGCTTTTTATTCTGAAACAATTTCCATTTGGATACAGATGCTTGCATCTATGGAACAGACTTTAATGTACATGACAAGTGATCAGTCCATAAAGTACTGGGGTGGCACCGGATTCCGCTCTCTCTCTATATATATATTATATACATACACTAGTTATTCAATTCTCTACTATATTTCACAGATTGACAGATTTTCAAATTGCTAAAGCCTGTATGATTAATTATTTCTTGATTTCATGATCTCAGAGTTTTATCAAGGAAACCTCGTTAATCTTAAAGGCATTTGGTTCTCTTGTGATTCTATAATTAATTAGCAAGCACTACTGTCGTGCACAGTAGGTCTTGTGGGGCATTGGGTAGCATCCCTACCTCTGAGCCAGAAGCTCCCATCCCAGGTCTTGGTGGTCAAAGAAAGTGTGTCCATAACAAGGTCTAACAGATTGAATGTCAACCTGCAAATCCTTCCAAACACATCAATGGCAGGCATCAGATTCATAGAGGTTTACAGCATGGAAACAGGCCCTTTGGCCCAACTTGTCCATGTCACCTCTTTTTAACCCCTACATTAGTCCCAATTGCCCGTGTTTGGCCCACATGTCTCCATACCCATTTTACCTATGTAATTGTCTAAACATCTTTTAAAAGACAAAATTGTACCCATCTCTACTACTACCTCTGGCAAGTAGTTCCAAACACTTATCACCCTCTGCATGAAAAAATTTTGTATCTCTCCTCTTTCACCTTAGACCTATGCCCTCTAGTTTTAGACTACCCTATGTTTGGGAAAAGATTTTGACTATTTAGATGATGTATGCCCTTCATTACTTTATAGACCTCTATAAGATCACCCCTCAGCCTCCTACGCGTCAGAGAAAAAAGTCCCTGTCTATCCAACCTCTTCTTATAACTCAAACCATCAAGTCTTGATAGTACCCTAGTAAATCTCTTCTGCACTCATTTTAGTGTGATAATATCCTTTTTACAATAGGGTGACCAGAACTGTACACTGTATTCCAAGTGTGGCCTTACTAATGTCTTGTACAACTTCAACAAGACGTCTCAACTCCTGGCCAGCCACATTTGATACAGAGTGGCATCCCTCAATCTATAAGCCTTGGCAACAGACAAGTGACCTGCTTCAGGAAGACAATTGTGCTTTGGAAACAAACACATGTCTGCCTTGTTCATCACTAGGTGTGAGAAGTGAAACAACAACTAACTTGCATGCATTAGTGTGTATACCCAAGTACATCCTGGTTTTGCAGTTAATATTCAAATAGCTAATGTCCTTTAGGTGAGGAAATCAGCAGTCCTTACCTGGACTGCCCTACATGAGATTCTAAAGCCATGGCATTGTGGTTGACTCTTAACTGTTCTCTGCAGTGGTCTGGCAAACCCCCCATTCAGTTCAAAAGCAATTAGGGATGAACACAAAATGCTGGCTTGGCCAGTGATGTCCACATCCCATGAAAGAATAAATAAATTAAATCTGGAGCAAGATAAACTTATCTCAATGTTTCCACCTCTCTTCATTTTCTGGCTTGCTGCTAACTCAATGACTGGTTACACTTACTGCTGTTTAATCACTAAATCTCAACCTTTCAACACATGCAGTGGGAAGGATTAATAATTGATAACTTTGTTATGCGATCTCTTTCAGCAAATAGTGACCATAATCTGATAGAATTCTTCATTATGACTCAAAGTGAAGAAGTCCAATCTGAAATCTCAGTGCAACATTGAAGTTTTGTTGCAATGTCAGAAATGACACTCTTCCCATTGATAAGTTAAACTGCCCATGGTGCACCAGAGGAAAGTTTCCATTGAACAATACCACTATATTCAGATTAGTGGGCCGTTTGTCTCTACTATTTCAGATGCAAGCCCAGCCTATGTTCTCAAGTCTTTGATGTTGACCTGGAACCCACAGCCTTCAGAGTCTGAGAGGAAAGCATTGCAGTTGAATCTAGACTTTGCTTGCCTTGATGTATACAATATGTGTCATACAGGTTTATGTAGGGTGTGAACATTAGCAATCCATCTATGTATTATTTATTCCTTCCTCTCCACATCTTTCCCAGACCTCAGGAACATGGTGCACACTATAACAGCCAATGTCACAGGCCCCAATGTCACATTGAACTGGATGACCGTGCCAATACCAGGAGTTGTGATTCTTAATTACCAAATAGACACAAACTGCACAAACCACACCAATGGGATCCTCCAACTGCAAAGTTACCAGCCTGGAAACGCCACCAGTTTAGTTTTAACTGGTAAGTATGTCAGATCTCACTGAGATTTCTCTGTACTTGGACATTGCTTAGCTCACTCCAGTCTTCTTTCAGCAAAGACGCAGCAATTATTTGAAAAAAAATATTTTGGTAGGAATTTACGGCCTTGTTCAACCCGAGATCGGAAAATCTCGCCCAAAGTCAACAGACATTTCCATTGTCCACCCCTCGACTACTCTGATTCCATGGTGGGCAGGGCGGTAAAATTCTGGCAATAATTGCATCTGAAGCAGTTCAGAAAATGTTCTACCTGTCAACTTATGCCTGGGGTGAAGAGATTGAGCCTATACCTATAGAGTGAAGAAGAATGAGAGGTGATCTTATAGAAACATATATGAGATCCTGAGAGGACTTGACATGTTAAATACCTGAGGATGTTTCCTCTTGTGAGAGAGACACAATTTAAGAATGAGAAGTTTCCATTTAAGGCAGAGATTCAGAGCTATTCTTTGGTAGTGAAGGCTAGAAAGGGGGACCAGTTGTGTTGGTTGTGGGCAATGGGTGAGGATAGTGAGAGAAAACCCCCAACAATTGTGCAGTGGGAGTGGAAGAGAGACATTGATAATTGTGCAGTGGGAGGGGTTGGTGGGCAGGAAGAATGCCCGATCATTGTGCTTTGGGCAAGGGAGAGAGACCCAGAAGATCGGGACACTGATAATTGTACAATGGGAATGGAAAAGAGAGACATTGGTAATTGTGTAGTCGGCAGGAGTGCTGGAAGGAGTTTAAGGTCAGAAAAATCATGGTATCTTTTAAGGTGATACCTCAGTTTGAGTGGCCCTGCTGTCTCTCCTGGGCCCCACCCCACCAGACTAATGACGTACACCACTCCAATTTTTGTTGCATCAGTGGCTCAAGAGCTGGTTGAAAACTAGGCTGTGCATCTCGAGAGATACAGGCTGGTTTGGAGTCAAAGCATGACACTCTGACAAATTATAGGAAAATCCACCCTAAATTACTAACACTTACAGACACAAAACTGTAGCTACAAATAAGATAAAAAAATGGAATCAGTGGAAGTGAAGATTTGGAAGTTGTGGGATTGTCTCTGCAGTTGCAATGGTTTCTATAGTTGAATTTCCAGAGGTTGTTTTTACAGATAGTTTAGTAAATGGAGTCAGGCCCACAACAAGAGAGGAGGTTTCTTGCCTCTATGGTTCTGCAGGTACAACATTTTCAAACTGACGTGTTACGTATAGCAGACTGAGCTATTTTTAGAGTGCCTGCACCTGTCTTTCTCTCTCTCTCTCTCCCTCAGTCTCTGTCTCTTCGTCTCTCTTTCTCTATGTTAAAGCTTTGGTCCATTTCTCTGATGTTTTTTTTCTCTCAGGGTCTCTATCCTTTTTCAATGCCTTTTGAAAGAACTATGATGATTGCTATTATCATATGGGTCTACACATAAATGCCATATAAGAAGTCTCACAGCACTACGTTAAAGTCCAACAGGTTTATTTGGCAGCACAAGCTTTCAGAATCTTGCTCCTTCTTCAGGTGAGTGAGGAGTTGTGTTCACAAACAGGGCATGTATATACACAAATTTAATTTACAAGATAATGGTTGGAATGCGAGTCTTTACAGATAATCAAATATTAAAGGTACAGACAGTGTGAATGTTAAGTACAGGTTAAAGAGATGTGTATTGTCTCCAGCCAGGACAGTTAGTGAGATTTTGAAAGCCCAGGCAAGTCATGGGGGTTACAGATAGTGTGACATGAACCCAAGATCCTGGATGAGGCTGTCCTCATGTGTGTGGAACTTGGCTATCAGTTTCTGACACGAAGGACAGAATACCCTTCATCGTCCAGTACTTCCCTGGAGTGGAGAAGCTATGACATTTTCTTCAGAGCCTTCAACATGTCATCGATGAAGAAGAACATCTCGCCAAGGCCATCCCAATACCCCTACTTCTTGCCTTCAAACAACCGCACACACTCAAATAGACCATTGTCCACACCAAACTAGCCAGCCTTCAGGAGAACAGTGACCACAATACCACACTACCGCACCACAACAACCTCTACAAGACATGCTGGATCATCAACATAGATGCCATCTCAAATGAGAACACCATCCACCAGGTAAATGGTACATACTCCTGCGACTCGGCTAACATTGTCTACCTGAAATGCTGCAAGAAAGGATGCCCAGAGGCATGGTGCATTGGGGAGACCATGCAGATGCTACAATAATGGATGAATGAACACTGCTCAACATTGACCAGACAGGAGTGTTCTCTTCCAATCGGGGAATGCTTCAGCAGACACGGGCATTCAGCCTCTGATCTTCATGTAAGCGTTCCCCAAGGTGGCCTTCACAATACACGACAATGCAGAATCACTGACCAGAAACTGATAGCCAGGTTCCACACACATGAGGATGGTCTCAATCAGGATCTTGGGTTCATGTCACACTGTCTGAAACCCCCATGACTTGCCTGAGGTTGCAAAATCTTACTAACTATTCTGGCTGGAGACACTACATATCTCTTTAACCCGTGCTTAACCCTCTCTCCACTTACATTGTCTAAAATTTTAAGACTTGATTACCTGTAAAGACTCACATTCCAACCATTATCTTGTAAATTGAGTTTGTGTCTGTATAGGCCAAAGAGGGATTTAAGTACAAGGATGTGAACACAACTCCCACTCATCTGAAGAAGGAGCAAGATTCTGAAAACTTGTGCTGCCAAATAAACCTGTTAGATTTTAACCTGGTGTTATGAGACTTCTTACTGTGCTTACTCCAGCCCAACTCCAGCATCTCCACCTCACAAATGCCAAGCCATCTCCCAGATAAGGTATTAGCACTCCAAAATGGCCTTCTCGCACCAGTGTTCTTAGCTGTAGTCCTAGTGATCAATACACAATTTACATCCTTACACTGAAGTAAGAACAAAACATTGTTATCTCCCGGATGAGACCACAGTCACTAATAATTAAATCAAGGATTGTCTTTTGTCCTCTCAGAAGAGGAGATCCAATCTGCAATTCGCAATTCTGTCTGGTTGTTTGGAGTAATTTTGAAGCAGTCTTTAAACTCTGACCAAGGATTTGTTTTTAAATAAAACCATGACGACAGTTTTGCTAAACATTTGTCACTTGATAATTCTGAAACCGTAACTGAGTCTCAGCTTTGTAACCCAACATTGTTCAGTACTTAACAAATTAGGATTGTCTCTGCCGTACCTGATCTACATTCCAGATTGCTGCAAGAGGTCAGTTAGGTAGGAACCAGGATGGAGATTGAGTTTTAGGGATAAATATTGATCTTCGACACTCAAACTTAATGGAAGCCAAGAGGGGTAAAGTAAGGAAGTCCTAGGGATTGAACGTCTACTTCAGTCCCATTTACTGAACACGTATCCCCAGGAACAAAAACAGAAACTGCTGGAAAATCTCAGCAGATCTGACTCCATCTCTGACAAGGGAGCAGAGCTAATTTTTTGAGTCTGGATGATCTGTTGTCAGAGCTAAAAAGAACTGAAAATAGAATGAGATTTATACTGTTGAGGATGTTCAAATAGCCAGAATTAGAGGAGCAGAGAAATCTGAGTGTTATGGACTGGAGAAGAATATAGAGATTGGGAAGAGCAAGGCCAAAGAGGGAGTTAAATATAAGGATGTGAATTTTAAATCAGAGATGTTACTGAATGGAGAGCCATTATCCAGTGATCACAGGGGTAATGGGTGTTAGGCAGCAGGGTATGGAGGAGGTACAGATGGTGTAAACTGGCCAAGAATGCAGGGAGCAGAGAACAGAGATGAACATTGTATTGTCCTATCCCACATTGCAACACTATTAATCATGGAGGTAACAAAAAAACAAAGACATGTGTTTATGGAAATTGTTTTTCAGATGTTTTCAATGTTGTTAGGTAACTAATGTGAATTAAATTGCAGGTCTGGGCACCCTGTTGGTGTGTACCACTGTGATCCAGGTAAATACCTCCTCAGATGGACTGGTGACCACTCAGCCTTTTACCTTCAGGACTGACTCAGGTAAGCTTTTCCCATTTTCCTGTTTTGTGTCTTATTTACTTTTACAGCATATTGTCACAATATATGTTCACAGACAGTTCTCCACAGTTCACGTCAGTATTTGTGGACATCTTGATGCAAAGCAGAATTGGACATGGAGGGTCAAAGTAGTTCTGTAGCAAACATCTTCAAGAAACTAGTTAACCAGGCCAAGAGGAAAAGATATTCAAGGTTGCTTTGCGGGAGCAACACTGGAAATGTAGCATAAAAATCTTTTCCATTTGAATACTGTCTTAAAAACGCTTTGGCATTGGAAATCGTGAACAGAAGAAATTTTCTTTCAAGGCTCCGAATCAAATGCTTTTCCATATACTATTTGGAAAATGACTTGGACGGTTAAGTGCTGACCTGGACAACATAATGGCCTAGTGGTATTATC
This sequence comes from Sphyrna mokarran, assembly GCA_024679065.1. Taxonomy (NCBI): domain Eukaryota; kingdom Metazoa; phylum Chordata; class Chondrichthyes; order Carcharhiniformes; family Carcharhinidae; genus Sphyrna; species Sphyrna mokarran. The sequence continues at coordinate 53,477,416 of JAGIQG010000008.1, read as the reverse complement.
GCTAGATTATAATCCAGAAACTCAGCTAATATTCTGGGGACCTAAGTTAGAATCCCACCTCAGCAGATGATGGAACTTAAATTCAACAAAAAATATCTAGAATGAATATTAAAAAAACAATCTTTGTGCACGATTTACAAAAGGTAGTATTTTCCATTCTGTCTGCACAATGGCACAGCTAAGTGGAACTGCTTACTTGATAATGGAGCATTTTCAAAACCAATTTTAGCCTTCAGAAGGAGACTGGTAGAAATTTGTTTGGAAACAGGACTGATTAAGGCAAATTGAACATGACAAATCCTGAGCTAGTAGAACTCATTGAGGAAAAGATACCTGGTCTCCGATATATGGTGGTAACTCTCAAACATTCTATTTCACTGGGACAATCTGACATTAAACTGCAGACTAAAGAAGCAGCAACAGACAAGACAACATCAGTATTTGAAAGATATCCCTGCTGACCAACTTGAGCTGCAGCCATTTTGTTTCTGGTTGCGAGACATGTTTATGATGTAGATTAAAAGGTAGGTAGTTATTGTTGAGTCTTCAGTGGCTCACATTGGGAGGTAGAGAAAGGAATTCTCCTCAGAACATCAGGTGGATTGGTTGGGCACAGTCCATGGTAAGAAGTCATGTTTTAAGGACAGTCTGTTGGGAACCTTCATTGGTGCTAAACCAGAACTGAGGTGGATACCGAGATTTGGGTACCCAGATAAAGAATCATTAGAAGATCGTGAACATTTACAAAAGCAATCAAAATGATTAAAAGGATACTAACCATTACCTCAAAGGGGACTGGAATTCCATAAGTAGAAAGGTGTTTTTCAAATATTTAAATCTAAAATCTGACCACATCTGACATACTATGTTCAGTTTTAATTAGCGCAAAATAGGGAATTTATAACGGCATCGAAAGTGTCAGCACAACACAGATTTATCTGAATGATACCTGGGTTTAGAGGGTTAATTATGAGGCTAGATTGCAGTAATCTGACTTGAGTATAAGTGATCAGGAATAGGTAAAGTATGATAAATTAAGAAATGATCCAGAGTAAGGGATCATTCAGGTGGTTCAAGGTGAAGTGTGAAATCAGGAAACAAAGTTGAAGAAATCATTATGTGTCAATTAGAGACTGAGACTGATTCAAAATAATGAGGATGGTAATTGGGAGAAATTTGGGAGGGTCATGAATATTTAGAACTCTCCATTGCAGAGGACTTGAAAGCTCAATCATTGAGTATGTACAAGTTAAAATTTGTGAGATTTCCAATTAATACTAATGTAAACAGTTATGGGTATAGTGTGGGTAAGAAGCATTTATTGTATTGAATGGTGAAGCAGGCTTGATAGGCTGAATGGCCTATTCCTGTTCTATTGTCCCTTATTCTGTGTTGAATAGTGACTGAGCTGCACAACAGTCCAGGCTAGAATCTGAGCCCAGTTGGTCAGGACGACAAGGGTCCTGTTGTTGTTGTCAGTGCGATGGTTTAAAGTCAGTTCCTCACACAACATTCTTACCATCTGATCTATGTTGTGGCTGTGCTACAGTTAGACAACGAGACACTGGAAAGGAGAATCAAAGCAGCTAGTACTGTGAAGAACAAGAATGTTTGTGTTGGCAAAACAAAGCTGGTTTTCTGTTTGAAATGATGAGGGTAGATTAGTCATGATTTTTGGAGACTTACTGAATTAGGAGTGATCATGGTGGCCTTTGCTGGTTTTAGAATATTCAGCCTGAGTGGAATCATTTTTGAGGACACTGGAAGACTCAACATTATGTATCAAGGATAAGTGAGCCTTCTGGAAAGCTGGGACTGAATTATAAGTTTATATTGTTTTGTTATATATCTACCGCAAGTGCAATGCACAGAAAAAGTTGTTATAATATGTCTCTCAATTGTGTAATTAGTTAATTAGTTAATCAGTTTGGCGTATTAGTTGTGTGTAAAGAAATGTTTGAGACAGGATGATTTTAGTGTGTTTGTTACAGTAAAACTCATGAAAAATGAAATCTGTTTGGTCATTTCCGTCAGTCACTGGAAAATTGTTACCCATGGAGATGATGCCTTATGAGGTTAGTTTGTTTTGACAATAATACTTTCTTTTTTTAGAAACGATTCCAGGAACTCTGAGTTTAATATCCATCTCCACCAGCAGTGCTGTGATCTCTTGGGCACCTCTTGAGAATGTGAGTGCTCTGCAGCACTGCAGTCTACACTATCACAGTATTGGGACACCCAACACTGTCCACACTGTCAGCCTTGTCCCAGGCAATACAGAGACACTCATCACAGGTAAGAAGTGAAGGTAATCAGCTTCCATCTATGTAGACAAACCTTATCATTCTGTAAAGTTCACAGCAAAGAAGAAAAAAAATTCTGTCTAAGGACTGGCTGCCTTCAGACCTCACCCCTTACCAATGCCAACCTAGCAGTACTGAGTTTGCTTTGCCAGGTTGCCTTTCTGATGCTGTACAACTCGTGCTGCAATGATCCATCAGCTGCTCCGGGAAACCAAAGTGGATATGCGGGTAAGGTTTTGTATCCTGCACTGCCAACTCCTATCTGCCAATGATGGTCACTTTGGTATAATTCAGTCATTAGGTTTCCTTGCAGGAACGTTCCTGTGAGGAAATATAGGTTATCCTGACCAACTGGGTTCAGATCCTGGCCTGGATTGTTGCTCAGCTCATTCACTGTTATTCTTAGGATGGTGGCACAGTGGTTAGTATTGCTGCCTCACTATGCCAGGGACCTGGGTTCGATTCCTGGTTTGGGTTACTATGGGAGTTTGCACATTCTTCCAAGTGCTCTGGTTTCCATCCCATAGTCCGAAAGACTTGCTGGTTAGGAGCATTAACCATGCTAACTTCTCCTTCAGTATACCCGAACAGGTATTGGGGTTGGCTGAATTTTTATAGTAATTTCATTGCAGTGTTAATGTAAGCCTACTTGTGACACTAATAAGTAAATAAACTCTTCTCTGCCTCCTTCTCTCAGCATGACTTTGGCTCAGATACAGTCTGGCCCTGTGAGGAACCTATATCATACCACTCTGTGGTGACTATTGGAACCCAGTCAATCTGTTTTCTCATTCTTTTGAAGATTCACATCCACATTATGCTCAGATTACTAAGTCGCGAGCAGGAGGCCTGGCTGGAATCATTCCCTTTTCTAAACCAGCAGCAATAGCCCAGTGGCGCACTCAGCATTGTATCCTCACTGTGCTGGGGGCCCAGGTTTGATTCTGATCTTGGGTGACTATGTGGAATTTGTGTGCTCCCCCTGTGTCTACATGAGTTTTCTCCAGATACTTCTTTATTCTCCCACAGTCCAAAGATGTGCAGCTCAGGTGGATCACCATGCCAAATTGCCCCCTAATATCAAAGATTATAGGTTACATGGATTAGCCATGGGAAATGTGCAGGATTGTAGGGATAGCATTGGTGGGGGTGGAGAGGCAAAGAGAATGTGATAACACAGACAGAAATAATTCATGGAATCCCTACAGTGCAGGAGGAGGCCATTTGGTCCATCGAGTCTGCACCAACCATAATCCTACCCAGGCCTTATTCCTTATTTACCCTGCTAATCCCCTGGCACTAGGGTCAATTTAGCATGGCCAATCAACCTAACGTGCATATCTTTGGACTGTGGGAGGAAACTGGAGCACCTGGAGGAAACCCGCATAAACACGGGAGAATGTACAAACTCCGAGGCCAGAATTGAACCCAGGTCTCTGGTGCTGTGAGGCACCAGTGCTAACCACTGTGCCACCATGCTGTCCATTGTATGATTTCCACCTTGGAATGGAGACTTCAGCACTGCACAGCAGCTGAGAATGTGCCTGAAGGTATTTTTAGTCACTGTAATTGACCATCACTGGTTCTATATTTAACTTAATTAACTTTTAATTGAACAGTAACTGATTGGCATATGCAACCTGCTTCCCCAGGCTGATCAGTATTAGTTTGAGTTAAAATATGCATACAAGTAAGGTCTATATTATCATCAGAATTTCAACCAAATTGCAGCTCAGTCAAAATCGATGTGAAATTACTCATTTCTTTCTGGAAAATTTGATACATAAAGTTTTACAAAAACCTTTCTTAACTCATGTAGGGCTCTCAATTGTCAGTTTAGTTAGTTTAAAAAATATTTATTTATTAGCGTCATGAATAGGCTTACATTAACACTGCAATGAAGCTCTCCTAGGTGCCACAGTCCAGAGTCTGTTTTACATACACTGAGGGAGAATTTAGAATGGTCAATGCACAAACCAGCAAAGCTTTTCTGCTTCTTGGCCTCTTTTTAGCCAGTCAGCAAAGTGGTTTCCATTGGGAACCCAACGAAATCCGTCTTGAAACTCTACCTCTTCCCTGCTTCACCCAACACAGAGTCATATATAAGTGTACAAACTCAATTGTCAGAAACATTCAGACCAGGAAAACTCCAGCTTCATTTTACCGAGTTAGATCTCAGAGACCATGTGTGTGACGTGTAGTTTGGTACTACATTCTACATTTCTCCAAGCCGTGAGTGTTTTCATTGTCTTCTCGTGACTGAAGAGATCGGCATGGATGTCCACAGAACTGCCATCATGTCTAGCCTTTCTCCAGGCCCATTAGATGTTGTGAAGTTAGAGCAGATGATCCTTGAAGCTTGTTTGAACCAAATTTCCCTGCTTGCCTCTACGTGTGCTGGTCAACTGCCATGTTTTCCCAAGAGAAGTGGTCTGAGTTATAACATGCTTGACTGAACATACAAAATGCTAAGCAGGGTGGACGTGGAGAAGATGTTTCCTCTTGTGGGAGAATTAACTAGGGAACACAGTTTAAAAATTGAGGGTGTCTCATTTAAGACAAAGATGAGGTGAAATTTTTTCTGAAGATCATGAGTCTTTGGAGCTTCCTTCCTAAGAAGGCAATGGAAGGAGGGTGTTTGAATATTTTTAAGAGAGACTAGAAGGGGAAGTCCAACCATGAGACCCCTATCCCAAGAGACAGTGCAGAGATTAAGCCCTTGTCTCAATGCAAATCTACCCAAAGCCAAGAACCCTTAGGTAACTCATCCTCTGCAGCCTGATAGTGGCAGAGGGGCAATTAGCCTTCTTGACCACCTCTTCGGGATCCAACATGCCAGGTCTATGCTAGTCATTACCAACACCAATGCTGGCACTTGCGTTTTCCTCTCCTAATGGCAGTGATCTTTGACAGGGCCATCCAGCCTGCTAATTATATTACAATTAGTAGGTTTGCCTAAATTTTAGATTCCTGCCTGACCTGGCCAGGATGGTTCGGGTGAATCCCGATTGCCTTCACATCTGGTGGGAATTTTTGGCAAACATCCCATTCAGCGGGAAATTGGGATTCCTCTGGCCCATCTGACAGGGTTGGTGAATCCCAATAACCACCCCCCCACCCCCACCAGACCTTTCTACTGGAAGCTTCATTTTTTAATTAGCTCTTCAGCTCCACCCACAGTCTAAAGAATCAAGTATTTTTTTCATATATTCATTCATGGGATATGAGCTTCACTGAGAAGATAGTGGTGAGCTTCCACTCTGAACCGCTGTAGTCCATGGTCTGTAGGTACGCTCACAGAGCTGTTAGGGAGGGAGCGCCACAATTTTGACAGCGGGACATTTGAGGATTGGTAATACATTTCCAAATTGGTATGGTGCATGGTTTGGAGGGGAACATTCTATTAGCTGCCCTTGTCCTTCTAAATGGTAGTGATGGTGGGCTTGGAAGATGTGTCTAAGGAACCTTGATGAGTCCCTGAAATGCATCTTATTTACCGTACAAACTGCTATTAATGTGCACCATTGGTGGAGAAAGTGAGTGTTTATGGAAGGGATGCCAATAAAGTAGGCTATTTTGTTCTGGATTGTTTTTGGTTTCTTGAGTGTTGTTGAATCTGCATTCATCCAGGCAAACGAAAAGTATTCCATAACACTTGTATCTTGTAGATGATGGTCAGGCTTTGGGAAAGCAGGAGGTGAGTTGCTCCCTGCAGGATTCCCAACCTTGTAGCCATACATTTCTATGACTGTTTAATTGTGCTTCCAGTCAATGGCAACACCCAGGATCATAGCATCATAAAATCCTACAGTGCAGAAGGAGGCCATTTGGCCCATTTAGTCTGCAACGACCACAAAACTACCCAGTCCCTAACCCCATAACTCTGCTAGTCTCCCTGAAACTAAGGGGAATTTAGCATGGCCAAATCACCTAACCTGCACATCTTTCAGACTGTGCAAGGAAACCAGAGCATCTGGAGGAAACTCATGCAGTAACAGGAAAGATGTGTAAACTCTACATAGAAAGTGATCCAAGTCAAGAATTAAACCCGGATCCCTATCACTGTGGAGCAGCAATGTTAACCACTGTGCCACCAGATGTTGATAGTGGCGGATTCAGCATTGGTAATACCATTGAACATCAAGGGTTGATGGCTAGATAGTATAGTTGCAGATATTAAGATCTTTTAATGCCCATTTAAGGGCCTTTTTTTGGCCAGTTCCAATTTTTAGGCTACTGGGCACCCAATGACTTGGGGTGAGAAAGTGAAAATGTTCTGACCCTTGATCTGGGGCAGGGAAAGGGCATTTCTTGGACTGGGGATGCTTTTCCCTCAGGGATCAAGGAACTTTGGCCCATCTTCCTCCCCTAATATATGTCTCACCCCATCTGCAAAATGCTGAGATTGCTCCCTTCGCAACCCCCAAGGGTATCCCCTCCCCAGAGTCCTTGATACTTATCTGAAGTGCTGGCCTCAGGCATTATACTGCAGTACCTCTTCCAGCCACTGCAGCACTGTGCCCGGATAATCGGCTTAGCCAACAGCTCTCCAAGGTGAAACTTTCAATTAAGTGTGGTGCTAATCCATGTGCTACCAATCAGAATTCAACCTAGCAGGAAATGCAGCGGGCCCGTCTGAGTTTGTGACAAAGTGTTCTCTGCCAACTTTCAGACTGATGGACATCAAGTATTCGCCATTCTGAAACTCCAGGTTATAGCATGAGCCTGAAATTGCAGTGGGGGCAGCCAGTGTAGGCCAACCACTTTCTGACAAGGATGATTAGGTTATTACCAGGTTACGTGGATACAACTTGCTCAAAAGCAACTTTGATAGAGGACCAGACAGATGGCCCACATACATACATGGTTGCAGTTGACATGTCTGGTATAAAGCCGTGCATGAGGGAAGGAAGGTTAAGAAGTATAAGAAAAGAGCCTTGCTAAAGTAATCGTATATTTAACCATGAATCTTTCTTTTCAGGATTGGAACCAGACACAACTTACACCGTGACTGTTAAATGCGACTTACCCCTTAATTGGACACTCAGCTCCCAGTCTCTTAATATCACTATGCTCCCATGTATGTATTCACAAACATTAATATTAGTGTAAAATAGCTTTCTATCTTACAGTTGGAGAGTTTGATGAGTTGCAATGTTTTCCCTAGACTAACTAAGGCTTTGTTTTATTGCCAGCTTCGAGATTCCTTAACAATGTGCAGGCTATACACGTAACCTCGTCCACCGCTGTGATTGTCTGGGATCCATCTGCCTCCGATGCTGTCCTGGTTTTGTCCTATTCTGTTAGCTATGGTCCCTTTGGTAGTGACAGACCCTTGAAGAATATAATTGTGTTCTCTACAATAACCAGTGTGATTCTCACAGGTAAGGATAAGGGAGACGCATGAATAGAGCGTTTGAGTGAGAAGATGCTTCAATAACAGCAGCACAGTGGTTAGCACTGCTGCCTCATAGCGCCAGGGACCCAGGTTCAATTCCTGGCTTGGTTCACTGTCTGTGTAGAATTTACACATTCTCCCTGTGTCTGAATGGGTTTCCTCCGGGTGCTCCAATTTCATGTCACAGTCTGAAAGACGTGCTGGTTGGGTGCATTGACCCGAACAGGCACTGGAGTGTGGTGACTAGGAGAATTTCACAATAACTTCTTTGCAGTATTAATGTAAGCCTTACTTGTGACTAATAAATAAACTTTAAAGAAAAACTTTAACCTCAATTTATGCTTGTAATTCCTGCTGAGTTTGGATTGAAATGCGGGAAGCCAACAACCTTGGAGATGGTTCTGGAACTGGTCCCCCATTTCCGCCAGATTTTTGTCTCACATTGGTAGAGTTTCAGGTTTCTAGTCCGATGTATGGGTTTCTCAAAGTGCATGTGTGGTGACAGAGAAGTTATTAAAATAAAGATCAATAATGGGGGAAGAGAGTTGGCTTGTGCTCACAAAGTAATAATCTTTTGCTTGTCATTTGAAACTGGTGTCCACATTTTCTCAGCTCTTCCACTAGTGGGGAAGAGTTTCTCCTGATCATAGAATTATAGAATCCTACAGTGCAGAAGGAGGCCATTCGGCCCATCAAGTCTGCACAAGCACAATCCCATCACCCAGGCCTATCCCCATAACCCCAAGCATTTATTCTAGCTAATCTCCCTGACACTAAGGGGCAATTTAGCATAGTCAATCAATCTATCCCACACATCTTTGGACTGTGGGAGGAAACCGGAACACCTGGAGGAAACCCAAGGGAAACACAGGGAGAACATGCAAACTCTAAATACTCAGTGACCCAAGCCAAGAATTGAATCCAGGTCCCTGGAGCTGTGAGGCAGCAGTGCTAAGCACTGTGCCATTGTGCTGTCCGTACCGTGCTGATGTACTCTGTCTCAACCCCCGCTACAGAATTACAAATCTCTATTGCTTTTCCATTCTTTCTGTTGTGCCCCTGCACAGCCATGGTGCATGAACCCGAGTCTCCTAAGAACTATTCTTAAGGACTGAGTTTGGCTGTTTTGAAAGAGAAAGCTATCTCTCTGTCTCTCTCTCAAGCAGTGTTGCATTGGAATTGTCGTCTTCCAATAACAGTACAGTCAGCATCTCATTATTTCCCTTTAATAGATCTGAATGATTCAACTCCATACGTTGTCACTGTTTCTGCAAGAACATTCTATGGAGTAGAGAACACCGATTCAATGTTAAAGTTTACGACCCAAAGCTGTAAGTATTTCTGATTAACTATTTGCTGTTGTTCCACCTAAAGCAGAGAGACATTTATTTTAATGAACCTCTTCTGCGAAGGCAGGATTAAGCTCAAGTTATGTACCATAAGTACTCATATTGGTCAGGCTTTGCTAAAACTACTCCAGTGGAACATTTAGTCAAGTTTCATTTTCAAATACATATCCATGACCTCCAAGTGAGATATCATTTATGTAAAAGTTTTTCAAAACACCAGATTATTTTCAAAGCTGCAACGCAAGGCAAATGAGCCTCATGAGAATGTAGCAGGGTCAGAATAGAAGAGTGAATTCATTATGCAGCCAAAAAAAAGATTCCCACCTCCATCAGGAGATAGAAATCTAAAGTAATTTTTTTAATATTTGTATAATTTCATTATTCCCCATTCTGATTTCAGCTGTGTCAATCTTTAACTTGCCTGTGTTTATTTCTACACGTGCCTTCCCATTCATGTACCTACAGAAACATTCAGACTCCATTTCTGTCTCCTTTCGTTCTCGTTCCTTAAAATGTCTTTATCCTCCTTTGGTGGATTCTAAAATTCTCCCAATCCCACTGGCTCATTATTATTTCATCTCGCAACATTACAAACTTCTTCCTTTGAATATTATTGGAACACTTCTTCTTAGCCATGCAGTTGTACCACCCACCCACCCGCACACACACACACACAGAGACATACACGGGTTTTGCAACTTAGTAATAAATAACTGCTCACTTTCTTCTTCATATAGGCAGTTGATGTGCAATGGGAATGATGAACTGGATACTGAACTGCTGGAGTGTGAGGGTAGGCAGATACAGGGCGTGTTCATGGAACTGCCAGGAAGAGAGTTGGCAATCCTACCTCCTAAAACTTTCCAAGCTGTTAAAGGCAACCATCACCTTCCCGGTTTATCCCTGTCTTCTATCCGCTCTTCTGAAAAACCAGAAAACTTGAAATTTTCTTTCTGTTGGTTCTGCAGTTACTGTGCAATCAAACAGGACGCTGGCGGCCCCCCAGGAAGTGAAGGTGGGCGAGTTTGAATCAAACTGTGTGCTGGTCAGCTGGAAATCCCCCTCAGACCCCACAAATGAAACAATACAGTACAATGTGAGTACAGCCAGCCAGCTACGCTGCCTTCAAGTCGAAAAGATTTGCAGTATTCTCAGGGGCTTAGAAAACAGAGACAGATTTTTGTTTTTCACTTCTGTCCGGCCCCCTGTTGAAGCAGTGAAGACAAATTTAAGGTCTCGACCACATTTGAATTTGACTAGTGAGGTGCAAATGCCAAATGGGGGAGTCCTGAGGCAGCTCTCAGGCCTAAGTCAGCATGGGGCAGCTGGGGTAATAATAGAGGCCCAGAAATGTGCGGCAGAGACTATGCAATGCCGTGGGTGAGGAAGAGGATCAGATATCAGCCTAACTTGAGGCCAGCAATCATTTTATATATTCTGGAAGACAGACTGCAGCTCCAGAAAAAAAACAGTTCCATTTTTTTCCAACAATTTCCTGATTGGGATGCTGGTGTACACTGGCTTAAGTTTATTTACAAGATTAAAAACTTGTGGTTCTAACTGCGCTGTTAGGAGCCCCAATTAAATGGACCTCTATATTGTCCACTGTTTATACAAACTAATTACTCAGTCACTTCCATGCAGTACTGCGGAAATTACACATCAGATTTTGAATGAAAACAGGACCCCATCTGCTTTCCTGCGAAGGCATTGTTTAGGTGATGTGCAGGAGCAGAAGAAATAAGGAGCTGAGACATTTTAAAAAGGAACTTCGTGTCTTTCTTCAAAAGCAACAACTTCATGGCGATGATCCCTTAAGGTAACCTCTGACATAGATAACAAATACTCTTGTTTTTCAACAGGTTAACATCCAGGACAAAGATTCATCTTCTGTGCAATACACAACAAACACAAACTATATCTACTTGCGAAATCTGCACCCAAAACAAACCTATAACATCAGTGTGTCAGCGGTAAACAGTCAAGGCAAAGGAGTGCCCAGTGAGAATCTGACTGTCAGAATGTTGGGAAACCAGGAATCCAAAATAGGCAAGTATTATAAACCAAAAATCTACAAGAGCTAGCAGCAGGGGAAAGCGAGAAACTGCTAGAAATTAGGCTGGCTATTCTTCAGACTGATTCTTCCCACTCACTGAAAGAATTAAAGGCAATTTAAAATCCTTTATCCCCAAATCTCTCTGCTTCTCCCCTTTCTCTGTTCCTTAAAATCCGTCTCAAAACTTGAAAGAGTTTTGGACAACTATCAATGTCAACATTTTTGTCCAATTCCTTTTTATTATCTAATTAAGCTCCTGAAATGTTTCACAATGTCAAAGGCACTGTATAAAGACATGGGTTTTTGTTGTATTACCAAAGTGAGGCTGGTATAGACACCAGTGAAGTTATAATTTCTTGAGTCAGAATATCCTGAGTACATGGCCCACAAAGGAATATGTAACATAAGCTGATATATCAGTACAGTGCTGAAGGACTGCTGCATGTTGAAAATGCCATTGTTGGATCAGGTGTAAAACCGTCTTTAACTGCACCCAAAGCATGGAGAGGTTTTAGAAGCCCTGGCAATTATTCTGCACTCAACCAACACCCACAAAAACAGCGTTAAACAAATAGGCAGTGATGACAGAGGAGTAAAGAACAACTGGTACGCCCTTTCTGGCCCAGACAATAATAATTCCTTAAGGATGACAGAAAGATGGTATGAGAAAAATCAAAAAGGTGGCAAGATCCTTCTTGAAATCTGGCTGTTTGTTGAGGTCTGGAGAGAGGCTAATGTCATCAAGCAAGTTTTAAACATACCTGGAGTGCAGTTGCAAAGGAAGGACTTTGAAATCTAGCTGGAAAAAGTTATTTTTAGATCCCTTTCTGCCGGTTGGAATTTACTGTGTGTGCTCAGCAGGGAGGGCCTGTGGATCTCAGCTCGGTCTGCAAACTCTCTATTCTTTTTTCATCCAGGAAAGGGTGAATTAAGATGGTAAGCAGGATCCACTGAGGTCCTGCTACAAGTTGCAAGCTGTACCTCTACTTTTGGATTGCTTTTTTTGCAGCACGAGTTCATTGAAAGGCATTCTGGGACTTGCAGTTCAGCCTGGAACCATCTTGTAGTTTATTCACTCAGTCAAGTGTGAATTGATTTAAAATGAAAAGCAGACCAGGGAAGAACTCCTGTGTCAGAAAAGCTGCAACTGTCAGATCAATCTGGGGACACTGTGTGCTATTTCTTTTTTTCACCCAACCAAGGGTGCATTATAATGAGGGAGAAGGTTGCAACTTGCAACTTGGCTGGGATCCTTTTGCTGCTTTTGTTCACCCAGTTCAGGCTGAAGTAAAGTGAAAAGTGTCCATGTAAGAACTCTGGTAGATCAAATGGTGAAACTGCCTGATATGTGGACCAAGAAATAATGCAGGCAAATTATATGAGATGTTTTTGGTGTTAGCTAATGTGTATGCCTCAAACTGGGACTATGCAAACATTTTCCGGTCGTTTTTCACACTACTTTCAAATTTGAATTCATATCAGTTGATACTGGGTGGAGATTTCAACTGTTGGTTGAGTCCTGCCCTGGACTGCTCCTCCACCAGGACCGCTGTACCTTCCAAGTCAGCAGAAATTATTAAATCATTTCTCATGGAATACTTGCTGTTGGACCAATGGAGGTTTCTTAACTCAATCAGTTGGAAATATTCTTTTTTTTTTCATCTGTCCACCAAATGTATGCGCGTATAGATTACTTTTTGGTAAACAATAAGTTGCTCCCAGCTGTGCACTTGTGCTCCTACGAAACCATTGAAACCTCGAATCATGCTCCCTTGACAGTGGAGTTGGTGGTGGGGAAGACAGTGGGTCCCCACACGTCTTGGCAATTTAATTCTTGTCTGCTCTCTGATGACGTGTTAGATTTCTGTTAACCAAATCAATGATTTCTTAGAGTTTAATGATGCTCTGGAAGTCTCAGCAGCTAACTATGAGAGACATTGAAGGCTTATTTAAGAGGTCAGATTATATCTTATTCAGCGTGTGAAGAAAAGCAGAGGGGTAGATGGTTATCAGAATTGCTAGGGCGCACTGTCCAAGTTGATGCTGCAAACACTGTGAGCCCATCCCCAGAGGTATGTAAGGAACGTTTACTACTACAGGCAGAGTTTGAGACCTTGTCCTCACATCATGCGGAAGGGATGCTGTTCAGTTCTAAGTGTACACACTATGAGCGTGGGGACAAGGCAAGCAAGCAAGCTCATCAGCTGCACCAATTCTCCATAAGAGTCTAATACTACAAATGCAGACTCCGAATGAGATCTCTACTGATCCATAGCGAATAAACAAACTGTTTAGGGACTTTTACTCAGCCTTCTATAACTTGGAGAGTACTGCAATGAGGTGGATTTTCAAGAATTCTTTGCAGCATGGTGGACAGGGAAGAGGCCATAGCTCTGGAGAAAGGAAACAAGAACTAGAGGACACAGCCTCAAAATAAGGGGGGGGTGGGGGTTGTCAGTTTAGAACAGAGTTGAGGAGGAACTTCTTCTCTCAGAGGGTAATATCTGGTTCAATGAAGAGCACAGGAGAGCATGCCAGGAGCAGCACCAGGAATATTTAAAAACATGACACAGGTACAACACAGGACAACTTGCGTGCCAAACAGCATAAGGAGCAAATAATGTCCAGACCTAAGCATTTTCACACCAACAGATCAGATCTAAGCTTGGCAGCTACATCAATGATGGTGGACAATTAAACAACTACTGGAGAAGGAGGCTCCACAATATCCCCTTCCTCAATGGTAGGAGAGCCCAGTGCATCAGTGCAATAGGAAAAGCTGAAATATTTGCAGCACCCTTCAGCCAGAAGTGCCAAGTAGAACATCAATTTCAGCCTCCTCTGGAAGTCCTCAGCATCTCAAATGTGAAATCATTGAATCTTTAGCCAATTCAATTTACTCCACATGACATCAAGAGATGATGACACTATATACTGTAAATTTATGGGCTTTAACAATATTCCAGAATCTGTGGAATTCTCTGCCCATTGAAGCGGTGGAAGCTACTTCATTGAATATGTTTAAGTCACAGGTAGATTGATTTCTGATCAATAAGAGAATTAAGGGTTTTGGGGAGCAGGTGGGTAAGTGGAACTGAACCACTTTCAGATCAGCCATGATCTTATTGAATGGCGGGGCAGGCTCGAAGGACTAGATGGCCTACTCCTGCTCCTATTTCTTGTGTTCTTATGTTCACACTGAGAGTATCTTCCATTGTGCTACGTGGCACTACCACCATGCCAAATTGAACAAACTTGAAACAGATCTTGCAACTCAAGATTGGGCATCTGTGAGTTGCTGTGGGCCATCAGCAGTAATAGAATTGTACTCAATCACAAGCTGTGACCTTATGGCCCAACACATCCCCTACTCCGCCATTACCACCAAGCCAGAGGTCAACCCTGGTTCAATGAAGAGCACAGGACAGCATGCCAGGAGCAGCACCAGGAATATTTAAAAACATGACACAGATACAACACAGGACAACTTGCGTGCCAAACAGCATAAGGAGCAAATAATGTCCAGACCTAAGCATTTTCACACCAACAGATCAGATCTAAGCTTGGCAGCTACATCAATGATGGTGGATAATTAAACAACTCACTGGAGAAGGAGGCTCCACAATATCCCCTTCCTCAATGGTAGGAGAGCCCAGTGCATCAGTGCAATAGGAAAAGCTGAAATATTTGCAGCACCCTTCAGCCAGAAGTGCCAAGTAGAACATCGATTTCAGCCTCCTCTGGAAGTCCTCAGCATCTCAAATGTGAAATCATTGAATCTTTAGCCAATTCAATTTACTCCACATGACATCAAGAAATGATGACACTATATACTGTAAATTTATGGGCTTTAACAATATTCCAGCAATAGTATTAAAGACTCGTACTCCAGAACTTGCTGCACTCTTACCTAAGCTGTTCCAGTACAGCTACAACATTGGCATCTACTCAGAAATGTGAAAAAATGCCCAGGAATATTCTGCACAGAAAAGGCAGCACCGATTCAACCTGACAAATTACTGCCCTAGACTAGTCTCAATCATCAGCAAAGTGATGGAAAGGGTCATCAACAATGCTATCAAGGAGCACTTGCTTGGCAATATCTGCTCAGTTTGGGGTTTGCCAGGGTCACTGACCTCATTACACTCTTGGTTCAAACATGGAAAAAAGAGCTGAATTCTAGAGGTGAGGGTAAGAGTGATTGCCCTTGACATCAAGATGGCATTTGATTGTGTGTAGCATCCAAGTGGGAGTAATACACCATGGTTACAGGTAATACCCTCTGATTCAAGGAATAGGTTTTTTGATTGTGACCATTGTTATTTCTAACCTACCTGAAATGATAAAGGATTCCTGCTGCTAAAAGCTATTATTTACCACAAGAATCAATAGCCAAAAATTGGCTTCATTTTACAGCATCGTAAGTTGAAATTAGTTTTGAAGGTGACTATTAACAAAATTTATAGTGAGCAAAAAACAATAATTCAGAATTTAATATTGATTTTTATTTCTATTGATACATAATAAATTCAATAAAAATATTTTATTTAAGTATATAAGCTGTGCAATCTACCAGAGACATTTGGTAATTTGGGATGTATTTAGTTTACAAAGGTGGAATTTTGGCAATTTGTCTCCCCGAATTTTTATTTTAGGTAAGTTTTATTGCAAGGTTCTTCAGATATAAAACATGGCTGAGCCCTGGCATGTATTTAAATAAAATGTACCTTATTTGAAATATAAGGGGTAATTTCACAATGCTTCAGTGTGCAGCCTCACTGCAATGAATATCAATCTATGTTTGCATGTTGCTTTTTCGTCTTCACTTCACACTCTAGCAAAACATTAAGTTGCCACTGTAATCTCAATTTATTTCTCGGTCCTTTATCTTGATCCCTCAAAGTTAGTTATCCCATTGTAACCGTAATTATTCCACAGAGGCGAAAATCCCGTCACCAAGTTACTTTATTTAGACCAAACACCTGTACATGGCTAACTCTTCAATTGCTCTCTGCTGAATGCAGGCTGGGAGTCTGATACACCTGCTTTCAGTAGGGAGCATAAGGCTCCCTGATTTAACCATCAATTCATACTCTAGCAAGCCAACCTCATTAGCCTGGCTGAGGTCATCTTAGTAACTAAAGCCTGGCCTGTCATATCTCTTCCACTCTTTCTCCCTCACACTCTCTCCCTCTCGCCTGTCCTCCTCCCGTGCCCATGCTCCTGCCCCACCCCGCCCTGGCACACCCAGCTTTAATTTGCCAACTGTGATTAATTGCACTCCTGGAGGTTTCATGATATGATTTGGCCCCACACTCCAGCAATTAGTTAACCAACACATCTATCATTGTGATGCACCGCCTTCCCACTCCAATTGTTGGCCTAGCCAATGACGCCCATGTACCAAGAATTAATTTCAGAACCCACTTTTAACCTGTTAATTAGTATGACCACATCTCCAATCAGTCTTGTTGTAATTATCTGATTGGTCTCTTGCAGCTATGTTATTTTAATTGGATTTAGATGTTTACATACTTCACTCCATGGCAATGCAATAGTTCATGATCTTTCTTTCCACTGTGTTTGGATAAGTTTCCACAATTATCATGTACGGGCAGTAACACTGAGTGTTCTCAATCTTCAAAGACTGTGTTTATAGCAGCAAATTAGCACTTTAAATTTCAAACAATAGCACATTATCCAAATAATGTTTCCTTCAAAAATACATTCAGGCTGTCTACATATTTGATCATCAGTTGCTGACTGGTTACTATCTTGCAGTAATTAATTCATACATGTGAATTATGAATCTAAAATATAACACCTTGAATATAAAATAACACCTTGAACTTGTTAGCTTACTGCCGTGAACGCAGTGTAAAAATCTTCTTATAAATGGCCAAGTTGAAATAAAATCTGCTGCCATTGCTTACAATACACATTCCAAATATGCAACCAGCTGAACTGACACTTTTTTAAAAAGAAATTAAGGACAGACTCTGAGGGCGCAATAACCATCGCACCTGTTCAATCAATCCCACTAAACCCACTCTTTCCCCACAGCCCTACAAATTTTCCTTTACAACTATTTATATAATTCCCTTTTGAAAGTTTCTGTTTAATCTGCTTCCGCTTCCCTTTCAGGAAATACATCACAGATCATAACTCACTATGTTATAAATCTCCTCAACTCCCTTTGGGATCTTTTGCCAATTATTTTAAATAAATGTCTTCTGATTACTGACCCTTCTGCTAGTCAACTCAGTTTCTCCTTATTTATTCATACCAAACACATTTATAATTTTCAACAATGCTCTGCCCTTAACTTTTTATGTTGTAAAAAATATAATCACAACTTATCAAGGCTGTCCCCATTAATGAAGTACCTTATCATGCTGTATCCCCACCAAGGCTTTGGCATCTCTCTCAGTGTAGTGTCGGAACTTGTACACCTTGAGACATATAACCTAGTGATTTAGGGAAGATGTACCATTATTTGCTTTTGTATCCTGTATTCTATTAATAAAGTCCATGATCCTGTATGCACGTATTTGATTTACCTTGCCACCTTTAGACATCAATACATATTTTTTTACATTCTTTTATTCTCTGCTCTTCTCCAGTCTTTTCTGAATATGCTAATTCCCTGTCAAATTTCATTACAGCCTTAAGTCCCTACCTGCTCTCACATACCTACTTCAAGCAGGAATCCTAGCTGACCAACCTAGATATATTTACCACCCAGTTTTGGTATCACTATCATTGTCTTGGCTCAGTTTATTCAAATTGGCATAGATTGGAGATTGATCTTGGGGCCTGATAGTTTAGTTGCTGACTGTAGCCACAGGGGGAGACCTGAAAAGATATTTTTGTTTAGAATGTCGGTATCTGAACAAAAATGACACTCCCTAGACTTGCATACCCCTTCAGCTTGTCTCATCCCCATCAGAATGAGCATAGGAGTGTTGTTTTTAAGTGACAGCCATGGCTCAGTTGATAACACTCCCAGCATTTGGTTGGGAATTCAAGTCCCACTCTAGGCACATAAATCTAGGCTGCCAGTCCATTGCGATACGGAAGGATTGCTCAATGTCAGAGGTGCTATCTTTTGGATGAGACGTTGAATTGAGGCCACATTTTCCCCCTCAGGTAAAGGAACCCATGTCACTGTTTGCAGATGAGGAGTTCTCCCCACTGTGTCCCAACCAATATCTATTGCTCAACCAAAACAGATGCTGTGATGATTTATCACATTGTGAGATCTTGCTGGGCAAATATTAGCTGATGCGGTTACTACATTAGAACCAATAAATTCCTATAGTGCAGAAAAAGCCATCCAGCTCTTTGAGTCTGCAATGACTCTCCCAAAGAGCCTCCTATCTTCGTCCTCTCCTCTGCCCTATCCCTGTAGCCCTGTATATTTACCACAGTTAATTCACCTAATCTTCACATCTTTGGACACTAAGGGGTAATTTAGCATAGCCTATCCACCTAACCTGCACATCTTCTTTGGACTGTGGGAGGAAACCGGAGCTCCAGAGGAAACTCACTTGGACTCAGGGAGAATGTGCAAACTCCGCACAGACAGTGACCCAAAGCTGGAATTAAAGCCAGATCCCTGGCGCTGTGAAGCAACAGTGATAACCACTGTGCCATTGTGCTGCTTAAAACAGTGACTGGATTTCAGAAATACTTCATTAACTGGAAGAGGCTTTCAGAATCTTGACATAGTGGAAAATACTGTATATATCGTTATATAATTGCCATTTTATAATCTTACTATTCTCCTTTTTAGAGCAAGTGCTAAAACCAAAATTACTGATCAATGAGCATGTCTCCATAAGAGCATCAAGCATCATTTTGAAGCTACCAGACTGTGGGGTGTTCGATGCAGCTGCAAAACAGCTGGATACCTCATACGGCCGCCTCTCAATCTACATTGTAGTTGCAGAGGATGAAGGTATGTTTTGAATTCTTCCACCTAATCAACTAATTCCTCATGTTTCAACTTTCTGTGATTGGTGTTTGTTTTTTGCATCAATAACAGTGAACCAATGAAAGACAAAGCAGCTTGTTTTGATGTGCCTTTGACAAGTTTTCAATTCAATCTTCCATACGTTCTGTAGATAAACATGAATCTTAGTCCTCCTATACTTCTATAGCTGAACCATTCTCTCCCATGGCTCCGTGGCTTCCTCATGTTGTTACCAGCAGCTAAGTCTTGGCTAAGTCTTTACTGGAGTGAAAACAGTGCTGGAATTCTAAAACAAACCAAATCTATCCATTACTGCCATACCTCTTTACCTTGCACTAATATTGCTTTAATCTTTTAATCATTCTATCTGTTCACAGGCATTCCCTTTTATTTCTTTCCCCTTCCCATTTCTCCATCTCTCAGCTCTGTGCATTCCTCTCTCCACAGAAGCGACCTGACCTTTTGAGTATTTTTATCATTATTTTAGGCCTCAATCTCTTGGCTGTTTGGCCGATCACTGTCACAGCTACACTTCTGTCGTTATATCTCACAAATCGCGAATGTCTGCTCGTTATTGAGACACGCACGCCAGAGGAATCACACTGACCACATATTCATATTGAAGACAAAACTAGGAAAATCGATGACAGCAAAGTATTCTGTGCTAAAGCTTGGAGAGGCTTCCCAAAGTTTCAAACTGGCATCAGGAGTAACAGCTTAGGGATCTGACTGATTTTTCTTTCTTAATTCTTTCACTGGATGTGGGCATTGCTGTTCGGGACACCATTAATTGTCTATTGCTAATTGCTTTTGCTAGGCCATTTCGTCTATAGGTCAGACCAGGTAAGAATGGCAAATCTCTTTCTCTAAAGGACATTAACTAACCAGATGAGTTTTACAATAATGAACAATGGTTTAATGGTCATCATTAGACTTCTGCTTCCAGATTTTTATTGAATCCAAATTTCACCATCACCATGGTCAGATTCGAACACATGTCCCCAAACCATTACCCTGAGTCTCTGGATTACTAGTCCAGTGACAATGTCATTGCCTCCCTTTGATTTAAAATTTCAATGAGCTCAAATTCAACAAAATGTATTATTAAGATGCTCTCCATATTGCCTTCTACCTATAGACCTCCAAGGATCAATACTTACTCTAACATCTGAAGATATCCAGTGCTATGTCTGCCCTCCCAATCTGATGTGAGGTGAAAATTCCCTGAGGCATTTCTGATTAAGAGCCTGCTTCATCAAGAGACTTGGGATCTCGGTTTTCACCCTCGTGCATTCCCATCCAGACCATTCATAAACTGAACTCTGTTTAAATAAAGGTCAATCTGTTACCTTTTGAGAAGTTCAGCCTCAAATTGGGGAGATAGTGTGCTGAGAACAATTAAACTCATAGAATCATAGAATCCCTACAGTGGAGAAAGAGGCCATTCATCCCATCAAGTCTCCACTGACCACAATCCCACCCATTCCTGTAACCCACATATTTATCCTGCTAATCCCCATGACACTAAGGTGAATTTACCATGGCTATCAACGTAACCCACATATCTTTGGACTGTGGGAGGAAGTCAGAGCACCCAGAGGAAACCCATGCAGACACAGAGAGAAAATGCAAACTCAACACGGCGACCCAAAGCCGGAATTGAACCTTGGTCCCTTACGCTGTGAGGCAACAATGCTAACCACTGTGCCACTGTGCTGCTCTAGACTTTATTTCAAAGGTTTATTTGGCTACCAACACAGTCAGGTTCCATTTCCCTGTTTAGTGTCTTCCCCCATCAATAGCAATTGGTAAGCAACCATCCAGTCCCTCCACCAGACTCCGGTAATATTACCCAGAAAGCAGATAAACAATTCCCGCAAGCATACACATATTCCAATCGATGAGAACCAACTCAGGTTGAGCAACCCAGCTGATTTACCTTCCAACATTCTTTGCAAATTTGTAAGCACAAGTTGACATATTCCCTTGACAACCACACTGACGTCAGGAACTTTTTGTGTAGAGTATGGGAACTACATATCTACGCATTGTAGGAACTTATGGGCCTATTAATCTCCTCAAATATGAGAATACCAGTCTTCAACTGTAGATTATTAATCCAATCTTCTTCAGCCATTTTTACTATATTCTTCTTCCCTATAATTTTGCTTTCCTGCTTAACTTAGATTATTTCTCATTTGGTGTGAGATGATCATGGTGACTCCAAATGTTGGTAAACTGCTCATTTCTATTTCCAGTTGCCTACACAAACTTTACCCTCCTGTCCCTGGGTACAATCAACCATAATCAAACTGATCCAGAACGGCAAAATCCATATGTTGCACAGCAACACTTTTCAGTGCATGATTGTGATGATGGAAAAGATCTGGCACCTTCTAAGAAAATGCCATACTATATGATTGGCTCCAATGGCACTTGTCACTCTGTGAGAAGTATATGTGACAGGCAACTGCGCTCTAACACAACCTACAGGTGAGCTTCATCCTGATTATTATCAATGTGTTTTAAGTGGTGCAGGGTTGAGTTGTTTCAGAGGAAAATTTCATGAAATATATAAATCTGCCCAGTGCATCTTTGAAATAATGGCTGGGTCCTCAAGGGGTTATGTACTCCAAAAGGTTGGAGTTCCTGGATACTGATCAGGACTCTAGCAGGTCTCCCTGGGATGCCGAAATTTAATCAGAATGTCATAAATATCAGTACACATCTGCTGATTCAGCATAGACTTGGGATCAAACTTTACACAGTTTGCTGTATATGGATTCAGAAAATAATGAACTTATGTTTGTTCGTGCCACACAACTTCCAAGAAATCCTGCATTTTTTTTGCAGCTAATTTAAGAGATATCTGAAGTTGTTGAAAGTGTAGTGTAGAAGCACACAATCTCTCCCAAACAATATTGAGACTAATGACCATTTCATTTCTTTTAATGATATTGATTAAGTGAAAAACAATGGACAGATCAATAAAACTCCTCTCTTTCCCCACTTGGGATCTTTTACATCTGTCTGAAGGTGTACAAAACTTTTGTTTAGTGCCTCTTTCTAATGCTGATAACTCTAGCCATCCAGCACGCTCAAAGTACTGCACCGAATGTTACTGTAAACTGCATTTCTGCAGTAGAAGCCAAACTTCTGGCTTAGAGGTGAGGGTACTAACATTGAACAAAGCTGGCAATACAACTCCTGGTAATACAATCTTTCATACATAAAAACGTCCACCATTCAAAAGGTATGATGAAGGTGGGAAAAGTGAATAATGGGATGCAATCATTTCTCTTCCCATGGATTTTTGGGAGCCATTAGTTTCACATATTTACCCCAGATAATTGACTAAAAAGTTTACTGTCATGGAATTCACCTATGATTAATTTATAAATTCTTCAAACCCTTTGTAAAAGGCAATATTTGTTATAGAACCATATAAGCTGAAAGAACCTTGGTTTGATTCCAGTTCTTACAGGGTTAACTGATCTAATGGCTGGCTGGCCTTAGTGCTACAGGATTTAAAGAGGTCAGCCAGGGTATGTATTCCTTCTCTCAAACCAATGGGCAGTGCCAGAAATATGTGCGTATGTAGGTTTTAGAGGAACACAGGGTCATAAATCCCCATCACTCAATGTTGAGGCTCAGATGTGTGGAAAAGACTCTGAGTCGAGCTTCAAGGCATTGGTAAGACCACACCTCGAATATTGTGTGCAGTTCTGGTTTCCTTATTAACAAAGGATATCAAAGAAGCAATTTAAAGGATATTGCTCGATCAATACCTGGAAAGAATGGGTTGTCTTATGAGGGAAGATTGTTCAGACTGGGTTTGTTTCCACTAGAGTTAAGAGTGAGGGGTGACTTGATTGAAGTATATAAGATTCTGAATGGCCTAGACAAGATGGATGTGGAAAAGAAGTTTCCTCTTATAGATGAATCCAGGATTAAGGAGCACTGTTTCAAAATTAAAGGTTTCCCTTTTAGAACAGAGATGAGAGGATCTTTTTTTCTGAGGGTTGTGTGATTTTGGAACTCTCTGCCTCAGAATTGAATATTTTTAAGGTGGAGGTAGATGGATTCTTCTTCAGCAAGGAACTCAAAGGTTCTTGTGGATAGATGGGAAGGTGGGATTAGAAACACAGACAGATCAGCATGATCTTACTGAATGTTGACACAGATTTGAGGGGCCAAATAGCCAACTTCTGCTCCTATTTTGTATGTTTAGATGTAGTGGAGACATCACTGATAGTATCTCATGAAAGGTCAATACATTAAGCAGTAAAAAGAAAAGATTTGGGGAAAGACAAAAGAACTCTGAGACTGTCAAAAAAAACACTTGGTCAAAATTCGATCTTGCTTCAGCTTTGGGATTGTGAACAATTTTACTAATTTAGATTTTTATCATCTACAGAATCAAGTACCTTCTGGTTGATCAAGATAAAGGGGAGATCATGAGCAGCAATTGGTCAGATAAATTCCGGACCAAAAGAGGTGGGTTAGATTAGTAATCAATTAAAAATGAAAATCTAAACGTGACTCCTAAACTTCTGGTACCTGAAAGGCATGATAGAAAAAGCTTGCACAAGTATTGCAAGTTGCTCTGCAAGTATTCCCAAATTATTGCTGATTGTAATGGTGGGGGAGCAGTTGACTGGTGGATGTGAATATATAACAGTGTGCACATTGCTGCCACAAAGAACTCAGATTCCTTTCGTTTCCGTTACTGTGATATCAGTAGTTACAGCTGGCAGTTTTTGAAAGATGGAATTTGCTGTGCAACAAATCAACTTATAATGTTAACAAAGTCGCAGCACGGGGCAGTGCTGATTGAGATGATCATCACAATACCAATGAGAGGAACCTTCCTGCTCTCCCCGACTGGTTTCCTGGACATTATAGGTTAGCAACAGAAGAGATGAGAGCCAGGGATTAATGGGGACAATTAGGGGTATAATCACAAGGAAACTTCTTGCAATTCCAATTGATGTTTGACAAGTTACATGAAGTCACAGTTATACTCAAAGTATTGAGAAGATATGAGTAATGCAGCTGTTACAGCAGTGATTGGTGACAAAGACTAGTGAGTGGGCTGCAAGTGGTCCCTGGGCTGCAGATTGCCCAAACACTATGTTAGAGATTGGTTACAAAAGAATTGTGAGTGTTTGTATGTAAGAACTGAAGTATGAGGAAATACTCCAGTAACTCTAGATACAGAATGTCCAAAAAGGCAATGCTTTCAACACAGAAGGTGGTGAGTGTCTGGAACGAGCTGCCAGAGGCAGTAGTAGAGGCAGGTACAATTTTCTGTTTTAAAATGGGTAAGATGGGTATAGAGGGATATAAGTCAAATGCAGGCAATTGGGACTAACTTAGTGGTAAAAACAGAGCAACATGGAAAAGTTGAGCCAAAGGGCCTGTTTCCATGCTGTAAACACCTATGACTCTAACTCTAAATTGTCAATTTTTCTGGCTGCAAAAACCATGTATTCAGGATGGAGGTCAACACACTTCCCATTCGAAACATGACATGCAACACATCTCAATTTTTCACTCCACTTGCCAGTACCTTGGGCACAAGGGACCAGCAAGTGAGTAGGTGCATTGGAGCTTATGATTAGCTTTGCATTGGATTCCAATGACATTTCAAAATGGCGACCAGTCACTCGCCACTTTAATACTTGGAAGATAAGTCAACCTCCACTTTTGGAGGGATTTTTCAAGACTTTAAAGGCCAATTTGTATGACAACATCTATGGTTAATCCAATCCTCCTCCAATTAACTCTGCCTGAGTAAGCTTACGTTTTACTACCACCTTCAGGAGAAAAGATCTACTCATATCATCCACAGTTGCATCGTAAGAGTGACCATCTATCTCAGGTACCAGAGAGCTGTCAGCATCCATGAAGCCCAATCTCAGAACACCTCACATCCTTCAGGAGAGAAGGGGTAATGGAAGGAATTTTAAAACTTGGGAAAAGAGCAAATTCAAATGTGCGTGAATTTGTTATACAAGATAAATCAAATCCTGAATTAGTATTGCTCTTCAATCAAATATTTATTGTATTTCAGGTTGAGCTGAATTAAATAGTGGCTTAGGTGCTGCAAATTTATTAGGCTCATAGAAACAGGCCCCTGGGCCCACAATGTCTATGCCAATCATCAAATACCAATCTATACTAATCAAATTTATCAGCACTTGGACCATGGACTATTTTAATTGCTTGTCCAGATGCTTTTTAAATGTTGCAAGAGTACCTGTCCCCACCACCCTCTCAAGCAGCAAGTTCCATATTTCCACTACCCTCTGGGTGAAAAGATTTTTCCTCTGATTCCTTTAAACCATTTACTCCTCAGCATAAATCTATGCCTCCTGGTCTTAGACGCCTCTGCCATGGGGAAAAAATGCTTACGATCTAACCTATCTATGTCTCTCATAATTTTGTATACATCTGTCAGATCTCCCTCAGCCTCTTGTGCTCCAGGGAAAACAAATCCAACCTATCTAGTCTTTCCTCATAACTGAAACTTTCCTTCCCAGGCAACATTCTTGTGAATCTCCTCTGCAATCACATCCTTCCAACAGTGTGCCGACCAGAGCTACACACAAATACCCCCATTTGTGGCCTAACCAATGTTTTATAAAGTTGTACCAAGACCTTCCTGTTCCTATGTTGTATGTCCCAACTAATGAGGGCAAACATTTCAAATGCCTTCTTCATCACATTATCTACCTGTGTTGCCACCTTTGAGGCTACCCCCTAGCAACCTACCATTCATTGTATATCTCTTAGTCTTATTAGACCTCCCAAAATGCATCACTTACCAGGATTAAGTTCCACTCACCATTGCTCTGCCCAATTTAACAGCTGATCAATATCAATCTGTAAGCTGAGACTATCCTCCTTACTATCAACAACACCATGAATTTTTGTGTCATCTGCAAACTTCTTAATTATATCCTCTACATTCAAATCCAAGTCATTAATATATATAACAAACAGCAAAGATCCCAGCACTGATCGTTTTGATACACTACTCGTCACAGGCCTCCAATAATAAAAGCTGCCCTCCTCCATCATCCTTTGCCTCCTATTAACAAGCCAATTTTAGATTCAACCTTTTGGACCAGCCTTCCATGTGGGACCATGTCAAAGGCCTTACTGAAGTCTATGTAAACCACATCAACTGTGCTAGTCTCATCAATATATTTAGTTACTTTTTCAAAAGATACAATTAGTTAGACTAGGATCTTCCATCAATAAATCTGTGCTGACTATCCCTGATAAATCCCTGTCTTTCCAGGTGTTGATTAATTCTGCCCCTCAGAATTTTTTCCAATAATTTCCAAAATACTGACACATAAGAGACTGACTTATCCCTGCTGCTTTTCTTGAAGAAGGATATCACATTAGCTAATCTCCGTATTCTCCGAGACATTGTATTGTTATGGACAGAATGGGGAGATTACTTTAAACAGCACTAATTTCTCCTCTTACCAACTGTCGGTAAATGGAAAGGTGTTTTTGATTTACCTTTTATAAGATAAATCTTATAAGTGGTGTGGTGTCTCCCAATCTCTGTTTTAGTCTGATCCAATTTTCAATAATAATCTCACAGCAAACTCGAGATAGGGTGAACTAAATGATTGGTTTATTTGTACACACAACGTGGGAAGAGGCTCACAACATTGCCTCTTTTGCTTTCATACAGTAAAAGAGTGATAGAGAAAAGAAAGATTTGCAGTGCAGGACCACAGATTAAAGAAATGTCATTTCACTCAGAACTCCCACTCACCTGATGAAGGAGCAGTGCTCCGAAAGCTAATGGCTTGTGCTACCAAATAAACCTGTTGGACTTTAACCTGGTGTTGTGAGACTTCTTACTGTGATTTCACATGGGTCCAGATTCTAGAATAAAATTTCAATGGGCTATTCCTTCATGGGTGTTGGCAGGCCAAAAACTAATGCTGTATAATTCACTTTTCTGATGTTGACAACTTCACATGATGAGATAGACATACAGAGATAAATCAGTCTCGTAGATACTGATTCAGTAGAATCAGTGTAGATGGTGTCAGGGATTCTATGTGAGTAGTGCTCCTTTTCCGTGAGTCTGCTGGCAGGGTGGTGAATAGCAGACTGAGTTTACAGTTCCACAAGGCATTATTACTGATACCACAAACTAGATGTCCATGTCAGATGACTACCACCTCTTCACACTGTCTTTGATAAAGAGTGTGTATTCCTTGCCTGGGTCCCCAAAATTGTTGAATGTCTCAACCATTAAGAATTAAAAACAAGGTTGCGGGACCCTTTGTCTCAGCAGGCAAGAAAACTTCAATTGGCTAGGCTGGGTTATGAAATACTTTGTATTTGATCTGTGCAGCCTTTAGAGTATTTAGGGTCTCTTCAGGGATAAAGATGTACGAGTTTCCATGATATTGCCAGATAGCTCCCTTTATTCAAGGTAACAATCATTTTAAAGCATCTTTGTCTAGCTTCTAAAATTTAAAAAATAGCCATGCAGATATTTGATTTCTTATTGTCTCATGTATTGGTTTACATTGAAAACTATTGTTTCTTGTGCACTATATAGACAAAGCATACCATTCATAGAGTACATCGGGGAGAAGGAAAAGACAGGGTACAGAATATATATTTTCTAAAAATATATGGTGTGACCAGTACGAACAAATATAACTTGGTGTATCAATGTCATCATTCCTATCCTAATGAGATGGAATATCTGTGTGTCATTACCAAAGCTCCCAGTCCCTTGCCCCATTGCTGCACCAAATTCTGACATGAAGAATGTGTGGCATGGAGGAATTGGGCTCTAATGGTAGTGACAGCCATGGACAGATGATCAGCCACTGGGCAACAGACTGCTTGGAGGGAAGCTTAAGCTTCCCTGAAGGTCCCTGGCAGTGCAAAAACATTGACAGTTCAAGTTTAATTGCCTTTTCATAAAACCAGAAAATGTTGGGAAAAAAAAAAGCACAGCAGGTCTGGCAGCATCTATGGAGAGTTTTGAGTCCAATATAGTCCTGCTTTGGAACTATTTTTTTTATTTGAGGTGCAGTGTATCTCCAATCTGACTGTCACATTCTGCCTCTCACCAGTTACCTCATACCAACTACCTGAGGAGGGTTGGCAGCGTTCAGCGGGAATGATTGTCATCACAGTCCTATTAGTCGTTTTCTTCTGCCTCCTACTTCTTGGCCTCCTCTTCATGTGCTGTTACAGGAGGAAAAGGTAAGTAGCAAGGACAAAACTCCCCTCAGCACCTAGGGATTCAAATTAACCTTCTTCGTACAGGGCAATGGGAGGAGGCTCACCAATCAGCACATTGAATACGGAATTCAGAGTTGGTCTTCTTACACCCCATCCACTTTCTGTCTGTTAATCCTTCAAGGATTGAAAGGAGAAAATGAGCATGTTAACTCATTGCACTGTCCAATGTAATGATCCTTCCAAATGCTTCACAATGGGGCAAATGTTCTAGTTTGAGGTGGAGATAGCAAAAGCATTAATTTTCAAAATCAGAAAAAAGAACCCTCTGGAAATGGCAATTGTACCAACAGACAGTGAAACTTATTACAAACCTATTCATGACAAAGGGAACTGGTCAGACAGAGAACTGTAGCCTAATTATATTTAGATTGAGAGTCTCTGGGTGGAATTTTTCTCCCTTTCCTTGGTGTGTTTCACGGTGGCAGGGGGTAACACACTGCTCACTGGTAGCAGGATCTTAGGATACTACCGTTTTCAATGGGATTTCCTATTAAATGCACCCTTCACTGTCGGAAAAACTGCGGCAGGGGTGTGCCATCAGTGGGACCATAAGGTCCCACTGGCATGAATGACAGCAAGAGTTCGGCAAATGTTTAGAATCTGCAATGCAGGGTGAAAATAAATAGAAGAATCCCACCCCAAGATGCACATTGTTAAGGTGAATGTAGCTACTTGGCCTAAAATAGGAATCAGAAAGAAAAGTTAACTGGACATTTTTCAGGCTGACAATTTCAATTCACAATTAAGAACTGAGATTATAGATTTTGCTAGGTAAAGTTATTAAATGAAAACAGTGGGTAGATAACACCAAGATAATTAATTAGCCATTATCTCATGAAGTGGTGGAATAGATTCAAGGGACTGAATGGCCTCCTTCTGTTCCTATGCCCCTATAAATAAAACTGGGGTTTACTCATAGTATCAAACCCAGGGACAGGGCAAGCTGTGATGAAGAATCCACAGGCTGATGGAGGCCACAGTTAAGTTTGTCAAGTGGACTAACAGACAGCAGATGCAATTCAAAGCAGAGAAATATGATGGAATATCTGTTGAAGAAACAATCGATGCATCACCAAATGAGAAGATTATTCAAGAATGGACAGGCTGGGAGATTCATTAATGTGTATGCAACTATGAAAGAGCAGTGAGATGCTGGGTTTGATATGTAGAGCAATGAGTATTAAAACAAAGAATTTGCCTGAGACTTGGGTTAGGTTTTCAGTTTGTGATAGATTGTATATAATTCAGGACACTGTTTATAAAAAAGTTACACAAGCCAGGGAATAAGGTTATTAGAGATTCAAAAGAACTTTATTGGAAATGAGAGTGTATATTTATGAAGCAATGGTAGAATAATCAGGGCAATTGTCACTGAAACAGAAAAAGATTAGGGGGAATTTACCAGAAATATTCAAAATTATGAGAAGTTTGCCTGGGACAACTGATGAAGGATTGTTCCTGGTGTTTTGAAAAGAAAGAATGTAAAAGAACATAGGAAAAAGACAAAAATTGTATTTAGAGTGCTCAACTCCAATGGAAGAACTACCACCAGTTGAGATGTAATGGGCCGAATGGCCTCCCTTTAATTCTTATGATTGGTACTCTGAACAATTAATGGTTTTTGGGTTTCATCACTGCTTTCTCTCTTAACGTGAAACAGGACTGGAATGATGAAGAATAATTGGATGGGATACGACACACATTTTAAAAACGAGAAGTGCAAGAGGAATATGTTCACAGGAACAAGTGAAAGGCTGCAGAACGAAAAAGTCAATGCTTTGTTCTTTCTTAAACCCCAGGACCAATGTTCTAATGAGGACAATACTTCCACATCCTGGAACATTTCACAATACCACAGGTACTTGCTCTCGAGTATCGGCAACAAGCACATTGCATTGGGAGAATCCAGTTATTTTGTTATTTTCTGTTGCTGTATTTGTCCTTGAATAGAGCTATTTGGAAGTTGGGGGGGAGGGTCAGTGGGGGAAACTATGAGTTGCCCTTGCAGGCAGTCAGTAGGGACAGGATGTGTGCTGTAACCATTGTACGATTATTAGGCATCAGGAATGAGATCTGACTACTATAGCCCGTGTCAAGCCACATCAGACACACATTGGATAATAATACGAAAATGCCATTCTCTCTGCAGACAAGCCCACTGCCTTGTTTGGGCTGCTTCCTTACTGTGGATTCCTGTTGGGACAGGGAATTTCAACATCCCAAATTCTGCAATGCTGGGCTGCCACGGAAATGAGTGTCACTCATGGAGTCTGACTTGGATCTGATTCCAGATCTTGTTTCAGATTATCGAGATTGGGCTGCCCCAGAAGCCTTGGAGAGTTACTGCAAGTGATTTGTGTCCTTAGTCCTCTCTGTAGACATGGCACCTCAACGTTGGAAGGAATGGACGTTTGTGTTTGCAGGGCTGCTGATTGAATGAGCTGCATTGCCCTTAACTGTATTGCGCATTTTGAGCTTTGCATGCAGCAATCCCATTCTTTCCTGGGCAACACTTAACCAATCTGAACAATTGTTCCTGAACAATTGGGACTCATTCTGGGATAGGTGGGACCTCTACGAGAGAGATGGTCTACACCTGAACCAGAGGGAAACTAATATCTTGGGGGGAAAATTTGCTAAGGCTATGCAGGGGGCTTTAAACTGATTCGGGGGGGGGGGGGGGGATCCTAAGTAGTTGGGGTGCTAAGAGGGATGAGAGTAAGGGGGTCATAGAGGAAAGCTGTAAAACACAGCAGCATACGGGTGGGGTAGGGCATGGTTTGAAATGCGTATACTTTAATGCAAGGAGTATTCGCAATAAGGGGGAGGAACTTGCAGCTTGGACCAGTACCTGGAACTTCGATGTTGTGGCCATTTCAGAGACTTGGGTAGAGCAGGGACAAGAATGGATGTTGCAGGTTCCGGGGTTCAAATGCTTTAGTCGGAGTAGAGAAGGAGGTAGAAGGGGGGAGGAGTGGCATATATATATAATATATATATATTATATATATAATATGGGAGATATTCATCGTGGAGTTCGGTGACAAGTGGTGTACCTCAGGGGTCTGTTTTGGGGCCCCTGCTGTTTGTAATTTTTATAAATGATCTGGATGAGGGTATTGAAGGATGGATTAGTAAATTTGCAGATGACACTAAAGTCGGTGGAGTGGTAGATAGTGAAGAGGGGTGTTATAGTTTGCAGAGAGACTTGGACAAGTTGCAGAGCTGGGCCGAGAGGTGGCAAATGGAGTTTAATGTGGAAAAGTGTGAGGTAATGCACTTTGGCAGGAATAATAAATGTGTAGAGTATAGGGCTAATGGTAGGATTCTTAATAGTGTTGATGAACAGAGGGATCTTGGTGTATATGTGCATAGATCCCTGAAAGTAGGCAGTCAAGTCAATAAGTATATATATATATATATGATAAGTATATGGAAGAGAAGGGGATGGTTTAGTTTGGAGGGTATTGCTTTTTATATTGGTCGGCGCAACATCGAAGGCCGAAGGGCCTGTTCTGTGCTGTAATGTTCTATGTTCTTTGTTCTATGTTAATCTAACAGCTCTCCCAGCACCGGAGCTGAATAAGGCACTGTCTACCTGACATCACAAGGTCCTACTGTGCTGCGGATGAATAAAACAAGGCTCCACTTTGTAACTGTTATCCTGCCAGACCCATGGGAAAGTGGGTGTTAAGGATGGGTAGGAGTACATATGGTGGTAATGCCTTCATGATCAAGCTGCCCAGGCTAGGAGAATATTTGCTTCCATGGGCTACTGAAGGACAAAATATTGTTCTAATCAACAGAAAGGAAGGAAAACACATTAGAAAATGTGAAACTACTTTAAAGTGTTTTTCATTTTTTTCAGTACTTATGGAGAGAAGCGACTGCCAGTAAGTCACAGAATGTGCTCCGATCTCTTTTCGTTTAATTGTGGCTCTCCACCCTCAAATGCAGGCCTAACAGTACACAAGAGGTACACACTATCAGCTCCTGTATACCGCGTTTCTTTACTGGCAGAGTTTATTGACTAGTTCGGTCTCTCAACTTTCCTCCCAGACACACAAGGCCCTATTTTGCCATTTTGATTCGAACTGCTGGGCGGACTTGAAACTGGGATTGTTTCAGATCTGACTCTTAGACCCATTCTCAGGCGTCCCACACGCACTCTGCCTGCAAAAATACCTGCAATTCCAAATCACGCTCCGCAAGCCTGTGGTCAGGGCTTAACGCGCCGGAAACACTGCTGCTCCAATCGACGCCTCCAACTGTGCATGTGCAGAAAAAAATGATGGAATGATAATGGAGCTGCAATATCAGCTCAAGGGCTGGATAATGCTTCCCCCGGCCCCCCACCATTGCCCCATCCGCACAACATTACCGACCCACTTAATCCCTCCACGCCCTGCCACCCAGACTGATCGCAGGCACCTCCTTCCCCCTTCCCCAATCTCAGGCAGAGTGCCAGCGGACTTACCCTTCCCCTCCACTGATCTCAGGCAGAGTGGCGACAGACCCTCTTCCCCTCCCCCTCACTCCCCCAGTCCCCGACCGATCTCAAGCAGTGAGCCATCGGACACTCAGCACTTAGCTCCTCACTAATTGGAGCGCCCAAATTGGACTTTTATGGAGTATGTCTGTTTCATGCTGGTTCTGGATGGGTGAATCTGGTGGTAAAGGGGGACAGGTCGGTAAAGTTGGGCGTGCAGCCCATTAATTCAATTTAAATGCATGCAATTTCAGGCGCAATCCCAATCGCAGCCATTTTCGGGTCTTGATAAAGGGGGAACTGACATGGAGGCGTGTATGGATCAAGCTACTCACCTCATACCTAGTTTACCAAGTTTTCACACCCAGAAATGGGCACAATTTGATGGTAAAATCAGGTCTGTGGTGTCCCAGTTATCCCCAATTTATCTGTGCACAGAGGTAATTAATATCCCTCGCCTGCTTCTCTTTGGCTAGTGACCTGTTCCAGAAAAAACTACCTATGGAAAAAGAGGAAAATCTGCTTCGTGCACAACTAGGTGTGGGAGATGAAACAACGTAACTAACATGACGTTAACACACTTTAATAACGTAATTTGACAAAACGTTAATTCATGTATCCCCAACATGTATCTGCCTCTATAAACTATTATTGTGCTGCTGACAATCCATCCTGTAGCCAGTGAAGATATTTGAGAATTAAACTGGATCTTCCTGTAATATTCCAATTTTCCCAGAGTCAACTGGCACCCCACTCTGTGCATGATTCAGCAGCTCAAAGTAAACAAATGCATAATAGGAAAACATAGTTCTTGACAGGAGATCTGGGAATTCTCCCATGTGGTTGGGAAGCTTGCTTTCAAGGGTAGGCAAAGGCCTGCAGTTGACCCTCATACAGCACGCTGCCATTGAACAGCCTCAGGCTTAAAAGAATCATTGAGTCTCCCTCCTCATCACTTCTCTCTGGTAGCAGCATTCCTTCCTGTACTCACAACACTGAAGCTCCCACATCAGTCAGCCCTCTATTCCCTAACTGGGAACATGGATGTGTCCTGTTAGAACATGGAACATAGAACATTACAGCGCAGAACAGGCCCTTCGGCCTTCGATGTTGCGCCGACCATTATAAAAAGCATGTTAGTCGGTCATTTCCTATAAGATGGGGCTGGGGAATATATGGCTGACACTAACAGAGATAGGGTGCTAGATATGTTCCATGAAAAACTCCTAACAAAAGTCGGTGGGAATGCAGAAAATTGGGAATGAGATAATGAGGGGGAAAAATGGGTAATGAAAGTGGAAATGAGAGAGTGAGAATAAAGAAGTAAGGAACCAGAGAAAGGGAGTGTCGGAGTACAGGCTTAATTCAGTTAACTAATTAGAAACAAAACATAAACCGTAAGAAGGGATCATTATGTCCATCATGTTGCTACTAGCTGTCAGATGCAATCCAGAACCAATTCCGCTCTCCACTCTTTTCATAACTTTGTGTCTACCCTTGCAGATATTTCTTATCCAGTTTCTCCTAAATGATAGGTGAGGTTTTCCATGAAACCCAGCAGTGTATTTCACTATGATGCACCAACCCATTATTGACCAGTGGTGGAACCTTATTCTCCCGCTATTGTCAGTGGGACTCCTTGTTGAATGCATCTCTTGCCGTTGGATGAGACTGGAAGATCCCGCTGGCATGAATGGACATAAAACTCCGGCCAATGGCTCTTATGTAAGACATTCCATGTCCTGGCAATGCTGTCTGTGTAAAAGCTGGCAGCTTATGCTCACTACTAACTCAGCACCAACTTCCATTGACAATTAGATTTTGCACCTAATTTCCCACTTCTTTTTCCTTTTCTTTTCCCTTTTCTCTTCTGCATCACTACTCCAGATAGCAACTTCCTAAATTTCCAATTATATGGGTCAGTGAGGCAAGATGAGCAGTGAATTCACATTGCCAAGATTACTTAGTGATAACAGTAACAGCAGCTTACATTCAAGAAGTGCCTTTTAAATTAGTGAACCATAAAGCACCGCGTCAGCATATAATCGATCAAAAAGAGACAAGTGACAAGAAGACAAATGACAAAAAAGTCGGTCAAAGAGTTAGATTTGTAAAGTTACAGCCTTCAAGGACAGAAGGCTTTGGGAAGATGTTTTAAAACCTCAGGGCCCAGACGGCTGAAAGAATGAACGCCCATGGTGG
This sequence comes from Sphyrna mokarran, assembly GCA_024679065.1. Taxonomy (NCBI): domain Eukaryota; kingdom Metazoa; phylum Chordata; class Chondrichthyes; order Carcharhiniformes; family Carcharhinidae; genus Sphyrna; species Sphyrna mokarran. Next base: position 53,442,344 of record JAGIQG010000008.1, on the reverse strand, counting down.
AATGAAGAAAATGCATGAGAGCCTGGGCTTGTGGAAATGCAGAGATCTCAGAAGCCTACAATAATTTTTTAACCTTGTCAACTGGTGCCAGAGATAGAGGGCAATGCAAATAGTTCAAAAGTGAGGAACGAAAAAGATTTAAAAGTGAAAAAAAAAATATGCTAACGGTTCTTTTCCTTTGCAGTGCTTACAAAGATAATGGACAAATTGTGACCCAAAGGTTGGGTTCTGATGATCTACCATTCAATTATATCCCCACATCTGCTGACAAAGGCCTGATGTTTCAGAAGAGGTATTAACTATCATGTTCATTACTAATGGAAAGCCATCACTCAGGCCACACATTATTAATCATTCATTAGCAGACTGAAAGCATAAGAAATGGATTGCCATTTTCTACCTCTTCCACTTCCATGCCCTCCTAATTCAGATGAATATAAACACTCAGGACTTGACACTAATCCATGCAGGCACAAGATCCTAAGTTAACTTCTTGGTTGGTGTCCAAGTTAGATCACTTCAGCCAGACAATATTTTAGGATGCTACAGTCAGCCTCAGGGCCTTTGGATTAGGGAAGAAAAATTTTACCAAGGTTTCCTCATGATTGAAAGCAAATTCTTACTGAAACCTTGACATGTGTAGATGTTCGGCTTTATCTAGTCTGCCATTCCATTTTTGTCAAAAATGAGGCATTCAGCCCAGCACCTAGTTTAGTGCAGTCTTTAATTCTATTGCAGAACATAAATATGTTGAGAAAATATTCTTTTGTTATGACAATCTGACAGGTTATCTTGAAAGAATGTGGTCAGGATTTTGCAGTTGTGCTCTCCCCAAGAATACACCTAAGTAGGCAACATGGTGGCATAGTGGTTAGCATTGCTGCTTCACAGTATCAGGGACCCAAGTTCAATTTCTAGCTTGGATTCTGCCTGGGGAGTTTGCACATTCTCCCCGTGTCTGCATGGGTTTCTTTCCAGTGCTCCGATTTCCTCCCACAATCCAAAGGTGTGCAGGTTAAGTGGATTGACCATACTAAATTGTCCTTAGTATCAGGGGGAACTAGCTAGGATAAACGTATGGGGTTATAGGGATAGGGAAAATCCTGCCCATGAAGTTTGTTGTATCCTGTTCAAGAATGCAAGTCAGTAAACTGAAGTACACAAAGATACACAAAAATGAAAGGTAACTACAGATTAAATATTTATTAGACGCTGAACAGATCATGTTGGTTTTTAGTTGATTAATCGAACAAAGAAGAAAGAAATTAATTATCTTCATATAGTTTCTTTCATATGCAGGAAACCTCACCTGTGACTAGAATTCTCCAGTGCCGCTGAAGTGGATGGGGTTTTGGCTGAACACTAAATTCTCCATTCTCACTGGGAACGGATGAGATCAGAGTATCTCAGAATATCTCAAAGAGATTCATAGCTAATAAAATACTTACAAAGTGTAGTAGACCAGGAAAATAAAGCAATGAATTTTTGCATAGCAAGTTCCCACAACTCAATGCTCAGATTATCTGTTTAAAGTTCTGATTGAAGAATTAACATTGACCATGCTAACGGGTCAACTTCCCTGCTCTTCAAATAACCTCCTGGGAAATTTCACATCAAACTGAGAGGGCAGACAAAGCCTGGTTCAACAGAGCAGCTTTCCCTCAATACAACAGAGGTGTCCCAGCCTAAATTATGGGCTGACATCTCTGGAGTGGGACCTGAATCCACAGCCTTGTGATTCAGAAGCAAGGGTGTTACCACTGAGCCACAGCTAACACTTAACCAGGATTTTCTTACCAGTTCTCATAACATTTAACTGATGCATTGACTGCACATCTCAGTATATAATAGTCTGTGCTTTTTTGGCACTTTATCCAGCCCCTGAACACTTCTCATATAACCACACTTTGTCTTTTGCTGCATTTCATTTCCAGTGGCTTAGTTCAGACTGCAAATGTGCAGAAAGGATTAGTGCAAAATCAATTGGCTCAAGCTGGATTGGTACAGACTGGATCAGCTCAGACTCAATTGGTACGGAATGGATTGTTTCAGACTGGATTAGAACAGAATAGATTGGTACAGACTGGATCGGCACAAACAGCATCAGTGCAATCTGGATCAGTACAGCGTGGATTGGTCCAGAATGGATTGTTTAAGACTGGATTGACACAGCAGACTGGCACTGATGTAGTGAAATCTGCAAACAGGTATGTCACTGACACAGCATTCATTTGTCATTGCTAAAAACAGAGACTGAACCTTTTACTCATCAGGACAAACACAAGAATACCAAATTTCAAATGATCACAATGATTTATACTATAGGAAAAATTATGCTGATTGGTTGGCAAGTCAACTCTGATTAACTTAGGCATTACCATGGAAAAATGTAATGTGAATTCTCAGTTCCTCACACTTCTAGATAATTCTAAAAAGAAGAAGGTCTAAACATTTTTCTTTGCAGAGAATGGGCCTCTGTATATGAATGTACATTGCTTTGAGAAAGTGTAAATGAGCATTATGAGTTACAAACAGTTATCTTAAATTGGTTGTTAGCATAGCTATTAGCACATTCAGAAATGTTCAGTAAGTGCTGCCAGAATCACAAATATCATTAAATATTTAAGAGTGCAGGTTGATTGAATACCATCTGTATGCTGCCTATAATAAACAACAATCATGAGGAAGCACAGCCTGTATACCTACCAACATACTATCCCCCATAGCCCTGTAATCCTTTCCTTTTCAAGTATTTATCCAGTTTGCTCTTAGAACATAGAACATTACAGCGCAGTACAGACACTTCGGCCCTCGATGTTGCGCCGGCCAGTGGACCCTCTAACCTAAACTATTCCAATATCATCCATATGCCTATCCACCGAACATTTGAATGCCCCAAAGTAGGCGAGTCCACAACTGCTGCAGGCAGGGCATTCCACGCCCTCACCACCCTCTGTGTAAAGAACCTGCCTCTGACATCCGTCCTATAACTACCACCTCTTAATTTAAAGTTATGTCCCCTCGTGTTGGTCATCAACATCTGAGGAAAAAGGCTCTCACTATCCACCCTATCCAATCCCTTGATCATCTTATACGCCTCAATTAGGTCACCGCGTAACCTTCTTCTCTCTAATGAAAATAACCTCAGGTCCCTCAGCCTTTCCTCCTAAGGCCTTCCCACCATACCAGGCAACATCCTGGTAAACCTCCTCTGCACCCTTTCCAATGCTTCCACATCTTTCTTATAATGCGGCGACCAGAACTGTACGCAATACTCCAAGTGCCGCCGCACCAGAGTTTTGTACAGTTGTAACATAACCTCACGGCTCCTAAATTCAATCCCTCTACCAATAAAAGCTAACACACCGTACGCCTTCTTAACAACTTTATCAAGCTGGGTGCCAACTTTCAAAGAGCTATGTACTTGTACCCCAAGATCCCTCTGCTCGACAACACTATTAAGGGTCCTTCCATTAGCCCTATATTTCATATGCCTGCTATTCCTACCAAAGTGAATCACCTCACACTTATCCGTATTGAATTCCATTTGCCACCTCACGGCCCAGCTCTGCAACCTATCTATGTCCCTCTGCAAACTGTAACATCCATCCTCGCTGTCTACAACTCCCCCCCTTTGGTATCGTCAGCAAATTTACTAATCCAACCCTCTACACCCTCATCTAGGTCATTTATAAAAATGACAAACAGCAGTGGCCCGAAAACAGATCCTTGAGGTACACCACTTGTAACTGTACTCCAGGTTGAATATTTCCCATCAACCACCACCCTCTGTCTTCTATCAGCTAGCCAATTCTTAATCCAAACTGCTAAATCACCTTCAATCCCATGCATTTGCATTTTCTGCAGTAGCCGACCATGGGGAACCTTATCAAACGCTTTGCTAAAATCCATATACACTACATCAACTGCCTTACCCTTATCTACCTCTTTGGTCACCTCCTCAAAAAAACTCAATAAGGTTTGTGAGGCACGACCTACCCTTCACAAAACCGTGCTGACTATCCCTAATCAATTTATTTCTCTCTAGATGCTTATAAATCCTATCCTTATAATTCTTTCCAAGACTTTGCCCACAACAGAAGTCAGGCTCACCGGTCTATAATTTCCAGGATGGTCCCTACTCCCCTTTTTGAACAAAGTCTTCTTGTGTCCTCTTCTAGCTCTTCTCAACTCCCTCTTTAGCTCCTTTCTGGCTGATTTATAGCTCTCCATTGCCCTAACTGAGCCTTCACGTCTCATCATTATATAAGCCTCCTTCTTCCTCTTCACCAGAGATTCAACTTCCCTATTACACCATGGTTCCCTCACTCGACCACTTCCTCCCTGCCTGGCAGGTACATATTCATTAAGGACATGCAAAAGCTGTTCCTTAAATATGCTCCACATTTCAGATGTCCCCAGCCCCTGCAATTTCCTGCTCCACCCTATGCATCCTAAATCTCTCCTAATAGCCTCATAATTACATTTCCCCCAGCTATAACTACTGTTATTCGGTACGTGCCCATCCCTTTCCATCACTAAGGTAAACGTAACCAAATTGTGGTCACTATCACCAAAGTGCTCACCCACCTCCAAGTCTAATACCTGGTCTGGTTCATTACCCATACCAAATCCAATACAGCCTCATTTCTTGTTGGCCTACCTACATACTGAGTCATGAAACCCTCCTGCACACATTGAACAAAAACTGACCCCTCTAACGTGCTTGAACTATAGCTTTTCCAATCGATATTAGAAAAGTTAAAGTCCCCCATTACAACTACCCTGTTACTTTCACACCTATCCAGGATCAACTTTGCAATCCCTTCCTCTGCATCTCTGGAACTTTTTGGAGTCCTATAAAAAACTCCCAACAGTGTGACCTCTCCTTTCTTGTTTCTAATCTCAGCCCACACTACCTCAGCAGATAAGTCCACAAAATAACTTTTGTAAGTTATTATTGAATCTACTGCTCCCACCTCTTCAGCAAGTGCATTCCACATGAGAAAAACTTGCTGCATAAAAGAACTTGTTTTTTTGACAATGATCTTAAATCACCATCCTCAAATACTGACAGTGGAAATTATTTCTCCTTATTTGTCCTGTTACAAGACCCCTTGTTATTTTCTACATTTTTCCTTAATCTTACCTCTTAGGAGAACAATGTGGCTTCTATAGTCTCTCCACATTACTAACATTCCATATCCGTGGTGCCATTCTGACAAGTTTCTCCCATACCCTTGCCCAGATCTTGAATAATTTTCACTGCACTTTGTGAGGCCAGATGCTTTGCAGATAGCAAAGGAGGCAGTCTGAGCTTACCAAATTTGATTGTTACTGAAAGGGTAACCAAGAAGGTAGATGAGGGTAGTGTAGTTGATGGTGTCTACATCGGCTTTAGCAAGGCCTTTGACAAGGTATCACGTGGTAGGTTGTTGCATCATGGGATCCAAATGAGGTATCTAAGTGGTTACAAAATTTGCTTCTTGACAGAAGCCAGAGGGTGGTTGTAGAGGGTTGTTTTTCATACTGGAGGCCTATTTGCAGCAAAGTGCCTCAGGGATCAGTGCTGAGTCCACGGTTATTTGTCATTTACATTCATGATTTGGATGAGAATATCAGAGGTATGGTTAATAAGTTTGCAGATGACACTAAAATTGGTGGCAGAATGGACAATGAAGAAAGTTATCTTCAATTGCAACGGGATCTTGATCAATTGGGCCAGTGGGCTGACAAATGGCAATTGGAGTTTAATTTAGACAAATGCAAGGTGATGCATTTTAGTAGATTGAATCAGGGCAGGACTTACTCAGTTAAAGGTAGAGCGTTGGGAAGAGTTACAGAACAAAGAAATCTAGGAGTACATGTTCATAGCTCCTTAAAAGCAGAGTCACAGGTGAACAGAGTGGTGAAGGAGGCATTCAGCATGTTTGGTTTCATTGGTCAGAACATTGAATACAGGAGTTGGAATGTCTTGTTGAAGTTATACAAGACATTGGGTAAGGCCACACTTGGAATACTAGTCACCCTATTATAGAAAGGATATTATTAAACTAGAAAGAGCGCAGAAAAGATTTACTAGGATATTATTCTACTAGAAAGAGTGTAGAAAAGATTTACTAGGATGATGGATTGAGTTATAAGGAGAGACTGGATAGACTGGGACTTTTTCCTCTAGAGCGTAAGAGGCTGAGGGGTGATCTTATAGAGGTCTATAAAATAATAAGGGTCACAGATCAGCTAGATAGTCAATATCTTTTCTCAAAGGTAGGGGAGTCTAAAACTAGAGAGCATAGGTTTAAGGTGAGAAGAGAGAGATACAAAAGTGTCCAGAAAGGCAAATTTTTCACACAGAGGATGATGATGTCTGGAACAAGCTGCCAGAGGTAGTAGTAGAGGAGGAAACAATTTTGTCTTTTAAAAAATATTTTAACATGTTACGATGGGTGTAGAGGGATATGGGCCAAATGCAGGCTATTGGGATTAGCTTAGGGGTTTTAAAAAGAAGGGCAGCATGCACAATTTGTGCCAAAGGGTCTGTTTCCATGCTGTAAACCTCTATGACTCTGTGACTCTAATATCTACAATCATTTAATGGAACCACATGTTAAACTACTAACCATGCAATGAATTGAAGCCTATGAGCGTAAGAACATTAGAAATTGGAGCAGGAATAGTATAACTCCTTTATGGTTATAATCCAATCTCATTGTATCAAAAGCTGACTAGGAATTTGCTATCTGAATGGCTGACTGCATGTTAACTTTCTCTGACCAAGCAAACAATGGTCATTTAGCCCCTCGAGCATTTGCCTTTTCATTGGGGAGGTGGTGGCATGGTGGTATTGTCACTGAACTAGTAAACCAGAGACCCAGGTTAATATTCTGGGGACCCGGATTCAAATCCCACCGTGGCAGATGGTGAAATTTGAATTCAGTAAAAATCTGGAATTAAAAATCTAATGATGAATGTGAAATCTTTGATGATTGTTGTAAAAAAAATCTGGAAACTTGCCACCCTTACCTGGTCTGGCCTACATGTGACTCCAGATTCACAGCAATGTGGTTGATTCTTAAATACCCTCTGAAATGATCAAGCAAACCACTCAGTTCAAAGGCAATTAGGGATGGGCAATAAATGCTGGCCTTGCCAGTGATGCCCACATCCTAAAAAAGAATTGTACCAGGATACCCATGCAGGTCCCTCTTATTTCCAGCATTTCACTTTTTTTTATTTTTGTTTCATCTTTCCTACAGAAGTGCCATGTTTTTGCCTAGTCACCCAGCTGGTCTATATCCCTCTGTCAGTCGTTGTATCCTCTTCACTGCTTAACTTCTCGCCCAAAATTTGCACTGTCAGCAAACTTGGTTACATTGCATTCAGTTCACCCACCATCTGATTCGTTGATATTTGTTTCAGTAGCTTGAGATGTGAACACTGATCTTTGTGGTTACATCCTGCCAGCTTGAAATTATTCCTGCTCTCTTTTTTCTGTCCATTAATCAACTTATGTGATTATGTTACCCCTTAATCACACACATTTTTAATTTTAAGTAGTAGCCTCCTGTGTGACACCTTATTGGATGCATTTTGGAAATCCAACTATTCTATCTATCTACCCATCATCCCGCCCCATCCCACCTCCCCAACTACATTGTGAATTGGGCCATCATTTAATACCCATTCCTAACTGCCCTCCACTTCACAGACAACCACATTGCTGTGGGTCTGGAGTCACGTATAGACCAAACCACATAAAGACAACGGATTCCTTTCCCTAACAGACATCAGTGAATCAGATAGGCTTTTAATACATCTGAAAATGATTTTGTGGTCACCATTAGACTTTTAATTCCAGATTTTTCATTGAATTCAGATTCTACCATCAGACATTAATGGGATTTGAACCCAGATTTCCAGACCTTTGCCTGGATCTTTGGATTACTAGTCCAGTGAAAATACCATTACGCCAATGCCTCCTCTATTTTGCCAAACATAATTTTATTTCATAAAACTATGTTGATTCTGTAAAATCAGATTATGATTTTCTGATTACTCTGTTACCAAGTTTTTAAGAATGGATTCCCAGTATTTGCCTATCACTGATATGAACGCCAAATTCTCTGTCTTTGCTGGCAGTGCCAATGGCTGGAAAATTTCAATCTCTGATCTTTTCCTTTTTGTTAAAACCCACAACCCCTAACATAATTAGGATATTACAATACCTGAAGACACAGCCATTAATTATGGAGGGAAATGAATGGAGGAATGTGTAGGAGGGCAGGATTGAGTTTAGAGAATAATTAGAAACCTTTGGAATAATTATTAGTTAGAAAGATCCTTATTATCCCCTTCATTCCACTTATTATCAGTTACAGAGCTCAAGCCAGCCACACTACCCACACCCCTCCATCTTTGCACACCCCCCACAATCTTGAAACATGTTAAGAGTCAAAGAACAAAGTCCTTTGAAAAATGTCACGATGAGTTGTTCACAGTGTGTTAGGGATGAAATAACCAGGGAAAAGCTGAAATATGGCTGCCCCATCAATAAAAGAGGCAGGAATACTAGTGTAGGAATGGAAAGTTTAGTTATTTAGAGAAGTGATGCATTGATTACCCCACAGTGGCTGGCACAATCTGTTTTTGTGTTTGGTTCCCATCATAGACTACAATGAGCCTACAACGTTCTCTCTCCCCACCCTCACTTTTAGGAATGTCTCTGGCTTCACCCAAATCGACTCAACGCAGACTGGAATGCTTCGGAATGGCACGCTGCAGAATCGATGTGTCCAGACTGATCCAATATGGAATAAATCAGTCCAGACTGGTACAATGCTGTCTGCCAGCAGGTATGTAAACCCACCAACTACAAATGTCAGCTTCAGTGCTTTGTTAACTGGAAGTGTTTTCATTTGGTTTGGTGGGTTCGAGGGTTAAGAGAGGCTAAACACAAAGCAGGAGAAATATTTGTTTTCACTGTCTCTCTCTTTCTCTCTCAGAACACAGTCCTTTCCAGCTTTCCTCCACCTGCTGCATCTTTACTCCTTTCTATTGGAATTTGCAAATCAGTTGAACTCAGATAGTAGAATTTTTTAGCTGCTTTTCCTCAGTTTTTTTTAATGTGTTTTCTTCTTTATTGTCTTTCAGTTCCTCTGATAAATCTAGTTTGGTTGAGTCAATCAGGTGAGCGCAGAGTAAACGCACATAACTTGCCTACAACTACATGTTCTTTGCATAAAAATTTCTTGTTATGGTCACAAATTCCTTTCAATCTTTATTGTTGTAAGTTTCCATGTCAACATTTTCCATTCGATTTTGCAATGATTGCTGTCACAAAGTAAGACAGAATTTTCCGCTCCTTGCTGATCTTCCAGTCCCACCAAAATTGACCCTCCCCCTACTGCTTGTCCATCGACAGAAGGACAGGCAAGCCATGGAAAATGCCATAGACTTTGGCGGGACCAGAAGATCCTGCCAGAGGTCAATGGCAAGCTACTTCTGCCACTGGACAATGTCACAGAAGAGCTGGAAAAACCCGCCTACAGTTACAGGTCCTGGTTATGAGGTAACGCTGTATCTTTGAACTTTGTCACTTGTGCATTATAGAAAACTATTATCATCAAAGTGTACGAAATCTGGAATTCATTGCCCAAAAGTCTGTGGTTACTCTTAAAATTGGTCATTTCAATCCTGAGATCACTAGACATTTGTTTACTAAAGGTATCAAGGGATATGGAGCTAAACGCGGTTAATGGAGTTGGGGTACAGATCAGCCATCATTTATTTGAAAGGCAGAGATAGACTTGAAGGACTAAGTGGCCTACTCCTGTTCCTATGGCAATAGTGGTCCTAAGCACTTGAGAGAAGGAGGCTGACACCGTGACATGGATTGGGAGAATTGAATCATGAGGCTGCTTAGCCAATGATTAAATTTTGATATCCAGGTTTCCTTCGGGGTAAGTAGAATACATGAAATGTTCTCATTGGTCCCCTGACATGATCTGATTTATTATCCAGATGAAGGTGTGAGCATGAGATATAGTGCTGTGATTGGTTGTCCTACAACATTGTCGCTATTAAGAGTTATGAATTTTGTTACCACATAAATCTGCTGCTTGGACTATATCAAAATATTTATTTTTCATGTTCATATATTACTGAAAAGAGAGGCATGTTGCTATAGCATCTCTTTCCCCTCTAGTATAAATTTGTCTTGACAAGTGCAAGTTGAAAAGTTTCAGCAATGTGGGTGGCATGGGACACAGCCATTGTCTGTGTGAAGCTTGTACATTCTCCCCATGTCTGTATGGGTTTCCTCCGATGCTCTGGTTTCCTCTCTCAGCCCAAAGATTTGTGGGTTAGGTGGGATTGGCCATGCTAAATTGCCCCTTAATGTCAAGGGGATTACCAAGGTGTATACATGTGGTTACAGAGATATGGTGTGGGTGGGATTGTTGTTGGTATAGGCTCAATGGGCCATATGGCTCCTTCTGCACTGTAGAGATTCTATGATTCTTCTATAAACATGTCTTTCTTTTCAACAATATTTAAGTTCTGTACTACCAAGTAACTGCTCAAATATTATTAACATTGTTTTGTATGACCACACTTCTATCATGAGCTTTACTTTCAGCTGTCATAGCGTTTGGTCACACTTGTCTGTCATATTTACTATCTTTACTATTGTATGTTGCTATGTCAACAATACACATATTGTAATCACTGTCACAGTGCTGTTACTGACTCTAGCTGACTCCAAAGTCTCTGAATTCTGTCACCAACTTGTAGATTGACAAATCAGTGATCCAGATTAAACACAGCATTTGAGCCCCGAGTATTTTTCTACACAGTGGGGATGATCTTATCAAAAAAGTTTTAAGTGCCAAATGAGTGTGAAAATGGGAGAGTTTCAGACCCATTTTCTTTTTGCAAGAGAAAAATTCAAATCATATGCCACTGAGAGAAATACGGTAAGGTGTGATTCTTACCAATACAGGGGGTGAACAGAATCTATTTGTGCTAAGAAGCTGTCTGCTGAATGCTGAATGCATGCATCTGATCTCCCAAGCCCTAACTATGTGAAGTGTATAAAGTTAGTGCACTGGGAGATATCTTACTCTCCCCCCCCGCATCCAAATTTTGTGATTTATTTTCAGTGTATCAGCTTAGGCGGGCAAGTGGATTATAGTCCATCGGCTTTACTGCCAGTTTTTCCCGCCACATTTTTAGACACTGTGGAAAAAAACTTGAAGGTGCGGATCTCATATCGCAGTGCTTGGGGGCCATACAAATGCAGCAACCATTAGTTTTGGGGTAATGTCAGTGCAGTGCTAGGGTACAGCCCGGGATGATTATTCTTCCCTCCCTCCCCCCCAGCCCGTGGGACTGGACTCAGCTGTGCACTTCCAGCAGGTTCTGTTCACATCATGGAAGACTTGCCATGATTCATGTTGACACAGTTCTACACTGGGAATAGATGTAAATGTCAGGATCCCCATTACATCATTGGCAGGGCATGGAGGCAATCAAGCAGCGATATAAAACCCATTTTGGAACTCCCTCTCGATCTCTGCCCATTATTAGGGAGAAAAATCCCACCCATGTAATGCTGGAAATCTGAAATCCAAACAGCAAATGCTGGTAATACTCGACAGGCTAGTAGTGTCCGTGGAGAGAAAAGCAAGGTTCATGTTTCAGGTCATGGTCTTTCATCTGAACAGGGAAAAGTTAGAAATGTAATGGGTTTTATGTAGGTGAAATGGGAAGGGTAAAAAATGAACAAGAATGAAGATCTATAGGAGGGCAAAACATCTGGGAGACATTTAATAACAAATGAGTTGGTAAGACAGAGCCGAGGGGAATGGTAACGAGACACATAAAGAAATAAAACGTATGTCCAAGTGAAAGAAAAGAATAAGAAAAGCAAGGTTAAGACTGAAACCTATGAAGAAAAGGGGAACAAGTAGATGTTTCTGGGAATAGACAGCAGTTTCTGGGGAACAGATATTTCTTTGAACAGGCAGACATTTCTGGGACAAATATTTCTGGGGGAACAGATAGATGTTTCTAGAGGACAGACAATGTTTCTGGGGAATAGATGGATGTCTCTTGGAAGAAGTAGATGTTTTTGTGGCTGCACACTAGAACAGAATGTTACCTCCCTTGTGTCAGGTTCAAAAATGTCACTGAGCAACTGCAAGACATTCTGAAGAGGGAGGGTGAACAGCCAGAAGTCATGGTCCATATTGGCATTGGAGGGTTTTTTTTATATCGACTGCTGTGAAAACATACAGAATATCCATTTAATATCTCTGCCATTTCCTCCTTTCCCATTTTCTCTTTGTCTATCTCTGCATGCAAGAATCCCATGATTTCTTTAGCTTTCTGCTTTCACTTTACTAACTTGACAATTTAGTTTTATATTTCTCGCTCTCATTCTATTCTCTTTGTCTACATTTCTTGGTAAATTTTGTTGATTTTGATTAGTTAGTTTTGCCTTGTGCATCTTTCTCATAGAGCTTTGATTCCTCAAAGGAATGTCTTTTAATTGAGAATTCTGAATTATTTATTTTAAATGTTTGCCATTCTCTAGCTACCTTGTATCTTGTTAATCTAATTCCCTAATCCATCTTAATTAACCAGCAACTCATATACATAATTGGCTTTCTTTAAATTTAAGAACCTAGTTCTGGACTCAACCACATTACTCTCAAACTCAGTATGAAATGTTATCACCCTTCACCAGAGTATCTTTAGCATAAGATTAGTAATTAACCCTTTCTAATTAGGCTCTATATTGTCGACTAATTTATTTACCTCATGGGTGTTGACATTAACTTTGGATAAATTTAACAAGACCAAGATGCTCAATTTTGTAAGTGGTTCCTTATATTCATTGAGCCATGATGGAGAAATAGTAACTTCAAGATTTAAAAAAATGTTGAAAGGTAATGCTTCATTTAAAAGCTGACCAGCAAAGGGGCTGGTTTCTTCAACATTTGCACAATTGTCCTTACTACAGTATGTTGAAGCAAATTCAGGACTTAGAAGGAATGGTGGGGTCACTGATTTAATCGTAAAACTCCCACTGTTCTCCTGAATATACTATTCCCAGACAGGACAATAGAAAATCAAACTCATGAGGTGCACCCAAAATTTGGAGTGATTAGGATCAGTCAATACAGATTACATCAGGAGATGCCTTAAAAATCTATTCAAAGGCCAAAGAACATGAGGTAAATGAGCAAACAGAATTTCCCCTTCCCTATCTTCTTCCAGCACCTGTTTCTAATACAACTTTCATTTATGTTTCAGGAGCAGATCATCCACAACTTTCTTCCAGTCCAGCAACAGGTACAGGAGCTGAAATGCAATCTCTGATTTCACAAGTCAGATTTTTCTTATTGTATCATTTCTCAGATTATTTCCAGTCCTCTCTTGTCCTGTTGCCCAATGCCATTGATCACAGGTTCACGTTCTTTATCATGTTAAGTATCATGAATGTGCCTGGAGAATCTTTTCCATTAAATCATTCTCTGAAACTGCTTGTACCTATCTGGCCATCCACTAATATCATAGAATTCCTACAGTACAGAAGGCTGCCATTCAGCCCATTGAGCCCTCATCAACAACAATGCCACCCAGGCCCTATCCCGGTTACCCACATAGTTACCCTGCTAATCTCCCGAAACTCAGGTCGGTTTAGCATGGCCAATCAACCTAATCGGCACATCTTTGGACTGTGGGAGGAAACCGGAACACCTAGAGGAAACTATGGAGACAAGAGAGAATGTGCAAACTCCACACAGACCATCACCCAAGCCAGGAATCGAACCCAGGGTCCTTGATGCTGGAAGGCATCAGTGCTAATCACTGTGCAACCACGCCATCCTGGCAACTTCTACCAGGGATCAGCCTCTATGTTCATCTCTCAATTGTAATACGATCTCCATAGAGACCAATAATTTTCAAAAAGATATTTGAATTTCCATTGGCCAATTTTGAGGTTTTGATTGAATTTCAAGAACATCATTCCTTCCTCGTACTTCAGTATTATTAGTATGACTTAAAGCCAAGTTATTTTGTTCTAAAGGACTGTTTTCCTTCGTTTGCCCAACACCAACAATGCCCAATATCCCCCTCCCGCCCCACAACAGTGGATATCCCCCCTCTCTCACTCTCCACAATGCTCACCTTCCCTCCCACTCACGCTGAAGATACTCATTTCACCTGCCACAACCTCCCCTCCCTAACAACTTTCCCTTCCTCTTCAGCCCCCGATAATGTTTTACCTTCTTTCCACATCTCCTAATGCTGCTCACAACCCCCCCCCCCCCCACAGTCCATTACCCCCCCCTCCCCAACCTCTCCACTCTAGTATTGTCAACAGTTCAAGGATCAGCTAAATAGCAAGCGGGAAATCCAGATGGTGAGCCAGGAAGTTTCGTGAGGAGGGATAGAGATCAACATTGTAGGGGCATTGGAGAGGGGACATTGTCGGTGTGATGGAGATAAAGTATCTCCAGGAGGGTGAGTGTTTATGGAGTGAAGAAAAGGGAGGGAGAGTATGTCAAAATGAGGGAGGGAGGGTGAGTGTTGTTGGAGTGAGGAAGAGAGAGTGAGTGTTGTCGGAGTGAGGGAGGGAGGGTGAGTGTTGTCGGAGTGAGGGAGGGAGGGAGGGTGAGTGTTGTCGAGGGAGGGAGGGAGGGTGAGTGTTGCCGGAGGGAGGGAGGGGGGTGAGTGTTGCCGGAGTAGGGGAGGAGGGAGGGTGAGTGTTGCCAGAGGGAGGGTGAGTGTTTGCCGGAGTGAGGGAGGGAGGGTGAGTGTTGCCAGGGAGGGGGAGGGGTGAGTGTTTCGGAGGGAGGGAGGGAGGAGGGTGAGTGTTGCCGGGGAGGGAGGGAGGGAGGGGTTAGTGTTGCCGGAGGGAGGGTGGGTGTTTGCCGGGTTGAGGGAGGGTGTGGTGTTTGTCGGAGGGAGGGAGGGTGGGTGGGTGTTGCTGGAGGGAGGGAGGGTGGTGTTGCCGGGGGGAGGGAGGGGAGGAGGGTGATTTTGCCGGAGGGAGGGAGGGAGGGTGGGTGTTGCCGGGGGGAGGGAGGGGAGGGTGGGTGTTGCCGGAGTGAGGGAGGGAGGGTGGGTGTTGCCGGAGTGAGGGAGGGAGGATGAGTGTTGCCGGAGTGAGAGAGAAAGGATGTGTTGTCAGAGGGAGGAAAGGGAGTAAGTGTTGTCGGAATGAGGAAGGGAGGGAGGGTGAGTGTTGTCGGAGTGAGGGAGGGAGGGAGGATGAGTGTTGTCGGAGTGAGGGAGGGAGGGTGTAGTGTTTGTCGGAGTGGGGAGGGAGGGTGAGTGTTGTCGGAGTGAGGGAGGGAGGGTGAGTGTTGTCGGAGTGAGGGAGGGAGGGTGAGTGTTGTCGGAGTGAGGGAGGGAGGGTGAGTGTTGTCGGAGTGAGGGAGGGTGGGTGAGTGTTGTCGGAGTGAGGGAGGGGGTTGGTGTTGTCGGAGTGAGGAAGGGAGGGTGAGTGTTGTCGGAGTGAGGGAGGGAGGATGAGTGTTGTCGGAGTGAGGGAGGGAGGGTGAGTGTTGTCGGAGTGAGGGAGGGAGGGTGAGTGTTGTCGGAGTGAGGGAGGGAGGGTTGGTGTTGTCGGAGTGAGTGAGGGAGGGTTGGTTCTGTCCGAGTGCAGTTCTGTCTTTTGGAAGTTTCAGTTCACGGGTAAATACCAGCCTGTGAGCAGGTTTGGGGTTTCTACCCTGTCCTCAGCTGGAACAGTCACAAATCCCTCCAACTTTCTTAATCTTGTTCAAAATTATACATGAATTGTTCCCATCATCTCCCCCTGCTGGCATGGTTGATGCATTACCGCTCAGACCCTCTCATTAGCCCTTGGTTAAAAATAATAAAAACATGAAACTTGTCTGCAAACTGTCCTTTGCTAGATAGTAAACTCTGTGATGACATTGGCCACTGGAGATCAATGCTCAGCATATTCTTTAGGAGAGGTAAATCTGGAAAATCTCTCCTGAACCCTCTCTGCACCTTTGGTGGCATCTGGTGTGTTCCAGCTCAAGGAAAAAGCATCCTTCCTTATAAACCATTACAGTTAATAAAGAGGAACTCACAAGCATCAATTAATAATAAACACATATCTCCCTCAACTGCTTTTTGTTTTCATTTAATCCAATAAAGATGTTATGGGGAGATGGCAGCCTAGTATGGACTAGTAATCCAGAGACTCAGTAATAATCTGGGGTTTACCTGGATCCAAACCTCACCATAGTAGATGGTGAAATTTGAATGCAATAAAAATCTGGAATTAAAAGTCGAATAATAACCATGAAACCATTGTTAATTGTTGCAAAAGCCAGTCTGATTTATTAATGTCCTTTAGAAAAGGAAATCTGCTGTCCTTACCTGGCCTGGCCTTTATGTGACCCCAGACCCACAGCAATGGATTCTGTGACCCTCTAAAATGGCCTAGCAATCTATTCAATTCAAGGGCAATTAGGAATGAGCAAGAAATACTGGCCTAGCCAGGGACACCCACGCCCCATGAATGAATTTTTAAAAAGCCTCCATTTAACCAGAAGGTCCTGGATTCCCCCTGCGATAATGGGAGCTATTCTGATCTTTATCATGAAAGCATGCATTGGTATGGCACCACTAACTTGGGAAAGCATTGCCAAAACTCTTCACAGGATTTTCGCTGGAGAGAATGATTGACACCAAGCCAGTCAAAAAGGTATTATGATAGGAGGTAAAATAATTAGTCAAAGAAGTGGGTTTTAATGAGAAGAGGTTTAGAGGGGAAATGATAGAGTTTAACGTTGGGGCACCTGAAGACACGTCCACTCAATGTGGAGGGAAATAAATGGAGGAATGTACAGGAGGGCGGGATTGAGTTTACAGAGCACAAATAGATGTTTTAGGAATATTATTTGTAAGAATGATCTCTACAGTCCTCTTCATATTAGCCATGACTTCAAGCTGCAACCCCCCCACCCTAATCCCCAACACTCCTGGAACAGATTGAGACTGTTTCAAAAATATCATGATGAATGGTTCACCGTGTGAGAACAAGGTTGGAGTGTTAGGAGTGAAATAACCAAGAAAGATCTCAACAAAAGATCTATCAACAAAAGAGGACAGGAATACTGGTGTAGGAGTGGAAAGTTTAGTTATTTCGAGAAGTGATGCACTGAGTTCTCCACAGTGGCTGACACAATCTGTGTTTGTATCACTCTGTTTGGTTCCAGTCACAGATTACACTGAGCCTACAACATTCCCTCTCTCCACCTTTAGGAATATCCCCAGCTTCATCCAGACCGACTCAATGCAGACTGGAAGGGTACAGAATCAATTTGTCCAGACTGACCCGATATGGAATAAATCAGTCCAGACAGATACAATGCTGTCTGCCAGCAGGTATGTAAACTGTTTAAAACTTAATTAAAAAGCCCCCAATTACCTAGAAGATCCTGGATTTCCCCTATGATAATGGGAGCTGTTCTGATCTTTATAATGGAAACATGCATTGGTATGGCACCACTAACCTAGGAAAGTTTTTCCCACCAACTCCAAAATGTCAGCTTCAGCACTTTGTTAACCAAGGATGTTTTCATTTGGTTTGATGAGTTTGAGGGTGAAAAGAGGCTAAACACAAAGCAGGAGAAATATTTGTCTTGTCTCTCTCTCTCTCTCTCTTTCTATATATACATACATATATATATATATACATATCCCAAGATACAGTCTTTCTCTGCTTTTTTCCATCTTTACCCTTGTCTCTCTTTTATTGGAACTCGTGATCTGAAATTGTTAAAATTTTGTTTTGCCTTTTTCTAACTGAGTTTTTAAAAAATGTTTTCTTCTGTGTTGCTTTTCAGATTCAGTGATACATCGAGGTTAGTTGAGTCAATCAAGTAAGTTCACTGGACATAAACTCATTTATTAACTGTCTTGGCTAAGGTCACATTTCCTGTTGTCATGATTTCTATCATCATAAGTTATTGTCAATTTCCAAAGAAGTTTGGAAAGCTCTATTGAAGTGTTTCCATTCCGTTTTGCTATGGCTATTGTTACAATGTAGTTACAATTCCTGGCCATATAGTACCTCTGATGTATTTCGTTGCCACTATCTTGATAATGTCAAGGAGATTGGAATGTGGAATTCTGGGGTTTCCTGGACATTTGGAAACTTCAAAACTGAGATAAATTGATTAACGTTATTAAAGATAATGAGAGCCACGGAGCTAAGCCAGATAGATATAATTGAGTTACAGATTAGCCATTGTCTAATTGAATGGCAAAGCAAGATTGGATTTGCTAAATGGCCAACTCTTGTTCCTGTAGCAAATCTTGGTTCAGCACAAGAAGGCTTGAAGGGAGACCTGAGCTGAGAAGATTGCATTGAGAGGCTTCTCAGCTGAGGGAATTTGGGGGCAGTATTTGTTGGTGAACTGGGGAATGTTTTTGGAAATGCTCTCATTATATGTCTGGCAGGAACTGATATGTTAAACAGATGAAGGTATGGCACAGGATTTGTCCAGTGCTTT
Organism: Sphyrna mokarran; assembly: GCA_024679065.1. Classification (NCBI taxonomy): domain Eukaryota; kingdom Metazoa; phylum Chordata; class Chondrichthyes; order Carcharhiniformes; family Carcharhinidae; genus Sphyrna; species Sphyrna mokarran. The sequence goes on along the minus strand of JAGIQG010000008.1, from coordinate 53,423,796 downwards.
AAGGTACAATGCCTGTTGATAATAAGAGCTATTCATTTCCAGTACTGAATTTCCTGGCAAATCACTTGGGACCTTTGAGTGGTGTCAACACAATATAAATTGTTGAAGAAACAATTTTAAAGAAAATCCTTTCAGCAACTCTCCATCAACTTACTAATGGTCACCATTGACCAGAAACTGAACTGGACTAGCCATATAAATATTATGTCTATAAGAACAGGTCAAAGGCAAGGAATCCTGTGCTGAGTAACTCATCTCCTAACTCTCAAAAACCTGTCCACCATCTATTTACAAGGCACAAATAAGCTGTGTGATGGATGCTCTCCACTTGCCTGGATGAGTGCATTTCCAGCAAAACTCAAGAAACTTGACACCATCCAGGATAAAGCAGACTGCTTGATTGCTACCCTTTCCATAAATATTCAATCCTTCCACCACTAACACACAGTGGCAGCAGTGTGTAGCATCTACAAGATGCACTGCAGAAACTCACCATCGTTCCTTAAGCAGCACCTTCCAAACCCACGACTATTAAAGTTTATTTATTTATTAGTCACAAGTAAGATTTAGAACATAGAACATAGAACATTACAGCACAGAACAGGCCCTTCGGCCTTCGATGTTGTGCCGACCAAAATAAAAAGCAATGCCCCTCCAAACTAAACCATTCCCTTCTCTTCCATATACTTATCAATTAACCTCTTAAACGCCACCAAACTTGGCGCATCTACAACAGCTGCAGGCAGGGCATTCCACTCCCTAATCACTCTTTGAGTAAAGAACCTACCTCTGATATCCGTCCTATAACTCATACCCCTTAATTTAAAGCTGTGTCCCCTCGTGCTAGCTTTCTCCATCCTAGGAAAAAGGCTATCACTGTCCACCCTATCTAAACCTCTAATCATCTTATATGCTTCAATAAGATCCCCCCTTAGCCGCCTCCTTTCTAACGAAAAACAACCTCAAATCCTTCAACCTCTCTTCATAGGACCTGCCCTCCATACCAGGCAACATCCTGGTAAACCTCCTCTGTACCCTCTCCAATGCCTCCACATCTTTCTTATAATGTGGGGACCAGAACTGCACACAATACTCCAAGTGCGGCCGCACTAGAGTTTTGTACAGTTGCAACATGATGCTGCGGCTCCTAAATTCAATCCCCCTACCAATAAAAGCTAAGACTCCATTTACATTAACACTGCAATGAAGCTACTGTGAAATTCCCCTAATTGCTACAGTCTGGCACCTATTTGGGTCAAATCACCTACCCAGCACATAATTCAGACTGAGAGAGGAAACCCATGCAGACACGGGGAGAACATGAATACTCCATACAGACACAAGCTGGGATCAATACAGACAATCCAGAATCCTCCCTGTTACTTCAGGAGTCCTCTAGAGAAAGATCCAGAGGTGAAGGACATATGGGTTAAATGCGCAAACATAGTCTCTCCTTCCCCATCTCCTCACAGAGCCTGTTTCTAATATGGTTTTCATTCATATTTCAGGAGTAGATCATCAACAAGTTCCCTTCAGTCCACCAATAGGTATGTGATTTGTCATCCTTCTGTTTTCTCTCTAGCTTCAACAGCCTAATGCTCTGTTTTCCTGTGAAATTGTTTCAACTTCACATTCCCTATCACAGTAATACTTCTGGAGAACTCTCTGTCATATCTCTTTCAAAAATTGAACAGCTTGTGCCCATCCGGCCACCTGCTCACATTTCCATCCAGGACACAATCTCATTACTCATCTCTGCCCTGCTAGAATTTAAGAAGTTTACTCTATGTTACCATAACCAGGGCTGCCAATTTGGGGCCATTATGAAAAGTAGACATCCAGCTTATCAGTCTGGGTGGGATTCTGTAACTATCATGGGGTAAAAGAATGAGAGGTGTGATCCAACGTGCTAATGCTCAGGAACTCAACATAGAATTAAAAGAGCTTCACACTTGTTTGAAAGTCTGATTTTAGGCTGTATGTAATATCAGTGGATACAGCACATCTCATTCTTTGACATTGAAGGGCACAAGGTGGCACAGTGATTAGCACTGGCACTGCTACTTAACATGATGTAGAGATGCTGGCATTGGACTAGGGTAGTAAGAACTCAGTAAGAATTTAGCAACACCAATTTTAAATCCAACCGATTTATTTGATAGTAAATTTGCGAGCTTTCTTGTGTCTTCATCAGGCAAATGCAGTGTTCTGGTCTGCAATAGCACACATATCAACACAGACAGTCACAGATTGCTGATTAGAATGCGAATCCTTACATCTAACTTGCTATTCAAGTGTTAAAATGGCTAACAATGTGTGTGAAGGGAATCCTGAGCATTGGTTAGAGAATTGTGTATTTTCTCCAGACAGCACAGTAAGTGAGGTTTTTTGATAATCCAGGCAAGTTACGGGGGTTACAGATAGTTTGTCATGAAGCCAAGATCCCTATTAAGACCATCCTCATGTGTGCGGAACTTGGCTATCAGTCTCTGCTCAGCAACTCTGCGCTGTCGTGTGTCACGAAGGCCCCCTTGAAGAACATTTACAACATATCATTGATGACGATGAACATCTCGCTAGGGCCATCCCCACCCCCCTACTTCTTGCTTTCAGACAACCACGCAACCTGAAACAGATCATTGTTCGCAGCAAACTACCCAATCTTCAGGAGAACAGTGACCACAATACCACACAACCCTGCCACAGCAACCTCTGCAAGACATGCCAGATCATAGACATGGACGACATCATCAAAAGTGAGGATACCATTCACCAGGTACACGGTACATACTCTTGCAACTCGGCCAACGTTGTCTACCTAATACGTTGCAAGAAAGGATGTCCCGAAGCATGGTACATTGGGGAGACCATGCAGACACTACGACAGCGGATGAATGAGCATCGCTCAACAATCACCAGGCAAAACAGTTCCCTTCCTGTGGGCGAACACTTCAGCAGTCATGGGCATTCGGCCTCCGACCTGCGGGTAAATGTTCTTCAAGGGGGCTTTCGTGATACACGACAGCGCAGAGTCGCTGAGCAGAGACTGATAGCCAAGCTCCGCACACATGAGGACGGTCTTAACAGGGATCTTGGCTTCATGACACACTATCTGTAACCCCCGTAACTTGCCTGGGTTAGCAAAAAACCTCACTTACTGTGCTGTCTGGAGAAAATACACAATTCTCTAACCAATGCTCAGGATTCCCTTCCCACACATTGTTAGCCACTTTAACACTTGAATAGCAGGTTAGATGTAAGGATTCACATTCTAATCAGCAATCTGAGACTGTCTGTGTTGATATGTGTGCTATTGCAGAACAGAACACTGCATTTGCCTGCCGAAGACACAAGAGTGTCAAAAGCTCCCAAATTTACTATCAAATAAATCGGTTGGATTTAAAATTGGTTTTGCTAAATTCTTACTGAGTTCTTACTGCTACTTAACAGCCAGGGACCCTTGTTCAATTCCAACTTGGGTGACTGTCTGAGGAGTTTGCATGTTCTCACCATGTCTGCGTGGGTTTCCTCTGGGTGCTCCAGTTTCCTCCCACACTTCAAAGATGTGCAGGTTAGGTGGGTCGGCCATGCCCCTTAGTGTTCCAAGATGGATCCGGAAGATTCCGCCACCGACCAACAGCAAGCCGCCAAGAAAAATGCTGTGGAGTGGCTGGATGATCTTGGCAAATGTGACAGCGTGCTGTCACTGGACAACACTGATACAATGCTGGTCCTCCTAAATCACTGTCCCTTCACTATTCCTGTTTTTCTGATCTATCTGCTTTCCTTTCAAATGTATGACTTTCATTTCTATAGTGCCTTCAATATCCCAAGTGGTTAGCACTGCAGCCTCACAATTCCAGGCACCTGGGTTTGATTCCCAACTTGGGTCACTGTCTATGCAGAGTTTGCATGTTCTCCCCATATCTGCATAGATCTCCTCCGGGTGCTCCGGTTTCCTCCCACAGTCCAAAAATATACGGGTTAAGATCATTGACCATGCTAAATTGCCTCTTAGTGTCCCAGGATGCGTAGGTTAGAGGGATTAATGAGGTAAATATGTGGGGTTACAGGATGAGGTCTGGATGGGTTTGTTGTTGGTGCAAACTCGATGGGCCAGATGGCCTCCTTCAGCACTGTATGGAGTTAATGATTCTATTTGTCTTAATATAACCATTCAGAGTTATAAACAGCTCTCTGTCACCCCTGAACTGGTCAGTGAAATGTGAAGTTGATTATTGTGTATTTTGAAGATTTAAGTAGAGGTAATAAATGAAATATACCTTGAGCTCCTCCTGCTGGTACTTTTGCCTTGGGTTAACAAGAAAACAGATTCCATAAGCAAATAAAGTTGTGAATTGTCCTGTGTTACTTAGTGTATCCATTTATATTTGGTCATAACTTTCCATCAGACCTTTCTTTAAGGCCTTTATTAATTGTCATTTTCATTTACAGGTGGAATAATGCACAGCAAAATAGTGAAGATGTAGTGTCTCAAATAATTAGCCCATTAGGCTTGTATGTTTTAATAAGTGGATGTAACTCAGGGTACTTGGCAGAAAATTGTTTTGTTACGGAAACTAGTTTTTCTAATGTGTTCTATTTTTCAATCAATGTTGATCACTCTCCTGTCAAACTAAAGCTCATCATCCAGAGCTCTACTGTACGCTGTGGAAATCTGTTTAGAAATTCCAATGGGATATTAGCATTGCAGAATTTATTCCCTGAAAGAAGATGGTGGTGTTTTTAGGGAGGGAGTTCCAGGACTTTGACCCTAGGGCAGTGAAGGAACAGTATTGAAAGTCAAAGGCTGCATAGGGTTTGGAGGGAACTCCAGATAGTGGTGTTTCCCATGTGTTACCCCTTTTCTTCTAGGTTGTAGAGATCATGGGTTTGGGAGGTGCTGGTGAAAAAGCTTTGGTTGAATCGCATTTCTAGATGGTACACTCTTCAACTACTGTTCTAGTGGTGGAAGGAATAAATATTTAAGCTAGTCGATGGAGTGTCAATCAAACGGGCTGCTTTGTCCTGGGTAGTGTTGAGGTTCTTGAGTGTTGCTGGAGCTGCATTCATCCAGGCAAGTGGAGAGTATTCCATCACACCCCTGACTTATTCTTAGTACATGTTGGATAGGCTTTGGAGAGTATGGAGGTGAGTTACTTACTGCAAAACTCCCAGCCTCTGACCTGCTCTTGTAGTCACAGTATTTGTGTGGTTAGCCCAGTTCAGCTTCAGGTCAATGGTAACCTCCAGGCTATTGATAGTGAGGGATTCAGTGATGGCAAGGCGACTGAAAAGTAAGGTGAGCTAGTTAAATCTCTGTTGTTGTAGATGGTCATTGCCTGGCACTCAAATGCCATAAATGTGACTTGCTATTTATCAGCCCAAGCCCGAATATTGTCTAGTTCTTCATGGGCAAGTAGAGAGATGCTTCAGTATCTTAGGAGTCATACTGTAATCTAATTTTTCTAATTGTCTGTCCATGGTCGTTTGCATTTTCTTGTATTTGCCACTTTGCTGATTTAAGAGCTGTCACCGTTGCTTTCTTCACAGCTTGCTGGCTCTCCATGAGTCTCCGTGCTTTTTTAGATTCCCTGGGAGTCGAACGCTTCAGTCTGCTTCAATTCTGACAAACTTTGAAATCATTTTGTTTTAGATCGCCAACCTTAACAAAAAAAGCATCCTATCTTCGGGCCTGCCCCACCAGCATTAAATTGTGGGACCCGCCCTTTACGTTTTTGGCATTAAATCTGAGACGGTGTGGTAGAGAAAGATGTTGGTTGTGTCGGTGGCTTTTGCTGCCCGTTTTTGGCCTTCATCAATTTCAGCCTTTGTCTGCATGGCATCAGGAGTGGATAAACACTAAAATCTTTCTGATATTTTCTTCCTACAGAATTCAAGCTGTTTCATCTACTTCATCAGCCTACAGTGGAATCAGTAAGTGGGCCTTAGCCCTATTTTCTTTTGTCTTTTTATTATATTCCTGCATCCGTTCTTTTAATAGAAACACATCAATAAATAATCAATCACCTTGTCACCATCACCCTGTGCACTCTCCATGGCAACACCTTTACCAATCAAAGACCATTTGCCAACCAATCAGCACCTTCTCTTCTCACACAGTATAAATACCCTGATATTGGTATTCCTGCAAGTTATCCTGGTGATCGCAAGGCCAAAAGCTTCAAAAAAATCTCTTTTTTCAGTAACAATCAATCACCTGTAATTGATGCCTGGTCCATTCTTTACTGAATTAGCCTCCTGTTGATCTTTAGACCCACTTAGACTTAGTGTCTACAAAGGGACACAGATCCACTTCAATGGCAGAGTAATACATTTCAAGTCTCATTAGATGATGATACTTCTGTCATTACAGACAATTTCATTCTCCACCATGCTGGCAATGTGGGGCAGCACGATGGAATAGTGATTAGCACTGCTGCCTCAGAGTGCCAGGGACCTGGGTTTGATTGCCACCTTGGTCACTATTTGTGCGGAATGTGCACATTCTCCCCATGTCTGCATGGGTTTCCTCCAGTTACCCCGGTTTCCTCCCAGTCTAAAAGATGTGCTAGTTAGATGCATTGGCCGTGCTAAATCCTCCCTCAGTGAATCGCCAGAGTGTGGCGACTAGAGGATTTTCAGTAAATTCATTGCTGTGTTAATATAAGACTACTTGTGACACTAATAAATAAACAGCTTAAAAACTGTGACCAATGCCACAGGAGAGCTGCCAGACCTATCAACAGGCAGATGAAGCAGCTAGTCCTCCGTTGGTTATTTGTGCCTCACACAGAATGATCTTGTAGCTATAGTCCAGCTGTCCAGCACTCCTCAATTGTGTACTAACATTATGTTCATCAATCCCAACCTTCAGGTTATGAATGAACATCAAGCAAGTTGAAGATTGTACAAGATCTGCAATTTTTTGTAAGGGGGAATAGGGAGCAGGCTAGTTGAAAACATTATTTAAATGTTATTGCTACTGAATATATAACTTTCTCAACAGTTAAAATCTATAACAATGGCAAATTTTAAAAATCAGCATGCATTTATACTCACATTGATGGAAATAATTGGCAATTATAACTAGCTATCTTGGTGAACATATATTTTGAAGGCACTATATTGAAATTGTTCTGATTTTGTATATTATTGTATAGGCTAGAATAAAATCTTCTCTTGATGATGCTATAATTTAACTCAAATAAAAGCTGTTTTGCCAAATTACTGACTAGTTTTGGCTGAAGTGTTTCATCAGCACATGGCTCAGCGAAGATACAGCAGCAGTAGTTTCCTCTACAGGGTTTCAATATAAACAGACATCCTAAATAAGAGAGACAGGTGATCGCAGACTCAATTTGGTACATTCCTTGAAGAATTTAGTCACTTCTTTTCACTGATGGCACTCACCCTCACCCATGGTCCACTTACCCTAATGTTGATTTACCTGTGGCTCTGGATAGATATTATCCTGGGCACAGTCCTTCAGGTTAGGGTGAAGGACACTTTCATTTTCCTCAATACCAACAAAAGTTTAATACAAAACCTCTGAGGAGAAGATGGGAGCATTCAGGTAGTTGATGATAATGTCACTAGACTAGTAATCCAGAGATGTCATGGATTCAAATCCCATCATGGCAATAGGTGGAATTTAAATTCAATTAATAAAATCTGGAATTAAAAACTAGCTGCAGTGATGGTGACCATGAAGCACATGGATTGTGGTTAACAACACATCTAGTTTACTGATGACTTTGAAAGAAATCTGCCATCTTTATCTGGTCTGGCCTAGTCCACAACAATGTATTTGATGCTTAACTGCTCCCTGTGAAATGGCCCAACAAGCCAGTCATTGAAAGGCCATTAGGGATGGGCAACAAATGCTGACTTTGGCAGCGATGGCCACATTCCAGGAAAGAATAAAGAAACTTGGCTAGACGCTCTTTGTCTTTGCTCTGTCTGACATGTAAAAAAAGGCTTCATTCTGTCCAGGAACAAGATTAAAGGTAGAATTATATCAAGTAAATCAGAAAAGGAAAGAAGCGCTTTCTTGCATTGACCATTCCACCACAGTAAGGTTGCCCCATGTGAGAAACGGAGGCTTACATGAATATTATTATTGGGTACAACAACATGCTCTCAGCTCCAGCCAGCAATCATAATGCAGCACCAATAGATAGAATGTGTTCAGTGCACCAGAGAAAACATTCTTTCTGGTTGTATCACAGCTTGGTATACCTCCAGCTTTGCCCAAGACAACATGGAACTACAGAAGGTCGTGAATGTAGCCCAGTCCACCATGCAAACCAGCCGATCAGCCATTGACTCTGTCTATACTTGCCACTATCTTGGCAAAACCGCCAGCATAATTAAGGACCCCACAAGCCCTGGACATACTCGCTTCCACTTTCTCCCATTGGGAAAAAGTTACAAAAATATGAGGTCATATACCAACTGATAAAAGAACAGCTTCTTCCCTGCTGCCATCAGACATTTGAATGGACCTACCCTGCATTAAGTTGATCTTTCACTACACACTAGCTATGATTGTAACACTATAATATGCACTTGCTTTCCTTCTCTATGAATGATATGTTTTGTCTGTATAAGGTGCAAGAAACAATATTTTTCACTGTATGCTAACACGTGACAATAATAAATCAAAAGACAACTCAATGCATTTTCAGATTTGATGTTTGAGTTGTGCCACAGTGACAAAAAGGAAATCAAGGGTTTTCTTTTCTCTGGTGTTTCAAAGATTACAACACAATCTCTGTTTTTTGGGACAGTTTATGTTCAGTTCTGAACAGTCAGTGGGACTTGAAGGGGTATCGCAGTCACTAATTGACTGGGATTCTTGTCATTTTGCTGCTGATAAACTTTCAGCACAACATTCGAGATGGTAACATCACTTTACTGGCAAGCCTAGGAATTCTATTTCGCACAACATTGTCAGATTCCATAACTGGACCATTAACATACATACATAACTATACAGTCATGCAATTGAGACACATTATTCAAACAGCGCTTACCACAGATCTGGGCATTTGGCTGCACTCTCCACACAATTTCACCTGACTTTTCATCTTTTTCTATTATCTTTGGCCTTTATTCAACCTGTCTGTCCCTTCCAGCTCCTATTCCGATTTTGATATTCACTACTACTCAGCAATGGCAGAGCTCTTCTGTTGAATATAACCTTCTTCAGTCAATACCAAGCAGTCATCCATCATTTATCAAGTGAACCTTCTCTGAACTGCAATTGTTTCTAATGCAATTAACTCTCTCCTTAAGATCAAAACTGTACGCAATGCTCCAAATGTAGTTTAACTAACGGCTGGTCCAATTGTAAGCATTTTCTGCAATGAGCACCAACATTCCATTTGAATTTTTCATCATGTTGTTCCTGCTGACTTTGTTTTATTTCTCAACTTGGAACACCAGATTCCTTTGCACTGTAAAGTTTTGCAGTCTCTCTCATTTAATTAAAAGCCGTTTCCCTTATCTAAGTTGACATTTTATTCATCTGTCAATTTTATGCCCACTCTTTTAACCTGACATTATGAAATAATGATTTGATAATGGTGAATATCTGAACTGCACTACCTGGGGACGTGGTGGGAGCAGGTACAATAGCGGCGTTTGAGGGGCATCTAGACAAATACACGAATAGGATGGGAATGGAAGCATATGGAATCCGTACGTGTATATGGTTTTAGGCAGACATTATGATTGGCACAGGCTTTGAGGGCCATAGGGCCTGTTCCTGTACTGTACTATTCTTTGTTCCTTAAAATCCATTCATTCTCTGTCAGAGTGCAAAATTAGCAAATTAGAACGTTTACAATATAGGATGTTCCATTGCTTGTTACATTTGTTCTTGCCTGGTAACAAGGGTGGGTCCCTCTCGGAGTGTTGTGTTAGGTCACCCGATCAATTCAAGGGTCAGTGAACAGCAGTTTTGTGCATGTAATTTTTAGTCAGCAAGTCAGTTTTTGGTCAATCAGCCAGCACATACAAGCTAACGAGCAAGGGTTGAGACAGGAAGAAGTTATAATGCATGGAAAAGGCTGTAGATCCAGGTTGACAACTCTGTCCTACAAAGTACCCTTTTGGAGCAGTGGTATTCTGCTTGTCCTGGCTATAGTTCTGAAATTGTGCTCAAGTGTATTCAGAAATCCAGGGGAAAGAAATTGTGGAAGTGATTTTTGAAACTCTATGAGATATGTCATTGTCAAAGCCATCCAAGTGGGAGTGACTTTTGAAAAGAACTCCAAGGCGAGATCTTCAAACATGAAGATTGGAAACCCCACTGAGACAAAGTTTCAGTGAGATTGGTTGGCTGAATAAATATCTGGGTGGGTCAGATCTGGTCTCATCTGTCATCTATTGTGTAGTGTGGTATGTCCAACCATACTTCATCTTTTAATTCACATGGCACTTCATAGCTTGACTGTTAGAGTATCAGATAAATTGTAGATTATCTTGCTGGCCCTGTTTTGTTTATTCAAAACCCATGGAACCTTGTAGCTTTATTCCAACCTTTATCTGCTTTAAATAAAACATTATCATATCTCCCCCTCCCATGATCCAGAATCTAGCTAAAGATCATAACACTGTCTAGTTCCCTTTGCAGACTTATGTTCTTTTCACAACTTATTTCCTACCTATCTTTGCATGAGCATATTTAGCAACCATAATTCAACTCTTTCATCCATGTCATTATTGTAGATTGTGGAGGCTCCAGAACTGATCCATGTCACTCCAGTAGTTATAGCTCGTCAATCCAAAATGACCATTTTAACTCTACTCTCCACATAGAACAGTATAACACAGTACAGGCCCTTCAGCCATCGACATTGGGCCAAGTTACATCTGAACTCAAGCTCAACGCCCACTCCCTGTTCGTTCTGGTGTGCTCCATGTGCCTATCCAATAAGCACTTGAAAGTTCCTAAAATATCCGACTTCATTACCACAGCAAATAGTTTCTTTACTCAGAGGGTAATCAGGGTATAGAATGCACTATCTTGGACATCTCTTCTATATCTCCCACCGTAAACTTTATAGTTACGTCCCCTAGTAACAGCTACATCCACCTGAGGAAATAGTCTCTGAATGTCCACTCTATCTATTATCCTCATCATCTTATAAATCTCTATTAAGTCGCCTCTCATCCTCCTCCACTCTAACGAGAAGCCCCAGTTCTCCTAATCTTTTCTCATAAGACCTATCCTCCAAACCAGACAGCAGCCTGGTAAATCTCCTCTGTACTCTCACCAATGCTTCCAATCTTTCAGGCATGCTTATTATGAACTCTTATGTTGTGTTCTGTGATGGTATACCTGATTTAATGCCTTTTGAAAGTCCAACTCAACCACACATACAGATTCCCTTTTATCCAGCTTGCTTGTTACTTCATCAAAAAAAAAGCAAGAACTTAGTCAAACACTTTCACAAAACAATGTTGATTTTAGGTTTAATTAAGATTTAATTTGATTTGATTTATTATTGTCACATGAATTAACATACAGCAAAAAGTATTGTTTCTTGCATGCTATACAGACAAAGCATACCATTCATAGAAAATGAAACAAGAGAGTGCAGAATGTAGTGTTACATTCATAGCTAGGGTATAGAGAAAGATCAACTTAATGTAAGTCCATTCAAAAGTCTGACAGCAGTAGAGAAGAAGCTGTTCTTGAGTCAGTTAGTATGTGACCTCAGACTTTTGAATGTTTTTCCTGATGGAAGTAGTGGAAGAAACAACGTTCGGGATGCATGGGGTCCTTAATTATGCTGGCTGCTTAGCCGAGACAGCAGAAAGTGTAGACAGAATCAATAGATGAGAGGCTGGTTTGTGTGATGGATTGGACTACATTCACGACCTTTTGTAGTTCCTTGCGGTCTTGGGTAGAGCAGGAGCCATACCAAGCTGTAATACAACCGTAAAGAATGCTTTCTATGGTGCATCTGTAGAAGTTGGACAGAGTCGTAGCTGACACACCAAATTTTCTTAGTCTTCTGAGAAAGTAGAGGCTTTGGGATGGACTTTAAGAACAAAGAACAAAACAGCACAGGAAACAGGCACGATGTTCCCACTTCTACCAGGGATCCCTGTCTACGTTTATAAGTCTTTGGATTGAAACCAAATTTGAGACAATTTAGGGAGCATTTGTTTTGCCAATTAGCCTAAGAGCACATCTTTGGGATGTGGGAGGAAACCGGAGCACCGGAGAAAACCTACGCAAGCTCGGGGAGAATGCGTAAACTTCCACAGACACAGACCCAAATCCATGTATCTGCACAGCACAGCGATAGTCACTGAGCTGTCGTGTTGCCCATCAAATGGTCCAGGTCAAGCATACACTAACAATGTGAAGCACTAGGATACTCTCGAAAAATCCAAGAGCAGCCCTCTCACGACCTATCGCATGTACGCCCGTTGTTAGACAGCAAGGCGGACCAAAGTATCTGTAGGATACAAATCAATATCATCGACTATTTACACACTTCCCAGGGACTCCCAAGGCTCATGATCCCTATTTTAAATCAGTTTTCTATAACCCTCCATTCCCATTCTGTTCATGTGCCCATCTAAGTATTTCTTAAATAACTCCAGAGTGCCTGCCTCCACCACTTTACTTGGCAGCGCATTCCATACCCCCACCACCCTCTCGCATCCAAATTATACCTTACCCCCCTCACCCTAAGCCCGTGACCCCTTGTGTTATTCGAGTCCATCCTAAGAAAAAGCTTAACCCTGTTTACTCTATCTATACCCCTCATAATCTTACTTTCTTAGCTATAATGCCCTATTACCTCAACATAGAACATAGAACAGTACAGCACAAACAGGCCCTTCGGCCCACGAGTTGCGCCGATCACATCTACCAATCCACAGACATATCTATAACCCCCCTATCCTATTCTTTTCCATATACTCATCCAGAAGTCTCTTAAAAGACCCCAGTGAGTTTGCCTCAACAACCTCCGACGGCAGTCGGTTCCATTCACTCACCACCCTCTGAGTGAAAAACCTACCCCTGACATCTCCTTTGTATTTGCTTCCCTGCACCTTAAATCTGTGTCCTCTCGTTGACCATTTCCGCTCAGGGAAATAGTCTCAGAGTCCACCCTATCTATTCCTCTCAATATTTTATAAACCTCTATCAACGATGCGTTCTAGCATTTTCTGTGACAGATATTGGGCTAATTGGCCTGTAGTTTCTTGCATTCCTTTACCCTCCTCTCAAATTTTTTTTTGAATAAAGGTGTTACATTAAAAGCTGCATACCAACCTGACTTGAACATTTGCATTGTTCCTCCACAATCATTGGGCCCAAATCTGGAACACCCTCCCAACAACACTGACGGTGTTCCCATACATTTGTGAAAGTAATAGGGTAATTGTTATGGGGGACTTTAACTTTACTAATATTGATTGGAATAGCTATAGCTCTAGCTCGTTAGAGAGGTCAGTTTTCGTACAAAGTGTGCAGGAGGTTTTTTGACTCAGTATGTAGATAGGCCAACTAGAGGTGAGTCTACATTGTATTTGGTGCTGGGCAATGAGCCGGACCAGGTGTTAGGCTTGGAAGTTAGTGAACATTTTGGTGATAGTGACCACAATTCGGTTACGTTCACCTTAGTGATGGATAGGGATAGGCATGAAGCTGGGGCAGTAGTTATAGCTGGGGGAAGGGTAATTATGAGGCCATCAGGAGAGAATTAGGGTGCATAGATTGGACTAGGAAACTACAGGGACTGGGAACATCTGGAATGTGTAGCTTATTCAAGGAGCAGCTGCTGCGAGTCCTTGATAAGTATGTCCCTGTCAGGCAAGGAGGAAATGGTCGAGTAAGAGAACCTTGGTGTACGAAAAAAGTTGATTTGCTGGTTAAGAGGAAAAAGGAGGCTTATGTCAGGATGAGGCTTGAAGGCTCGGTTAGTGCAATGGATAGCTATAGATTAGCCAGGAGGGAGCTAAAGAGTGAATTGAGGAGAGCTAAGAGAGGACACGAGAAGACTTTGGCTGATAGCTTTAGGATTCTCCTTAATCCTTTCTTTAGATATGTTAAGAATAGAAGATTGGTTAGGACAAGACTAGGGCCAGTCATAGACAGCAGCGGGAAGTTGTGCGTGGAGCCTGAAGAGATTGGAGAGGTACTGAATAAATATTTCTCTTCGGTATTCACGCAGGGTGATGTAAATGTAGTTATGGAGAACACTGAGTTACAGGGTAGCAAGCTGGAAGGTATCGAAGTAGATAGGGAGGATGTGCTAGATTTTCTCGAGGGTTTGAAGTTGGATAAGTCCCCTGGGCCGGACGGGATTTCCCCTAGGATTCTCGGGGAGGCAAGAGAGGAGATTGCAGAGCCTCTGGCTCTGATCTTCAGGTCGTCGTTGGTTACGGGTGTGGTTCTGGAGGACTGGAGGATAGCGAATGTGGTCCCGCTGTTCAAGAAGGGGAAGAGAGACCTTCCAGGGAATTTTAGGCCAGTGAGTCTTACTTCTGTGGTGGGCAAAGTGTTGGAGAGAATAATTAGGGATAGGATTTATAGTTATTTATAGAGTAATGAATTGATTGGAGATAGTCAGCATGGTTTTGTGAAGGGTAGGTCGTGCCTTACTAACCTCATTGAGTTTTTTGAAAAATTGACTAAGGAGGTGGATGGGGGTAAGGCGGTTGATGTGGTATATATGGACTTTAGTAAGGCGTTCGATAAGGTGTCCCATGGAAGGCTTCTGCAGAAAATGCAGATGTATGGGATAGAGTGTGATTTAGCTAATTGGATTAGGAATTGGCTAGCAGATAGAAGACAGAGGTGGTGGTTGATGGGAGATATTCATCGTGGAGTTCGGTGACAAGTGGTGTACCTCAGGGGTCTGTTTTGGGGCCCCTGCTGTTTGTAATTTTTATAAATGAGCTGGATGAGGGTAGTGAAGGATGGATTAGTAAATTTGCAGATGACACTAAAGTCGGTGGAGTGGTAGATAGTGAAGAGGGGTGTTATAGTTTGCAGAGAGACTTGGACAAGTTGCAGAGCTGGGCCGAGAGGTGGCAAATGGAGTTTTATGTGGAAAAGTGTGAGGTAATGCACTTTGGCAGGAACAATAAATGTGTAGAGTATAGGGCTAATGGTAGGGCTCTTAATAGTGTTGAGGAACAGAAGGATCTTGGTGTATGTGTCAATAGATCCCTGAAAGTAGGTAGTCAAGTGGATAAAGTTGTTAAGAAGGCATATGGAGTCTTAGCTTTTATTGGTAGGGGGGATTGAATTTAGGAGCCGCAGCATCATGTTGCAACTGTACAAAACTCTAGTGCGGCCGCACTTGGAGTATTGTGTGCAGTTCTGGTCCCCGCATTATAAGAAAGATGTGGAGGCTTTGGAGACGGTACAGAGGAGGTTTACCAGGATGTTGCCTGGTATGGAGGGCAGGTCTTATGAAGAGAGGCTGAGGGATTTGAAGTTGTTTTCGTTAGAGAGGAGGCGGCTAAGAGGAGACCTTATCGAATCATATAAGACGATTAGAGGTTTAGATATGGTGGACAGTGATAGCCTTTTTCCTAGGATGGAGAAAGCTAGCACGAGGGGACACAGCTTTCAATTAAGGGGTGATAGTTATAGGATGGATATCAGAGGTAGGTTCTTTACCCAAAGGGTGGTTCGGGAGTGGAATGCCCTGCCTGCAGCAGTTGTAGATGCGCCAAGTTTGGTGGCGTTTTAAGAGGTTAGTTGATAAGTATATGGAAGAGAAGGGAATGGTTTAGTTTGGAGGGGCATTGCTTTTTATATTGGTCGGCGCAACATCGAAGGCCGAAGGGCCTGTTCTGTGCTGTAATGTTCTATGTTCTATACCATACTGACTGCAACAGTAAAGGCGGCAGCTCATCACCAACTTCTCAAGGACAACTGGGGATGGGTAATGAATGCTAGCCTAACCTGCACACTTATACATGAATTAAAAACTTCATAATTTTAGACTTTTATTAATTACCTCTCAGCCATCTCAAATAATAGTGAACAAGCCCACGCTGAAGGGGATAAGGAGGCAAATACACAGTTTATTTATTAGTGTCACAAGTAGGCTTACACTAACACTGCAATGAGGTTATTGTGAAAATCCCCTAGTACTGGCATAGAGCTGTCATCAATATTGCACTGCAGCACCATGTTACACAGTCATTAAAGAAGGCAATGGAGGAGACTTTGACTTTATGGTGGGTTGGCAATGCAGGCCACTGGCTGGTTGCCCATTGTGTTGGACACGCTGATTTCATGTCCCTGGTCTTATATCAATTTGATAGGCAATCGGTAGACGCCAAACAGGCAGCCTTCTGCTCTTAGGTTTTAGAAATACCCAGTAGTTTGGAAAGCAGCAGAGGCAATCAGTTCAGAAGCTCAAGGACAGAGGGAACACTGGCAACAGCCTATGGTATGTGCCTTCGTAGATCCTTTTGGCCCCATCTTTGGTCCTTTTATGTCCCAGCAACATCTCATTCACCTGGAGAAAAATCAGCCCAGCACTGGGCATGATTGTGTGCTGTAACTGAAGTGTAATATGGCTAAAAATAATGACTGATGTTAGGATTCATAATCAAACAGGCAGACAGGTTTGTGAGGTAGCAGAAATTCTTTAATTTACCACCTGCTGGTTTGTAATTCTAATACAGAATAGTGTTCATCACTAACTAGATTTTTCAAGCATTGCTTCTCTCTTAAATATTATTTCTATGATACAAATATTACAGTCCTCACCAAGTCTATTTAACAAGAGAAGATTCTTCTGTGGTCATTTTATGAAGATGGGACTCTCTCTCCCTTTGCAACGCTTCCTCCGAGGCTGGACAACATCTTCATCGTCATCCTCTGAGTCAATGTTAACATTTGTGCACTCACTGTCTGGTTTAGTGGCTGCCAGTGGTGGGAATGTCCTGTCTGGAAACAGTGCAGACAGCTTCGCCTCAAAGATCTGCTCCAAGGTCTTACCGGCATGAGCCACTTCCGAATCCGGCTGCAAAGAAACAGAAGCACGTGTGTTTTTATAGCCAAGACTCAACCTTCTGCCATTCATTCTGTCAGGCCAATCTATGCCATTGTCCCAAGATGCTGGTCAGAAATTTAATGAGATGTATACTTGTGACATGCGGTTCTCAAAGAGTATATATGCATGTGTGTGCGCGTGCATGTGCATGTGCGCGTGTGCACATGCACGTGTGTGTATGTGTGTTGGGAGGGGTGGTTTAAAGGGAGATCAGATAAGAATTCCATTCCACTTACAGGAATAGATTGGAGAAACTGGAACTTATTGGAAAGAAGATTGAGAGGAGTTCTGATAAGGATGTTCCAGGTCACAAGGAATTACAGGGGAGGGGGTTTTAGGAGGAATAAATAGAGTGGTTATTGGAAATATGATGTTGCTCAATGTCAAAAAGGGAGTAAGAAAGAAGTGACAGGACAAGGCAAGAGAGAGACCCAATCTTAGGTAATAATCTAAATGACAACCAAAATGCACTTCTAACCTATCCGAGTAGGGAATAGGTGGACGAGATAAGCTATAGTCTAAAAGGGTAGGGAAGGCATAAGGTCAAATTTAAAGCCTGATGTCATGCCATGGGATGAATTTATGGTGAGAGTTGAGAATACAGAATCATCAGCTTGATTCAGTAGCATTATTCAGTCAGCAAGTCACAGGTTCAAACTAAAGTTAAAAAAGTTTAGTCTCAAGTAAGGCTTACATTAATGCTGCAATGAAGTTACTGTGAAATTTCCTTATTTCCCACACTCCAGCACCTGTTTGGGTCAATGCACTCAACCAACATGCTTTTCAGACTATAGGGGGAAACCGACCATCCAAAGGAAACCCATGCAAACATAGGGAGAAAGTGTAAACTCCACAGAGACAGTAACTCAAACCAAGAAGAATCGAACGCGGGCTTTTAGTATATGATTCAGGCCTACTCTCTGGTGCAGTGGTGAGGAAATGCCACAATACTGGGGGTACTGGCCTTGCGGATAATACCCTATTGGAATTCCATTCAGTCTGTTGAAGAGCTTGTGCTGCTTGAAGGAAAGATTGATTGAGAAATATTCATTTTTAGGAATAGCTACATATACTGTATGTTTCTTGTTGTCTTTGTACCTTGCATATCACAAATTATCATTTTGAAAGCTACTATCTTTATTTTTAATACCTGCTCACCATTTCTAACAATTCCGTCATGCCCAGCCCTCTATAACCAGTTACATTGCATACACAGTCAATACTTATTGTATCCAAATAGTACGCAGGGGAATCAATTAGGAGATGGGTTAGTTTTAATCTAGCACTGAGAGATAGGTTAATTAGTAATCCAGTAGTAAAGTACCCTCCAAGGAACAATAAGTATTATATGATCTAATTTCACCTTGAGTTCAAGATTGATGTGGTTAAGCCCAAAATTGGGGTATTCAATTTAAAGAAAGTCAACCACATGGATATGAGGGAACAGTTGGATAAAATAGGTTGAGAAATTAGGTTAAAATATATGATGAAATTGGAAAAACATCAATTATTTTAAAGGAAAATGAAGAGGCGCTTGAAGGGCTAAATGGGGACTGACTGGTTTGCACTATAGTGATTCAGCACAGACTCAACAAGTCAAATTGTCTCCTGTGCCACAAATTATCAGTATGATAAATAAGCAAATTCATAATTCTCAACAAGCATCCATTTAAAGGAATTGTACTCTGTGACTAATGAGAGTGCCAAGAGCTGTTACAGTATTAGTTTAAAAACAAGAGGCATAAAATATTGCCAAAAAGAGTAGTACAAATGAGGATTGAGAGGATTTTAGGTCCAGTAAAAGAGCACCAAGAAATTGATAGAAGAATATAATGAGGACAAACAAGAATATTTCTGCAAAATTGTCAGAGCTTCCATAAATTTCAAAATAGGGCAAGATTAGTGGGAGACCCCAGAGGTAAAGATAGGAGAAAAAAGGAAATGGCAGAGATATTGAACCAATATTTTCTATTGGTTTTCATAATGGAAGACGTTAAAATAAAATACCAGAAATAGCAAGGAAACAAAGACCAAATTAGACTGAGGAAGCTGAAGTGTTTCATTTAAGTAAAAAAGAATTTTAGAATTTGGCATGGCCAATGCATCTAACAAGTACGTCTTTCAGATGTCTGTCACAGAGCACCCCAAGGAAACCCACACACAGACACGGGGAGAATGTGCAGCCTCAGCGCTGACAACGGCACAAACTGGGAATAGAATCCGAGTCCCTGGCACTGTGAGGGAGCAGTGGTAATCACTGTGCCACCTTGGAAAAAGGATACTGCTGGAAAACTTCATGGGACCAAAAGCTAGCAAACCTTATGAAGCTACTGGCCTATATCCTAGAGTTTTAAAATAGTGGTAGTGGATGCATTGGGTTTGATCTTTCAGGACTCTCTAGATTCTAGCCAGGTCTGTATGAATTGGAAAGTAACAAACATAACTGGATGTTCAGGAATGAATCCAAAAAGAAAATAACTACAGGCCAACTAGCAGAAATTTGCATTTACATAGCACCTTTAACATAATGGAAGATCCCTCAATGCTTCAACAGGAAATTTAAAAAGTAAAATCTGACAGTTACATAAAGGATTTGCCCAATATCAGCAGAAGGGAAAAGTTTTCACACCCATCATTAGAAATATGGTGACAGAGCTTTTGAAAATCAGAATATGACTGGGTAGTTTCATGAAAGGGACAAATCTATTGTTGAATTTTGGAGGCTTTAACTTGCACATCACTTAAGAGAGAACAAAGTGAGTGTGGTACCTTTGAATTTTCAATAATGCGCCACACAAGAAACTGATACACAAAGATTAGGGCCCACATGACTGAGGGTAATATATTAGCATGGATTGTGGGTTGATGAAGCACGCAGCAGCCACAGAATGGGAACAAAGGGGTCATTTTCAGGTTGACAGCTTGTGGCAAATGAGATACCTCAAGGATTAGTGCTGGGGACATGGTTTTGATTTGAAGTTTAGTCATTTCTTTTTGGTGGGGGAGGTGTGTTTTTGATTGCCCCTTAAAGGGATTATTGCAATCCCCTCCTGCAATCTTCATTTATTTAAGAACATAAGAAATAGGAGCAGGAGTAGGCCATCCAGCCCATCGAGCCTGCCCCGCCATTCAATAAAATCACGGCTGATCTGTAGTGGTTCAGTACCACTTTCCCGCTTTCTCCCTGTAATCCTTAATTTCCTTGTCAATCAACAACCTATTGATTCTTGACTTGAACATATTCAGCGATTGTTCAATTGTTTAGTTTGATTGTTTAATTTGTTGACTGGTTCAATTTGTTACTCATACCCATTTTGTTTTACCCCGAAAAGAAGTACATTATCACAGATAGAGGATTGATTAATCTTCAGAAGCCAGGCAATAGGAATGAAAGGGTCATTTCTGGTTTGACGGCCTATGCCTAGTACATGTTTACAGTTTTCTCATTCTGAGCACTACGAATCTTTGGAATTTCTACTGCAGAAATCTATGATTCTGCTCAATCTGCCAGGTGTGCAGGGTATAAAGACTGAAATCAATAGGTTTTGTCATTGTTTGGAATTGATGTAAAGATTCAGCCGTGATCTTATTGAATAGTTTGAGGTGTTGTAAAGCTTATTCCTGGTCCTATTTCTTATCTCTTAAGCAAATGGTTTCTTCTATTTAGTTGTTTATTTTTTCTTTTTGGTCAATCGTTGAGCTCCAGGATAACTAATTAATTGGAGTCTGTCACAGCTCCTGTATCAATTAATTATTCACACTGGTAAATTTTAATATTTGAGAAATGTGGCTGTTTTTTTAACATAATAACATTCAAAAATAAGAGGGATCAATATTGAATCTAAAGTAAATGCTGCTGCTACCCAAAATCCACAAACGTGGACTTTCTGGAAACAATTACCACCTTGGGGAGGGAGGGAAGGAAGGGGAGGGAAACACAAACCCAACTGCCACTCTCCCCCACCCACACCATCCCGCTCCCATTCATACCCTCAAAAACTGCCCCCTCCCCCAACACCATCCCAATGAGCATGGCCCTGTTTTTACCTCGTTGAATTCCTCACAATTCTTGAAGATTAGTCTGACGTCTGCCACAAATTCCTCAGGATGCTGATAGTGCTGTGCATGATGTCTCTGCAGTTTAACCTTCACTGTGCACATGTCCATGGGGTTCTTTATGATCTTGTAGTAGTCAGGAACCTGCCAGAAACAAGCAGCCCGCTTGAAATATCAACGGGGTTAAAGGTGACAAGACAAAGAGAGTCGGCAGCAGATTTGGGGTTGCTAGTGACAGCGGTATTGGACTAGCCAATGCCCCGGGTAATAACTCAAATGAATTCAAACAGAGAAGATACCTTACTGAGGGAAACCTGCCACCCAGGATTCCAGCCTCACTTGACATGCCCATTAATATTGCTGCACTTTTAAAAAGCTTGGCTAAAATCACCCAGAAGGGGGAAAATTCCCCTTTCCCATTGCTGCTGTCAGGACATAGAACATAGAACATAGAACAATACAGCACAGAACAGGCCCTTCGGCCTTCGATGTTGTGCCGACCAAAATAAAAAGCAATGCCCCTCCTAACTAAACCATTCCCTTCCCATCCATATACTTATCAACTAACCTCTTAAACTCCACCAAACTTGGCGCATCTACAACAGCTGCAGGCAGGGCATTCCACTCCCTAATCACTCTTTGAGTAAAGAACCTACCTCTGATTTCCGTCCTATAACTCATACCCCTTAATTTAAAGTTGTGTCCCCTCGTGCTAGCTTTTTCCATCCTAGGAAAAAGGCTATCACTGTCCCCCCCATCCAAACCTCTAATTATCTTATATGTTTCAATAAGATCCCCCCTTAGCCGCCTCCTTTCTAACGAAAACAACCTCAAATCCTTCAACCTCTCTTCATAGGACCTGCCCTCCATACCAGGCAACATCCTATTAACCCTCCTCTGTACCCTCTCCAATGCCTCCACATCTTTCTTATAATGTGGCGACCAGAACTGCACACAATACTCCAAGTGCGGCCGCACTAGAGTTTTGTACAGCTGCAACAGGATGCTGCGGCTCCTAAATTCAATCCCCCTACCAATAAAAGCTAAGACTCCATAAGCCTTCTTAACAACTTTATCCACTTGACTGCCTACTTTCAGGGATCTATTGACACATACACCAAGATCACATGCCCATCCTTCCCCTCCACTCCAAAGATGTGCAGGTTAAGTTGATTGACCAAGCTCAATTGCCCCTTAGTGCGAGGGAGATTAGAAGGATATATATATATGGGGTTACGGGAATAGGGCCTGGGTGGGATGCAAACTTGATCGGCCATATTGTCTCCTTCTGCACTGTAAGATTCAATGAGCCACTGCAACTCTCCACCTTCCAATTGTTAAAGATGGGAAACAACTGCGCCCCCACCCTCCCACTCCTTTTTGATCAATAATAACAAGAAAAATCCCAACCTTCTGATGGTTGATGTTGGGGAATCCCCCCCTCTCTCTTTTCTGATCAGGTGGAGAACCCGTCACCTCCACTCCACCACACTACAATCAGATATAGTTGTTTCATTTAATTCCCAAAGCCAACCTCCTCTGAATGTTACCAGCAAGGCCTACATGGTTGGCAGATGGCCTGTGACAATCCCACACTGAGCTCAAAGGTATAGAAAGGCCCCTCAGTGTGTGTGACACACAACAGCAAGTGGCTGTGCAGTGACCCCGCTCCGTCAGGAGTAGGGGTGCTGGGAATGGAAAACAAATACTTACGACTGAAGCAGGAACTGGTTCTTGGAAAGCAACGCTCAGTTCATCACAGTACATGGAGAGCAGTAGATTCTCACATTTCTGTAAGAAACGTACAAAAACCAGTCACTCTCCCCGACAGCAAAAACATATTTCTATAGTACCATTCATGACCAAGGGATATCCCAAAGCGCATCACTGCAGTAGAGGGGGAGACAGCCGATTTACACACAGCAAGATCCCACAAGCAGAAACATCATCATGAACAATTCTTCGCTTTCAAGGTGCTGCTGAGCTATAAATATCTGCACACATACTTGAATTCCAATGGACAGGGCAAATGGAGTTTCGATTTAGTATTTGATCTGACATGGGAGTCCTGTATTAGATCATCACTTCCTCAGGCAGATCAACCGTGACCTTTAATCAATCATGGAAACCCTACAGTGCAGAAAGAGGCCATTCAGCCCATCAAGTCTGCACTGACAACAATCCCACCCAGGCCCTCGCCCTGTAACCCCACCAATTTACCCTGCTAATCTCCTTGACACCAGGGTCAATTTATCATGGTCAATCCATCTAACCTGCACATCTTTGGACTGCGGGAAGAAATTGGAGCACCTGGAGGAAACCCACACAGATATGGGGAGAACATGCAAACTCCACAGATACAGCGACTCAAGACTGGAATTGAATCTGGTCTCTGGCACTGTGACGCAGCAGTGCTAACCACTGTGCCACCGTGCCATATTGAATATAGAGCAGGCTCAAAAAGCTAAATGTCCTACTCCTGCTCCCATTTCGTATGTTGGTCAGTTGTTGAATTGGACCTGCTTGGACCTACAACCTTCAGACTGAAGGGCAAGATCGCTACCAACTGAAGAGCCTCTGGAGTCTCAGTCCATGGCTGCAGCCACATTCTAACCCTCGCCAAAGGCAGACCTTTCATTCTCAGGGTCCATGATGGTAGCCCTGTATCACTTACAGGCAACTCTGCTCCCAACTTGAGACATTGTAAGAGAGAAGTTGCTGAAAATTCTCATTTAGCCTCCATGCAGAGAGAGAGACAATATTTAAGGACAGAGGGACAGTGTAAGCCATTCAGTCCATGAAGCCTTTTCCACCATGCATACAATCTTGGCTGATCAAACAGGTTAATGCCTTTTACACCCACTATCTTTTTAACCCTTTATTCAGGATGTTGCCGCTGCCGAAAGATCAATGACCCAAAACATTCTCTCTTGGATCTCTCTCTCTAAGGCTCGGAGTATTTTCCAGCATTTTGAGTTCATGGTTCTGATTTCCAACATCAGTTCTATTTTCTTTGTTTTATTTAATATAGGTTTTATTTAGAACATGGCAACACCTGATCATTGACCCTGTCCCCATCACCAGGGGTCTCACAAAAAAACCTTCTTGAGGGCAGTTGGAGATTGGATAACAAATGCTGGCCTTGCCAGCAATCCCTTAAAATAATTTTTTAAAAATGTTATCATTGGAGCTCAATGCATGGTGTGTCTGGCTGAGGGATTCTGACTAATATTCTCCATGTCTCTCTCAGGAGTGCAACTGTTCAGAGCCAGAGTTATTCCAGCATCTATACAGCGAGTGAAAGGATCCCACTCCAGCTGAACTATTTGTCCTGCAGCTATCCTGTGAGAAACCACAGAAGACAGGTCAATGACCTGGGCAGCACAGTGGCATAGTGGTTAGAACTGCTGCCTCACAGTGCCAGTTCAATTCTGACCTCGGGTCATTGTTTGTGTGGAGTTTGCACATTCTCCCAGTGCAGCACTCCTTCAATAACGTTAGCCTAGATTTGTGCTCAAGTCTCTGAAATGGGACTTGAACTTATAACCTCCTGGCTTAGCGGTCAGAGAGCTCCCCACTGAACCATGACTGACACCCGCTGACAAACTTTAACGTCCGCTATCACATCTCTATTCAGCTATCGTTCACTCCTGGTGTGATAGGGAAAGAAACATTATTGGTTTCCAGGAATAGGGAAACTGTTGAGATATACATACCCTTTGATCAACCGGAGCCATTTCAGAGACTCCAATCACTTTCCTCTTCTCGCTTGCTTGCCATTGGTCATCACAATCGTACACCACTTCCGGGTTCACCGGGTCACGACAGAATGTGCAGATCCATTCACCACTAAACAGAACAAACAAACCAGTTCAGGGACAGATGAGACGCTTGCAATATTCACAACGTAGGCACAATAGATCAGTACAGGGTAGGGAAGTCCTTCAGCCCATCTTACCAAACATGCCTACCAGATCTCAATCATAGAACTGAATTACTGCTGGAATAGGCTGAGCAATTACGTGACACCTTTTGCAACTTCAGAACATCCCAAATCTGTCTCAAAGCATATCACTGCTGTAATGCAGTAAAGCTGGCAGCCAAGCTGAGCACAGCAAGATCCCACAAATAGCACTGAGATAAATGGCCAATTTTTTTTTGAGCAATGTTGATTGAGAGATTAGTGTTGGCAAAAGTACTGGGAAGAACTCCCCTAATCTCTGTTGAATTTACAATTCTTTGTTCAAGATCGCCATCAGTTTATAATAGGAGTGATTTTCAATTTTGTACCTTAATTTTTCACTGACGCTGCATCTCTTTTGCCACCTGTGGTAAATTATACATACTGAACCAATTAACTGACTCTAAACCACTTGAGCATTACTGGGTGTCAGGGTGGGTCTAATCACACTCGTCTCACACCTCTGGCTCCTTAGTTTAAAGCAGCCCAGGCTGAGGGCAGCAAAGACTTCTCTCATCTGATGACTGCTTCAAATTAACAAAACTGCTCTGAACTGAACAACCTCAGTGCGAGAGCAGGCTTGCAGAGTGAAATGTAGGAACTTGAAGATTAAAAGAGACCAAGTACCATCTAGATCACCTTCTCCCATTTTGATAGTCACATGTTGCAAATATAATGAAGTTATTATTTATTCTACAATGGACTTTGACATGAATCGAAGAAAAATCCAGCTTCAAAACAGATCCAAAATCAACTGTTCCTCCCAATCCTGCTGCACTTAACCATGTCTCAAATTACCTTTACTGTGTCACAAAATATTTATGAGAAATCTCATTTGCATTTTAGGTTAATTGATTCCAGTTGCTATCTCCATCTCCCTCGTGAGCTCATTTTACAGACTGATGACTGGTGTGTGGAAACAGAGTGTGTGTGTGTCTAAGGACTGCGATCAAACACAGCCCAGCAAAGTGAGCTGAAGGATCTAGTGCTCAGAACAAATGCTCTAACTGTTTATTTCCATAGCACTAAACTTAACCAGACCAGCCACATAATGGATCAGGGAACACTGCAGTCAGTGACTCTCCTCCCATCAACAACTGCTGCCCACCTCCCAACCTCCAACAAAAGCCTGTCCACCATCTCCAAGGCACAAGTCAAGAGTGCTATGGAATACTCTCCACTTAGCTGGGAGAGAGTGCAGGAGGGCTAGGGAAAGAGTGCAGAGGATCCTCACCTTGGAAAGTTGAGGAGAGTCGGCACGTGGCAGACGAGGTGAAAGACTTTGGGGCACTTCTCACAACACAGCAAGTCGCCCCCATTCTGACAGACGGCGCACCAGTCCTCATTGGGATCATCCTCTTTCCCGTTGTCTCCCGCAGCCCGCGTGGGCTTGTGTGTGGCCCCAGAGGACTGGGACCGCCCGTCCTGGGCATCTGCGATATTGGAGGAGGGGGATGCCGTGCTGTCTGGTGGGTCCGCTTTGATCATGCCATCTCGGTGTCCGACCATCTGCCCATCCGTCACCAACTTACCGGGCGGGAGAGAGGCATTGTTATTCTGTTGGTTCGTTAGCTACAGGAGACAGAGAGAGAGAGAAAGAACAGCAGGTGTCATCACAATGGAACAAAAAGAATTGGATAAAGGCTCATTTCCACAGATGCTGGAATCTGAAACCAAAAGAGAAAATGCTGGAAAATCTGAGCAGGTCTGGCAGCCTCTGTAAGGAGAGAAAAGAGCTGACGTATGATGGAGCTCATCAAGTCCAGATGAGCCTTTGTCAAAAAAGTATTCAGAGCTGAAGCTAATGTCACACAGAGAGACTAAGGACTTCCTGGGACCAGCACATTCTAGATCATGCTGACAGTTCCTAATAGCGCATACCATGAGGTTAATTCCTCATTGTCCTCTCCTTTACAAAGCTGGATTGCACAGGTTTCTGGAGCAGGTTCCCATCGAGTCCCAAAAGGTAATAAATGGCAGAAGCACCCCATCTCAAAAACTAAGTTTTAAATAAAGCAGTTACTTGCAGACTTGGTGAATTGAGTAACAAGAAATTAGAGGAACACTGGCTTAGGCATAAGCCATTTATTCTGACACTCAATAAGTACATGAGAAATGTTAAAGGCATCTGTGGGAGCCATGTATTGGTCCCCTAATAATAACGGCATGGTAAGTGGAACATAAAGAAAGAAATAATGAGAGCTCGTCAGAAATGCATGGTGATAATCATTAATTTACTTATAGACTGAATAAGTTTCATGGACAAAGGTGGCCTATATGAGTTCATTGAATATTTTCACAATAGGTTTTGAGAACAGTGTGTTCTGGAGCCAACCAGAGAGAAGGTTTTACATGATCTGGCATTGTGCAATGAGACAAGAGTAATTAATGATCTCTTAATGAAGACACCCCTAATTAGTTGCAACCATAATTTGATTGAATCTTACATTCAGTTTGAAGGAGAGAGGAGTTGATTTGAGACTAAATAAAGACAATTATAAGGCCACGAAAACTGAACTGGTCGACATGAATTGGCAAATTAGATTAAGGGATAAGTCAATAGAAATGCCGTGATGATATTTCCAAACACAAAGAGTAGATACATTCCTAGCGGCCCACCATCTATGATTAACTAGAAATGTTAATAGTATCAAACATAAAAAAAAGCATTTCATTATGCAAAAACAGGAGGCAGGTCAAAAGATTGTACAGAATATAAGCAGCAGCAAAAATTGATAAGGAGGGAAAAAAATTAGAGTGCAAGAGACAGCTAGCCAAAATAGATAAAAACAATCTTTACAAATATTTAAAAGCATTGGTACTATAAAAAGCAAGTTTGGAGAACTGAGAAGCAAGTGGGCAAAGATCTGTCAAATAGAGTATAATGTGAGCAAATGTGAAACTGTCCATTTTGACAGAAGAATTAAAAAGCAGTTTCTTAATCTAAGTTATTTAATGAGAGTTTGCAAAGCTCTGATGTGCAGAAGGATCTGGGTGTCCTAGTATATTAATTATAAAAGGCTAGATACAGCAATTAATTAGGAAACCCCATGGTTTTAACCTGGAACGGTTGAATTGTCTTACGAGGAAATTTTGGTCAGGTTAGGCATGTATCTGCTGGAGTTTAGAAGACTTAAAAGCAACTTGATTGAAACCTATTAGATCCTGAGGGGCTTGAGAAGGTGGGTGTGGAGAGGATGTTCCCTCTTGTGGGAGAATCTAGAGCCAGGAGTCACTGTTTAAAACTAAGGGCTCGCCCATTTAAAAAGGAGATGAGATGAAATGTGTCACAAGTCTTTGGAACTCTCTTCCTAACAAAATGGTGGAAGTGTTTAAATATTTTTAAGGCAGAAGCGCATGTTGAGCAAGCGAGTGGTAGGTTATCAGGGATAGGAAGGGTGCAGGTTCAAGGTTACTATCAGAACGGTCATGATTTTATTAAATGACGAAACAGGTTTAAGGAGCCAAACAGCCTACTTCTGCATTTTTCATATGTTTGTACCATGGCTCAGAGTGTGGTCTCAGCTCCATTTTCTCTCTACGATGCTTGATTCCCTTCTCTATCAAAGCTTATTGAAATTCTAATCGAAAATCCATGGGTTCCTTCCCTATGTCCTAATTGAGAAAAGATTATGCAGAAATATTGTTGACCAATTTTCACAGGAAGATAATTGGCTTGGGAGCAGCTGGCAATCCCCGTGTGGCACTCATTTGCACTTTCCCACAATTTCTGAAGCAGTGACAAACGAGTCAGGTTTCTACTTGGTTTGTAATTATTTACCCTGAAATTCAGCTAATACTACCTCAGTCCACCATCTGACTAAGGCCTGGTGAGAGTGGTGTAGCGCAGCAGCCTCCTGCAGTATTATGGTTTAGGGTAGCTCAATGGTAAACTTTTTCATAGCACTAGCGGCCATAAAGCGAGTATGTTCAAAGCTCCAGTCACTGAGGGGTCAGGGCAAAAATAAGTGCATAACTTCAATGAGCAGTACTGAGTGGGGAATAGTTTAGTTAAGTGCCCCATGTGGTATCAGAGGAGGACAATACAATAGTTATGCAGAAACTAGAAGTGGTTTTAATTCTCCTAATGTTTAATACTGTTTTGGCAGTCAGAACAATCCAAAGTTTGCTAATTAAGTCACATTTTCTGGATGGTTCACAGTCAAGTGCGGTTATCTAGCAGAAGATTGAATTTCCCAGATAATTGCCTTGCAATCCTTACCTGGAAAACTCAGGGAATGGGGGAGGGTGAGCCATTGGATCTTTGGAGTGGTTCCCCACCTTATTTACTATAGGCCCTGCCTATTGAGGGGTATCTAGTATGCAGCAGAACTTTTCTGGTAATGTCATACAGCACACAAAGCAAGAGAAAACACCAAAGTCCCTTTAAAACATATACACAATCCCCAAGTGGGAATATAATGATTAAGGTTACTCCATCATCACTTGTCAAAGTTCGGGAGCAACACTGATATCACATCCATATGTAAGTGGACACATAGTGCAGTGGTTCAAGAAGGTTCCCTCCTCAGAGGCAACCGTTGTGGCAAAAAGTGCAGACCTTAACAATGATGTTTATATTCTGAGAATGAACAATAAAAGTCAATAAATAAAAGCCAATTCTTGAAGATCTCTCAGTAAGTCATCCCTCACAGTGTGTGAGCATTGACTTTTGCTACAAGTCATAAAATTGCTCGTGTCAGCTTTGAGTTGACCGATAAATGTAATTCTACCAGTGGGCCGGGAGGCACAACTAGTACAATTATTTATAGATGAAGATCCAATCAAACAAAATAAACATTATAAATTTGAACTGTGCAATTATTTGTGCCAACCAGACACTTGCGGCTGGTGATGGATACACCCAGCCTGTTACATCAATGAGGAGCCTGAAGCAAAGAGTCATGACTCCTGAGTGAAAACATCTCCAATCCGAGAACAGTCGCTGAAGTAAAGGAGTGAGTATTGGTTCGTCAATCCCATGTACCATGAAAGCCAATAGATTACAATAGAACTGGAAGTCTGAGATACAGAAGAAGTTACAACAACAAATATTTTTTCTGAAAGTAGGTTTGAATTTTGAAATTGTGCAGTATTAATGGAGAAAAAGGAAATAACTTGAATTGATAGTGGATTGCAGCATATAAATCAACTTTTAAAGCTTCAAACAATCCTTCCATAAAGAGGGGTTAACTTGTTTCAGTTTACTTAGTGTCACAAGTAGGCTTACATTAACACTGCAATGAAGTTACTGTACAAATCCCCTAGTTGCCACACTCTAGTGCCTGTTCGGGTACACTGAGAAAGAATTTAGTGCAACCAATGCACCTAATAAACACATCTTTTGGGCTATGGGAGGAAATTGGACCACTCAGAAGAAACCCACACAGACATGAGGAGAATATACAAACACCACACGGACAGTGACCCAAGCCGGGAATCGAGCCCGGATCGCTAGTGCTAACCGTGCCACCCTTTTACACTGAGTATAAACTGGGAACTGTCTGTGAGGCTGACCACCATTTTGAAATGTGGAAGAAAAACATTCCATCGATAATGTTAATTAAATCATGACGGCACGAGGACATTAATCACACATTATCAATCCACAATTCCACTTCATCCCAATGTTGCACATAAACTCATGGTTTTACATTTAATAATTACCATAGGCTTAAATTTTGTTCCATCATCCACGTAGGCTTTTACCAATGTGAATCTTTTTTTTTTAAGAGCAACACAGCACGGGAAACAGGCCCTTCAGCCCAACGAGCCCGCGCCGCCGTCATAACTATATAGTAGCAATTCCATTATCCTATTATAGTTTAGGTTGTCTACTCTTGACCTACGGTTT
This sequence comes from Sphyrna mokarran, assembly GCA_024679065.1. Taxonomy (NCBI): domain Eukaryota; kingdom Metazoa; phylum Chordata; class Chondrichthyes; order Carcharhiniformes; family Carcharhinidae; genus Sphyrna; species Sphyrna mokarran. Next base: position 53,392,871 of record JAGIQG010000008.1, on the reverse strand, counting down.
TCATTAGAGTGGAAAGAATTGAAACTGTTCTACAGTTCTGTTCAGATTTTGGTCTCCCTATTGTGATCGTCACATGACTGCAATAATTGAGCTCTAGACTAATCACATCAATCAGTTTACAACAGTGTCAGACAGGAGATAAACACCAGCATTTGAGAGCTTTCTGAATAATTTCCTATTCCTACAATTAACTCTTGGATTCTGTCAGAAAATCTATACAAGTGTTGGAATATTAAGCTTTTGGATAAACTCTACATTAATGGATTAGTACAAACGCTCAAACTAACCTCACATGTATCTGCAACTTCCTCCCCAGGTTCTTGCTTCACCACAATAATGGGGAAATCACAGAGGTCATCCTCCAAAATGGCCTCCTGCTTGATTTTAATAGCTTCCAACCGAACGACCGGGGTCATCTGCTGAGACTCGGGCCTCGACAGCCTGCTTGATGAGGTGCAACTGAAATAGTACGAGGAGAGAGACAGAGAGAGAATAAAGAACAAAGAACAATACAGCACAGGAACAGGCCCTCCAGGCCTGCGCGATCATGATGCCCGTCTGAACTAAAACTTAGAGTCTGTATCCTTCCATTTTCATCCCATTCATGTACTCGTCTGGATGCTCCCTAAATGCCACTCGTACCTATTTTCACCACCTCCCTGGGCAGCACATTGCAGACATTCACTACTCTTTGTGTAAAAAAAAACTTGCCTCGCACATCTCCTCTAAACTTTTTCCTAGGCACCTTAAACTTATGTCCCCTAGTACTTGACTTCTCTACCCTACGAAAGAGTATCTGATTAGCCACTCTGTCCATGCCACTCAATCTTGTACACCTTTATCAGGATGCCCCTCAACCTCCGTTCATTCAATCGTTGAATCTACAGTGCAGGAGGAGGCCTTTTGGCCCATTGAGTCTGCACTGATCACAATCCCAATCAGGCCACATCCCCATAACCCCATGCATTTACCCTACATAATCCTCCTGACACTAAGAGGCAGTTTAGCACGTCTAATCTACCTAACCTGCACATCTTTGACTGTGTTGAGAGACTATAAGGAAACAAGGAGATTGGTGCACTACAAAGGAAATGTTCATTTATAGACAGATCAGCAAGGCCTCACTCACCTCCCTCTGCTGCCAGTGCTGGAGGTGCTGGAAGTGCGTCCTGGGACATGAACACTGGTGACAGTCACTGAACCTAGGAAGTAAGAGAAAATAGATCAAAACATTGAACTCAACCCAAATAAACCCTTGCTGCAATCAGCACAGGGGCTCACGATCAGTATAGCACGTGATGTCAACCTTCTCGACTGTGAGGGGATCACAGTCCAGCCTAGTCCTAATCCTCCCATAATGTTCAGCACTGTGCTATGGGCCAGATCCCCAAATAACTTCCATTCAATACATCAGAATGCTCCATGGTAACAGACAAAGGGGAGTTTGTCATCCCATCTGTCTGAGCTCTCTCAGATCCCAAAATATATCTAATCACATGTTAATTCCAGGAGGAGTTGCTGACATCCATGACCAGGCGCTGCTCAGCTCACAGGCAGAAGCCCATCAATGGTGCAGATGTCTCTGCCAGAGCTCACCCTCGTAACAATTGAAAAGTCAACAAAGAGATGAGTGGGGTAGCACAACGCTTATTGCGATTGCAACAATTGGCACGGTGTCACAGTGGTTAGCACTGTTGCCTTACAGTGCTAGGGATCTAGGTTCAATTCCCAGCTTGGGTCACTGTTTGTGGAATTCGCACATTCTCCCCATGTCTGCATAGGTTTCTTCCAGGTGCTCTAGTTTCCTCACAGTCCAAAGATGCGTGGGTTAGGTACATTGGCTGTGCTAAATTGCCCCTTGGTGTCAGGGGGATTAACTCGGGTAAATGTATGGAGTTATGAGGACGGGACCTGTGTGGAATTGTGGTTGGTGCAAACTCAATGGGCCAAATGGCCTCTTTCTGCATTATAGATTCTACAATTCTATGAACAATTGTATCAGGGGTCAGTGACTCTCAGAGCTTTCTTCCAAAAACATAAATATCCTTTCATTTAGAAATACATTTCCATAGAAATATGCAATTCCAAATTGCTGTTACATCAAAAGCTCATCTATCAGTTCCAGCCGCACGAAGGGCAGAAGTTCTAATGGGACCCCATATTAGTGATTAATAATTCTCTCTATTTCAAGAGTACCTCACGTTGGTGAGAAGATCAAAAACTCGTGGCACCGAGTTACCTGTATGCCCAGGAGAGGGGACAGAAGGGCCAGGAGAAGGGTTGGTGCTAGTTGCTGATGGTCTTGATGCCATGCCGTTGCTATTCCTCTCTCTGTTCAACAAGCTTTCCAGCAATACTGACCCTGCATCATCCAGCTACAGTTTGAAAAAGAGAAAAAGCACTATTCAAAATGCTCATTTTTAAATATGATGACATTATTCAACAGTTAAATAGAGTTAGTGCCTCAACTTGGTTGTTGGTGCTCCATGGTAACGGGAGACATGCAAGAAAAACCAGAAAAGGTCATTCTCCAATCAACACACAAAAGCAGATCATCTGGTCATTTATCACATTGCAGTTAGGAGGAGTTTGCTGTGTGGAAATTGGCTGTCATATTACTACAATAATTCCACTTCAAAAGTAATTCATAAGGATGTCAAGCATTTTGCAACTGAGGTCACGAAAGACACTGTATAAATGCAAGTATAGTTTTTTTCTTTCTTCAGTATTCTCCATTTTAATACAGTGAAGGTGATTTGGCCTCTAGGTTTTCAGGGCAGACTCTTCAGAATGCTCGAAAGGGCAGTTGGAAGCATGTCTCTTCCTCAGGATCATTCTCCTACTCAATTTCACTTCTAGTACATGCCAGGCCTGCTTAGAAAGCAAAACATGCTCTTCCTTTAATACTAAATTGCAAGCCTGAAATATTGCTCCAACCTTTTTATCCGTATGTGGATATATGCAGTGAACATGTGCAAACAGACATTCCTGAAAAACAATGCAAGTTATCAGAGCGTGTCAGTAAATGGAAGAAATACAAACTGTACCATGAAACCATAAACATTTAAAATAGAGACTATAGAGAGCCTTCAATGTTCTACATCTAATGACATTATAGGACACAGGACTATGTGCAAAACAAAGCAAGTGTTGCAGGGTGGGGGTGGGGTGTGGCTTTGTGGATTGGACATGTTCTTTCCTCAATCTTTTTATTGTTGGTCTGACTGCATGCGTGATCCTGTAGCAGAGATAGATGCTGCTATCGATGCTAAGCGAATTACACCTTTGACCTCACTTTGATCTCCATTCAGCAGACTGGACCCCAAACGTATTTCCCACCTCTGGTCCAGTGACATCACCGACCTGCCCCAGAGAGCTAGGACCAGCTGGCTTGGGAATTGGAGGAACCCGATACTTGGAATTCATTGAACCCCTTTCCTCCCTCATGCTCCATGGGCACAATTGCATGCACTAATGGCTTCCAGTCAGTACCTGTTTACACTGGCTGAGTGGAATTATTCTTCCCCTGCCTCAGCTGAGAGTTGTGTGAACATGTGTCTGAGTGTGTGTGTGTGTGTGTGCATGGTCGCTCACACTCTACTGTTTATAAAATGAGTGTTTAAGTGAGGGGGGGGGCAGGAAAATTCATGAGCAAAGTTATTGCTAATAGGACAAAAGAGACAGTAGCAACATGTATACAAAATTGGTTGAATGATTGGAAATAGAGAGCAATGGTTAATGGATATTTTTTCAGGCTGGAGGAAGTTTTATAGTGGAGTTTCCTAGGAGCTGGGACTGGGACCCTGGCTTCTCCTGATAGACTTGGTGTACAGAGAGCAATTTCAAAATTTGCAGATGGTACAAAACTTGGGATAGTGACCAACCTCAAAAGCAGCGCACAGTTAGCACCCACAGCTGCCTCACAGTACCAAGGATCCAGGTTCAATTTCAGCTGTGGGTCTTTGTGAAGTTTGCACATTCTCCCCATATCTCCATGGGTTTCCTCCGGGTTCTCCAGTTTCCTCCCACAGACCAAAGATGTGCAGATTAGATGAATTGGCCATGATAAATGTACAGGGTTATGGGGATAAGGCGAAGGTGTGGGTGTGGGTAGGACCTGTTTTAGATAGTTGGTACAAATAGCCAATTTTGCATTGTGGGGTTTCTATTATTTCTCTGTAGAAGATGCTAGTTAGACCTTAGCTCGAATATTTTGCACAGTTCTGGGCACCGCATTTACAGAAGGATGGAGAAACTGCAGATGAGGTTTGCAAAAATGGTCCCAGGGATGTGAAACTTCAATTAGATAGGAGACGTTGGGACTCTTCCTTGGAGAAAAGGCGGCTGAGGTAAGGATTTGATAGAATTATTCAAAATTGAGAAGGGCTTCGACAGCATAGATCTTGAAAGGACACTAAGAAGAGAGCACAGATTTAACTGAATTGGCAAAAGAAGCAAAAGGAAAACGAAGAAAAAAATCTTCTCACACAGCAAGTGATTACGGTCTGGAATGTACTGCCTGTGACTGTGATGGATGCAGGTTCAATCAAGGCTTCAAGGAGACGGTTATTTGAAAAGAAGAAATATTATTGGTGATCGGGAAAATAGCATAAGATAAAATGCCCAGAGAGCCGGTGCAGACACAGAGGCCCAAATGGCCTCTTTCTGCACTGTGCCAAATGTGCTATTTTCTGTTAGTTACTACATTACACAATCAATATGACAGAGATCAAAACTATTTGGCATCCAGCAACATCTCAAGACCATGAGATGGGTCATAGTTAATTGTGTGGGGACAGTGATGGTGTTCAAGACACAAGATGAATGTCCTTCTTTCCTTCCCACTGTGCCTTGGAATCAGTAACATCCACCTGACCCAATGGGGCAGGCAAACAGAGTTTAGATGTCTCATTTCCAACAATAAAGCACACTGGAGTACTGGAGCAATGTGGCAAGGTTAGTAGGTCAAGTCACTGGCAGTCTGGTCTAAAATCAGGAGTGGGTATGGAAAGCTTCTTCTGTATTTGCAGTGGATTCAGCTGACACCCTTCCATGAACTAGAAGCCATCTCCCTTCAGATGGGCTGGTATCTTGTATTTAGCAATGTAACAAACAGCAAAGTTTTTCTCAAATTCATTCACCCATCCTAACCCCCACCCCACCCCGCCTCACATGTTCCAAACTGCACCTTCGCAAAGGGTTGGCTCAACCTGTCCCTTTTGTGTTCCGATGTGTTCATTTTTACCTGAATTTGAGGAATACCAGGAAGGTAGGAGAGATGCTCAGGGTTGGTAACGGATGGGAGCAGCTCAGTCATTGAAATCGGGTTATTGGAGGCAAATCCGCCACTTGCAGTCACAAAGAGCTGGGAAGGATAAGAGGGGGTTGTAGTGCTGGCTACTGGGAAAGCCCTCGAGTTTCCTGGATTGTAGTGCTGAGGAAAATGGGGGCAGAAAAGGCAACAGTAAAATGTACAGTGACGGCCTCAAGTTACCAATTCACAGACTGACATGTTTCGGTTGTGCTCAGCGTATCTCTTGCGTCATGCCTCAAACTCGCTACCTCAACAAACTCCCGTAAAGTACGGAGGGCAGGCTGCATTGCCAGAGCTGCTGCTTGTCAGATGAGGCTCCATCTGCCTGTCCAATTGGTTCAGGTGGAGGCTAAAAATCCAATGGTGCTGTGCGAAGATAGCTAGGAGTTCTGACAACATTCTTCTCATCCAACATATCAACCACAACCCAACCATCTCATTTGTGGGATGCTGATGTACACAAAATGTTTGCTACATTGGACATTTTAACCAGTCTTTGCACATCCAAAATAATTCATCCTTTCAGAAGTATTATCAGACATTCAGTCATGCAAATTCTCATCTATTAATGGGAAAAGTAGCACTAAATAACATATGCTGAACACAAAAGTATGGTCCATGAGGAGAAATTGTCTTTTAGGCAACCCAATCACTTTAAATCATTGTATCCTCACTCTTCCCTTCACTAAATATATCTCACTTCCACCGCAATCCAAGGGGCCAATGACCACAGTGATTCTAGTTACTCGGTTGATCAGGTAGACAATGCAGAAATTTGGATGGTTTGGGGGTGAGGGAAGTGGATCATTCCAAATGGGTTTCACCTGCATCCTGTTAATTGGATGCAAAACAGTTTCACGTGGGAATGGTGAGCCATCACGACAGGTAGAAGCACACATTCCTACCACCATTTCATACAAGCGGGAAACCAATTTGTTAGCTACCATCCTCCACACACCTACCATTACACCCATCACTGATGGGACTGGAAAATCCCAGCCAAAGTCTTTTGCTATGTTTCTTTAATACATTTCCTGTTAAAAAGGTTCCTCTGGCCCTGCTTCATCTATTAAAAGATATGCCCATCTTTTTGACTCTTCCACTTGTGGACAATATTTTAGCTCATGCATGCTACTGAAGATAGAATTTTGAGATGGATAGCGAGCTTCAATACAATTCCAGATCAGAATCAAACCATTAAAACTTCGTTAGAAAACCTGCATAAGATATAATGGGATCCATTCACCATTCTATCCAAATTCCCAATACAGCAAAAATAACTTGCATTTATATAGTGCCTTTAACATAATAAAAACACTTCCCAGCATTGTAACCAGACAAAAATTGATACCGTGACTTAGAAGAAGACATTAGATGGCAAACATTTAGCCATAGCTTTAAGAGCATCTGAAGAGAGGATATGGAGAGGCCACAAGGTTTAGGGAGGGAATTCCAACATTTAAGGCCTAGGCATCTGAAGGCGCAGCAATCAATGGAATGACAAAGGAAGTGGGGAATGTAGTGATGCCACTCGTCTGTCTTGTGCCACCCTCACACATCTACCGTAGCTCACCTGCAACCTCTCGCTGAAGTCTGTCATCCAACTACACCCAGGTCAACAAGTCTTTCTGCTGCCTCCACTTTACGGTCTAGAAGACATCACTGTTCCTTTTCAGCTCTGATCAAATGGCCAAAACACTGATTTTCTATTCTGGATGTTACTTTTTAAAGTTCTTTTTCATCTTGCAATTTCTGGCATCGCTTCATTTGTCTTATGATCTGTATACAGAATTTTTAGTAAATGTCATAGTTTCTATATTCCAAAGGCCTTTGTTTTCTTCCTCTGGTCTTTATTTGTGGTCCAGGTTTCTAAGGCGAATTGGAAAGTGGATTGAATACAGCATCTTATGAGTTTTGCCCCTTGACAACAGCTCGAGTTCTTTTGATGTGAGCACATCCTTCATCTTTACAAAATTATTTTTGGCAATCTCTATCCTTCTCCTCAGTTCTGCATCACATCTGCCATCCTCTGTTATCATTTATCCTTAACAGACAAATTTATCTATTTGTTCTAGAATGACACATCCACTTCAAAAGCTTCACTTTAGTTTCTTCTCATGTATTTTTTCTGACATTGTTTTTGTCTTTTCGGTGTTCATATTCAATCAATTTTATCTAAATCTACTACCTTATGCAGGGCTTTTTTTGATTCTGCAATTAGCGCAATGTCATTAATGTATAAGTTTGTTTGTTACATTCTGGTCTCCAATTTCAACCCCTGTGTATATATCTAATTTGTTTGGTGTACAGATTGCATAATTTTGCTGACAGTACACACACCTTATTCTGTACTTCTCTACACTGGACCTATCTGATTGTCCATCCCTTAGCCCAATGCTACTGTTTGGTCTAATATAGTCATTAGATAAATCTCAGATCTTTACTGTTAATGTCACATTTTAGCAATACAAATATTAACATTTGTGATAAACATGGTCAAACGCTATTTCATTACCTATGAAGTATGTGTAAGTGTTCTTGTTTACTTGTAGATATTTAAAGAACAAAGAACAAAACAGCACGGGAAACAGGCCCTTCGGCCCAACAAGTCCACGCCGCCACCCCCATGTTCCCACCTCTACCCGCGATCCCTGTCCAGGTTTATAGATCTATGGATTAAAAACCAAATTTGAGACAATTTAGGGAGAATTTGTTTTGCCAATTAGCCCAAGAGCACATCTTTGGGATGTGGGAGGAAACCGGAGCACCTGGAGAAAACCTATGCAAGCACGGGGAGAATGCGCAAACTCCCACAGACACAGGCCCAAATCCATGTATCTGCACAGCACAGCAATAGTCACTGCACTGTCGTGTTGCCCATCAAATGGTCCAGGTCAAGCGTACACTAACGACACGAAGCACCAGGACACTCTCGAAAAAAATCCAAGAGCAGCCCTCTCACGACCCACCGCGTGCACGTCCCTTGTTAGACAACAAGGTGGACCAAAGCACCTGTAGGATAAAAACAAGTACATCGATATCATCATCTATTTACACACTTCCCAGGGACTCCCAAGGCTCATGATCCCTATTTTAAATCAGTTTTCTATACCCGTCCCTTCCCATTCTGTTCATGTGCCCATCTAAGTATTTCTTAAATAACTCCAGAGTACCTGCCTCCACCACTTTACTTGGCAGCACATTCCATACCCCCACCACTTGTTTGCAGGTTGAATATTCCCTCTCTTCTTCCCACTCCAAATCTAAATACACACTGCATCTCACTAATTTCTACTTCAAATGTGTTCTTATGTCTTTCCATAATGATTTTCAAGATCACTTTAATGTGATGACTTATTAATTTATAATTCTAAAATGATTGCACTCAATTATTTTAGATTTCTCAGGTATTTAATGAATAACAAATATCCCAAATCACTTCAGATTTATCTTTTGGTAGATGTTACTTACCTATGCCTGGATTTTTTTCCTATATTCATCCATTTCAAAGTAGTTTTTATATCTCATCCATTGTTGTATTTACATCTTGAGACCTACCGAGATGTGGATCATCGTACAATTCATTTATACATTCTAGCCATCTTTTTGCTATCATATCCCATTCAAACAATATTTCATCAGCTTTGGTTTAATATTATTCCTTCTTTTCTATCTGTTAAAAGATTTTTGGTGCATAACTCTCATTTTGTGACTTCTTTCCACCTCCAGTATTTCATCACACATCTCATTATACCATTTCTCTCAACTTGCCACTCAATAATTCATTAGCTTCTTCTCTATTTCTTCCTAATAATTTCTTTCCCCTGTCAACATTTCTGTTCATCTGTTATCCACTCCCCAAGGGTTGGGATCTACTATTCAACCCACCATGAAGGTGGCCGACCATTGACTGGTGGAGAGGCCTTCTGCTCCCACTATTGTCAATAGGGCTTCCTGCTGAATGTGCCCTTTGCCATCGGAATGCCACAGCGGCATATGCCATCGGACTGGAAGACCAGGACCAGAAGATCTTCCAAGCATGAACCATTGGAAAGTTCCAGCTCTTGTCTTTTTTCCCTTTCTGTTTTGGGAATATTTCCTTTGCACTTTTTGTGTATTCATGTTTTCCTATTTAATTTCTATTTTCTGTTCTGAGACCTTGTTTCAATTCCTTACTCCTGAAACATCAATACTTGTTTTTTTGTACTTTTAAAAAGATTGGCCTCTCTGATGTTCTCATTCTTTGACATGTCCAAGTGACAGCACATTGGAGGAAGGCCAAATTTTCAGAGGATTATACAGTTGGAAAAGGTTGGACAGGAAGCAAGGGAGGGACAAGGCCATGGTGAAGGTGCTCACTCTCAATGCTCAAAGGTCCACACTAGCACCTAGCCCAAAGTTAGTTCCTCACAGCTAATATAATCCCACTGTCCACATGGCTTGCTAATTGCTTTGAAGAAAGTAATATCCATTGCCATCTGTTAAATCCTTTATGGAATTTTCAAGCATTTTATGATGAGTCAAGTCAATTTTAACTTGACTCTGATCATCTCAGTTGATATCTTGCTACCTTTCAGATTGATAGCCTATTATTCTCCATGGAGTCCAGTAATCCACCCCACAGAACCATCTGAAACACACCGATCATCCCATCAGGTCTTCTTTCCCTGTCTGAGCTAATAGAACTGAAAAAAAAAATCATTGTTCTATGTAGACTCTAACCAGGATCCGATCGTACAATCTTGTAATTGTAAAAGATCTGAGCTTAGTTTGTAATTCATATAGTTAGAATATTGCAGGTTTAATCCCACACCAGGGATGATTACCTCATCGAGACTGTCACTTGACAGCAATAGAGAGGGTGCAGTACTGTGGTTGTAGATGTTTCTTGTGAACATCACTATTCCAAGGACAACAAAAAAGTCTGCCCTCACACCTGCCTTCTCAACCCCCCTTCTCCCCACTGTCCTCATTCTGTATCCAACATTCTTCTCTCAAACAGCAGCACCAAGGACAATGATAAATTTGTCACTGCTGTTTCTGGAACCTCATTTAGCAAAAAAAAAACAAGCCACTTGCAGGGTCTTGAAAAGTTTCCAACTTTTTCTTTGGAAGTATTACATAAAGTAAGAGATTGAATTTTACATTCCGTGTGAGAGAGAGAAGTGTGGGTCCAAGACGAGTATTTTAAACTTAAATCAGGGTAATTATAAATGCATGGAAACAAAGCTAGCTAAAGTGAGCTGTCAAATTAAGGGATAGATCAATAGCAATGCACTATTTAATATTTATAATATTTAAGGGTTAATTTCAGAATACATAGATTACATAGATTCAAATAAGAAAGAAAAACATGCATGCTTAACTAAAAAAATCATAGAAAGTAACAAGCTTAAAGAAAAAGCATATAATTGCCCAAAAATAGACAGCAGGTGAGAAAATTGAACAGAATATAAAAAACAGCAAAGAATCATCAAAAGATTGGTAAGAAAAATTAGACTACAAAAGGAAACTAGCTAGATATATAAAAAATGGCAGTAGATATTAACAAACTACAGCAAACAGTCCCACTGCTGGTGATGTCACTTCATCATCCACACTGCCAGCCTGTCAGAGAACAACTCTGCCACCAACAAAGTGGCAGAGTGAACTTAGCACATTGGGTTTATCTCACTTTATGCACACGTGCCATAAGTGTACACTTCTGCCCCTAGCCCTTCTGTCCCTTGTTCCTTCCACACTACTACTACTGCCCATTCTTTAAAACTGACAGGAGCCACTCTGGGTTACAGGCAGAAACTGAGTGACAATACCGTGGTAACAATTAACAATCAGTGGCAGGACAATGTCAGGACAACAATTCAAAGCAGATGTAAGCGACACTTGGGTCTTACTTGTGAACGCAAGTGCCACTGGCAAGGTTGTAATTTATTGCCCCTCTTAAGCTATCCCAAGAAACTAGCTTCTTCAACCACTGCAGTCAATGTGGTGACAGTGTTCTTATCGCAGTTTGATATAACCCAATAGCATTTCAGGGGGTAGTTAAGAGTGAATGAAGTTGGTTTGGGGCTGGAGACACACGATTCAATGTGAACCAGTGGAGTTTTACATTCTGAGGTGCCAGCCTCTCAGTTACAGATTTTACAAACTGAATCCATTCTTCAACTGCCATGAACACTTGTGTTATTAACCCAGATCACTGGATTGCTAGTCTGACAACTTGACCTTAACTCCAACATAACCCTGCAAGAAAACCCAAAACTACCTTGGATTCTACCCCGGATTCTCTGGAGGGGCATTCAAATGTCTCCGAAAGCAACAAAACAATTCCCGATACAAGAGTGCCACTTCCAGATTCGCCCTTATCCCAACCCCGCACCTTTTCTGAGGCTTCTTCTCCTGGCTGTCATGTCTTACCTGTCTCATGAGTGGGCTCGTCGCCATGTGGTGCTGTGTGTGCTGTGCCCCACTGTGTGGCTGGGGGACAGTCATCCTGATTGTGTTGGGAACCATTCGCATCTGCTGGGCTGCTGGAGGTGGTACGTTTGGATTGCTCCTCTGTAGGCTCTGCAGGCTGATAAGGCGAGGGGGCTGCAGGGACTGAGCATAAAGGAAAATGCACAAGTTTCAGCAGTGTTTGCCCTGCACATTCAAAGTACAATCCCCACCACTTAAAAGAATCCATATTTCAAATCATTCTCCATTGGTACGGACATCAATTTCATTTGTGCTATTCATTCCAGGCAGAAATAACTGAACTTATATGTTCCACAAGGTGCGCCAAAGGGCACGATTAAAGCAAAATATCTTCTGTGTTCTATTTGCTTCTCAATCATATTTTCTACCTGATACCCAACATAACGTGCTTTTACTTCCTTATCTTAATTTCTATCTCCATTTTCATCCAGCGTAAGCAGGTAGTCCAGGTGAGGTGCACAACCTGTGTCAGCTGAAGTTGGCAATTCTTTCCCTTGCTGTTGAAGGCACCCTGAGGCAGCATCTAACTGTTCCTCTTCTGACACAACGACACAGTCAGACACTGAGTAAAGCTTTCTCTTCTCTACTCCAACATGATCATTTTGGCATTTTTCATTGTTGGACCGCTCGGACCGAGGTAGACACTTTATCCCAAACTAGGGACACTTAAAGTAATTAATTACAAACAACTGACTTCTGTTGAGTGACGACTAAAAGGTAATTTCCTGTGTCTGACCTACAACCATTAGAATCAACTAAATTCGTCATTTAAGACAAGACAACTTTTAAGTACGAGGGTCAATTTATGTATGAGGGTCTCTTTTAAGATTCAGCACCTAGTGGTGTGTGTACATATTGGGATGACAATCACACAGATTAACTGGAATCACTATTCAAAATGGAAAAGCACCATTTGGCACTAAGCGACCACCATCCAAGCCTATCTCTGATCCCAGCTTTCTAAGGTGACGTGCCTTGTCTTGTCGTTGTCACTCGGTTCCTGTGAAGATACACTCACCTGGTTGTTGGGTGATAGCGGCGGCTGCTGCTGCTGCTGGCCCATGTGCGGGCCTGGGGGTCTGGGTTGCTGGGCACCTGGCAGGATGGGTCTCATCTGGTGCATGCGCTGCTGAATTCTCTGAGCCATAACTTGCTGCTGCATGTGCTGCAAGCGAAGCTGGGCCAGGTTAATCTGTCCATGGACCTTAGCCGTGTTAGTGTCCTGGGCCTGCATGCTTGGTCCTGTGGCCATGTTAGGACCGCTGCCTGCTGCCACCGGCGCTGCAGGTGGATTCTTGTCCAAGACAAGGGAACCTGTTGGGAGTGGAGGAGAAAATAGCAGGAAAAGATTGATTTTAATTTCAGGTTAAAGCAGTTGCTCATGTTTCAATCATCTCAACCTTTTCCCTTCCCAGTGTGGAATGAAAAGACAGGAAGACACCAGCTACTAATTTTGTGATCCCATTTTAAGGCCATAAATGAGAAGGGAAATATATCAAAGTAACATGCAGGTAACAAGAACGTGGTGTTACATTAATAAAACTCCTTTCACATGAGAATATCCTGAAGCATTTTACAACTGTTTCTGCACTGTAGTGTCTGTGAGCAAATTATCCCTTATGACCAAAGATCTGTAGGTTAGGGGGATTAGTGGGATAAATATGGGCAGCCTGGGTGCATTGCACTGTCAGAGTGTTGGTAAGCCTTGATGGACCAAATGGCCTCCTTCTGCTCTGTAGGGATTCTGATTCTATGAACACAAAATGTCTGTTTCTTTGGGAGAAGGAAGCTCCACAACGTCTGCTAAACATTAAATGAAGTGTTTACGGCACCTGCAGCCAAAGATAGACTGGATCATAGAATCCCTTCATGCAGGAGGAGGTCATTCGGCCTATTTAACCTGTACTGACATCAACTTCACCTCGGCCCTATCTCCGTAATCCCACATATTTAACCTGCTAATCCTCCTGAGACCAAGAGGCAATTTAGCATGGCCAATCAACCTAACCTTCACATCTTCTGACTGTGGGAGAAACCCATACAGATACTGGGAGGAAGTGCAAACTCTACACAGATAGACAGTCACTCGGGCTGGAATCGAACCCAGGTCCTTGGTGCTGTGAGGCAGCAATGTTAATCACAGTTCAACCCCCTAAGAAGGGTTAGGACTGACTTCCTTGAAAAAGGCAGAGAGAAGATTTCATAGAGGAATTCTAATTCAGGAGGGATCTGGGCAGAAACAATTCCCACTTCTGAAAGGATTGAGAACGAGAGAGCACAGCTTTAGTGGTTGGCAAAAGAGATGGGAGAAAGGACTTCTGCAAGCAGTGAGTGGTTAGGGTCTGACATACTCTGCCTCAGACTGTAGTTGAAATAGATTCAAATGAGACATATAAAGGGGATCATACTGATATCCAAAAAAGGAAGAACGTTCAGGGTTATGTGGGGAATGGCACTAAGTTCGTTTGGAGAGCTGCTGCAGACACAATGGGGTGAATGGCCTCATTCTGCACTGTCATAATTGTGATCTTATCAGTTTTGAGGTTCTGATGGGTGAGAGAAGAATCCTTTGTGTCCAGTGTCTGCCTTTCCTCTGCACTCAACTACCATCTCAGATCATTTCCCAATACCTCTTGAGTCTGTGTCACTTCACTATCCTGTAGAAATAGTGCCCTCTATACCCAACTATCGACAGTGCAAGATAGTCTGCCCCCTCATGGGCATTAAAATTTGTACCCCATACTGAAAAAACACTTCTGCAAAATGGGGGGTGTCTAAGCAGAATAGAATGCTTGTCTATTTTACATCTCAAGCGAACTGATTTACACTAATTATCGGTGAAACTGACTAGACTCCAACATGAGAACAGTGGGGGATGGTGGGAAGGCAGAAAGTGGTACTTTAACCAGATTATTTCATTGTAAAAAAACGTCATTAAAATCGTGTGGCCCAGGTACGAGTTGCAGGATTAATCACTGGCTACATCAAAACCTACTGATTTTTTTTAAATTGACAAGCTTCTGAAGACCTTGTGTAGCAATGCAAAAGCCCAGGCATTTGGAATCACAAGCCACTTTGGTATCAAGCAGGTTTAATGCTGCTAATGTTTACTCCTGCATACTGAAATACATCCCTTCCTCAACCCTTTTCTTGCAAACTTACCCAAGTTGAGGACATTCTTTGCCCAGAAGGTGGGGTCGCAGTGAAATCGAACAGAACTGGTGGCAACTGGAGATGCGTCACATCGCGCTCGAAGAATGTACCTCAGCTGAAAGGTGATCTGCAATTGGAGGAGATGGGGTTGAGCATTGACAGGCCAGTGGGTTGGGGGGAAGGGTGAAGAAAAAAAGAGGGAGCAAAATATATTAACACCACAACAGAACTTGTTGTGGAACATGCGTATGCACAATTCCAAACTGTGCATTTCTCACGAGAGCGGAGGGATTCATCAAGAGCTGGAAACTACATGTTCAGTCATGGAGGGTCACCGACAGCTGTGGAGTCCAGAGTGCACGAGGCTCCCTCTGCTACCTCAGCTGGTTTCCCCTTCCATTTTTGCATTGAAGGTGAAGGACTTTGGTGCTGGGGAGTGGCATTCTTCCCAATCCACATTCTGGATCAGGCAAGGCAGTTATAGTTCCAAAGAGTTATTCTGCACTCAAAACATTAACTCGGTTTCTCTCTCCAAAGATGCTGCCAGACCTGCTGAGATACTTCTGGCATTTGTTGTTTTATTTAAGTAAAGCTCCCTCTACTCTATCCCAGCACTGTGACTCAGACCCAGTAAGGGAATTGCTTCTGCTTCTGCACTCAGCCTATTTTGCCGTGACTCTCTCCAGCTACCCTGTGGCCTCGTCCAGTGAGATTGCCTAAGACAAGGTTTCATGCCAGTTGGGTGCAGTATTTAGTGGTTCGCTACTGGACTTGTAAGAGGGCAGGGCTAATAATCCAGAGAAAATCACACATCGCAGTTTGAGAATCCCAATTTAATTTTATAAAACCTAGAAATGAAAAGCTGGTTTCACCAAGAGGGAAAATGAAACTGTCAGATTGTTGTTAACCACCCATAGGCTCACCTGTGCCCTTTGAAGTTTATTCACTATAGTTACAAGTAGGCTTACACTGCAATGAAGTTACCATGAAAATCCTCAGGGAAGGAACTCTGCAGTTCTGACCTACATGTCACCCGAATCCCATATTCTGCTAACAAGCAGGATCAACCTTCCCAGTGAATTATGGTGCTTCACCACCTTCTTAAAGGCAACTAGGGGCTGACAGTAAATGCAGTCTTACCAGCAATGTCCACATTGGAGAACAATTGTTAAAAAGGTGAGATGAGCCAAATTGGGAGCCAGCAGACTGAATGGACACCTGTCTCAGGAGTCTCAGCTGGGAGAGAGCTCGGGTCCAGAGATGAAACCCCTCTCCACAGCCCCCACCCAATTCACATCTCTTCCAGGAAATCAAACCTGTGTTAAAGTGACCCTTTTGACTAAGATCAAGCCCAAGATGGGGCGCAAAGTTTTTTCCTGTCAGCTTGGATCTTGTTCATGTAGGGACCTGAAGTGGATTCAATCTGAACTTGGTTCTTGGAACAAACAAGGAGTTGGGTTAAAGGGCTTGTCCTACCCACTCTGGGTGTTGGCTTTGTAACTTTAAAAATGGAGTAAAAATAGAATAACCTCAGTGCCTGGGGGTTAGAGAGAAAAACTCCACATAGAGTTCTGATTCCCAATGGTTAGGCAGTGACCTTCCCCTGGGTGCACACCAGGGGCTGGTGTCTGTGATCCTGGATACTTGGATCATCTTACCAGTCGCTTACTGTACAGCAGTGCGATGCTGCTTCTGTTAGAGATGGCCCACTTGGCAAAGTTCATGACATGCTCCACTTGTTTTGACACCCCAGAGATCTCGAGCTGCTGCTGAAGAAGTTTTGCTTGACGATCTTTGGTTACACTCTACAGGAAAAATGGAAGGGAAAAAAAACCCATCTTATTAATCACCTCGCCAGAGGCCTGATGTTCCCACGGAGACTACATGCTCTGTCTACTCAAAAGATTTATATTAAGAAAGATTTTCATTTATGTAGCATCTTTCATCATCTCAGGGCATGCCAAAGTATTTTATAATCAATGGAGTAATTTTGAACTGTAGTTCAAACCACAGCCAACTTGTGCACAGCAAGCTGGGGCAGCACAGTGATTAGCACTAGTGCCTCACAGCTCCAGGAATGTGGGTTCAATTCCAGCCTTGGATCACTGTCTGTGTGCAGTTTGCACATTCTCCCCGCATATGCATGGGTTTCCTCTGGGTGCTCCAATTTCCTCCCACAGTTCCCAAAGATGTGCGGGGTTAGGTTGCTTGGCCACACTAGATTGATCCTAGTGTCAGTAGATTACCAGGGTAAATATTTGGGACTACGGGAATAGGGCCTAGGGTGGAATTGTGGTCAGTGCAGACTCAATGGGCCAAATGGCCTCTTTCTGCAAGGGATTCTGTGAAGCTCTCACAAACAGCAATAAAATAAAGACTGAAGTTCTCTTTTAGATTAGTGGAGAAATAAATATTGATCAGGGCATCAGACTGAACTTTGTCTTTTTTTTTGAATGGTACAAGGGTCTTTTACATCAACACAAGAAGGCTATTATCCACAGAGAGGACAAGGGGCTTTAGTTTAACTTCAGTTCAAGTCCAGCACCTCCTACAATGCAGCATTCTCTTCAGTAGTGCATTGAATATCTGGCTAAATTACATGTAAAAGTCTGTCTGGCGTAGGACTTGAGTTTACCAAGCAGGGAGGTTCAGGAATGGAATTCTAGAGTTTAAGGACGAGGCAGCAGGAGTAAAGTCTGCTACCAGTGGGGTGAAAAGCGAGCAGGGAGAATGCATAAGGGGGTCAGAATTGTAAGATCGCAGTGAGAAAAAACAGTTAGGATAACTTACCTCCAACTGCTGCAGCAAGGCTTTCCCCTTCTTGTTGATCTCAATCATTAGCGTGAAGACAGCAACTTTAATGTCCTGCTCAACCTTCTTACAGTTTTCATTTACTTCATTAATCCTGCAACACATGGGCTTACAGTCACAAAGTGTACTGTAACTTTCAATCAGAAAAAAGGATAAGTGAACACCCTCTCTTATATCTATGACTATATTATGAGAGGTTCATTCCATTCCACAGCATGCCTTTATGTGGGCCTTTTAACATAGTAAAATGTCCTGAGACACTTGTATTAACATGCCAAAAAGAGTATCACCAATGTCTTGCAATTGACAGTGCTTCCTGCTCCCAATTGCCACCTACTGGTAATTGCAAGAAATGCACAGCAGTTGAAGATATTATCATTTTTACTTATTATTTGATGGGCCAGCATTTGTTGCCCATCTTAAATGCACTTGAACAGAGTGGCTTACTCAGCAATTTCAGAGGCAGTTAAGTGTCTGGAATCATACAAGGACAGCAGGCTTTAGTGGATACCAGTAAGCCAGGTGGGTTTTTACAACAATCAATGGTAGTTGTCATGGTCACCATTACGGAGACATGCTTCATACTCCACATTTTTTTTTAATTAATTGAATTTAAATCCCACCTCCTCCTCTGAGCATTAGCATAGGCATCCGGATTATGGTTCAGCGATGTTATCACTCTACCACCGTTTCCCTATTCTACTCAGATACCCAATACCACATTCCTGCCTCACTCAATGCTTCACTCGGAGTAAAGAGCCTCAAGAGAGTGAGGGATGGGATGGGAAGATTCAGAGGGTGAGGGGTACCTGTTCTGGATCTGAGTAGCTGCATACTGGATGTAGTTCCTCTTCTCCTGAAGCTTGGCAGTCAGTGTGTCAATGATGACTTTCTGATTCTTAAAGGCCTCTTCTAAAAACTGGTATCTGCAAACAAAACCAGGCACTCCAAATTTAGACAGCAGTTAAACTGGACATCCTGAGTAACACCAAGAACCTTGGTAGCTTTCACAGAAATCAGTGAGGTAAATCACACAGAACAGTGTGGGGACAGGTTTGTCACATCCAATCCTCAGGACCCTTTCCAGAATTTAAGGATTTTTGCATAGTGCGTCCACTATCTCTCCAGCTACTTCCTTTAATATCCTAGGAATGCAACCCGTCAGTCCAGGAGACTTGCCGTCCTTTAGCTACATTAGTTTCCCTAGTATTCTATCTAGTGATAGTTATTGTATTTAGTTCCCTCCTTCTTTTGTCCCTTGACTATTAAGTATTTTTTGGGTCTTTTACAGGACATGCATAAAAATAATGAAACCCCTCTCTGTGGAGAGGGGTTTCATCTCTGGACCTGAGCTCTCTCCCAGCTGAGACTCCTGAGGCATGGAGGCACATTGTTTTGGGCATGGAGGCACAGTGGTTAGCATTGCTGCCTCACAGGGACTCAGGTTCAATTCCGGCTTCAAGTCACTGTCTGTCTGGAGCATGTACATTCTCCCTGTGTCTGTGTGTTTTACTCCAAGTGCTCCAATTTCCTGCCACAGTCTAAAGATGTGCAGGTTAGGTTGATTGGCCATGCTAAATTGATCCTAGTGTGAGGGAAAACATGAGGGGTTTCAGGAAAGGACCTGGGAAGATTGAGGTCTGCACAGATTCAATGGGCCAAAAGCTTCCTTCTGTACTGCAGGGATTCTACTCTATGACTCTATATGAGCAACACTTGTGTTTATATAAAGAAGTTTCTGAATCTAGAAGGTACATCATGGTATTACGCCTTTGTGCTGGATTCTTAATTAGTTAACCTATTTGAAGAGGGCTGCACCTTATTTTACAGCCTCCCCTCTGACCCCAAGTCTCTTCCTGCCTTTCTATCCTGTATCATCTGCTCCTGAACCTGCCCCCAAGAGGTTTATTTTCCTGTTGTTAGCTGAGTTCTCTTCCTCAGTGGTGTGAGAACTCTCGGGTGATAATCCGTCTCCATTGTGAGCTCCTTGCACGGAAGGAAAAAGCACCCAGCCCCCACCCTCAGCTCTGAAACCTAGAGCTGAAACTGGGGAAAGGGTGTGTTTTTTTTCCTGAATTTCTGCACCCACATAATTCCTGTGTGCACCCCCCCATCCTCACTGCCCTGAAGCAATCTGAGTAATGGTTTACAACAAGGGAGCTTACAAGGCATCTCACCCAATAATCCAAACCGGAGTACTTGGGCAATTGGTTGCTCAGTAATCTCAGACAGCAGCAGCCAGTAAAGAGCCACAGCCTGTCTTTACAGCGTTCAAGGATAGGGTGAGGGTGGTGTCTGGTGGCTTGTGAAGATACCGGTGTCGAAGGGCAGGGGCTTCAGAATATACACACCCGCTTTAAAAAGAATTAAAATCAATACCCAACAGCAGCACTGCTCAGTTGCTCCAATTTCAATATTAGTGTAGGGTCTAATGTGCGTCAAATACAGCTTCCCAGATCTTTCATATGCTGTAAAGTTAAAGCATAATATACTCCGATGCCACTTTCTGGGGCTGACTAATGCCTTTTGCTGCAGTGTAGCAACTGCAGTCACCCGTACCGGGATGAATGCTTCAGTGCGGCCTCTGTCCTTCCAGTGCTTTACACAGTGCCATGGCACCAGTGCATTTAGGTTCAACTTCCATCACATCACAACTTGCATGACTGTCACGCTTTCTTTCTGAAGTTCAAGAGTGCTAGTGAGCAATTTAATTACTGCTGGTCGGCATGGTCGCACAGTGGTTAGCACTGCTGCCTCACACTGCCAGAGACCCGGGTTCAATTCCAGCTTGGGTCACTGTCTGTGTGGAGTCTGCAAGTTCTTCAGTGTCTGCGTGAGTTTTCTCCGGGTGCTCTGGTTTCCTCCCAGAGTCCAAAGATGTATCGGTGAGGTGGATTGGCCATGCTAAATTGACCCTAACGTCAGTGGGATTAGCAGAATAAACATGAGAGGTAATAGGAATAGGGCCAGATGGGATTGTGGTCACTACAGACTCGATGGGCTGAATGACCTCCTTCTGTACTGTTGGGATTTTATGATCAAATTCACTGCAGTTACGGAGAGGGGGCTAGCGTGGAGCTCAAATCCTGCCATAGAAATGTTGGGCTGAATGGCCTGTAACTGTGCTGCAAGCTTCACACAGTCACAGAATTGTTACAACATGGAAGGAGGCCCAAACTTCTCCTTGTATCCTGCGTTATAGAAACGATGCTCACCTTGTTGAGATCAGAAGTCAGGAACTGCACTCCTGACAAACCTCGCACATCCTATGCAGACCAGGAGTGGGCTGCATACACACATTCTGCACTGTAAGCACTTAGAGCCAAAGGTGGACTCAGCACTCCAGAACAATGCTGTGAAAACCTGGGTCACATAACCAGGAGCAGCACACCATGGAAGGCTAGAATCCTAGACAGGGATACAGGAGAGAGAGAGAGACAGAGAGAGAGAGACCCAAAGATGGGACAAGAAAAGGTCCCAGGTCAGTTTAAAAGACAGGAGCAGAAAAAACAGGAAGAGGGTTGCAGGAGCAGAGTATAAGTGGAGGAGACAGTGGAAGACTCCATGCTGCGGTAAGAGTATCCCCTTGGAGCAATAGTCTGCACTTCAGCGTGGCCGAAGAGCTGAAGTTGAGCTCGTCAACTCTTGGGTGCAAACTCGGGAATCCAGGAGAACAGAATCTCAGAGGCAAGATCAAAGGCCTGCAAGTCAGGCTGCTGTTGATGCCATCCGAGTTGGAGCGACATTGGATGGGAATTTCAAGTTAGACCTTCAAAGGTGAAGCCTGGAATCACTGGTGAGAGAGACAGACTTTCAGTGAGATTGGTTGACTCAGTGTTACTGATGTTTGGGTGCACTGCTGAGAAATCCGTGGACTCTATCCTCGTCAAATCTGTCATTTATTCTGCAGTGTGGCATAGTCAACCACAGCTGCCTATTTATTCATGTACAACTCATACTTCCCTGAATGTTCTAGTATAAGATAGATATCATCAATTGTTTTCGTCTTTCTGACATTATACAGTAATATTTATTCTATTAATTCAAACCCCATGTACTTGTGTAGCTTTCTTCAGTGAGCAATTGTCTTAAATCTGAAACTACGGCAAATCAAAAAATTGTGACTGGTCTCTAATCAAATCTTACGTAAAACTTGGGGTCTGGCCAAAGAGCATAACACCCTGCCCATTCTTCCTTTTCAGATAATAATTCAAATGTTATACAGTGACAGACCTGTCCCCATCAGTGCTGTACCCCAGTATTACACAATGACCGACCTATCCCCAACAGTACTGTACCCCAGTATTATACAGTGACAGACCTGTTCCAGTGTTACATAGTGAAAGACCTGTCCCCATCAGTGCTACACCCCAGTGTTACACAGTGACTCACCTCCCCAGCAGTACTGCACACCAGTGTTATATAGTGACAGATCTGTCCCCACCAGTACTGTACCCGAGTATTATACACTGGAGCACTTGTCTACACAGCAAGCAGAGACGCAATGCCTTTGTGGCAAGTAGCCCCACGTGCCAGTGCAGATCCTGTCCAGTTACCTGTGTTCCTTGTGTTCCAGCAGCTGGCAGTCTCGACACGTTAACCGATCGCAGGTCTCACAGAAAAGTTTGAGCTGCTCCTGCCTGTGGATGGGACAGAAGAGCATTCGCTGGTTGGACACACTGACCGCCTCTGAGAAAACACAAAAAAGGGTGTGACACGGCCAAGGATTAACACTTTCCACTGCCTTCCCCTTCTACCCCACCTGGAACATTAGCTTCGCTCAAATGAATTTGTGGTAAATTGCTACCTTCAACAGTACATTTAACAGCGTGATCTCAAATCACTGCCGAGGATGCATCCCGATTATTTTTTCAGCCTTCTGGTCAAACAAGATGCCTACCTGTGTTACTCATTCCAATAATGGGTTTTTCATATACTCAGCTGCAAACCCAATCTAATTTCAATGGGATTCTAATGCGACAAACCCCAAACTTAAACAATGTTTTCCACTTTCAGCAGTCTTTCAATACTATTTCTCATTTTCCCGCTCGTGTTTGTTGAATTTGTAATCCCTTACACAATACCTGTTTATTACACCTCACTGTCTTTTTGCATAACATTCTGGCAACTGGCATATTCCAATTTACAATCAAGCATCGCGTTAATTTAACTCCAAGTGTCCAGATTTATGTTCACGTCTTACCATGACAACCTGATACACAGGAGGTGGACAAAGCAGACTGCTGAAACATTTCAACTTTTGCAAACCAACATTTAAAATTTAAATCCTCCCCTGGGTCCAATGCCTATGGGTGTGAAAGTTCAGGTCAATTATCATTGGCTTCAATGGCAATCATGATGTACTTAACCATTTAAAGGAGTAAAGCTGCCACACTAATTCCTGACTCCCAAATTCACCTTTCTAGTCTCCTGGTGAGATTCACTGGAGATGCTGACAGTCTGTACACATGGTAGAATGGGTGCAGGTGAATTGTTTTATACTTACCTGGCGACACATCCTTCTTCTGCCTCACAGTGTGATCTTTTGTAAACTTGACTCTTTGATGGGCCTCGATGCAGGTTTTACAGAGCCACTCAAGACACTCAACACAGAAGCCACTGGCCTCAGCATTGTCCTCACAGCTTGTACAGACCTGAGCAAAGGAAAGCAGCAAACGGTTATTGCTCTGGGACAGCATCTGATTGCAGAGATGCCGGCATTGGACTGGGGTAAACATTGAAAGAAGTCTGACAACACCAGGTTTAAATCCAACCGATTTATTTGATAATAAACTCACAAGCTCTTGACCCTATGGTCTTCGTCAGGTGAATGAAGTGTTCTGGTCTCTGTGCTGTTGGAGACCAGAACGCCTCATTCACCTGACAAAGACCATAGGGGCGAAAGCTTGTGAGTTTACTATCAAATAAATCGGTTGTCAGACTTCTTACACAGCATCTGAACCCCAACTTCAAGTCCACATGGTTGAAGAGAAAAGAGAAGCATTCCAACCTCTGGAACGCCAATCCTACCCCATCTTCCCATTATACTGCCATACTGTACCTATGGAACAGGAGAGGCCAATTTAACATCTTCAGCCCATTCAGAGATGTAATCTGATCATAATCTTAGCTCCATTTCGGAAAGTGCTCCCTGACTTCATCCTAACCAGCCTAGTTCAAGATTATTGCCCCTTGCTGTAGATTCCCCAATCTGAAAAAATGGATTCTTTGACTTCCATTTCGAAGTTTTTTATCCACTTAAGCACCTCGATCAAATCACCCATCAAACCTGACCATATGGGGAGGTTAAAACATGTCCACAATGCAATTGAGCGAGGGAGCACAACAAGATGGCTGCCAATCCACTGGGAAAGTTAATTGCAGTGAAAGTCAGCATTCTTGTGATGTTCAACAATCCAGTTTTTACTGATGAGTGGAAAGATAATCTCTCACATGATATTTATAAGTTTCCAGGATCAACAAAAAATAAGGAAGGACGTTCAAACTATTTTAATTTAGTTACTTGGAAAATAAAAACGGTACAGTCCTCCCAAACCGCAGCATCCAGCTCTCTCAAATAAGTCAAAGTTTTCACCTCCATTATTCAGACCGCATTCCACTCTTTTGTCTCTAGTAAAGATGGTTAACCACAGAGCAAATCATTTCTCTAACCTACAGGGAGAGATCCTGATCTGCTAAATTAACCCAGTAAATGAGGCATGAAAATGTCACCTGGGACAGCATGTTACTAAACTATTACAGAATCTCGAATCACATATGAAGCTTTGCAAGTGGACTTGCCTTTATATAGCATCACGCTCGTGACTTCAAGGTGAACCAAAGAACTTGACAGCCAATAAAGTGTTTCTGAACTGCAGGTATGTAGAATGTACGAAACCTTGCAGGCAATTTGTGCACAGTAAGATCCCATGCCACAATGTGGAAATGACCAGGTGAGCTGTTTTAGTGATAGGGAGTGAGGAATATTGGCCAGGACATTTGAGTTAACACCTTTGCTCTTCAACAGAGCACCATGGGTTTCTTTAGACCCACTCTAGGAGACAAACAGGGCGCCCGGTTTCATTTGAAAGACAGCACCCGACAGTACAAAACTGCCTCAAACTATACTGGAGAGAGAGTCAGCTATGATAAAATGCTTACATCTCCAGCGTGAGACTTGAACCTGCAGCCTCTTAACTACAAGAAGGGAAATACTTTACATTGGACCAAGGTCAGCCCCAGGAGGAAACTATACATATGCACACGCATTTTTTTTAAAACATTACAAATGTTAGAAATCTCAAATCAGAACAGCTAATACTGAAAATATAGAGCAGGTCAGTCTCTAAAGAGGAAAAACAGTAGATAAATGTTTCAAATTTCTTCCTTGCAGCACTGCTCGAAGATTCTCTTCACAGATGTCACCTGACCTGTAGAACATTTCCTGCCTCAAATTAAAAATGTTTATAGTTCACAATGTTCCACCCAACAAACAAAAAAAAGCCCTAAAGGCAACCCTGCGTCCTGTTGGAGATCCTGATCTCCTGCTTCCTCATCGCCCATCCATTTCCTGTTAACCTTTTCTCTGCCAAAACCCTGACCAGGCTTTTCAAGTGAAGCTCTATGTACAGAACGACTGTGCCAGAGAGAGGCATTAGCCCATACGAGAAAAGTTTTGTATTTATGTAACAATTTTTCACAATCACCCCAATCCTCAGATGTCCCAAACTACTTTGCAGCCAATGGCATGAAGTGCAGTCATTGTTGTATAGGGAGAAACGTGACACCTAATTTCTGCACAGCAAGATCCCATATATAGCCATTGATAATGACCAGCTAATCTTTGTATGGGAGAAAACAGACTTTATTAAAATAGAGCTGGATCCAGCCAAAGTTGATGGGAACAGCTCCTTGCAGGTAAGTGTACATCAGAGGAATGGCAGGGGAGAGGGCATTCAGAAAGGAACGGGGGGTGGGGGGGAAGAGTACAGATGCAATACATCACCTCTAAGGGGAAATGTATGGGCAATAAGTTCAGAAAACCCTGGATGTGTATGATAATTCAGGACTGAATGAGGAAGAGGAAAAAAGTTTTGAGCATATCCAAAGGGAGCAATTTAGTTGTGGCCCTAGAGAAACATAGGAATTGCAAGAGGGAATTTAAGAAAATAATTAGGAGAACAAAAAAGGGCCCAAGAAGGGCTTAAGGATATTTTATAACCGGCTAACTGGGAAAAGAGTAGGTCACTTGTGTGAAGCCACAGGATATTGGAAGGGTGTTAAATGAAAACTTCTCTTCAGTCTTCACTCTAGAAAAGGAGAATGCAAGCATGGAATTCAGGGAGAGGCTCTGTGAGGAACTTGCACAGTTTGACATAGGAAATGGAGAGCTATTGGAAGATCTGATGGGTTTTGGACAAATCCCCTGGCCCAGATGAATTGCACCCCAAGCTGCTATGGGAGGCAAGGCATGAAATTGCAGGGGCTCTGTCACAAATTTTTAATTCCTCTCTGGCCACAGGGAACTGGAGGGTGGCTAACATGCTTCCACTTTTTGAGAAGGATAGGAGAGGTGAACCAGGAAATTACAGACCAGTGAGTCTCATGTCAATGGTCAGGAAATTATTGGAGAAAATTCTGAAGGAGAGACTTAATATCAACTTAATATCAGGCATGGATTAATTAGGAATAGTCAGGATGACTTTGTCAGAGCAAGGTCATGCCTAACAAATGTTAGAATTTTTCAAAAATGTAATGAATTGTGTGGATGAGAGACATTCAGTTAGAACATAGAGCACTACAGTACAAACAGCCCCTTTGGCCCACAAGTTGTGCCGATCACATCCATACCTACCAGGCCATAGAACTATCTATAACTCCCAATCCCATTAAATCCCATGTACTCATCCAGAAGCCTTTTAAAAAACCCCAGCAAATTTGCCTTTACCACCACCAATGGTAGCCAATTCCACTCACTCAGCACCCTCTGAGTGAAAAATTTACCCTTGACATCTCTTCTGTATCTTCTCCCTAGCACCTTAAACCTGTGTCCTCTCGTAGTGATCATTTCAGTCCTGGGAAATAGCCTCTGAGAATCCACCCTATCTATGCCTCTCAACATTTTATAAACCTCTATCAGGTCGCTCTCAACCTTTATCTCTCCAGGGAGAAGAGACCTAGCTCCCTCAGCCTATCTTCATAAGGCATGCCTCCCAATCCAGGCAACATACTTATAAATCTCCACTGCACCCTCTCAATAGCTTCTACATCCTTCCAATAGTGAGGCGACCAGAACTGCGCACAGTACTCCAAGTGGAGTCTGACAAGGGTCTTATAAAGTTGCAGCATTATCTCGACTCCTAAACTCAATCCCTCAATTAATGAAGGCCAGTACATCATATGCCTTCTTGGACACGTCCTCCACTTGCAGGGCCGATTTAAGAGTCCTATGGACCCGGACCCCAAGATCCTTCTGCTCCTCAACACTGCTAAGAGTCCTACCTTAGATATCACACTCTTTCATCCCATTGGACCTGCCAAAATGCACCACTACACATTTATCCACGTTGAAGTCCATCTGCCACTTCTCCGCCCAGTCTTGTATCCTATCTATGTCACGCTGCAACTTCTGACATCCCTCCAGACTATCCACAGCACCACCAACCTTCATATTGTCAGCAAACTTATTAATCCATCCCTCCACTTCCTCATCGAGGTCATTTATGAAAATGAAAAACAGCAAAGGTCCTAGAACAGATCCCTGGGGAACTCCACTGGTGACCGGCCTCCATGTAGAAAAAGACCCATCCACAACAACTCTCTGCCTTCTGCAGGCAAGCCAGTTCTGGATCCACAATACCAAAGCTCCTTGGATCCTATGCCCCCTCACCTTCTCAAGAAGTCTTGCATGGGGGATCTTATAAAACGCCTTGCTGAAGTCCATGTATACCACATCCACCACTCTTCCTTTGTCAATGTGTTCAGTCACATTTTCAAAGAACTCAACTAGGCTCGTAAGACACAACCTGCTCTTGACAAAGCCATGCTGACTATTTCTAATCATACTAAACTTCTCTCAATGCTCATAAATCTTGTCCCTCAGAATCCTCTCCATCAACTTACCAACCACTGAGGTTAGACTCATTGGTCGGTAATTTCCCAGGCTATCCCTGTTCCCTTTCTTGAAAATAGGAACCACATCCACAATCCTCTAGAACCTCTCCCGTCTCCATCAATGACGCAAAAATCACTAGAGGCTCCCACAGTTAACTGGGATACATCCCATCCGGTCCCGGTGACTTATCTATCTTGATAGAATTTAACAGTTCCAACACATCCTCTTCCTTAAGGTTCATACACTCAATCTTTTCAGTACGCTGAAAACCTGCAGTACAACCTCCCTCCCAGATCATTTTCCACCATGAATACTAAGGCAAAATACTCATTAAGCACCTCTGCCATTTCTTCCGATTCTACTCAGACTTTTCCCCCTTCACCTTTTATACGTCCAATCACTTCACTTCTCATCCTTTTACTCTTCACATATTTGTAGAACGCCTTGGGATTCTCCTTAATCTTACCTGCAAAGATTAAGGAGAATCTTAATTCTCCTTAAAAATCCTTATAATCCATGGAGATTATATCCATATAATCTCCTTAAAATCCACATAAACTAAATTGATGTAGTTTATATGGATTTTAGCAAAGCATTTGACAAGGTCCCACATAGGAGACAGATTAAGAAGGTTAAAGCACCTGGAATTTGGCAAAACCTGGTGAGATGAATCAGAAATAGGTTAGTAATAGGACACAAAGGGTAGTAGTAGAAGGCTATTCGAGTGACTGGAAGTTGGGTTACCAGAGGTCTGCCACAAGCATCATTTAAGAACATAAGAAATAGGAGCAGGATTAGGCCATCCAGCCCCTCGAGCCTGCCCCGCCATTCAATAAGATCACGGCTGATCTGTAGTGGTTCAGTACCACTTTCCCGCTTTCTCCCCATAACCCCTAATTCACTTGTCAATTAAAAACCTATCCACTCTTGACTTGAACATATTCAGTGAGGAAGCCTCCATCAGGCAGAGAATTCCAAAGATTCACCAGCCTTTGCGTGAAGAAATTCCTCCTCAACTCTGATCTGAACCACCCCCCCTAATCTTGAGGCTGTGCCCACTAGTCCTGCAATCTTTGCTAAGCGGGAAGAGTGTCTCAACCTCTACCCTAACCATCCCCTTCATTATCTTATACGTCTCTATAAGATCCCCTCTCAGCCTTCTAAACTCCAAAGAGTACAAACCTTTGCCTATTTAGTCTTTCCTCATATTCCAATGCCCTCATCTCCGGTATCAGCCTAGTAAACCTTCTCTGCACCCCCTCCAAGGCCAATATATCCTTCCTCGAATGCAGCGATCAAAACTGCACACAGTACTCCAGCTGTGGCCTCACCAGCACCCTAAACAGCTGCAAAAGTACCTCCCTACTTTTATATTCTATCCCCCTCGCTATAAAGGCCAACATTGCATTCGCCTTCTTAATTACCTGCTGCACCTGCAGACTGTGTTTTTGCGATTCGTGCACAAGGACCCCCAGGTCCTTCTGCACCGTCACATGCTGCAGCTTTTCGCCATTTAAATAGTAATCCTTCCTACTATTATTCCTACCAAAGTGGATAACCTCACACTTGCTAACATTAAACTCCATCTGCCAGGTCCTTGCCCACTCACTCAACCTATCCAGGCTCTGCAAGCTTTCCACACCCCCCACTCAATTTGCTTTTCCACTCATCTTCGTGTCATTTATTATTTGTTATATACACAAATGATATAGATGAAAATGTAAGTTTGCAGATGACACCAAGATTGGCAAGGTGGTTAATAGCAAAGAAGATGGTGTAGGTTAAAAGGAAGATATAAATGGGTCGGGTCATACGTGGAGATGTCGGCATTGGACTGGGGTAAGCACAGTAAGAAATCTTACAATACCAGGTTACTAGGGTCAGATGGACAAAGCTGTGGCAGATGTTATTTAACCCTTAAAAGTGCGAGATGACGTACATTGGAAGAAGAAACAAAATAAGGGAATACTCAATAAATGGCAGGATACTGGATAGCTCAGAGGAACAGAGGGATTTGGGGTAATTATTCATAGATCTCTGAAGGTGACAGAGCATGTGAGTAGGATAATTACAAAGGCATATGAGACACTTACTTTCATCAGTTATGGTACAGAATATAAGAGCAAGGATGTTGGATAAAAGCAAAATGCTGCAGATGCTAGAATCTGAAACAAAAAACCGAAAATGCTGGAAAATTTTAGCAGGCTTGACAGTATCTGTGGGGAGAGAATAGATCCAATGTCTCACATCTGGATGACCCTTCACCAGACTTGAAATGTTGGCTCTATTCTCTCCCCACAGATGCCGTCAGACCTGCTGAAATTTCTCAGTATTTCAAGTAATGTTGGAGGTATACAGAGCATTGGTTAGCCTGAAATCCTGTGTGGAGCTCTGGTCACCTCACTACAGGAAAGATGTAATAGCACGAGAGGGAGTTCACCAAATGTTGTCTGGGATACAGTACTTGAGCTATAAGGAGAGATTGAATAGGCTTGGATTGAAGGTTGTTGGGGCGGGGGGGGGTTCATGATTGAGACATTCAAGATTAAAGAGGAATGAATAGGAAGCAGCTGTTCACCTTGGCTGAGAAGTCAATCATGAGAGGGCATGGTTTCTTTCTTTTTAAAAGATATTATGTTGGTATTATTTTCAAAATGACGGTGCACAAGAGATAGGAACAGGAAAAGACCATGTGACCCATGGAGCCTGCTCCATTACTTAATACAATCATGGCTGACCTTGGGCTTCAACACCACTTTCCCAACTACTCCCCATCTCTCTCAATTCCCTGGGAGACAAAACATCTGTCAATCCCTTCCTTAATTATAATCAATGGAGCAGCCACATATTCCAAAGATTCATAGTCCGTTGAGTTAAGTGTTTTTCCTTGTCTCAGTCCTAAATGATTAACTTCATTTTTGTCAATTGCATTGCTACAATGAAGAGAAGTAGGTGTTGAGTAGGTGTTGTGCTCAGTTATTGTCACTGAGCACATATAAATAGGGGGTTCACACCCCCACAATCCATCTTGATTAGTCAAGTTTCCTTTGACATTTTCAGTTTTGTTGTTATCCCACTATTTTAGTGCTCATTTGTTCAATTAAAAAAAAACACAGAAATTGGGTATAGCTGGGACACTGTATTGTGTGGCAGGAGAGTTGAGAGATTGAACAAGCGAATAGGAGGAAATGTTCGTATCCTGGTTTGTGGTACACCAATCAGCTACTCACACATCTAACCGTGCAACACAACTCAGCACCACATTGGAACATCAACTTAAATGACAATGTGTCTGTCCCTCGACTGAGACTTCTTTGATAATTTCTTCCCTTCTGACTCCATGAAGATCACCCTAGCATGACCAAGCGACTTACTGGGAAAACTCAGTTGTCCGCATTACTGGCAGCACATTTTCCCACTTGCCACACACTCCACACCAAAGTTCGACACCAGCACAGTTTGTAACGGATCATCTTCCTGTTCTGACAGTTTCTCCCCTCTTCCCATGCATTTTAAACCAGCCCAACATTGCAGTGCTGGCTGCTAAGCTGCAGTCTTCCTCTTGCCTCGGCCTTTTAAGAGGCAAGCTGACAAAAGTTTGGTGGAATCATTCTGCAGCCCAAGAGATTGAAGACCTATAACTGTAACAAAAATAACAACCTCAGCCATTGAATCAGCTTCCCTGGAATGACCCCTTGCCAGTCACTGGAATGAAACAGGATGCAAGATTACCTACAAAGTTGTCCATTGCCAAAAAAGAAATTGGCACCCAGTTTTGCCAAATAGATCGTAGACCTTTCTGACAAAACAAAACTGTCTTTTTTTTAATTATTGTATTCACCCATCCAAATAATGTTGTAGCTGTGAAATCCTTTCCATTTCAGGCAACATATGTTACATATTGTCGACCTTCAGGTCAGGATGAAGAGTCAGATGTTAAGTAAAGTTCCTTTCTGCACATCAACATGCAGCAGCCTCAAATGTAAATCGTGCATCATCTGTGCCCATTTAACGTTTCTTCCCATTATCTACCTCTGCCACCCTGTCCTATTGAGCCATGACCACTTCACCGGGCCGAGATTAACCAAACCCATTGGGCACAGAGGATGCTTCCACCTCATCAATCTAGGCTGGAATTGAGCCAGAGGTGAAAGGTTAATATCTAAGCCATTCTGAACAACCAGTTCCCTTTCTCCCATGTTTTGATTACTTATAAAACGTAGTTTTAAATTTCATTGCTGTGGGTTCAGGGTCATTGGATTGGGCTGGAATTTAGCTTCTGTAAGGCTAGAAAACACCATAATGATTATCAAGTCCAGACAATACTAATACTTGAAATCATAGATTCAAGCAACACTGGAGGCCATTCGACTCATTGGACCCTTGTGTGAAAGTGCCAAAAATCCCTCCTTTCCCCACAGCCATGCAAGTTTATCTTTTGCAATTATAAATCCATTACCTTGTGGAAAACAATTATAAAATCAACTTCCAGTGACTCAGACACTACAACCCAATTCATAGCAACTTTCTATTAAGTAAAAATAACTGGAATGTCAAAACTTTTCACCTTGCAGTCATCAGGACAGAATCACAGGAATGCCAAATTTCAAAGGGAACAATTTAAACTGCACGAGATAAAGGTACTGATTGGTTCTTAAATGGATCCAATTGGTGTTGCCATGGTGATTGCCCTAGTTTATTTAATTCAAAAAAGATGCAATGTTTGGAAATGTTCTTTTTGCCTGCAGAAATAGATCACTGAATTAAAAGATATCTTGCTTATCTGAGCCACAAACAACTGATAATCCAGCAGAGGTGGCGAAGGGAGGATTCCGGGAGAAGTCGACTCAGTTACCTCAACAATCCTGTGGGTAGAGGAAGAACCCGTCCAATGACAAACAGGAGGAAGATCATCCAGCACAGGAGGATTCTGGGAGCTGAAGAGGGCATTCTACGTACCCACTATCACATTGGTATTGAAATTTATTTACAACGTCACTCATTTCTGTGGTCAGCAGAATACATTTTTGGCTTGACAGCAGTATCGTGTTAGTGAAAAATACGAGTCATGTTGCTGCTTTATAGTAGCAGTGTGGAATGGCGTGCTTCAATTATTGATCAGATTTTTGAGATACCCTTCCAGGGCAAATTGAGGTAGATTGGGCATTTTAAGTCTGAAAGGAGTTGCCTTTGGCCATTCGTGAGTGTGTGTGCAATACACAACTGCAATGATCTGATTAGAAACAGGCCCTTTGGCCTAGGATGGTATGCCAAACATTATGTGAAATTAAACTAATCCTGTCTGTCTGTCCTTGGTATATATCCCTCTTGTTCTTTGAGTGCCCCCATCATATCTTCCTGCACTGCCATTCTTGGTAGCACGTTCCAGCACCTACCAATTGATGTAAAAAACTTTCTCTTCACATCACCTTTGAACTTTCCCCCTCTCACGTTAAGTGCATGCCTCTTAGATTTGGATATTTCAATTTTGGAAAAAAATTCTGACTGTCAGTCCTACCTATGCCTTTCATAATTTTATAGATTTCTATCAGGTCTCCCTTCAGCCTCCTCCACCTGAGAGGAAACAACACCAGTTCATCCAGCCTCTCCTTAGTGCTCATACCCTCTAATTCAGGCAACATCTTGGTAAGCCTCTTCTGCACTCTCACCAAAGCATCCACATCCTGCCTGTAATGTGGCAACCAGAATTAAATGCACTACACTAAGTGCAGCCTAACCAAAGTTTTATAAAGCTGCAATATGATATCACGAACAGGGACCAGTTGTGTTGCCCTTGCCGGGAGAACCAGAGGTTATTGAAGCCCCCTAGGGTAGCCGAAGACAAGGGGGTGCCCCTTGTACAGTGCCAGCCTGGCATCGTGGCAATGTCCACAGGGCAGTGCTTGCTGCACACTCTATATCTGCAATCAGAGGGAGGAAGAGGAGTTGGGCCACTCTGCATGCAATCTGCTGGGGGAGGGATCACAATCAATTTGGGCGGCCAAAGGGCTATATTTTCCAGCAGTGTGGGGCTTGCAATTAGCTTCGGGACCCTGCAATTGTAGCAGCGGAGGGGCTGCATTGAGGCTGGCTACAGCAGCAATGGCCCGACAATTCTCTCTCCCTCTATCAGGCCTCTGCAGTTGGAATCGCACATATGCCACCTCAGAGATCTGCACATGCATAATAGTTCCCTCTGCTGCCTGACCAAGTTAGCTAGTGAATTGAACCCTGCCCAGTGCCTCCAGTAGCAAGAAACAGTCAAACCCATTTTGTCATCCACTACGTGCACAAGATTGGGAGTAAAAACTCACCCAAAAAAACAGATCTGCAACTCTCCCATTTTCACGCTAGCTGGACACTAAGGATTATTCTCATTAATGCTGCTCTATATTCTGCAATATCATTTCCTAACAAAAATTTAAATCTCTGAATTGAAATTTTTAATTAGCCCAGCATTCACAGCTTTGTCCTTTGATGGAGTGGAGAAAATTAGTGCTCCATATTTTCACTATTCTTGACATGAGGTGATGCTTCCTGACATCACTCCCAAATGACCCAAATCCAGTTTTAAAAGAGATGTTAGGAAAGCCAGAGCTGGAGCTGTGCACCTCAGGTCCTGAATAACACAGGTCAGTGTCACTTTGCTGTGCCGCAGCATATGCGGAGGTAGTTTATTGAGGTCCCTGGGCTGCATTACTCCCTTGTGCGAGAGACACAGCATAAGGCATTAATCTAGGTATGGCATCATTGCCAAGCTCTCACAATGTGTTGCATCTTTTTCCTATATAAGAGATAAAATCCACCTTTTTGACCAAACAGCCTGGGGCGGCATGGTAGCACAGTGGTTAGCACTGTTGCTTCATAGTGCCAGGGATCTAGGTTCAATTCCCAGCTGGGTCATTGTTAGTGTGGAGTTTGCACATTCTCCCCTTGTCTGCACTGGTTTCCTCCAGGTACTCCAGTTTGCTCCCAGATGTGCTGCTTAGGTGCACTGATCCGAACAGGTGCCGGACTGTGGCGACTAGGGGAATTTCACAATAACTTCATTGCAATGTTAATGTAAGCCTTACTTGTGACTAATAAATAAACTTCAACTTTAAACCACTGGTCATTTCTCCCAATATTTGTGCCTGACTTAGCAACAGATTTGGTCTTGTGGTAACACACCAGCAAAACACCTTACAGTTGTGTTAAAAGTGCTTTCTAAATTAAAGTTGTTGTAGCTGTATTGTCTCCTGCTACTGTTTACCCATGTTACATTTTATAAACTGATTCTTCTACATGTATCCTAACCTATGGTCCAGTTGTGTTTATTTAATGCTAGCCAAAACCTGGGTCACAAGATTTCTGGTGTTACTTCCAGTAAGGCTTTTGGTATAACTTCCCCACCTGCCATCGATCCCTTTCGCTCCCTCCTCCTCTATGACTAACATACTCAAGGAGGTACCTCAAGGATCTGTTTTAGGGCCACTGCTGTTTGTCATTTTTATAAATGACCTAGATGAGGGTGTAGAGGGTTGGATTAGTAAATTTGCTGACGATACCAAAGTGGGGGGAGTTGTAGACAGCGAGGATGGATGTTACAGTTTGCAGAGGGACATAGATAGGTTGCAGAGCTGGGCTGTGAGGTGGCAAATGGAATTCAATACGGATAAGTGTGAGGTGATTCACTTTGGTAGGAATAACAGGCATATGAAATATAGGGCTAATGGAAGGACCCTTAATAGTGTTGTCGAGCAGAGGGATCTTGGGGTACAAGTACATAGCTCTTTGAAAGTTGGCACCCAGGTTGATAAAGTTGTTAAGAAGGCGTACGGTGTGTTAGCTTTTATTGGTAGAGGGATTGAATTTAGGAGCCGTGAGGTTATGTTACAACTGTACAAAACTCTGGTGCGGCCGCACTTGGATTATTGCGTACAGTTCTGGTCGCCGCATTATAAGAAAGATGTGGAAGCATTGGAAAGGGTGCAGAGGAGGTTTACGAGGATGTTGCCTGGTATGGTGGGAAGGCCTTATGAGGAAAGGCTGAGGGACCTGAGGTTATTTTCATTAGAGAGAAGAAGGTTACGCGGTGACCTAATTGAGGCGTATAAGATGATCAAGGGATTGGATAGGGTGGATAGTGAGAGCCTTTTTCCTCGGGTGGTGATGACCAACACGAGGGGACATAACTTTAAATTAAGAGGTGGTAGTTATAGGACGGATGTCAGAGGCAGGTTCTTTACACAGAGGGTGGTGAGGGCGTGGAATGCCCTGCCTGCAGCAGTTGTGGGCTCGCCTATTTTGGGGGCATTCAAATGTTCGGTGGATAGGCATATGGATGATATTGGGATAGTTTAGGTTAGAGAGTCCACTGGCCGGCGCAACATTGAGGGCCGAAGGGCCTGTACTGCACTGTAATGTTCTATGTTCTAACACTTCTATAGGAGACATCTGCACAGAAGGGCATGTTATAGTTTCTAATGAGAACAATTATACCATTGATCTTTGGAACTCAGCACAGGGACACTGTGCAGAGTAAAACCCAAACACTGGTCTCAGCCTGCTCACAAAAGTTCAGAGGCGAAGTCACCATCACTCAGGCTAAAATAAAGAACAAAGAACAAAACAGCATGGGAAACAGGCCCTTCGGCCCAACGAGCCCGCGCCGCCACCTCGATGTTCCCACTTCTACACGCGATCCCTGTCCAAGTGAACATTCCATATTTTGGCTAAGATCAAGTGTAGTATGGACATGCAATGCTTGGCTGAAGTCACCAGGTTACATTGCAGCTTTGTTTAAAGCAATTTTTAAAAGCGGCATCACAGCTGTTTGGCTAAGATGCAAATGAGATCAAGCCTTGGAGAAGGAACTGTACCTGCTCCAATCAACTTGGATCATGTAGATCAAGCCCAAGACAGGAGGTGAGAGCCCTGTTTTGTCAGCTTGGATCAGGAATGTCCCAACCTGTTGGGACTCTGAATTGGACTTGATTGGATTGAATTGGAATGAAAACAAAAAAAAAGTGAACATCAAAGAAATAAAGATTAGGCTTGTATTTATATACAGCCTTTCACAACTTCAGCACTCTATGTCCAATCCAGGACTGTTTTGAAGTGCAGATCTTTGCAACTTTGGTAACATTGCCTCAGATTTACACAGTAAGTTCTACAAACAGTGATAATGGTCAGGTGTTTTTATTTGAAGTGATTTTAGCTGATTCATCAATATATTGATGAGAGTTCCTCTGCTCTTCTTCAAAATGCTGCCCTGGGATTTTTATCATCTTTTCCCAGAGCAAACAGAACCTCAGCTTAACACCTCTTCCAAAAACAAAAAGCACATCTGCCAGTGCAGCATCCCTTCACGAGGCTCAAGAGCCAAAGGTTGAGATCCAAATTCCAAGGCCATGCTGTATCTGGAATATTGTACACAGCTCTGGCTGGGTCCATGCACACACACACAATACTATGCAGTTCCCAGCAAAGAGGCCTCATGGAAGAAAGTTCAACTACGTAATTCAGAGACACTTCACATCTCAAAAAGAGAGCAAAGTCTCAGAAGGGACTTCAAGAATATAATGGAGAAGAGGATGAAGAAAGTTAATGGATATCCTTCAGCCACAATAAGGTTGCACACTAGTTTAAGACTACGAAACACAGTTTTGGAATAACTATTGAGAAGTATTTCTTTGGGCACAAGGTGATCAGCTGGGGCAGACTGCCAGGAAGGAGTGAAGACCCAGACACCACAGCCAATTAGGAAGAGTGGGAGATGAGTGAGACAACTCTGGCCATACTGGATAACAATGATTAAATTGCACAGCAGACACACTGAAACGGAAGGTTACAACATGACAGCCGTGTACTTGTGTTGCTACACAATGCCGTGCGCGCTTGCAGCATTAACAGTGTCTCCATGGGTGCCTTTGCAACAGCGAATACTTGCAACATCCACTGGAAATATGCCCAGAACTGAGTGACAAAGTGTACCAGGGATGGGGTGGACATGGGGAATGAGGAAGGGAAAGTAAAAATTAATGATTGCAGGGCCTACCCTAGGCACCAGAGGGGAAAAAAAAGATTCCTCTTAATTCAAGAACTTAAGGAACAAATGTCGTCTTCAAACTCTGTCACAATATCTACATTCATGTATTTGAGTCTGTTCTGAGCGTTCTTCCATTGGTGCTGTTGCAAGCATGCATGGCACATGCTGCACTGCTAGTCAGATAAATCTCTGACCTTCCATCTCAATAGCCTTGCCATGAGTTTTAAACATTTCCAAATTCCCTCCAACAAAAATTGTGTCACTAAGTTGCCATACCACAATTGAAATGGTTCCCCTGATCGAAGAACGAGCATTCAAAAGGCAGTAACAGCTTGAACCTAATACAACAAAACAGGCACTGTGCCAAATTGCAGAAAGGTTTCCAACAAAATAACATTTAGCAGCTTGCATTTATAAGCTGCCTTTAATGTAGCAATCACATCTTTCAAACATTGCGAAGCACATTGTTTCATCACATGAAGCGATGGAAGCAAGTTAGCCTAGATCTGGTCCTGTGTAATGATATCAGAACAATTAATGATCTTGCAATTAGAGATCCTCTCAGGAGAAGTGATCACAATATGGTTGAATTTAAAACACAGATGGAGCACGAAAAGGTAAAATCCAATGCCAGTGTCTTGTGCTTAAACAAAGGAGACTACAATGGGATGAGGGAGGAGTTGGCTAAGGTAACATGCCAAAAATTGATGACAGGAAGGTTATGACAGATGAGGACCTAGAAACTATAATCACGAAAGAGCTAGCATTGGGCAAGCTAATGGGGCTAAAGGAAGACAACTCTCCTGGTCCTGATGGAATGCATCCCAAGGTACTGAAACAGATTGGGCGGGGTGCAGGGGGGGCGAAATGCAATTGCACTAGTGGTAATTTATCAAAATTCACTGGATTCTGGAGTGGTTCCCACAGACTGGAAAATAGCAAATATGATGCCACTGTTTAAAAAAAAAGGTAATGATAATTATAGGCTGGTTAGCTTAACTTTTATAAGCTAACAAAAGGGAAAATGCATGAATCTATCATCAAGGAAAAAATAGCGAGACACCTGGATATAAATTATCCCATTGGTTAAGATGCAGCATTGATTCATGAAGGGCAGATCATGTTTGACTAATTTGGTGGAATTCTTTGAGAACATTACATGTGCAGTGGACAATGGGGAATCTGTGGATGTGGTGTACCAGGATTTCCAGAAAGCATTTGACAAAGCGCCACACCCAAGACTGCTGTATTAGATAAAGGTGCACAATGTTATGGGTAAACATACGAGCATGGATAGAGAATTGGTTAACTACAGAAAGCAAAAAGTGGGAGTAAATGGGTATTTTTCTGGTTGGCAATCAATGGCCACTGGTGTGCCTTAGGGATCAGTTTTGAGACTGCAATTGTTTACGATTTACTTGGATGATTTGGAGTTGGGGACCAATGTAGCGTGTCAAAATTCGCAGATGACACTAAGATGAGTGGCACAGTGAATTGTTCAGAGGATGCTGAAAGTCTGCAAAGGGATATGGATAGTCTAAGTGACTGGGCAAGGGTTTGACAAAATGAGTGGGGAGGGTCTGACAGATGGAGGACAATGTAGGTAAATGTGAAGTCATCTATTTTGGTAAGAATAACTGCAAAATGGACTATTATTTAAATGGTTAAAAAATTGCAGCACGCTGCTGTGCAAAGCAACCCACGTATCTTTGTGTAAGAATCCCAAGGATTTGGTTTGCAGGTGCAGCAGATAACTAAGGCAACAAATGGAATTTTGTCCCTCATTGCTAGAGGGACAGATTTAAAAAGTGAGGTTATGTTGCAGCTGTACAAGGTGTTGGTGAAGCCACACTTAGAGTACCATGTATAGTTTTGGTCTCCATACTTGAGAAAGGATACACTGGCACTGGAGGGGGTGCAGAGAAAATTCATTAGGTTGATTCCAGAGTTGAGAAGGTTGGCTTATGAGAAGAGACTGAGGCTATACTCATTGGAATTCAGAACAATGAGGGGAGATCTTATAGAAACATAAGATTATGAAGGGACTAGATAATATAGAAGCAGGGAAGTTGTTTCCACTGGCAGGTGAAACTAGAACTAGGGGGCATGGCATCAAAATAAGGGGGGGGGGGGTGGATGGTGACAGATTTAGGACTGAGTTGAGGAGGAACATTTTCATACAAAAGGTTGTAAATCTGCAGAATTCCCTGCCTAGTGAAGCAGTTGAGGCTACCTCATTGAATGTTTTTAAGGCAAGGATAGATAAATTTTTGAACACTATAGGAATTTTGGGCTATGGTGAGCAGGCAAGTAAGTGGAGCTGAGTCCACGAAAAATCAGCCATGATCTTACTGAATGGTGGAGCAGGCTCGAGGGGCCAGACAACCTACTCCTAATTCTTATGTTTCTTATGAAATGAAGCTATCACAAATATCAGTTGAATGATTGACCATTTAATCTACTTGGAGAGTGGGTAGGAGTGACGCCTTGCACCACTCAAATGCTGCTGGGAGCTTTTAAGCTCTCACCCCAGGAGACAGACTGGGTCCTCAGGTTAATGGCTTATGTGAAAAAACAGCATCTTAGTTTTTTTCTAATTTATGTATGTGTCACAAGTAGGCAACATTAACTTCTTAGCAGTGCTATAGAGTCATAAAGTCATAGACTTTACAGCATGGAAACAGGCCCTTTGGTCCAACTTGTCCACATCGCCCTTTCTTTTAAACCCCGAAAGCCAGTTCCAATTGCCTGCATTTGGACCATATCCCTCTATACCCATCTTTACCCATGTAACTGTCTAAATGCTTTTAAAAAGAAAAAAAATTGTACCTGCCTCTATTACTACTTCTGGCAGCTTGTTGTAGACACTCACCACTTTGTGTGTTTAAAAAATAGCCCCTCTGGATACTTTTGCATCCCCCCCCCCCCCCCCCCCGCCACCTTAAACCTATGCCCTCTAGTTTGAGGAAAAAATATTAACTATCTAGCTGATCAATGCCCCTCATATTTCATAGACCTCTATAAGTTCATCCCTCAACCTCTCCTATGCTCCAGAGAAAAAAGCCCCAATCTATCCAGCCTCTCCTTATAACTCAAACCATCACTGCCAATAGCATTCTAGTAAATCTTTTCTGCATTCATTCTAATTTAATAATGTCCTTTCTATAATAGGGTGACCAGAACTGCACACAGTACTCCAAGTGTAGTCTCACTAATGTCTTGTACAACTTCAACAAGACATTCCAACTCCTGTATTCAATGTTCTGACCAATGAAAGCACGCATGCTGAATGCCTTCTTCACCACTCTGTCCGCCTGTGACTCCACTTTCAAGGAGCTATGAACATTTACCCTTCGATCTCTTTGTTCTCCAGTTCTGCCCAACATCCTACCATTAACTGAGTAAGCCCTGCCTGGCTAAATCCACCAACATGCATCAGCTCACATTTATCTAAATTAAACTCCATCTATCATTCATCAGTCCACTGGCCCAACTGATCAAGATCCCATTGCAATTAGAGGTAACTTTCTTTACTGTCCACTCTGTCACTAATCTTGATGTTATCTGCAAACTTACTAACCAAGCCTCCTATATTTTCATTCAAATCATTTATATAAATCACAAATAACAGTGGACCCAGCACTGATCCTTGAGACACATTGCTGGTCACAGGCCCCCAGTTTGAAAAATAACCCTCTACAAT
This sequence comes from Sphyrna mokarran, assembly GCA_024679065.1. Taxonomy (NCBI): domain Eukaryota; kingdom Metazoa; phylum Chordata; class Chondrichthyes; order Carcharhiniformes; family Carcharhinidae; genus Sphyrna; species Sphyrna mokarran. The sequence goes on along the minus strand of JAGIQG010000008.1, from coordinate 53,351,269 downwards.
CACCCCCTGGCATTTGTCAAGAAGCCAATTTTGTACCTATTTAGCTACCTCAGCCTGGATCTCGTGAGATTTAACCTTATGCAACAACTTTCTGTGCGGTATGTTGTCAAAGGCCTTGCTAAAGTCCATGTAGACGGCAAGTTACCTTGAAAATCCCCTCCAATAACAGCAGCTTTCTCTCAACTACTATCTGCAGTGCCCACCTGAGTAATATGTTCAAATCCTGTAGTGCTTAAAAAGCCGTTTTAGCACAGAGACAACTGCATCAAGATAAAAATTCACCTCTCGGGCAGCTCTTCTAGATATCAAAGACGTGAAATACATTATATAATGTCTCTTTTCTTAATTCTAGGTTGTCTTTACTTACCAAAACACGCACACATCCTGGCCAACACAATGAACATTATCGTGGTTGTCAAACACATAAGTAGGGCAAATCTCTGATTTGTATCCATGGGAATTTCAAAGAACGAGAGATGATCTTACTGAAACATACAAGATCCTGAGGGGATTTGATAGGGTGAATATCAGGAGGATGGGTCTTTTGTGGGGGATACTAAAACCAGTGGATACAGTTTCAGAATAATGTATCCTTTTGAGGCAGACATGTGAAAGCAGCTCCCCCTCCCCCACACCCCGCAACTCTCAGAGCATCATTAATCCATCCTCCCCAGAAGATTTGGAGGCCAAGTCCATTAAATTTATTCAGGCTGAGTTTTAGAGATTTTTGATAGATAAAGGAGTCAAGGATTATGGGATGCAGACAGGAATGTGGGGTTCAGACCACAACCAGATCAGCCATGACTTTACTGAATGGTAGAACAAGTTTGAAAGCACCAAGTGGCTTGTTTCTGTTCCTAAGTCCTTTATGTTGTTATCACTGAGCTCTTGTATGCCAATCTCTCTTGATAAGATTTAAGGGACACAGTATTGCAGGGAAGATTAACACATTAGCTGGAGATACTAGACTTGTCTCCATTCCAACTCTGTCTTGGTCAGGCTATAATTGTGACTTAGTCAAAGTGTTACCAGCAGGGTTCCAAGCAGTAGGTGGTTGTGCTGGTTGCACTATTCTGGAGTTGGGAAGAACATTTGGAGGAGCAGAGTCTTGATTTGTACAAAGTGGGGAAATTGGGAAGAGAGAACAAGAGTACAGGAAAATGTGGTTGCTTGCCTGCAGAACAAACAAGCAAGCAAAGTTCAGATGTAGCAATGACTATTCTGTGTCAATGGGCCACATCCACTGTTGGAAAACAAGTTGCAGGCAGTGATGGTGGAGGGATATCAAAGCCCACAATCAGTTGGTGGCAGAGTGAGATTCACAACAGTCTATCTTGATAGGAAAATAAATCTATCTCGTCTGAGAACAGAGCTGTTTTATACCATGCAATGCAGTAAACAGTCAATTTAAACTATAATGAACTAGTGAGCAGAACTCATGACCAAAACTATAGCAACATCCCCCAAAAATGGCAGATTTTTCTAGCAAAAATGGAGTGGAGGGATAGCTAGGCCCAAATGATGCACGCAAGGTCAATCCCAGTTGCTTGCTGCAGGGAAGTCCCTAGGTGTAATTAATGGGAGAATTATCCAATCATCTTTATTCTGACCAGGTATAGTAAAAAGATCACGACCATAATATATCAAAATAGTGAGAGAGAAATCAAATTGGCACAGGAAAGAGGGAAAGAGAAAAGAGAGTGAGAAAAGAGAAAGGACAGAGCTTCTCTAGTGATTAAAGGAATGGCTAATGCAAAAAAAAAACAAATGTTGACCCTTTCTCAAATAACAGAGAGAAGTAGGTGGTTTCTGGCTTCTGGCAGCCATCTTGCCCATCCTGCTGTTAAAACTGCCTCACATTGTAAATGTGCAGCTTTTCTAAGCAAGCTGGAAAGGAACACAGCTTGCGCAGTTGATCCCCCTACTCTGACAGGCTTTATAACCACACAGTTGATAAACAGTGACCACATTTTGTTTTTTTTAGGGCAAGTGACATTTTTCAATTAGAGCCACGAGTAGCATCAAAATTCCAAAAGCATCGAGTTAATGATGGACAGTGGGATCAATAGAGGTGGGCCTGTAATGTAATTGAAACCAACTGGCTCAGTAGAAGTAGTAAACGAGTGGGAAACTGAATGGTATCGAATAACCTATTATAAATAATGCATGACGAAAATGAGCCTGTGTGAATCCCAAATGACTCTGCGTGGTTTGAACTCCAAACTCTGAAAGGAAAGTAGCTGTTTTTGGACTGGACAGTTGCATATACATTATGGGCGGTTTTCAACAAAGATGAAAATTAGAACTAAACGAACATTAAACAAGCTTAAAAATAAATTTACTTCAAGAATTGAACATGCTATGTTTTTTTTTCCTCCTGTCTCTTTTCTGTTGATGTACAACAGTTACTGATCCTCTGGATATTCTCTCTCAAATTGCTTCAAGGCCCCATGACAGATGTTGGGGGTCAAAAGGTGATTAAGATCAGATTTTTCACGTGAACTCCAGGGGACTTCAGATGTTTAGAAATAAACGGCTAAGTCACTTTCTGGACCATGTTTCTTAAAAGTTCTGCACTACTCAAAATTAAACATTGCTAAAATTTAGCAACAAAATAGAAGAAGGAAAATTTATACCACCACCTCAGCGTGTCCAAAAATGCTTCGTGATGCATCACCGTGTAACATAGGAAACCTGGCAACTAAAAAAAATCAAGTCCAAAGATGTATCAAAAGCTAAATTATTTCAAATGCAAGTTGTTTGCTGAATAATGGAAGATGGGAGATCGCTCAGCCAAATTACCTCACTATAATTGCAAAGCAGAAATGTGCCATAAAAGAAGCCAGGTGTAAAGCTCATTGTTATCCTGATCTGAAATCCCAAGTGTTCAGTATTTCTGCCTCTAGCATTTCAATAATACACACCACTCAGGTCAAACCCTTTTTTCAAAAGACAACTGCTATTCACATATTCAATTTGTGAATTAGGATGGATAATAAATGCCAGTCCACATAGCAATGCCCACATCCAATGAATAAAAGAAAATGATTGAGATCAAACCTATTAGAAAGATTGAAAACTAACATGATCACGGTTAATAATGATCACGTCAGAGTGTTTCATTTCATCCAGGATCGTAGAGCCAGAGGCCATAATAGAGCACCTCAGTCATAGGAAGCAACCTTCACCTATTTGCCCTATCAAGCCTTGTAAGAATTCTGTATTTTTCAATGAGATCACCTCTCATTCTTCTAAACTCTAGAGCATACAGGCCCAGTCTCCTCAACCTCTCCTCACAGGACAATCCCACCACCCCAGGGATCAGTCCAGCAAACATGGAACAAAACTAGTAGTGACTATGTGGTAAATAAATGGAACTGGCCCTTACGAAATGGCAAAAGCAGAAACATTGACTTATTCAAATGAAAATTAGATTGCTTCCTTTCAGAAAATATGTTGGCATTCAGTACAAGTAATTTGAGATGAGACATATGGGAAGTGTAATATTCTTGTGAGGAACAGATGACTTTGAACCAATCATCCTGCAGTAATCTGAAAGGTTCCACACAGACCTTGGCCTCGTTGTGTCAGAAATAATGCATGTTCTCAACTACACAAATAAATTTAAAGGAACCCAACACAACAACCATATTTTAAAGAGAACTGTTTTGGACCAGTTCCAAATTTTCCTTGAGTGGGACTTTTCCCCCACATCATATCAGGGTCTGTTACAGACACTGATTGACAGAGATTAATTCAATCAACAACTCCATTATCATCAGACATTGAGAACTAGCAGGCTGGTAGAAGAGGGAAACTAGATAGAAAAATAGGGGGCAAAAGTCAGCCATTCAGCCCCTTGAGGCTGCTCTAACATTTAACTAAATCAGGACTGATCATCTACCTCAATGCCATTTTCCCACAATATCCTGAGAATCCTTCACATTCTTACTATCAAGAAACATATTTTTTGTCTTGAATATATTCATTGACTGTGCCTCCATGGCCCTCTGGGCTAAAGAATTCTAAAGACTCACCATTCTCTGACTGAAGAAATTCCTCCTCACCTCAGTCCTCAATGGCCCACCTCTTATTCAGCGAACATCTTCCCTTGTTCTAAAATATACCCCATGCAGGGGGAACATCCTACCTGTATCTGCCTTGTCAAACCTTGGAAGGATTTTTCTCAGTTTCAGCCTGATCGTAGAATCCCTATATTGCAGAAGGAGGCTATTCAGTCCAAGTCTATGCTAATTCTCCATCAGAACATCTTATCCAAGCCCACGTCCCCAGCCTATCCATGTAACCGACATATTTAGACCAAAAATCCCCATATACATTCTGAGACTCTAAGGAGCAATTTAGAATGTCCAATCCACCTAACCTCTTGACTGTGGGAGGAAACCAGAGCATCCTGAGGAAACACACATAGATGCGGAGAGAATGTGCAAAGTCCACACAAGCAGTTACCCAAGGCCGGAGTTGAACCTGAATTCCTGATGCTATAAAGGCAGCAGTGTGCCACCCGGAATGAGAAACCTCTCATTCTTCTAAACTCCAGAAAATCCAGGTCCAGTCTCCTCAATCCCTTCTCACTGGACGTTCCTGCCATCCCATGAATCTATCTGGTGAACAAAAGGACCTTGGTCTAAATTTACTTTGAAAATCTGAGTGCCAACAGTGTGTTGACATATCATACATGGGCAGTAGGTGGCACAGTGGTTGGCATTGTTGCCTCAGTGCCAATGACCCAGGTTTGATTCGGGCCTTAGGTATCTGTATGGAGTTTGTATATTCTTCCCGTGCCTGTTTCCTCAGGGTGCTCCAGTTTCCTCCCACAATACCAAGATGTGCAGGCTAGGTGGGACAGAATTTGCAAAGAAACATTCCTCTGCATCTCCAGCACCAAAACACAAAAGGACACAATCACTATTCATGTTTCATCTTGATCTCATTCTTATCATACAATATATTTTCCAAGGAGGATCACATGGAGGATTACGAAGGATTGTGAGTGAAACCTATTCCATCATGCAAACCAGCCTCCCATCCATTGACTCCGTCACACTTCCCACTGTCTCAGAAAAGTAGCCAGAATAATTAAGGACCCCATGCACTCGGGACATTCTCTGTTCCAAGTTCTTCTATCAGGAAAAACATACAAAATCTGAGGTCACGTACCAACCAACTCAAGAACAGCTTCTTTCTTGTTGTCGTCAGACTTTTGAGTAGGCCTACCACGCACTGAGCTGATCCTTCTCTACACCTTAGCTGTGACTGCAACACTATATTCTGCATTCTTTTTTCCTTCTCTGTGAATGGCATGTATAGCATACAAGAAACAATTCACTGTATGCTAATAAATGTGACAATAAAAAAAAAATCAAAAAAGTGAGAACATGATATAGTTCACAATCTAAAACACTGAAAGAAATAAGGTTATTTTGGGGGGCCAGAAAGAGCCAAGCAAAGTATTGCTTTAACAGCATACAGTTTGGTTAGGCCGCATCTGGAGTAGTGTGGCGGAGCTTGGGTTCTCTAAGGTTAGGGAAGATATTATTGCCGTACAGGGAATGCAAAAAGATTCCCAAAACTTGTTCTCAGGGTAGCAGGACTGGTTTGTGAAAAGACGATAGACAAACTGGGTCAATATTCTCTAGAGTTCTGAAGAATGAGAGGTGATCTGATTGAAACCTACAAAATGTTGAGAGATAGACGGGATAAGTGGTTAGATGCAGGTTAAGATGCTTCCTTTGGTTGGAAGAATCTAGAACCGGAGAAGGCACTTGGGGCTAAAGTGAAAATATTTCTTTACGCAGAGGTTGTGAATCTTTGGAATTGTCTATCCCAGACAACTGTGGAAGCTCATTGAGCATATTTGAAGTAGAAATTGATAGATTTCTAAATTCCAGTGACATAAAGGGATACGGAAATAGTGGTGATGGGGGAAGTGAGGGCATAATCATATTGAATGGCAGAGCAAACTTCATGAGCTGAATGAACTACTCCTGCTCCTACGTTCCTATGACGTAATGACCAATTTAGTATGTTCAATTCAGTCACTCGACATACAATTACCCAGCTGTGTATTTAATGGGCACACCAACAGTGGCCAACGAAACAGAATCACAACTGCAAAACATGGACTTCTCTCCCAATTACCGCTTATTATGACAACATGATGACCTACAAAATCCATTTCTTTCACAGACCAGTTGAAATGACCCAAATGCACTGCTGAAAGGTTGACTTTTAGCTACCAAATTCCCTTTTTGTAAGTTATTAAAAAAGGAAAACAGAGCAAGGAGGGAAGTAGAACTAAGTAGATACAGCTTTCAAAGAGTTGGCTGAAAGGCCTCGTTTAAACAATGCAGAATTATAGGCCTTCAGAGAGACTCAGAGGGTAGGTTCTCGTGGCGTGGCATTCGTCTGTATATGACTGCCAAATGCAATCATCGCAAGGACCGGGAATTTTGTGAACACTTAGTTATATCGCAGTAACTAAGCGGCTATGGAGATGTGGGTTAGCTTGTATCCCACTGGTGCAGCATTTGAGCTACATGGGAAATAGCAATGTCCAGCGCACATACCAATCAACCACCAAATATCCACCATTTTACCCATTCTAGAGGAAAGTTCAACTTTCTACTGAACTCTCCATCATTTCTGTCCAGGTTAGCAATTCACAAAAATCATGAGAGGCTCTTGCAGGAAGACAGTTCTTTCTGCCCATTTGATTCCATCTTTCCATTTTCCCAAACCTACTTCCTCTCTCTCCATTACAGCAACTGGTAGTTTTTAAGGCCAGATCTCCTATTCAGTTGTAGATTTATGGCCAAAGACTACCGTTTGGCAGTCATCAAAGCTTGTATAATGCAGTAAGTTGAACGGCGAGTTATCAGGATTCCTCACATCTGCTGCCAGTAACCAGGAGCTAAATCAACAGAAGCTTTAAGTCATTCAATTCCTGTTTCTGACCATGAACTTGGCACACAGCCACAAAACAAACTGAAGAAACACAAGTTTGGTGACCTTCTACAAGGGCAGGAGAGAAGGGTTAGCTTTGGTTAATTGGCACTATGGTCAAAATAGATGAAACAGAGCACCCATGGAGACAAATTCAGGAAGGAACTAGGTCTGTAGTTCAGCAAGGAGAAACAATGGGGTCAGCACTACTGGAGGGAAGGCTAATTGATAGACGGGAGGGCAGTACTGTTTCAGTTTTGGAAACATCCTGCCCTGCATCACATTCCATAATTAATTAATTGAATTAATCTATCTGAAGGCATACTGTGGGCAGAACTTTCCAGCCACTGTGAAACAGTCAGTCACCTCTCCTTCAGAAAACACATGGCAAGAACTGGAAAATCCTAAGTTTAAATGAACTGCAATCAGCCTGATGAATGGTCCTTGTTCATTTAAACCTTGGCTCTCTGCATCTTCTCTACTACAAAGCATAGCTTGGGATAACCCTCCCAGTCCTGGGAATGCAATGAGTCCACTCTTAAGAAAAGAATGATTGCGATGATATTGCAGAATTGCAATACAAATACATACACAGCCAGATTGGTTTATTTTTAGTGGAATGATTACCAGATTTGTTTGTTTTAATTCGAGTCATAATGACTGTGCAAGTGCAAATGGGAGAGGGAGGAGGGACAAGTCGACAGGTTTATAACACAACAACGTGGCTCAGCACAACTAGACGCGACTTGCAGAACATGTTTGTGAAGACAGTGATGCTTTATTGGATAAGTAATTGATGCACATTTGTTCTGGATTTTAAACACCTGACTATTTTTGGGTCATGGTGTACCAGGTCATCATGATTTTCAAGAGTGAACACTGCATTGTAAATTGTGGTGATTGGGCCATTTTGGAAAACTCTGATGTTGTAATGAAAACATTTTCCATCTTTTCCTAAATGGTCAAAGTGGTATCACAGCTGCCAAGCAGGGATAATGCAGAGCCTGCTTGGGCTTCAGCCGGCAAACCCTTAACTATGTGTAGTGATATTAGCCTGTATGTGTTCCTTAGCCCTGAAATGTTGATCTTTTGTCCCAAGGTTAACACTACAGGAGGAGGCCATTCAACCCATCCCATCAGCACTTGGCTGGCTTGTGGCCAATGTCACACATTCTCCCTTTGACTTACTTGAAGTGTTGAATTTACGTGACATCCCTTTAACAGATGCCAACAGTCTCTCCTCAACTACTCTATAGTAAACATCCAGTTCTCCAATATGCTACTGTTTAAACAAAGTTCTCCTGACTTTTCCCTCCACTTCTTAAAATCAGAGAAAATTTGTCATTGACTCTTCAACAGGGGATATAATCTTTCCTAATCAAAACACTCAATAAAGCTAAAAACCTCCACTACACCATATAATCATCTCTGCTCCCGTGGAAATAGTCCCAGATACTCGAGACCATTCCAGCACCTTAACCTTGCTTCCTTTAAATATAACTCAAATCGACTCATTTAGTGAGCTGCAGTAAGATGGCTGGTTTAAAGGTTTTTATCTGCTATAGATAGTTTTCTCAGTTGCTATGCACTACTTTGCTGTGCTGTATTTGTACATGACTGCTGGTCCTTCATAATTGGATGGGCACAGAAGGGCCAGCCTTAGAATTTGGGCACAGCCCAAATTCCTATGGGAAGAGAAGAATTAGAAACACACCAAGAAATCATGAACGGTCACCCTTGAATATTTTCCATCTACTGGTCCTCACGAGGCTACCCACAACTTCGTTTTAGGGATAGAAGATACCTTTGGGAATGCAATTCCATAACATTGTCCCTCATACAAAGATTTACTGCATGGTACCCATCTAGTCAGAAGTACCAGCTTCCTTCCCAGGCTCTGCAACCCGGGGAATCTTCAAACTTTCCATTCATGAACGCAAGCCAGGAACTTTGCTCCTGAACACAATTCCTGACAGTAGATGAAACAAGGAATTTTCTGAGCTTTTAAGCACTTATCTTTCAAGCCAATAGACACTGCACTGACAACTCTTCTAGTGCCACAGGTTATCAGTTCAAACATGCTCGTGAACGCTACTTTGGTTTTCAATGTATGCATCATGTGTAATAAATCGTCCACTCCCATTTCAAATCCAAATTAAATGTTGTCCAATGTTTTGCAAACCAAACGAGCAGAAGCAAAGATTTGCAGTAGTACACAACATCAACGCTTTTCAAATGTTCCCCTCTCCTCCAAACTGTGGCAAAGCTTTTCAATATTTTCCTTCCACTAGACTTTGCAGAGATAGAAAATCATCACCTCACATTTATCTAAATTAAACTCCATCTACCATTCTTCAGCCCACTGTCCCAATTGATCAAGATCTCGTAGCAATCCCAGATAATCTTTTTCAATGTCCACTATGCAACCAATCTTGGTGTCATCTGCAAACTTACCAACAGCCCTCCTAAGTTAGTGCTGGGTCCACTGTTATTTGTTATTTATATTAGTGGTTCTCATCAAAATCATTTATATAAATAACAAATAATAGTGGACCCAGCAACAATCTCTGAGGCATATCCTGGTCATAGGCCTCTAGTTTCAAAAACAACCCTCTACAATCACTCACTGTCTTCTGTCATCAAGCCAATTTTGTATCCAATTGGCTACCTCACCCTGGATCAAGTGAGATTTAACCTTATGCAACAACCTACCATCCAATACATATAAGAATCTGACTGCTTCAAAGTCACTTTGTAAAATGTTAACCCAACACCAGAAGTCCAATTCTAAAATAAAGCTGTTTTTCCCTCAATTCCTATGACACAACGGCAACATTTTCAACAAATTTTCATGAACTGTAAATAATCATTCAAATAATGGCCAAACATCACTTGGCTTGGTAGCATTCTCATTTCTCAATCAGAACATTGTGGCTTCAGATCTCGCATCAGAGACTTGAACATATAACCCATGCTAATATGCTAATGCAGTTATTGTAGTGCTGGGCTATCTATCCAAGGAGACCTTAAATGAGGTACTGTTTGAAATCTTACATATTCATGGGAGAATACTGAAGTATAGGGGAATTTCTCTTCGTGCCTTGGCCAATACTTATCCCTTAAGTAACATGATTGAAGGGATTTATCAAACTGTTCATTTAATCACACTGTTTGCAGGATCTTGCTGTGCATAAATTGGCAGCTGCATTTCCGGCATTACTACAACAAGTACTGTTGTGTTATATAGGTGAACATTTCTTCATTGAGTTCACTGACCTTCCCGGTTGCAGCAAGAGATGCTACAGCTAGGCCCATTGCCTCCCAAAACAGTTCTCTCCACTGAATATTGCTGGATGCCTCTGCAAGGTCAGGTCACAATATGACCCTTTACTACAGACTACATAGCAACACTCACTCTTTAGGCTAATAAAGATGAGGATAGCCAGCAAAACTGTAATACAGCAAGATCATAATCTATGCAAGGGGAGAGGTGAGGTGGGATGGGGTGCAGAAATTATTGGAGGCCAATTTATCCTCAGGCTAAACGTGAGTTAAGCTTCAAAACTATATATTAAAGAGGAAGGAGTCTACACAACAGTTTGTATTTGAAAAACTTCATCTGCCCCACCACATTACATTATATTACTATTTATTTTTCCCTTATTCTTTCATGGGAAGAAGGACATTTCTAGCCCATCCCTAATTTCCCATGAACTGAAAGGCTTGCTAGACCATTTGAGAAGGCAATTAAGTGTTAGACTGGAGTCACATGCTGTGTAAGGATGCAAATGTCCTTTCCAAATGAACCAGATGGGTTTTTACAACAATGATAGTTTCACGGTTACAATTACAGAGACTAGCTTTATATTCCAGATTTATTAATTAAATTTAAATTCCACCAGTCGCTGTGGTGAATTTGAACCACTGTTGCAAAGCGTTAAACTTCTGAATTGTTAGTCACTGTCATTACACCACCATCCCCACCATGTATATATCAATAGCTCTGAATTAACTTTAGAGCAGCACACATCAATTTGGCATTCAGCATTACCTTTTCCAGTGTGCACTTCTGGAAGAGATTCTACATTCACTTCACATGTACTGATCTGTCTACTTGGGTAGGTACGTTGCATTTCTGTTAATTCTCCTGTCAGACTCATTACGGTCTCCATGAGACAGCCCGAGGCAGCACACAGGTAAACAAACAGAGGTGCTGAATCTGGAAAAGACCAGCCAGTTTACATTTCTTCTCCTTACTCTGTGTACCATTTTTGACTTCCATTTCTTAAAAATAAACTCAGTAGCAAAAACTATGGAATGGAGTCAGTCAGAACCCGAGGCAAATAATGGACAAAAACATCCATTTACTACCACCCAAACTACCTGATTAGATTGCCTGTGGGTAAGATTTTCTGCCTTCCCCCACCTCTCCACACAATGTGTTTTCCAACAGCTTGCCATTGGGCTTTCCTATCCCACCGGTGTCTATGGTTTTTTGCGTAACTTGCCCATCCCACTGACAGAGAACACCCCACAGGAGGAGGTTGCCTTTGGCAGAACCAGAAGATCCCACCAATGGGAAGGGCTGGAAAATCCCATTCCATATCTTATGTGCTTTTACAGAAGCCCCAAAAGGCACTGCTATCAAGTAGTGGCCCAGCCTTAAACTGACTACATCGTGGTGATGTCTGGCCTCTGAGGGGAGATCGTCTGAAAGGGTCACATGATCCAGGCTGACCAATCTGGAATTGAGCTGGGACTTGACTCCAACTTGCCTGGGCTTGTCCCAGCATTGAGCTCCTAGAGTCATATCTGGAAGCTTTGAATCATCCCATAAATAGTTGTTCATTAATAGGTATTGTGGAAGTTAAAATGCTCATAATTTGGAAGTTAAATTGGGTGTAAGCTAAAATGTTCAAATTAAAGCTTTTAAAATGATTATGAGCTTACAGACCATCAAAGGAGTCAGTGTCAGCTATTCAGCACAAACAGGCTAATCTGCAACTGCATAAGCCCCAGAGCATTCTGCTTTTCGGCCTTAGAGAGTTAACAGGACCAGATTTCTCCACAACAAATACAAACGGTAAGATATGGGGATATGCTATGCAAATGAAGGATTAGCAGAAGTCAGTTTTTAATTGAATGAAAAAGAGCGAAAAGCTAGAATTTAGTTAGTGAATATGTATGAAATGAAGGATTAGAAAAATTGCTTGTTTCTAATTAGTTGTAATTGATGAGGAATTGCCAAGATATTTTTCAGTCACTTCAGAAACACTTGCAGGACAACTGAAGGATGATGCTTCTTGTGCAAAAGTCATTAAAGGCCTCACAACAGATTATGCAAGGTGTCTAGTGCTGTTTGTACTCAAGTTGAGTAAGAGTGCCTCAGATTGCTGGTATTCAGGATCTCTGACAGCGTCAATAGTTTGTTCTTAACTGGTGGAGCCAAGTTACAACAACTACATTTGTGTATCTCTCTCTCTTCTTTGTGCAGAAGGGAGAAGACAGTGGTGTTGTAGTAATTTCACTGGATTAGTAACCCAGACAAATGCTCTGAAGACCGACCTAGGTTCAAATCCTACCATAGAATGATGGAATTTAAATTCAATTAATATGGTTTGAAAGTGAAAGTTAGTTTCAGTAATACAAACCAAGAAATATAAAAACCCCTCCAATTCACTAATGTTCTTTAGGGGAAGGAAATCTGCCATCCTTTCTTGGCCTGACCTACACGCGACTCCAGACCCACAGCAATCTAGTTGACTCTTAAATGCTCTCTGAGATGCCTAGCAAGCCACTCAGTTCAATAAAGACAATTAGGAATGGGCAACAAATGCCCACATGCCATGAAAAAAAAACAAATCAACCTACCTGGTTAAATTTCTCATCTGTGCTACTGGGCACCTCAGTTGTGTCCTTGACAAAGTAGTTGTCGATGATATCTGGCTGTCTGCATTCCTGATGACAGACTGGGCACCGGATTACACCAACTGAGAAAAAAAGATAGAAAATCCAACGTTACCAACTCCCGTCAGGGCATTCAAATCTTGAAGCACTTAATTATTTTCTCCTAACATTTCTCAGAGCTCCAAGTAATTCAGTGTGGAGGGACAAATTGAGGAAAAAAGTAGTCCCTGCACACTTCCATCGCTGATTTAAAAACAAGTTTATATTTTGATTGATGTGTGAAACAATTTTCCAGAAATGTAAGTCACATAAACATTAAAAAGGTGGAAAAAGGCAAAAAGATTTCATAGATATCAGGAGAGCCAGCCCACAATCATTCACCAACTATTTCAATTGTAGAATTATGTAGGAGGCCATCCCACATAACCCTAACCCTAATCATAAAATAGGGTAGGGTTAGGGATAAGCAACAAATGCTAACTTTGCCAGCAATGCCCACATCTCCTGAATGAATAAAGAGAGTCATCAACTCTGCTGTTAGAAGAAATATTTTGTCTTTTACTCACTTTGTTTAAGCCCTAACATAATTTTGAAAATCTCTATTGAATCCTCACTTCACACTTTCTGTTCTAAGCAGAATTATTCTAGCTTCATAGAGTCTGGTGCCTAGAACTGGAAATTACACTACAGAAGGAACTTGACTATTGATTTATAAGTGTACCATAAATGTCCTTGCTATTGTGGTTATGTAAATGTATTTTTTTAAGAGCCTTCTCAACCAGCCCCATCTTCATTATTTGAATATACAAATCCCGGACCTCTCTCTTCCGTCCACTTCTTTCATTGAATCCTTACAGTACAGAAGGAGGCCATTCAGCCCATCAAGTCTGCACCGACCACAATCCCATAAAAACCTTATCTCTATAACCTCACACGTTTACCCAAGCTAATCCCTTAATACTAAGAGGCAAGTTAGCACAGCCAATTATTGAACCTATGCTGTGGGAGGAAACTGGAACACCACACCCGGAGGAAACCCATGCAGACACAGGGACAATGTGCAAACACTACACAGGCAGTGACCCAAGCCAGGAATCAATCCCGGTCCCTGGCGCTGTGAGGCAGCCGTGCTAATCATCATGCCATTTGCTCTTATTGCATCATTGCTTCACAAACACTACACTTTGCAGCATTTGGATCATATTTGCTCAGTCTACATCCTCTTGAAGTGTCCAGTTATTACCATCCTCTTCACTGTTTATTACATTGCTAGTGTTATGTCATTTGCAGACTTTAAAATGATCACCAAGGTAAGTGAAAGTTATCAAGAATCTCAGACATCCAAGAGTCTACAGCCCAACCTGAACATGGACAAACATGAGCTAATTGGGAAGGTTATGTAATACTTAAGTGATGTTTAACAAAGAAAACAGAATTCTCTTTTTGAGTAGTAATGTTATTTATATGGACTTCCAGAAAACATTTGTTAATGTTCCATATAACAGACTGTTAAAAATGCTTCTTTTGCATCAACAAAATAAATAACAAAGGGATAAATTAAAATGTAATCCCTTAAAAGGATACTGCAAAGTAAATAGAATCTCAGAGAAAACATAAAACATCAAAACAATGTGTGTTTAAAAAGGGTTGATAAAACACCCCAGTCCCAACAGTGCCACACAGGTATTGAAAACCTCAATCATGTGAGTGAACACTGCGTGCTGCCTGGGAAAGCAAGCAGTGAACGTAGCCATGGAAGAGGGACAGGCAGTCAGGACCAGCGGCCCCAGTTGACAGCCTTTTAATGGCCAGCTTGGCCAGGCCTAGTGAGTGCACATTGAATTAGAGACAACTCATTGTGTTGACATTCAGCACAGCAAGTTGGCTAGAACACACTAACTGCAGATCACTTCCTCCAGAACACAACTTCAGCTTAGCAAAGTTAATAATAAGACCAGTTATTTCCATCTGTAATATCACTTGACCCCTCCCCTACTTCCTCCAACTCACCGAGATACCTGTGCTTCTCAAATTCTAGTCTCTTTTGCAACCCCAATATTTATTGCTCCACCACTGGTGGCCATGCCAACAGATGCCATAGTTCCCAGCTCTGAAATTCTCTCTCTATCTTGCTTTTCTTTTTTAAGAAACTTTAACAAGCTTTCGGTCATCTGCCTAGCTAGCATCGCTTTCTGTGACCTGGTGTCATATTGCTTTATGATACCTGTATGAATCACCATCACATTAAAAGGTGGGAAACTGAGTGGTCATTGGGGACGTGGGAGGGATGGGATCAAAAGAGTTGCCTGTGCTACACAATAAGGACTGATCATCCATAAAATGATTCATAAATGGAGAGTAAATAGATCTCTTGACTGCACAAGTAATGTCATCTTTCCTACTCACTCTAGGCAAATTGTTACAAAAGCAATGTTAAACTAATTCACTGCATCTTAAATGCAAAAAAAAAATGGAACTTCAGGCCATTGTTGAGTTTGGAAGCAGCAGTTAATTTGTGTGGCACGAACGCACTGTATTCCAATGCAACCCCATATAAAAAGGAGTTTAAAAATTCCTTCATAGACTCATCCTGATCTCTCTCTAATTTTTTTCCAGTTTCAAATACTCTCTACCTCTGCAATCTTACATCAAGCACCACTTATTACTCCTTTCCTGAACTCCCACTGCGATCACCATAAACTAAACTGCTTCCATTGTGACCATCCTTAAACCTCAACTCTTTTGGTCACCTCTGTAATATTTCAAATTATTGCTCAGTGTCTTTCTTTTCCATTATGTCTTTGTGCAGCAACTTGCAGCATCTTCTACATAAAAGAAGTGCAGATAAGTGCAAAATGTTAGATGAGATTCTTCAAAGTCTTCAAACTGAAGGTCACATGATTAAATCAACCTGTAATTGTAGAATATTTTCAACCTGAGTAACATAAGCTGATCCAAGATCCTGTTGCCCATGTTTTAATTCTCATTAAATTCTGTCCACCCATCATCCTGGTGCTCATTGCTGGACTGGGATCCACTTAGGTCAATGCCTCGATTTTGAAATTCTAATTCTCATGTTCTAATTGTTCCATGACATCACCCTTGCGATCCCTGCCAAATAATTTCCCACTGTCACTGCATTGGGCCGACTCTAACCTTGTATGCATCCTCCGTTTCCTTGGCCCCCTTCATTACCAGCCACGCTATCAAAGCCCCAATATCTGGAGTCATCTTCCTACACTTCTTCATCTCTCTATCTTCTTCTCCTTCTTTAAGAAGCTCCTTAAAATCTATCGTTAACTGAAATTTTGATCACCCGTCCTAATATTTCAAGTGGCTGTGCTTATGAATATTTGTTTGATAACACTTCTCTGCAAGGAATCTCTCCCTCAATGGCAACAAGATGAAGACAGTCATTGACTTCAGGAAGCATAGTGGAGGACATGCCCCTGTCCACCTCAACAGGGTGGAAATAGAAGTGGTCAAGAACTTCATGTTTCTAGGTGTCCAGAACACCAACCTGTCCTAGTCCTTCTCCATGCTGGCACTATAGTTCAGAAAGCCCAACAACACCTTTACTTTCTTAGGAGGCTTAGGAAATTTGGCACGTCCGCTGCGATGCTCATCAACATTTATAGATGCACCACAGAAAGCGTTCTTTCTGGCTGTACCATTGCTTGGTATGACTTCTGCTTTGCCCAAGACTGCAAGAAACTACAATGGGTCATGAACGAAGCTCAATCCATCACGCAAAGCAGCCTCCGATCCATTGACTCTTTCTACACTTCCTGCTACCTCGGAAAAACAGCCAACATAATCAAAAACCCCATGCACCCCAGACATACTCTCTTCCACCTCCTTTCATCAAGAAAAAAATACAAAAGTCTGAGGACATATACCAACCAACTCAGGAACAGCTTCTTCCCTGCTGCTGCCAGACTTTTGAACAGACCTAACATGCATTAAGTTGATCTTTCTCTATACCCTAGCTATGACTAACACTGTATTCTGCACTCTCTTCTTTCCTATGAGCAATACTCTTTACTGTGTACTAATACTTGTGACAAATATAAATCAAACCAAAACTTTTGAGTTGCTACTCAAATGCAAGTTGATGTTGCTGAACTGTGTGGTGTTGGATATTGAAGTTATCTTTTGGCAATAGTCAGTGCATGATGCAATCTTCAGGAATAATTAATTACAGTATTTTTCTCCTTCATCTATTCCAGAATAAGCTTTTCCTTCCCCACCTTTTCATTACTTGGCTGCTTAAGTGCAATACATTTTAGCTCATTTCAGAGAACAGCTGTGCTAAACACAACTCCACATTCACCGCTCCACAGACCATTAGAGATGGTCACAAGAAAAGTTTTTTGGTACTGAAGTTAGGATCCAGAGGAAACCAGTACTTAGTGGTGCCTTTTTTGCAGCTCTGAATGTCTGCAAAATCAGGACCATTGTCAGTAATTTCTGTTCCCTCTGATTTACTATAAATACTTGCCAAATCTAAAATTGCCATTTAAAAGCATATTATTTTGCTAGTAAATGAAAAGCACACCTTCCAGACTTCAAAAGGTATGATTTACTGCAGTCCAGATCTCACATAAACAGATGTTTCAGTTGCGAGCAAGCATCATGAACCCTGGCATCAGTCAAAGAATTAATTGTTGGGTTTGCTCCAAAAGTGCAGTGAATGAAGGCAACAGGTCAGAATTTCTAGTTTTGATTCACAGTGTTAAAGAACCTCATAACATTCCAAAATATGTTCCAGCCCTATCATAATGTAGGAAACATGGCAGCCAATTTGGGATCCACAGATGTGATAATTCTGATCATGCTATTGGGAATAAATATTGTCCTGTGTTATAATTCAGATCAGAAATTCCTAAATGTTTCATGAAGTCCATCTGGATCAAACATTTTGCACTTTGTGCTTATCCTAGCCACATTCAATGTATTTCATCTCAAGTATGATTCAACTGACCCATTAGGGAACTTTTTCCATACAAAGTTTATTTAATATAGTAAATATATATGGAAAGAAAATTAGCAATAACTTATCAAATAAACAAAAACAAAACATCCACAATAATGTATAACTCTTTACAAATATATCTAAAAATGTTCTAATCAAAAAAAGCTTCCCATAGACAAAAAAACCCTTTCCACAGTTATAACACAGCAAAGACTAATGCTCACGTGATTCTGTGACTGAATCCTTTGGATGAATGCTGCAGTTCTCTTGAGGCGCACACAGACAAGCTTGAAGTCAGAACAGCTACCCAGAACGCCAGGGAAACACTCTGGTCAAGCCACTAAAAGCAGATTTTCTACTCCAGGAAGGCAAGAAGCCTTGCTTTCAGCTAACCAGCAGAACTTCCAAAATCAGGGAGAGAGAGAAAAACACTTCTTTTCAGCTTGTTGTCCCTTCTAAACTAAAACTACTACTAGCCAAACAGAAGATGAAACCCTAAATTCAACAGGAAGAAAAATCTGTCCAAAATATATAAAAATATGAAACATAGAAGATAGGAGCAGGGACTGCCATTTGGCCCTTCAAAACCTGCTCTGCCATTCATTATCATGGCTGATCATCCAATTCAATAGCCTAATCCTGCTTTTTCCCTGTAACCTTTGATCCCATCACCACAAGTGCTATATCCAGCCACCTCTTGAACACATTTAATGTTTTGGCATCAACTACTTCCTGTGGTAATGAATTCCATAGGCTTGCCACTGTTTGGTTGAAGAAATGTCTCCTCATCTCTGTCCTAAATGGTCTACTTTGAATCCTCAGACTGTGGCACCAGGTTCTGGACTCCTCCTCCACCACCAAACCCCCCCCCCCCCCCCCCCCCCCCCCCCACCTCACTATCAGGAATATTCTCCCTGCATCTAGCTTGTCTAGTCCTGTTAGAATTTTATAAAATTCTATGAGAGACCACACACACACATACCTCCCCCTACCATTCCATCTAAACTCCTGCAAAAATACAATCCTAATCAATGCATGTCTCCTCGTACATCAGTCCCGCCATCTCCGGAAGCGATCTGGTAAACCGCCGCTGCACTCTCTTCAATGCATGAACATCCTTTCTCAGAAAAGGAGACCAAAACTGCACACAATACTCTAGGCGTGGCCTCACCAAAGCCCTTTGTAATTGCAACAACACACCCCTGCTCTTGTACTCGAAACCTCTCACAACAAAGCCGATATATCATTTGTATTCTTTACCACCTGCTGCACCTGCATGCTTACCTTCAGTGAGTAGCGCACAAGGACAACCCAAGTCCCACTGCACACTCCCCTCTCCCAATTGACAGCCATTCAGGTAGTAATTTGCCACCTTCTTTTTGCTTCTTGGCTGGATATAGCACTTGTGGTGATGGGATCAAAGGTTACAGGGAAAAAGCAGGATTAGGCTATTGAATTGGATGATCAGCCACAATAATGAGTGGCAGAGCAGGTTCAAAGGGCCAGAATGGCAGTCTCCTGCTCCTATCCAAATTATAATACATGACTTGCTTCCTGACAATGCAGAGTCATACAAGATTCTAGAGTCATAAAAAATTCCAAAGTAAAAATAAAGAACCCCCGTTTAAGTGGCAATAAAAGGATTTCTACATAAACTCAGCAACATAGGGGTAAGGCTGCGAGAGCTGCAGAGAACAATTTTTTTTTAATCTCTTAAAGGTACACTAACATCACATTTGTACACGTCAGACAACTCAGTTAGATGTGCTGGGTACCCCAGCAAGAGAGGGTCCGAGAGCCAGACCACAGGCACAATGATGAGAGAAGATTCTGTTAATAAGCACTGGCACCCAGTAGTTTTAGTGTATCTTGTTTGGATCAGCACAAACTCACCTTGATTTGATACATCACATCTGACAGTTTCTATAAATTCTGCATTTCAACATTTGCAATTAAGGATAAGGAATTGCAGATAATGATAGTGGTTTTAGGAAGGTATTAATGGCACCTCATTGACTGCCATCTGTAAAAATGTTAACCATTGCTCTTCAAAATGATCATGACTTGGATATATAGATTTTAAGCAATAGAGGAGCTGCGAGGGGGAATATCAGTTAAAATTTGAATATTAAAGTGTCTAGAGATTGCATGCTGTACGTGGTCTCCATACCCTGACAAAAGACTCCTCCAAAACAAAAAGCTCACCTTAATTAGTTTACATTCAGCATTTGTGGCCTACTTGTCAAAAGAAATTATAATACAGAAATATTCCACGAGGTATGATCCACGCCATGTCAGGGAAACAAGGCAACAGACAATGGGCTGGACTTTCATAAGTAGAATTTGAATCCAATATGACTCTTCTGAAATAGTTATTAGACTAGCTTGGTTGCAGAAGTAGAATGCACTTCCAGGTCAAAGGTTCCTTACTTAAAATACTGAAGTCATTTTTTGAGCATATTGAAATACAGAATTTATAGAAACTGTCAGATGTGATATATCAAATCAGGGTGAGTTTGTGCTGATCCAAACAAGATACACTAAGGCTGCTGGGGAACAGTCGCTTCCAGCTTTCATTTCTTCAAGGGCATTTTGAAAGGAAGATGCTGCTATTGCTGGTGTTTGGGAAAGATGAGATAAGCATGCATTTTTTTCCCCTCAAACAGAGAGGGGCTGACATCACTTCCCAGGATAAGAAATGTGGGTAAAGAGAAACAAACTTAATGAAATCATCAAATAAATGATTTTATGCTCACTTAACACTTCCAGTTTTCATAAGGCCACCATCAAAGAACAACCATTGATGAAATTTGCAGATGACCGCTTTTCCCAAGTATTACTGAAAATAATGAGACAATCTGTCAAAGTTTTTGATACTGCACTCATTAGGGCAAGATCCAAGAATACCAAATTTCCAAGACAGCAACAATTTATATTGCATGAGAAAAGGGCGCCAATTGGTTAACAATTGGACTTTGATTGATGAAAGAATTACTATGGGAAATGCAAAAGGGAATCCCTAATACCTGAAGGAGTTTTCCATCTTGAACTTCTACTCGTGATCATAACAAGCAAAGTTTGAACCATAGTAAAACCTAGCAGAACTGAATTCACCAGTTCTAGAAAGTGACTGCACATAATAAATGCCTTTTGTACCATCAGAATTTCCAATAGCTAATCATGTAGTTAGGGAGTATATTACTAATGATTTCAATTGAGTGGGGGGGGTGGGGTTACTGTTGTGCTAAATAATATCATGCAACTTTTCACATGCATCCAAGCAGTTAGAATTGTGAGGTCTATATGATTATTATATTTTGATATAGGATACCACTATGAATTTTGGGTAAATGAAGAGGGACATGTGACCTCTGCTAGCGTCTGCTTCACAGTAAACTGGATGGTTTAAATTGCTAGAAATGAAAGGAAGACTCAAATGATTTTATCAAGGAGGAGATACAAGGATATAGAGGCAATGACAATAATTTCTAAGTCTACAATGAGTTGTCCCTGAGTTCTCAAAGTCCAGAAAAGTATTTAAGATGAAAGGTGATTGGAACCATGTAACAAATTAGTATTCCTACTTGGACTCAAAGCTAATGCGTTTCCTGTTGCCATGCCAAAGAGCAGAGAGGATGCTACTTTTAAGATCGGGTTACAGACTTCTCTTTAAATCCCAGGATATTATGTTCAGAAAGCAGGTGCAGTTTTGTCTTGTATGGCCTGTAGCTAAACAGCAAGAAATAGAACCAGCCACACCTGCACCTCAAGCAAAGTAAACGTTGACCACAGCATGCTCACCACAGAAAACATAGGTGGGACTTCAGGTTATTCATTCAAATTGAATCACCAAATTTGTGATGAGTTTAAAGAAGTCTGGAAGATTTGTCTAGTTGGGAGTTAGAAGAAGAAATCTACTGTGTAACCCTCAGCGAGAGAATGTTTTAGGATTAGAGGTTATGCAACTTGGAAAGCGAAAACGAACCAGCAGAGACCAACTGTGAAATGGTAAGACAAGAATTATCATTCTCTGGAGAGCGCAGTGTGAGATAAAAGTCAACATTAGTTTTTAATTAACTGCTACAGTAAAATTTTAAAACACATAAGTTTGATGAGTTTTTCTTTCAGCTGTTAACTGAAAGTTCAAATTTCTCTTCAAAATTAGTCCCTACATAGATATCAGAGTGTCTCCGTTGAACGTCTTAGTTGAAAGATGATATCTGTGACAATGTAGCACTCCATCAGTGCCTCACTGAAGAGCGAACCTAGATTCATGATGAAATCCCTGAGGTGGGCCTTGACCCCACGACCTTTGGTCTCAAGAAGTGAGCAAGCCACAGCTCACACACAGTAAGTCAGGGACTTGGTGCTAAATCAATGTTTGCCCAAGACCACAACTCTTAGGAAATCTGCCAAATAACTGAGTGTCATCCACATAATAATCTGACAATGATGGGCGGCATTGCAGAAACATGTCAACATCAATGTGTGTACCAACAGCACCTGAAAGTGAGATTATTCACCTGTCAAAACCTGTCTTATATTTGCACAAAAGATAATACAATCATGCTGTGCGAGTAACTATTCGGAGGAAATAGATGTCAGATCCTGCTCCATTTCTGACTAACTAGGATACTGTAGTGAGACTAGAATTAACCTGAAGCTCTGATTAGGAAAGGATTTGAGGGCATGAAGCCAACTCGAGGCTCACTTAAATTTTATTTATACACACACACACATTCAAGTGGAATGGATTTTATTAACTATAAGCTTTGAATATAATATAAACGTGCACAGCAGGCAAGGGTGTAAGCTAGTTTGGCACAGGTCAGGAATTGAGCTGAAGCATCAAAATAGAGATACACCACAGGTTGGGAGAAGCAGACTGCATTTGAATAAAGAGTAGTCTACGATTAAGAGGAATCAGGGCGAAATGCTGAAAGGAAGGTTTGGAGTACATAGACTTGCTGAACTTAAGACAGATGGGCAAGCACGTACAAGCTGTCACACACAATTACAATAGTGGCAATAATGGAGACCTGGCTCAATCAAGGGGAGAGATGGGCACTTCACGATCCTGGCTAGGGGAGAAGTACAGAAGGCACATAAAGCATGGAGGGTGGGTGTGGTGCCAGCATTGATCAAAGAAGCTGTCACAGCCCTGTGGAAAGAGTGTAACTGTTACTTTGCTGGCTGTTTGCTCCATACCTCTAGCAGTGCCAGGGACAGCACTGTGGCACAGTGGTTAGCACTGCTGCCTCCTAGCACTAGCAACCCAGGTTCGATTCCCAGCTTGGATCAGTGTGTGTTGAGTTTGCACATTCTCCCCATGTCTGCATGGGTTCTTCAGTTTCCTCCCACAATCCAAAGATGTGCAGGTTAGGTGTACTAGCCATGCTAAATTGCCCCTTAGTGAAGGGAGATTAGCAGGATTACAGGGGTAGGACCTGGGTGGGATTGTGATCGGTGCAGACGCGATGGGCCAAACAACCTCCTTCTGCACTGTAGGGATTTTATGATTCTATCCCCTAATAATGGAAAAACCACAGGAAAAACAAATGTCAAAAAGATGTAAAAATAACAACATTGACAGAGATCTTCAATCATCTGACTGTAGACTGGAGGATTAAACAATGAAAAGGACAATGAAAGGGAATAATTCCTATATACATGATTGGTGTGCTTCCAGCCCAATGGAAAAGTAGCTGGATCCAGCTCTCAGGAATGTGTGTTAAAACTCATTTCCGGGATGTGGATGTCACTTAGTCCTATGGCCACTGACATCTCTAATTGCCTTTGGGACAATGGATGTGATTTTGCCGCTGAACCATTGCATTCCCTGAGGTGTAGGACACCCATAATACTGTCAGGTAAGAAATTCAAGGATTTTGACCCAACGACAGTGAAGTTACAGTGATATGTTTTGAAGTCAGGATGACAAGTGGCTTAGAGAGGAACCTCCAAGTGCTGGCGCTGCCAAGTATTTGCTACCTTTGTCCTTTTAGGTTGGAGCAATCATGGATTTGAAAAATGTTGCCTAAGAAGCCTTGGTGAGTTACTGCAGTTCCCCTTGCAGATGATCACACTGCTGCCACTGTGTGGCAGTGGTGGAGGAAGTGCTAATCA
Source organism: Sphyrna mokarran (assembly GCA_024679065.1). Lineage (NCBI taxonomy): Eukaryota > Metazoa > Chordata > Chondrichthyes > Carcharhiniformes > Carcharhinidae > Sphyrna > Sphyrna mokarran. The sequence goes on along the minus strand of JAGIQG010000008.1, from coordinate 53,327,295 downwards.
AGCGGCCTGCTCTGGATGGCGCTGAGCTTCTTGAATGTTGCTGAAGCTGCAGTGATTCAGGCAAGTGGCGAGTATTCCATCACACTCATGACTTGTTCCTTATGGACAGGTTTTGGGGATCAGGAGGCGAGTTATTTGCTGCAGGATTCCCAGCTTCCGACCTGCTCCTGCAGCCCTAGTATTTAAATAGCTAGTTCACTCTCTAGTCAATGGTAACCCCAAGATGTGATAGTAGGGAATTCAATAATGGTGTTGGTTAAACTTGTCTGAACTCTTCCATTCTGTAATGGAAGGGATTGATGATGGTAGTGAAGCTCATTGTGTAAACTGGCTTTCAAGGAACATTTGATAAAGCATCATACTAGATTTTTTCGAACAAAGAAAATTACAGCACAGAAACAGGCCCTTCGGCCCCTCCCAGCCTGCACCGACCATGCTATCTGACTGAACTAAAACCCCCTAGCAAAATTGAAGCTCATGGATTTAACAGAGAAGGTGCTGTATTGATACAAAATTAAAGGCAGGAAACAACATGTAGTGGTGTATATGTATGTATGTTACTGAATGTACACACATGGCAATGAACTGAAAGTGAGGGTAAATACTAAAAGACTTCTCCTTAGACGAGTGAAATGGTTAAACATAAAAGTGTGAAGAAGCACAAGGCCCAGTTCTTCCAGTCTCCAACTATCTGAAGACCCAAGGTACCTCAGATGCACTACAGGGTCCCTTAGAAGGCCCAATGCAACGACCCCATGGCAATGTCCTGGAAATTTGAACTTCCACTGGGCAATTTCCCTGCTCCTTGGGATTATCCAAGAAAGTCCCCAGAGATAAGAGTCGGAGACTTCAGAGGGTTTCCAACCTACTTACCTAGACAATTACCCAGGAAAATGTAGACAGAAAATCATAGTCTAACTCTAATACAACTGATCACAGCCTCCCTCCTCAATTATTCACATTGAACCCATTGACTTCCTCTGGTAACTGGTGCAGTAAAAAGGGGTTTTTGACAAGTTCTACTTCAGATAAGTTCCTTCTCTCCATAGCTTTTTAAAGATGCATTGGGACATTTATATCTCTACTCACTAGAATATTGCTGATGCAATAAAATAGGGCTCATCTTTCCCGGTAATCCAGTGTTATGGAAAAGCAGTTCCCTTTCAGGGACACTCCATGTCTCTAGAGAAGCTGGGTTCTGAGGCCCCAGCCAGAAACGTGACACTCTGGCATGGCAGAAGAAAGTCCGAGCAGAACAGCAATCCAATGGTGAATGTCATTCCTTAAAAGATTTGGGTTAATATAAAGGAAACCAGGGCGCAGAAGGAAAGAAACCTGGGGTTCAGGTACATGCATCTTTGAAGGTGGCAGAACAGGTTTAAATGGAGGGAAACTGCAGAAAGCTGTAGCACAAAGGGACTTGAGGGTTCTTTGTTCATGAAAGCCAGAAAGCTGGTGTACAGGTGCAGACAGTAATAGGAAAGACAAATAGCATGCTGGCTTTTATTTCAAGGGGGCTGGAGTATAAAAGTAAAGAGGTTGCAGCAATTGTACAAGGGACAAATGAGGCTACATCTAGAATATTGTGTACAATTTTGTATCTACTATTTAAGATATGTCATTGGAGGTAGCACAGAGGAGGTTTAACTAGGATGATCCCAGGTACACAGAGAAGATTAAATAGGTTGGGTCTATGCTGCTTAGAGTTCAGAAGAATAAAAGAGGACATGATTGAAACATTTAAGATTCTTAACAGTTTTTTTTTGTTTTTATTCTAATTCAATCTAATCAAGTCCAATTCAGAATCCCAAGTTGAGACGTTCCCAATCCAAGCTCTCACCTCCTTGATCTGCATGATCCAAGCTGATTGGAGTAGGCACAGCTCCTCCTCCAAGGCTTGATCTCATTTGCATCAGCCAAAAAGCCAAGATGCCTCTTCTGAAAATTGCTTCAAATGAAGCTAAAATGTAACCCAATAATTTCAACCAAGTGCAGCATGTCAATTCTACACTTGATCTTAGCCAAAAGTTGGGAGGATGTTTCCACTCATGGAACAGAGAGTTGAGTCGCAGAATAAGGGAGGGGGAGGGGAAAATCCATTTAAGATGGATTTGAGAAAAAACTTCTTGTCTCAAAGAATGGGGGTCTTTGGAATTCTTTACCCCAGGAAGCTGTGGCAGTCAAGTCTTTAAACAGTTTCAAGATTGAGATCAACAGGTTTTTAAAAATCTGCTGGGGAATTAAGGGTTATAGAAATAGGGCAAGAAAATGGATGTAGAGAATATTAGATCAGCCATTATCTTGTTTAATGGCAGAGCAAGTTCAAAGGGTTGAATGTTCTATTCCTGTTCCTATTTCTTCTGGTCTACTTAGGGGTGCTTTATTACACAGATATTAATCTGATAACTACATCCATCATTTTTTCTGTGTGGCAAGTGAAATGGGAGCAGAATCTAACGTTTGGCATGTTCTACTCCACAGGGCTGTGCATGCTCCATTGTCGCATATATTTAATAGTCAGACAAACAGTTCACAGATTTCTTAGGGAAACGGGGAAAATGGAGCTGAAACAGGAGGTCAGCCACGACAGTATTGAATGGAAGAACATGTTCAAAGGGCAGTTTGGCCTACTCCTACTTCTTTTGTTCTTGGTGGATTTCAAATTGTTTTACTTTTTAAAAACTTCCAACTCGAGACACAATTTTTGTCTTACTTTTGAAGCCAAGCAGGAATTTCTGAGCAACATACACAATAGGCAAGGCTAGCTAGAGTTTTAATATCTTCAGAAACCCAATCCGCGAATGCAAAAAAAAAGGCTTTATAAGGATGTGAACTTCCTCGCAGTGGCAATCAGAGCTGGATTGCCAATCTAACCCCAGTTACTTACCCAAAATCTTATCTCGCCTGATCTTCCAGCTCAGGCTGCTGGAGAGCAGAGTGGTGCAGTGCATCCCCAGAGTCCAAAGTCGATGGCAGCTCAGTTGAAGGGAAGGAAGTCACAATCCCTTTTTAGCTGCCATAAAGCAGGTAGGCCCAAAAGACCAGTGAGCTTTAAAAGGTCTTTCACAGGCCAGGGAGAAGGAAAACGTATAAGATAAGCATGTACGATCAGACTATCAGGCCTCAGTGGGAGAGGTGGAGGAGCAGGCCTGGTGGACAGTGGTAGGGTCAGATCAGGTCGGGACTTTTTGGGAGGTTGGAGATGGAGAATGCAGAGTTGAGAGTCAGGCCTGATAGTAAGGGGTTGTACAGTGTAGAGTCCCACGGAGGCAGTGAGGGTGTCCTCCTAGGTTTTTGTGGATGTGTGGAAGAGACTGAGGGAGAGCTGGGGATATTAGTCAGTGCAAGAGTTACCCAAAAGTTCAAAAGGGTTTTGACTTCTTGTAACTTTTTCCTGATATAACGCTGTTGGAACTATCTGAAGTTTGTGATTTAAGTCATATTTCTGGATGGTTTTAGCACAGCCCAGAGGAAATTTACACTTCTGAATAATTGCTATGCAAACCCTTACCTGGGAACATCCAAAGGTATTCCCCAGTGCATCTTTGGAGTACCCCCAACCCCATACAATAGTGAGGATCACAAAGTTACGGTCCAATGTGTTGATCTCAAATGATAGTCAACCAGCATCTGAATGACAGAGATAGAATTAGGTAGAAAACAGAAACAGACCATTTGACTTAACCAGTCCTTGCCAGTTTTGTTTTCCAGCATTCCACTGAAGTGCCTTGGGGTATTTCATCATATCAAAAACACCATAGAAGTTATTTTTGTAAATCGATAATGTCAGCAAAATCTTGTATTCCTCACTTTCCCACCCAGACCTCGATATTTATCTGGCTTCAATTTTAATGCATCTATTCCATTCATCTAAAGCACTCTCCTTGTGGCCACGAGGTCCCCATTTTCACTGCTCTGTCAGAGTGGAGGGGTTTCTCCCAAATGCATGGTTTGAACTCTTAGTAACTATCCCATATTAATGGCCAAGATTTGCTCTCTCTCCCATCAGTGGAAACACTTCCTAGGAACTTTCCATCATTTTAAAGACCTCCATCAGATCAGCCCTTAGTCTTCTCTTTTCAAACAGGAAAAGATATCCAGCCTCTTGGGAATATATTATTACTCGGGCAACTGCAATCCACAGCTGTCAAACTGGTGATGTGGTGCAACAAACTAATGGACATTCTGATTATTCACGCTAACAACAAGAAATTCAATAAAGCGTTCAGGAGAAACACCTTCACCCAGAAGATGGTTAGAATCTGAAACTTGTTTTAGGTAATGCACTTAAGGGAAAGCCAGGTGAATACATGAGGGAAAAAGGAATAGAAGGATGCGTTGTTAGACTGAGGTGAAAGGAGGAAGGACTAGCCTCCTTTGAAGTATGAATATCAACATTGACTACTGGGCTCAAATGGCTGCCTCTGTGTAGTACAGTTCTTGTAATTCAATGCTCAATTCTGCACTGCTCAGCATGAATCTATGCTGCAGAACAATCTAGAAACTTTCCTATGCATGAGACATGGCCAGTGACAGAACGTTTTCGGAAAACAATTGGATCTGTCAGCATAGGGAGGAGGTCACTGAGCAACCGAACCAGGTTTCTGCAACAGAGGAATGCCTCAGTAGTGTCAGAAAAAGCCTCAACATTGCCAGCTCCACTTCCAAACAATCAGGCTTTTGATTGAAGGATGTGTGCATAGTGTCTGATTTAACAGTCATTTCATTCACCTACAATGCCTGATCCATTCTACCCTCATTCACTCTTTTGTTTGAAACAACATCCCTCTGTGCCCAGCCACCATGAAAGACCTTTGTTCACTCCCACTTCAGAGTGACTGGGTCAATCACAGGTCACAAAGGCAGGAAATAGCAGCCCGGCCGATTCAGGCCTTGCCACTAGGAGCGAGTGATCTGAAAGCCCCTCAACTGTGGTGTCAGTTGGGACATCAAGTACAAACAATTTATTTTCCAATTTATTTTCTTTACCCAGAGGGTGGTTAGGGAGTGGAATGCCCTGCCTGCGGCAGTTGTAGATGTGCCAAGTTTGGTGGCATTTAAGAGGTTAGTTGATAAGTTTATGGAAGAGAAGGGAATGGTTTAGTTTGGAGGGTTATTGCTTTTTTCATAATTGGTCGGCGCAACATCGAAGGCCGAAGGGCCTGTTCTGCGCTGTAATGTTCTATGTTCTAATGTAGGTTATCAACCAATGAGCACACCCAGTACCCAGTCAGCCAGGGGCCAGAGGTTCTCAGGTTTGGTACAACCCAACTCAAATTATCTCAAAAAAAAAAGGCAGCAAAACATCTCAGCAGAAAAAAAAACATCTTTTATACACCACCTTTCACAACTTTAGGTCACCCCAAAGCAGCCAATTAAATACTTTCTGAAATATAGGAAGTGCAAAACCCAATTTACACATAGCAAGAAACCACAAACAGAAATGAGGCAAATGATTGTTGCCTTTCAGTGATGCTGGTTGAGGGACACTCAGGAGAACTTCCCCTCTCTTCAGAATTGAGTCGTGGGAACTCTTAATCCACCTGAGAAGGAAGACTAGACCACAATTTAGCATCCCCACCAACACACGTAACCTCTACAGTGCTGCACTCCAATACTGCTGTGGAGTGTCAGCCAGGATTATATATTTAGTCTGAGAGAAAGGTAGAGGCCAGCTAACATCGAGCAAGGACAAGATCAAAGACTGCCTTTACATTCAGAAAAGATCGAGCTTCTCCTCACAATACAAATGGTTTCAGCCCCAGAATAATCTTTGTTGCTCGCCTGCACTAGTTCAAACAGATTTCATCTAGCTAATCAAGGAGCAGTTGGGGCCCCGTGAAAATGTTTCCTTAGAGCTTCCTGCTCAGCTCTTCCGTACAGGAAAAGGATCTTTAAAAAAGAACTTTGCTCTAGACAGAACATTTTATTTTAGTGAAATGTTCCAGGAGAGTGAGTCAGTGGTCACAGTCTGGAATGCACTGCTCAAGGGGTGGGGGGTACAATGGAAAGAGATACAATGATAATTTCCAAACAGGAATTGGATAAGTATTTGAGAAAGAAAACTATACAGGTTTTGTACACGCAGGAAATGAATCAATTCAGTTAAAAAGCTAGCATAGGCATAATGTACCGAATGACACCATGGCCATGTGATGACCATGTAGTTGAAGCTAATGGAAACTCCTCATATTGATCTGGTTCAATGTCAGTGATGGCCTTTCCTGTCTAGAATAAATGAAGCAAAAGCCTTATGCCTCTTCAATCACATTGTTTCACATCACTCCCTAAAAATATATTTCCTGAGGTATGTTTACAAAGCTTTAGCACAGTATTTTACTTGACAAACTCCAGATAGCACATGAGGATTTGGAGATGATTCAACAACACGGTTATTTGGATGTGTGGACCTCCGCTAAGCACTTTCCAATATGAGAATTCTTCCAGCAACCTGAGTTTGCAAAGTTTATCCTTGTTCTTATTTATAAAAAACTCACAGTCGTGCCCTTTTGCTCTCACTTCTTTAGTCAGGAAGCAGTTGTAAATCTTTGCTGCTGATATGCACTATTGTCTGACAAGAGGTGCATCATGGTAGGGCAGCTTGAGATCTAGTGGCATTTTGCACACGAAAATAAGAAGTCCCTATAGATATGTGATTCTGCACATCCTGCCAATGGATCAGAGTGGAATCATCAGAAATAGATGTAGAAATCCTCTCATAGTGATCAATAAACATGGAAACCCACTCATAGTGATCATGCAACCCTTTCATGATCTTTCATAGCCCTTTCAACCTCAAGACCATGATGAACAAGTGATTTCTCACAAGACCACCTCACTATTATCTTAACCACACCCACCACCTGGACAATGTTAGTAGCAACTTTCAACTTTCCCTAGCCTTGGAGCTAAGAGATAACTTAGCATGGGCTCTTGCAGGAAGAATATCTTTATTTGTTGTATTTGTAATGAATAAAACAGTAGCAATTTTCTACAATGCTAAAAATAGGAAGGTTCCCTCTCTCAGTCATTCCAATCTGTCTTTGAGTATCAACACATTCAAAGTGTTGTTAATATAGAAACCAAGCATGTGGGTGAATATCTATAGATAAAGCTCCCAGCACTTGCATAGTTCACACCATATTTAATTACTTTGCAGTGCCAAAAGATTCAATATACATTCTGGCCTCTTGAGAACAGAAGTTGTTCTTTATGCTCTGAGGAACAATCTATCTCCATTCCTCAGTCAGTCAACGGATACACTTATCATTCTACTGCCTCTTCGACTGGCTACTTCAAAATATCTGTACAACACGGCACTGAGGTTTTAATTTTAAGACCAGGGAGACATAGAAACAGATGATTCAAGAGGTAGGGTGGCAGACCGTTTTTTCTACTTTTTTTTATATATAAATCAATTTTAGAAAGAAAATAAGAGTTGCAAAGGAAAAACAAGAATGTAAGCAATAGCAGCAGGAGTAGACCATTCAGCCCATCAAGCCTACTCAATCATTCGATGTGATTATGGCTTGATCATGGCTCATTTTGGTTTTCCTATTCTCCTAGCCCAGCCCTGTATATATTCTGGAATGTAGCATCCACAACCCTCTGGAAAACGTACTTACAAAGATTCACATCCCCTTCAGTAAAGGGATTTCTCCTCTTCTCAGTCCAAAATGATTGCCCCTTTTTTCTGAGACTGTGTCCCTATGTTGTAGATTCTTCAGCCAGCAAAAACATCCTTTTGGTTTAGCCTATCAAGCCCCTGCAGAAACATGTGTGTTTCACTGAGGACATCTTCCATTATTCTAAACTCCAGAGATAGTACAGGTCCAATTTACTCACTCTAAGTCACTCAAACTGCACACAGTTTTCCAAGCATGGTCTACATTTAGAGTCACAAAGGTTTACAGCATGGAAGAGACCCTTTGGTCCAAGTTGTCCATGCCACCCTTTTTTCTAAAAGCCCTAAGTTAATCCCAATTGCTTGCATTTGCCCATATCCCTTTATACCCATCGTACCCAAGTAACTATCTAAATACTTTTTAAAAGGTAAAATTGTATCTGTCTCTACTACTAACCTCTGGCAGTTTGTTCCAGACACTCACCACCCTCTGTGTGGAAGAACTGCCTCTCTTTAAGATGTGGAAGCATTGGAAAGGGTGCAGAGGAGGTTTACCAGGATGTTGCCTGGTATGGTGGGAGGGCCTTATGAGGAAAGGCTGAGGGGCCTGAGGTTATTTTCATTAGAGAGAAGAAGGTTACGCAGTGACCTAATTGAGGCGTATAAGATGATCAAGGGATTGGATAGGGTGGATAGTGAGAGCCTTTTTTCTCGGATGGTGATGACCAACACGAGGGGACATAACTTTAAATTAAGAGGTGGTAGTTATAGGACGGATGTCAGAGGCAGGTTCTTCACACAGAGGGTGGCGAGGGCGTGGAATGCCCTGCCTGCAGCAGTTGTGGACTCGCCTTCTTTGGGGGCGTTCAAATGTTTGGTGGATAGGCATATGGATGATATTGGAATAGTTTAGGTTAGAGGGTCCACTGGCCGGTGCAACATCGAGGGCCAAAGGGCCTGTACTGCGCTATAATGTTCTATGTTCTTTGGACACTTTTGTATCTCTCCCCTCTCATGTTAAACCTATGCCTTCTAGTTTTAGACTCCCTTACCTTTGGGAAAAGATATTGACTATCTAGCTGACCTGTGCCCCTCGTTATTTTGTAGGCCTCTATAAGATCACCCCTCAGCCTCCTACGCACCAGAGAAAAACGTCCCAGTCTATCCAGCCTCTCGTTATAACTCAATCCATCAAGTCCCAGTAGCATCCTAGTAAATCTTTTCTGCACTCTTTCTAGTTTAGTAATATCCTTTCTATAATACAGTGACTGGAATTGCACATAGTATTCCAAGTGTAGCCTTACCAATGTCTTGTACAACTTCAACAAGACATTCCAACTTCTGTATTCAATGTTCTGACCAATGAAACCAAGCATGACGAATGCCTTCTTCACCACTCTGTCCACCTGTGGCTCCACTTTCAAGGAGCTATGAACATTTCCCCTAAATCTCTTTGTTCTACAACTCTCCCTAACACTTTTCTGCTGCCTGTGTCCTGCTCACAGTTTACATTCCCAGCGAACATTATATCTTTAGCCATGAGAAGAAAATAGAAGAGTGTGTTCAAATCAGAAGGTGGCGAGAAAGGAGGAGTAATTATTGGAGACTTAGAAGCAACAGAATAAGAAGAATGGGAGGATAGAGAGATTATGCTTGTAGCAGCAGTCTTCAGACTTGCAACATAATTGATTCCTGAAAGTCAGGTCTTAAATCGAAATGTTACACATTTGCTCTTACTGGAAAATCAGTTCTATGTTGTAAATGGGTGATTGGTTCCTGAACTAAGGCCCAAGACCCAGAATTTTATATTCATTCAATTATGAAGTTAAATAGCAATAAAATATTAAAATATACAATTCAAGAAAACTTTTGTAAACACAAAAATTAACCACAGATAACATATTGGGACATATGAGATGGGTGACAGAGAATATCGATGCACGTATATGACGTTTGAACGAGTAAAGTCAAAATCAACATCATAGAGTTGAAACAAGGTGTCAATTTATAAACATTGCAAATGTCACTCATTATAATTCAAACATTGTAAATTCAAGGATGGCCTGTAGTTGAAGGGAGAAGTAGCAAGATAACAATGTGGAGATTGGAAGGAAGGAAAAAAGTAAGTTGAGCGAGTAATTAGAGCAGGAGACAATAAATGGGACATTTATTCCTGCAATCCCATCTTAAATGCAGCATCTCATTGATAGCTGGCTCTTTCTCACTGGCATAACAACCACAATCTCTTACCCGAGAAGAGGGAAGAAGTAAAAGAGAAAGCTGATGAGGCCAAAAGAGGTGCAAAAAGTAATATGGACTGACAAAAAGCAGATTAAAAATGGTGATCATTTTTTCTGATATCCCATTTACAAATGCACAGTTCAACAAAGTACTATAGCAGACATTGACTGCTTGTCATACTTCAAGTGCTACACTCTGTCTTTCCCACACATTTACATGCATTGAGAAATAATGAAAATCAGTCATTGACACAAGAATTAAAATGTTTTCAATCCAGACGTCTAAACCTAAGTGAGCAAGTGTTTTGGTTTCAGCCAGCAGTGGCGTTAAACTTTGACCTCACCCAGTGTTTACTTAACAACATTGAGCATTTGCTCATTCAAGGGCCAAAGTTTAGCAGCGGAATAGTCCATAACATTGCTGTTGTGTTACTTAGCACTGGGCAGCACAGTGACGTTGCTGCCTCACAGCACCAGGGGCTCGGATTCATTTCCAGGCTTTGGTGATTGTGCAAACTCCACGTACACATTCTTCCCGTCCTGCATGTGTTTCCTCTGGGTGCTCTGGTTTTTGCCCCCACTCCAAAAACATGCGTTCAGGTAGAATAGCCATGGTAAATATGTGTTATGATGATAGGGTGGAGGGAGGGCTTGGGTAAGATGGACTTTTGGAGAGTCAGTGCATAGAGTCCCTATACTGCTGAATGGCTCCGTTCAGCACCGTAGGGATTCTATGGCAGCTTCCAAATTAGCCTGTCCAACACCACAAGATTCAGTTGTAAATATAGATATCCCATGGTGTTGCTCATGATAAGTCAGAAAATACAATTGATATAGCACATGTTGTCACAGAAGTTGAATCAATGGAAAGGCCTGAAGTTGTGCACACAACATAGCAAATCTACAAGTGTGATAATAGTGTGTGCTATTGATACATTTTAATGTTCAAGTGGCACGCTTAGTTTCATTGATCAGGACATTGAAGTTGTACAAGACATTGGTAAGGCCGCAGCTGGAATACTGCGTACAGTACTAGTCTCCCTGTTACAGAAAGGCTATTATTAAACTAGAAAGAGCGCAGAAAAGATTTACTAGAATGCTACCAGGACTTGATGGCTTGAGTTATAAGGAGAGGCCAGATTGACTGGGACTTTTTTTCCTCTGCAGCGCAGGAAGCTGAGGAGTAATCTGCTCAGCAGTGAAACGTGGGCAATTACGACTAGCTTAATAGTAAAAATTGAGCAGCATGGACAAATTGGGCTGAAGAGACTGTTTCCACATTATAAACCTCTATGATTCTATGAGATCTATGGGCAAGCAAGCCAAAATTCTTTTGTTCCACAGAAATTCCTAGTGTCATTCCCATCATTAAATACTTGTTGTCAATTTACTCCTTCCAAAGTGTATCACCTCACACTTTTTATGGTTAAATTTCACCTTCCACTTATTTGCACATTTGACCATTCCATCTACATCTTCCTGTAATCGAAGACATTCAACTTCACTGTTAACCACCCGGCAATCGTTGTATCATTTGCAAACATAAGTCTTACCCACCCCCACCCCCCGTATAGTTATCTACATCGTTTATACAAATAACGAATAATAGCAGACCCAGCATAGATCCCCATGGTACGCCACTGAACACTGGCTTCCAGTTGTTAAAGCAGTCTGTCATCACCCTCTGTCTCCTACAACTGAACCAACTTTGAATCCACTTTATCAAATTATCCTGTATTCATCTGTATTCGCCTTCATTATAAAAGTCTTCCATGTGGGACCTTGTCAAAGGCTTTGCTGAAATCCGTTTAAAATACATGAAGTACGCTACTCTCATCTATACACCTAGTCACCTCCTCAAAAATTTCAAATTTGTGAGGCATGTATTCGTTTTGACAAAGTCATGTTGACTATTCCTGACCAAACTTCTCAAGTGGAGGTAGATTCTCTCCTTCGGAATTTTCTCCAATGGTTTCCCTACCAGTGACATGAGACTCTCTGTTATAGCAGAACATTAGCTGTTCTCCAATGCTCTGGCATTCCCACTGCACCCCCCCCCCCCCCTCCCAATGTTGCCAGAGAGGAATTCAAAATTTGGGTCAGAGTCTCTGCAATCCCTTACCTGTCCTCCCTCAGCAGCTTGAGACAATTTATCCAGACCTGAAGATTTGCCCCCATTTAAACCTGCCAATATCTTCAATACCTTGTCACTCCCAATGTCAATTTGTTCAGGAACTTCGCATCTCTCTTTCCCCAAGTTGCATACCTTCATCCTCATTCACTGGGGTGAAGATGGGTGTGAGACTTATTTGTTCAACACTTGACTGGTGTCCTCTGGCTCCAATGTTAGATTGCTCCCTTTGTCCCTACTCTTTCCCTGGTTATCCTCTTTACATTGGGATATAATGGAACGTTCTCTACTTTTATCAGCTGGAGCTTTCTCCTGGTCCCTCTGCATTCCAATTGCTTCCTTAAATTCCACTTGCACTTTCTATACTCCACTAATGCTTCTGCTGATTTGTTCTTCTACTGCTAAAAACCTTACTCTTCCTTCTCATCGTACCCTGAATCTCTCTGGTCATCCATGTTTCTGTGAGCTTATTACTTCTTCGTATGACCCTAAATGAAACATGTTGAGCCTCTACCATCTTAATTTCCTTTATGAATGCCCCTGCCCCACATACGCACTGCTCTTCTCCAGATTTCCCTATAAGTAGTTGTTCCCAGTTTACCTTGGCCAACTCCTGCCTTATTTTATTAGAACGTGTTTTGTGCCAAATCAAAATTTTTTTTTTGCAACTGTCTATTTCTTTGTCTATAACAAGCTCAAATTGTCATCCTATCATTAAAATGCCCCCACCAACATGTCTGGCTTCATTCCCCAGATAATAGCCCATACTGTTGGACTTTCTACATATTTATCTGAAACGTTTTCTGTAAATATTTCAAGAAATCCATTCCATCCAAGCTCTAAATATTGTCCATCCCAATTAATGTTGGGAAAGTTAAAATCACCTAATATAACTCCCCTATTTTAATGCTTTTACACATCTTTGTGAATTGTGCACAGATTTGCCCCTCAACTTCCCACTGATTATCTGGCGGTCTACAACATACATCTAGTGATGAGGCTGCCCCTTTGTTTTCTTAAGTTCTACCCAAAAAGTTTCATCTGATGCCGCCTCCAAGGAATCATTTTTCCTTGCTGCAGTAAAGGACTCCTTAAATAATAATGCAATGCCTCCTTCTCTTTTACTCCCTCCTGTCTTGCCTGAAAATTCTATATCCCGGAATATTGAGCTGCTAGTCCTGTCTGTCTCTCAACCATGTCTCTGTGAAGGCTAATTTATCACAATTCCCTATGTCAATCCTCACTCTTACCTTATGTTTTACCTGTCATACTTCGAGCATTAGAGGCCATCCAGCCTTGTCTTATTCCCTTGAAACTTAATATGCCCTCTGACGTGATTGTTTTACTGTGTTATGCTGTGTCCCTATTCTGTTTGTAATCTGTGTCCCTCCCTTACCAAATTGATTTAAACATCTCTCAACAGCCCTAACAAAACCTGCCCGCAGGATCACGAATAGATGTCATTCCACAGCAAAGAATGGAAATGAGGGAAATTAAGCAAACTAACAGGTAAAAGTGAAACAAAACAGGGACAGAGACTTCAGTCAAAAATTGTGTACCTCAGTTTTCAACCCCAAAGGCTGTGGATTAGAGTGGAGGCAAGTTAATGACTCCAGCTTAGGTATGTGAACAGATCTGCTTAGCTCTGTTGGGCAAACACACAGGTGTGACTAAACAAATAGCTCTGATCTTGGTCACGCTTCGAAGCTTTTCAGGCGAAGCAGCACAAGTAATTAGTCTTTCACCAGGTGAAAATTAGTGGTGGTGGTGGAGGTTGTATGAATAAAAGAGGGTATATAGAATGTCTCCTACTCAGAGCAACCAATCATGATTAGATGACAGAAAATGAAGCAATATATTTTCAGAAGATGCAACATTAGGGACATGATAGTTAACTCTGGTTGCCAGCATGCTGTTTTGCTGCCAAATAGTTCTAATGCTAATGGGTTAAAATGCTTGCAGTTTCCCAAAATACCAAAACAGATCTGGTGAGCATTTTGGGATGAGAAAGAAGAAAAGCAGTATAAACTAAACTGTGTCATCTCATAAAATCCTACTGTGCAAAAGGAGGCCATTTGGCCCACCAACTCTGCACTGATCGCAATCCCATCCAGGCCCCGTCCCACAACACCATGCATCCACCCCAGCTAGTCTCCCGATACAAATGGACAATTTAGTATGGTTGACATACAACAGCAGAGTCGCTGAACAGAAACTGATAGCTAAGTTCCGCACACATGAGGATGGCCTCAACCAGGATCTTGGGTCCATGTCACACTATTTGTAAGCCCCATGACTTGCCTGGGCTTGCAATAAGTCACCTACTGTCCTGTCTGGAGACAATATACATCTCTTTAACGTATGCTTAATGATATCTGTTCACACTGTCTGCACCTTTAAGACTTGATTAGCTGTAAAGACTCACATTCTAATCAGTATTCTGTAAACTGTGTGTGTGTTTATATGGTCTGTTTGTAATTGGAATTCTCAGTCATCTGATGAAGAGGCAAACACCGAAAGCTAGTGGTATTTGCTACCAAATAAATCTGTTGGACTTTAACCTGGTGTTGTTAGACTTCTTACAATCCATCTAACCCACACATCCTTGAAGAGAATGCAGAATAGAGAATGGAGAAGGGGGAGGGCGACAGGAACCTGGTTTACATACATAAATCAACTAAGATCAATCAACTTGAGAAAGTTGTTAAAAAACATGTTGGATTCCTTGGCTTTTATTAATAGAAGCTTAAAATAAATGGTTAAGGAAGATATGCCAAACATATTAACAAAAATCATGGACAGAATTTTACATCCTCAATCGTTCCAAAGTCAATGGACTTCCTCATTGTCCACGCCTCACCCGCTGATTCCTGCTGGGCAGACAGTAAAGTTCCAGCCATCGTGTCTATGCTCGTTGCACTGCAACTTTTCTCTACAGCAGTTTATCCAATTCCATTTTGAAATCCAATTTCCATCACACTCTCACGCAGTGCATTCTAGATCCTGACCACCCAGTTGCTTCAAAGTTCTTCCTCATTTTCATATTCATTCTAGCCAATGTCATTTCTCACCATCGGTTTGGGTTTTTCACATGAGAATAACCAATACTTTAAAAGTAGCAAGTGTGTGCAGATGTTTCTGTTGAGTGTTGCAGTTGAGGAAAGATGTGACCAATTTCAGGCCTGTTTTAGATATTGAGGGAGTATAATTTGATCCCATGTCCCCCGTGAACAGGGGTTTACCATTACAGCTCAACAAAACCTGATATTCTGTCACCACATCCTGTGGTTTTTCTTTTACACAAGGCTGACAGATAAACTAATGCTGGGGGAGGGGAATGATTCACACATTCAAGTGAATCCAAACTCAGTTGGGCCAGTTGAACTTGGTGGCAAGTTCAAACCAACCCCATTTTGGCTGTAGCAAAAGGATTGGTGAGGGTTAGAGGACCTACATATCCCACACATCCTTTAGATATATAGATAAAGTCCCACTATGCAGCCAGTCTCAGCACTCAAGGCTGTCCATGCTCTCTGCCAGAGTCAGCAGGCTTGACTACATTCAACGTCCGAGCACACTACCCCTCTCCCAATTCTCCATCTATTCTTTCCACCCGCACCTCCCAACAATCCCGACACAAACTACCTACAGGGATAGTCAAAATCCCAGCTCCAAGAGTCTATTTAAATGCCAAACCTGCAACTGGCCTACCTTTCAGAGTGTGAATATTTAATGGAACAGCTATTGCCCTAATCTGATGCGGCTCAGATTGCTGAGATTAGTTCTAAAGTGCTGCAGTATTGTGCTAGTACAAGATACCGGACCTAATGGCTTCCCATCTGTGTTGTAAAGATCACAGGTTAAGGAGTTTGTTGTTTAATTTCATTCCCAATGGTCATCATGAGATTTGTAAACACGTGCACTTTTTCTGTCATCTGGATTTAACTTTTTCTTTTAAATCTCATCACCTTTTCTTTAAAGTCATCTTTATTTAAGAGTAGTAAGTGGCTGCTGAAGGAAGAAAGAGATTCTTAAAATATCGCCACCTTGAATAAACCTGCACACTCTTGTCCCAAGTTAACATGGACTAAATGGAGAGAGTGTGCAGTACTTCAACATACGGCCAAGGTGACTTCAGTCACATGCGATTATGGAAAACGGTGCAGAGGCCGAATACGTTTCAGATTCAAACAAAATAACTTTGAAAACTGACCCATGCATTACACATCTCTCCATATTGTTATCTTCCTATTCCCACCATCCCCACCCTTCTCCTGTCTCTGCATTTGCGTAGTGATGGTTTAATCTTGGAACATCTTCCAGGGCACTGACCCGAAATGTTAACTAGTATTCTTCCCTCTGTAGATATTGCCTGACTTATCACCATTTGCCTGCCTTTATTTCAGATTTCAAGCATTTCTGGGATTTGTTGCAATTTGCTGGGGGAAGCCATTTTGAATTTTCAGCCATTGTAAAATTCTATGAATCCATTTCAAACAGCTGCATCTGTTTGCAATGTTAGGAGGTGGGTTGTGCCGTGATGTTAATGATACAGTCTATTGATAAAGTCAGCCACTTTGGTGCCAAGACAAAATTAAATCATCAGGTAATTAACTTACACAAGTAAATGACACACCAAATGGAGTTGTGTATGTAAACAAAATTACAAGGCAGTTTGAATGGAAAATTTTGAAACGAAGAGGAACAGTGTCTCCACTGTCGACTGGGTACTTTGCAGTCTTCAAAATGCAACATGAGAGTTCAACAATTTTAGATTATAAACTCAGCCTCCATTTATTTTCATTTTTCATTTATTTAATCCTGTTAGACTAGGGGAATTTTTAACTTCATTGCAGTGTTAATGTAATCCTTACTTGTGACTAATAAACTTTAACTTTATGATGATCAGATGGCTGCTATGCTGCCATTTACACCTCCTCTAGATACAGGATTTGTCTTTTGACTTGTCCCACTGGCTTTTCCCCATGAAACCATTGTGTCCTGCCCTCAATTCTTCCATTCTTCTTCCCCTCCCCCAACAATTCAATTTGCTCCAAACGTATAACACCTCTAATCTTTCTCAATGTTAATGAACAGTTATCAACAGGATGTATTAACTCTGTTGCTCTATCCACGGATGCTGCCAGACCAATTGGATATTTCCAGCATTTGTTTTTGTTTCAGATTTTCAACATCTGCACTATTTTGCTTCCGAAAATTTAAAAAAAGGGTAGGTTTCATCCCTTGACATATCGCAATTCATATCTAAATTTATACCTACAGTCAATGAGGATTGACCAGTCATTATAGAAGCATTTAAGCACCAATTGGAATAAGCAGAAATAAACCCATCATTATCTATAATAGAACAAAAATCAGCATAGCGCAAGACCAAGCCATTTGGGTTTCTAAGCCCATGCCAATCATGATGCCCTAACTAATCAAAAAAATGGCTCCAAGGACTGGGGTTTGATTCCTGTCTTAGGTCACTGTCTCTGTGGAGTTTGCACATTTTCCCTGTGTCTGTGTGGGTTTCCATAGCGTGTTCTGGTTTCCTCTCTCAGTCCAAATATGCGCAGGTTAGGTGCATTGGCTATGCTAAATTGCATCCCAGAATGCGTAGGTTAAAGAGATTAGAGGGGGTAAATATGTGGGGTTATAGGGATAGGGCCTAGGTGAGATTGTTGTCCATGCAGACTTAATGGCCCAAATGATCTCCTTTTGCATTGTAGGGTTTCTATAAAAACTGTTCTGTCCTGACTCAGTCTGTATTTTATTCCCTTCCTATTCATGTAGCCATCCAGATGCCTCTTAAATGTTGCTGATGTGCCTATTTCCACCACAATCTGGCTGCACATTCCAGGCACCCACCACTCTCTGAAAAACTTCTTCACACATCTCCCTTAAACTTTCCCCCTCTCGCCTTGAACCTGAGCCCCTTTGTAAATGACACTTCCACCCATAGAAAAGCCTCTGACTAGAAACAGGAAATCTGGCAGCAGAGAGAGAAATAACAATAGTCCAATCAAACACAAAACTGAAAGAAGTAGAGAAGCTGATGAAAGTGAGGTGGAACAAAATGGAAGGGTGGTGGGACAGGTTTGGTGATAGGAGGGGTGTGGTATTAAATACCAAAGATATCATTAAACAAATAGCAAAGAGAGTGACAGTAAAGAAAAAATATTTGTTCAAAGTGGGTGCTGACAGCAGAATAAAACACAGACTGGCACTTGGAATGAAGGGACCAAAATAGCAGACAGAGTTCATGGTGTGTTGCTGAACTTAAATGCTGAGTTCAGGAGGTGGTAAAGTGCCTAATTGGAAGATGAGGTGTTGTCCTTCCACTTTGCATTGGACTTCACAGGAACATGGCAGCAAGGAAAGACTGAAACAAGAAGATAAGAACTAGGAGCAGGAGTGGGCCATCTCGCCCCTCGAGCCTGCTCCATCGTTCAATAAAATCAGAGCTTTTTGTGGACTCAGCTCCATTTACTCACCCGTTCACCATAACCCTTAATTCTTTTACTGTTCAAATACATATTCTTGGCTTAAAATTATTCAATGAGGTTACCCCAACTGCTTCACTGGGCAGGGAATTCCACAAATTCACAACTGTGTGTGAAGAAGTTCTTCCTCAACTCAGTCCTAATCTGCTTCCCCTTATTTTGAGGTTATGCCCCTAATTCTAGTTTCACAACCCAGTGGAAATAACTTCTATCTTATCTATTCCCTTCATAAGATTATATGTTTCTATAAGATCTCCCCTCATTCTTCTAATTCTAATGGATATAGCCCCAGTCTACTAAGTATGCCCAGATAAAACAACCTTCTCAACTCCGTAGTCAACCTAGTGAATCTCTCTGCAGCTCTCCAGTATATCCTTTCTCAAGTAAGGAGACCAAAACTGTGCACAGTACTCCAGGTGTGATCTCACCAGCACTTTATACAGCTTGCAACAAAACCTCGCTGTTTTTAAACTCCATCCTTCTAGCAATGAAGTACAAAATTCCATCTGCCTTCTTAATTACCTGCTGCACCTGCAAACCAACTCTTGTGATTCTTGCCCAAGGACACACAGGTCCCTCTGCACAGCAGCATGCTGCAATTTTTTAACCTTCTAAATAGTAGTCCATTTTGCTGTTATTCCAACCAAAATGGATGACGTCACACTTATCAGCATCGTACTCCATCTGCCAGACCCTTGCCCACTCACTTAAACAATCTATCTCCTTTTGTAGATGTTCAGCATCCTCTACACACTTTGCTCTTCCATTCTTCTTAATGTCATCTGCAAATTTTGACACACTACACTTAGTCCCCAACTCCAAAGCATCTATATAAATCATAAATAATGAGAGCAGGATGACAAATTGAAACACTGAAGGTCGGAATCTTGCTTGCGGACCAAGCAAAGATCTTGCACAAAGTGACCACTCGGTCTGTGTTTGGTCTCCCAAGGAGACTTCATTGAGAGAAGACATGGGAAAAGTGCTCAGCTCGCCATTGACAACAATAAGAAATCAGCAAGAAAATACACATCAAGATCTATTCACAGAATCCCTACAGTGCAAAGGACGCCATTTGACCTTTCGAGTCTGCATCGACCCCAATACCACCCAGGCCCTACTCCCATAATGCCACATATTTACCCTGCTAATCCCCTACTCTAGGTTCAATTTAGAATAGCCAATCAACCTAACCCACATATCTTTGTGCACCCTGAGGAAACCCATACAAACATGAGGAGAATGTGCAAACTCTACATAGACAATGATCCGAGGCCAGAATTGAACCCAGGTTCCTGGCCTTGTGTCACAGCAGCATTCAGAGTTCTACAGAGAGGCAAGAACAAAAGTACATCTTTCTGACTGTTTTTGGAACGTACAGTCATTACATCAAGTACAACAGTCATCGCGTGACTGGGTTTGCCAAAAGGATTTAACTTCACAGCCTCAGTAAGATAGTCACTATGGATCTCAGTTCTATTTTATATTGTATCCTCTGAAAAAAATAAACGTTTCATTGAAATATATTCCATTCTGATGTGCGTGGCTTGTCTGCCATCTAAAAACTGATAATAATAGGGTATATAAAATCATGGATCACATCCATCTCCTGGTATTATCATCTTTACTAAGCAACTAATCATTATTCAGTATCTGTAACACAGTAAAATCCACTGAGGATTTCGGAAAAGAATAAAAGCAAGACAGCAGGGGCGGGGGGAGGGGGGGGGGTGAAAAATGAGCAAATGAGAGTGCCTGAGCAAGACAGCAGAGGACAACCCAGAGACATGGCAAAAACAAATTCATCACACAGAAATAAGCATTCAAACCAACCCATCTATGCCAATCTTCAACCCTCCCAATTTCGCTCAAATAATCTGATCAGTACATCCTTCTCTCATGCACTTATCAAACTTCCTTTGAAAAGTACAATATTCTTTGAACAAAGAACAAAACAGCATGGGAAACAGGCCCTTCAGCCCAACGAGCCCGCGCTGCCACCCCGATGTTCCCACTTCTGGCAGTGATCCCTGTCTGTGTTTGTAGGTCTATGGATTGAAACCAAATTTGAGACAATTTAGGGAGAATTTGTTCTGCCAATCAGCCTAAGAGCACATCTCCAGAATGTGGGAGGAAAGCGGAGCACCCGGAGAAAACCCACACAAGCACGGAGAGAATGCGCAAACTCCCACAGATACAGGCCCAAATCCATGTATCTGCACAGCACAGCGATAGTCACTGAGCTGTCGTGTTGCCCATCGAATGGTCCAGGTCAAGCGTACACTGACGACGTGAAGCACTAGAATACTCTCAAAAAAAAAATCCAAGAGCAGCCCTCCCACGACCCATTGCGCATATGCTCCTCGTTAGACAACAAGGTGGACCAAATTACCTGTAGGATAAAAACAAATACATCAATATCATCAACTATTTACACACTTGCCAGGGACTCCCAAAGTTCATGATCCCTATTTTATATCAGTTTTCTATATCCCTCCATTCCTATTCTGTTCATGTGTCCATCTAAGTATCTCTTAAATAACTCCAGGGGGCCTGCCTCCACCACCTTACCTGGCAGCACGTTCCATACCCCCACCACCCCCTCTGTGTGAAAAAACTCCCTCTAGCATCCAAATTATACCTTACCCCCCTCACCCTAAGCCCGTGTTTCAACTACATTTTGTAGTAACAAATTCCACATTCCAACTCTTCTGTGGATAAAAAAGTAGTTTTTGAATTTCTTTCCTTAGCTTGACTACATTGTATTTATAGTCTGAAATGTGGACTTCTTCATAAGTACAAACATCCATACCTACCCTATCAAAACATTGGAATTGAATTTGGGGCACTTCTGAAGTTGGAAAGTAATGTGGCAAGGGAGAGAGTTTAGAAAAAAATGCTCCAGGCCAGAATAATTTTAGCAATTTTGATCTTATTCATTTTTAAGAACAGAAAATGATCCTGAACTTTATGAAAATGTAGCGCTATGTAGACAATTCAAAGAGCCTTCCTTACTGAGGTGATCTTAGTAATTCCACTTTCTTTGTACCACTTTGATTCACCATTTTCTTTAGTCAATGGAAACACAGATGATGTCAAGGAGGAACAGAAGCACACAGACTAGGAATTCCAACTTCTGCATCAGGGAAAAAAATGGAAGCGGCTGGTCAGAAACTCAACATCCTTATGTAACTTGGTTCTAATCTTTCAGCGAGATGCTTCCCCATGTTAAAAGAATGAGTTAGGTTTGTGATGAGGCCAAAGAAAGTTGGCCCATCCGCACAGAATAAGCTCTTGAACAAGCCCGTTTGGCTGAAAGTATATAGTGTGGCAAGGAGAACAACAGGGCTAAACTAAACAAAGTAGATCACACTGCAGAGGGAAGTTACACACCATATGCTACTGGCAACCTCAACTCAGATGAGAAAGGTTGAGAATGCCAGGTGGCAGCAAATCTGAGCAAGTATGTATCATGCATGATTTGCTTTATAATCCAGTCTGTTAGAAGCAGTAGCTTTTTGCAGCATGATCTTCTAATTTAGTAAAAGCATACTAGGAATAATTCCAAATGACAGGTACCACAACATAATTAAACTCAACAAGAACTGGGTTAAGCCAATGCTATGACACACCAGCAAACCTAGGAAGGGGAAGTTTAAAGAGAATCAACCCAACAGGGAGGGAGAGAGACTGATTGCATCAAGAAAACTAAAGGGAATATATTGAGGACATTCTACCAAAAGAAAAGATCTGCACTTAAGTACCGCCTGTCATGACCATCAGACATATCAAAGCATTTTACAACTAATGTAGTACTTTTGGTAGTCACTGTTGTGACCATTTTTCACACAGTAAGATCCCACAAACAGCAATGCAATAATGACCAGATACTCTGTTTTTGTGACGAGGCGTAGATGTGGGCCAGGGTATCAAAGAGAACTTCCCTGTTCTTCATGAGATTTGTTATATTGGGGCAGATTTTGCATCGCATCAAAAGACAGCATTTCCAATACTGCAGCACTCCCTCAATACATTGTGGGACTTCCAGCCTTGACCTTTGCGCTAAAGTCCTGAACTGGGGCTCAAACTTGTATCCCACTGACTCAGAGGCAAGGATCTGACCAATTGAGCCATAACTCAAGTGTTCAGAATGAATTACTCCAAGACCAACAATGAGCGATGAAAGAAGTATAGCATCAAATGGACAAATCAAACAACATCAGATGAATTAAGGCTGTAAAACAAAGGGCTCAAAATTTTAACACTGGGTGTTGGGACCCCAAAAAACAGAACAAAAAAGAATTGTGCCAGCACAAGGGCTGGCTCAGCCATTTTGCCACAGGCTGCTGGGCACAGGCCTAAGTCAGAGGGTCAGCATCTCTGAACTTAAACAGGGCCTTCAGGAGAGGTAGGTATCCAGGAATAGGAGTGCCAACAGTGATTAAATGTATTCCTGGGGGTTTCATCTTCTGGCGTGCCTCAATGCTCCAATCATCAGTTAACCAGCCCGTTTGTCCTTGTGACAGACCGCCTCTTCCGTATCAGTCATCACCGCCCCATCCTCCTTACCGCTCCTTCAGCCAAATGTTGGCAGAGATGTAAAATGATTTTTATAGGGTTTTAAGCATATAAATCAGTTGCTGGCCTTCACAGAGCGAGCACTAATCCACTTGCACTCAGCGCTGGGAAACAACTCCAGCAACAGGACAATCCCAACTTGGCTCCTTGTTAGTTTGCTGGCCGCATCCCCACCCTCCCTTCCACCAACCAGAAGCTGATAAATTTCTGTCTAACCTCTCCCCATGTAACTGCCAACATTCCTCCCACAAATACCTTAAAATAGTTAGAGGGGCTGATTGCCCATCCCATTGTTGTTTGTGAAACATCACTGCTATTGGAGTGCTGCTGTGACTATCCAGTTACCAAGAGATCTAAAGTACTTCACCGTAACATTTCAGCAATACAAAGGGAGCTGTAGCTGTTCAGATTGTTTTCTTCTTTTTATGTTAGGCAGAAGAAGAGTGCAAGTCTGTTGCTTTTTATTCACTTACAGGATGTGGGCATCACTGGCTAGCCAGCATTTATTGCCCATCCCTAACTGCCCTCCATTTCAAATGTCATTTGTGAGTCAACCACATTGTCTGGAGTCACAGATAAGGCTGGCAGATTTCCTTTCCTAAAGGAGATTAGTGAACCAGATGGCCTTTTACAACAATGGCTTTTTAATATCATATTTTATTAAATTCAATTTCAACAACTGCTCTGGTTGGATTTGAATCCAGAGCTTGCTACTCCAGATCCCAATGAATGAAATATCATGGCTTCTAGCTCATATGTGCATCCACTTGAATAAACCGATAAAAAATTAGCTAATTAACAAACCAGCTAATAAACAGCAGCCCCACAAAGTATGCTGTATCAATGGGACAAATCTTTCATGGAAAACTTATCAAATTAAAATAATATTCCTGGGTCTGTTGATACACTCCAGCCCCAGTGGCCTCATAAAAGGCCTCAAGCATACTGACAAACACCTTCTGCTCTCTCTCCAGGTAAATCCAGGCGCAATCATAGTCATAGCAGAGAGATATGCATGTATAAGCAACAAAGTGCTGGGGAATGGAATACTTGCTAACCAGACACTAAGTAATAGTTGAACATAAGAATTGATAGGCAGTAAAAAAAATGTCAATTTAGTTTACGTTCTGCCTGTTAGATGATGTAATGATAATGAATCAGCTAATCATAGTGATCTTTATGTCAATTAGTCTATTACAGACCCCAATAAAGATGTGAGGAAAGCCCAGATGGCGGAAACCTTTGGGAACCATAGATCCAAAGTCATCTGTTCCCCTCAAGCATGTTATTTTACCACATCATCTCAGATTACTAATTTACAGTCACCCTAACATTATTTTCTGGAAGGAATCTGTTTGCTTTTGAATTAATCAATACAGTTTCCACCGTTTCTCCATGGGACCCGATCAATAGATTTTACTATCAAGCATAACTGGCTCAGGTTAAATGCAAATGAATCTACTTCTGCAATGTTATAATAATACGAACTCAGAAGAACATCTCTTACAATGCGTGCATAACGTTTTAAGATCTGTATGAACGGCATTGCCAAAGACATCCAACTGAAGAAAAGTTAGTGAATTAGGCCAATGCCCACCAGCTGGTGTAATGTAGATATCCCATATGTTAGCATTCCTTAACCCCAGAGTTTGAAATGATTTGGAAGCTAGACCAGATAGAAGGCCATTCGGTGTGTAAGAATCATTTAGAAGATCACTTGAAATGCCATAATGTATAAAGACAGGGACCACGTATTAGAAAATAGGATAAGAGATAGGTGCTTTATGGCCAGCATCTAGACATGATGGGCCAAAGGGCCGCTTTTTGTGTAGTTGAACTCTATGATCTACTGTTTTTGGAATGATAAATACTTGTTTAATTATCAGTTTAACACCGCTTTTTTTTTGCAATAGAAGCCATAATATCTTTCATTCATTGAAATCTGGAGCAGGAAACCAGTGTAATCTGTTTCAAGTGAGAGCCATGGGCTAGTGTGATTATGTAGGGAACACGCTTCCTTGTTGCAGAGAGACCTGAACAGTATGTTGGCTGCACATGCGAGCACTAGAGAAACTTAATCAACAAAGCCTCTGCCATCTCCTCCAGATTCAACAGGAAAATTGAACAAATGCAATTGTCCACTTTGAAACCAACTCCAGAAGTTTTAAGGCAAGTCTCCTACAAAATAAACTTTGATGAACTAGGCATTGTCCAGATGGCCAAAAGACATATCCGCCATCAGGTCTTATTTTCTCAAAAGGCCAGGGTTCCAGGGAGGACAAAGAAAATGCTTTGAAGATCCCCTGAAGCTCTTGTTCCAGCACAGCAGCATTGGCACTACCAACTGGCTTGTTAACAATTATTCAAAATGGCAACAATTTGCCCATCAAGCTACATCACCTCCAAGTACCTTAATGATAAGGCACAGACGGAAAATAAAAGGAAGCAAGCTTGCACGCTGGACCCCATTACCTCGTGGAATGCACTGCCCTGGTGCACCCAAAGATCTGTGGATTGTAAATTAGCCTGGTTGGTCACACAAAGACCCATGGCAAAAACTCACAACCCTGAATAAAGGTTATCCTTGAATTGAGGAACGGACAGTCTTGCTGACTGAGCAGCCCAGTGTTGTTATTTGTGAAAGATTTAATACAAGTTGTCTTTATGTATTTCCTTTAAAATAGTGAGCTACCCCAAGGCAATTCATGAGAGTTTTCTCAAACAAGGAGAATACACACAAAGAGATTACCAAGTGCATGGTCAAAGATGTCGACTTTAACAAATAACTTGAGAGATGTTTAAGGAAGGAATTCCAGAGCCTGGGACTCAGACAATTCCAAGCACAGCTGCCAATGACAGAGTGATTCATATCAGCTCTACACAAGGTCAGAAACAGGGAAGCACAGATATCTGAAAAGGAATTATGTCCAAAGACAATAAAATCCCACCCAAGGTCAACGGATCTTCCTCTGGTTGGCAGGGTGGTAAAATTCCAGCTAAAATCTTTATGTTCAAGAAGTCAATATGGTGAGCATGAAGGTGACAGGTAAACATATAGGAGCAAATTGGATGGAATAGTCTTCCATTAGTGGTAGGCAAAATAGTAATTCAATCCTGAGAGATGGCATTAACTATTGTGTACAAATTCATAGGCTAGTCAGTAATAGCCAGCATGAATTTATTAAAGGAAGTTCTTGCCTCACTAATTTGACTGAATTCTTTGAGAAAGTGACAAGAAGGGTCAATGAAGCTAGTGCGGTAGATGTTGTGTACGTGAATTTTAACAAAGTGTTTGAGAAGGTCGCATATGACAGATTGGTCAAAAAAGTAAAAGCCCCATTGAATACAAGATAATGTGGCAAGTTGGATAAAGATAATGGTCACTGGATGCCCTTGCAAATGGAAAGTTCTTTCAAGTGGTTTTCCATAGGGCTTAGCGTTGGGACTCTTCCTGTTTGTGTTGAATATTAACTATTTGGACACGAATGTTAAGGACACGATTAGGAATTATGCAGATGACACAAAGATTGACCTAGTAATGGACAGTGTATAAGATAGCTATAATCTCCAAAACAATATTAGTGGGTTGGTGGTGTGGGCGGTAAAGTGGCAGATGGATAGAGAAATGTGAGGTAATGCATTTAGAGAGATCAATTAAAGGGAATACACAATAAATGGAAATATACTAAGAGGGATAGATGAAAAGAGAGATCTTGGTGTACAAGTATACAGGTCCCTAAAGGCAGCAGTTCAAGTAAACAAGGTTGTTAGGAAAACATAGTGAATGCTTGCCTTCATTGTATTCTTTAATCTTCAATACCTTTGCCAATGTCGAAATTGTATAAAATACTGGTGATGCTGGTATGAAGCTCTGATCACCATACTACAAGGACGTAGTTGCTCTGGAGAGAAGATAGAGGATGTTTACAAGAATGTTGCCACAGGGCTAGAAAAGCATAGCTATGAAGAGAGATTAGATAAATTGGAGTTATTTTCCTTGAAACAATGAAGGCTGAGGGGTGACTTGATTAACATGTACAAAATTGAGGGTAAATTTGTTTCCCTTCACTGAGAATTCCACAGTAAGAAGTCTCACAACACCAGGTTAGAGTCTAACCAGTTTATTCGATAATGTTATTTGGTGTTGTGAGACTTCTTACTGTTTACCCCAGTCCAATACCAGCATCTCTACATCGAGAATTCTAGAACCAGGGGACATAGATTCAAGATAAATGACAGAAGATGTAGAGGGAATACAAGGAATTTTTTGTTTTAAACAAAGTGATGGGTGTCTGGAACTTGCTGCCCAAATTGGTGATGGAAGTGGAGACTATAAGTTCTTTTAAAAGCTATCTGGATCTGCACCTTAGATGCTGTAAGCACAAGACAATAAGCCAGGTGCAGGGAGGTGGGATTAGAAGGGGCACTTGAGTATTCTCAAGTGGCATAGACAAGATGGGCCAAACGACCTCTTTTGGTGCTGTAACTCTACTATGGTTCCATGGAAGCAACATGTCACATCAACACCATAGTGAACATCAGGCACCAACTATCTCCTTTTTGTTTTGTTGGATTCTTTTTATTCTCATGGAGAGAGAGACTGGCCATCTCCTTTCATATATTCAATACTGGGCTCACACATGTAATATAAACCCCTTTCATACAACTACAGTTTCTTGACTTCTGACAAGCTACAATGTCATAAGGTGAAATCATGTAGCAAGGAAAGAGTGCTGAACTCAATTCAATCAGTCTGATTTTAACCCTGATATCCTTTCATACAATCTTACAGCACCAAGAGGAGAATGTTTAACTCAGGCTTGCACAAACATTCTAAAAAGGTTAAACAATTATTCCTCCTCCAACCCATTACTTTCCTACAGTTTTAGAAATTTTTTTTCTCCAATATCTATCCAATTCGCTTTTGACGGTTACTGTTGAATCTGCTTCCACCCTCTTTCGGGCAAAGCATCCCAGCTCATAACTGATTCCCACAGACCTCAGTGGTATACAATGAGAAAGGCAGCTATTGCTGTGAGAACAGTGTCTCTCCGTTCTTCTGCCACTCTGAATTGTTTGAAGCTGCTCTTTTCCATAAATTGCTGCATTTATTAATGAATCTATCTAATGACCATCTCATCTCCAATGGATGCCGTTTATAGGCACATTCACCTTGCAGGCTGGGTCTCATGGAAGCAAGCTAATTGAATCATCTCACACTCTATTCAGATTTCTTCTCTTAAATTGGCTGCAGTTATAACTATGCACAGGCCCATCTCCGTTAATGCCCTTTGCCAAGTGATAAGGTACACACATATGGAGGTGACAGGAGAGTGTGCAATTAAGGGGTGCATATGGGTCTGACACTATGATGCCGCTTTAATTGGTTTGGTCCATAAGTTTATTTTAGAAAGACTTAAATTTATATAAATTACATGAGCTCAGGACTTCCTAAAGTATTCGACAGCCAATGAAATACTTTTGAACTGCAACCATTGTTGTGATGTAGTAAATGTGGGAGCCCAATTTTACACAGCAAGGAGATAATGACCAGATGATTGGTTTCAAACATCAATCGAGGGATAAATATTGGCCAGGACACTTGGAAAAATCTTCTATTCTTTGAAACAAAAAACAACAAATCAACAGCAGAGGAACAAGTCATTCGTGTTGAACATTAATCATTAACATGAACCTCCTTTCATCTGTGAGGGAATTACAGCTTTGTGTATAAAAACCATAGAGATATGCTCACAGATGTCTATCTATGATCCTGAGCAAAAAGAACCCACATGGCAGTATTGGAGAAACCTGATCCCTGAATAGACACAAATGACCTCCTCCCCATCCCCACCAACCCATGGGTTGCACAAGCCAAATTCTAAGATAACTATACAAAGGTCATCTGCATTTGATAACTCAGGCTGGCCTACCAGAGTCTAGTTGTCTCCTAAGACAAAAGATCCCACAACTTTCCTTTCAATTCTTAATGATTGAAACATTCAATAATCTCAGGACCCAGACAAGGAATACACACTCCTTATCAAAACCAAGATAGTGTGGTGGGAATCATGTGACACAAACCTCTTGCTGGTGGAACCAGTAATATTACTTTGTGGAATTGCAAAGTCATTCTGCTATTTTACCATCTAAATAGCGGCATGACAGACAAGGAGCTCTGGCATAGGTTGGATACCTGGCCCAATTAACACTGTTTTTACTGAAAAGCCTGCACATTACATTAAAGACTGAACCATCTGTGTTCCTATCATATCGTGAGAAATCAACACCACCGGTGAAGTGAATTATCCAGCATCAGTTTTCAGCCAGTCAACCTCTGGAACACCTGTCTGGATTTTAATTCCAGCACCTGAAGTGAAACAATATTTCTTACCTCTGTGGTCTCTGCACAGCGGTTATCCCTCTTTTATTCTATGAATGTAATGGAGGCAATCTTGTGACACCCCTTCCATGTTTTGAGTGTGTACAAACAAAGTAACCCACTGAGTTCATCCTATTTTAAATTTGCTGTGGGATTACTAGATAATTGGACCACACCTGGACAAACCTGAGAGTTGTCAAAAACACCACTGGTTGTAAAAAGATGGTGAAAGGAGAAATTGTTACCGTCTAACTTAAGTTCAGTTGTAACAATCTCTCAATATGTTTCCGAGCTTTCTCTCTCTCAGTATTATTCAGCTTCCCCTACGTGCTATTCACCTCAATGGCTCCCTGTGATAGCAAATTTTCACATTCTAACCACTTATTGGCTAAAACAGGATCTTTAACAGATATCAAACGCAGCAAGTGGTATTTCTGTTTAACATTTCATCCAAAAGGCACATGTGACAGTGCAATTCCCTTTCACTACTGCACTAGGACATCAAGCAAAATATTATGTTCCAAGGTTGGTTTTGAAAGCACAGCCCTCCAACTCTGAAACAAGCCTGCTGCAGCTCAGTGGGAGACAGATCAGGTAGCCAGTGCACAACAACTCTAACCACAGCAAATAGTCTGGTGCAGGATGGTGTGAGGAGCAAAAACTCGAAATAGATGCTAGAACCCTCCAATTGTTCCTGTGCCAATGTTAGAAGTACAAAAAGTTCAGAATTAACAACCAGTTAACTTTTGCCATTTGCAGTAGTTATATTCCCCCAACCGATTCTCAGAAAGGACAAACCACAAACAGCGAGTATACTTTATAATTGGAGTGAATTAGATAAGTATCAATCATCCCCCAAATTTGACATTTTTAAATAAAAATAATGTTTGAGTAAATTCAAGGCAATTTCACTGCAGAAGTGGTTTGACAATGCAATAAAATGTGTAAAATTTGTCACTCAAGAAATAAAAACTATGTTTGAGTGTACAGTAAAGTTGTCACTTTACAAATACAAATTACAGTATTTTATTTGTGTGGTACAGGGAATGGATAAAATAGCTGATGTAGACGGTAATGTGGATGAAAAGAAGGATGATACGCTTGAGGGCATCACATTCTGCTTTTCAATTTTTGTAAAGTTCTCAGTAAAGAGCAATATAAGTGCCAATCACTCTACAAAAGGCGATGATTCTTCCCACGTTTGCATCGTGGTCTGTCACCTGTCTTTTCAAATCTTCAGCTGATCTTATGACCATCACCTTGGTTGCAAAATGAGCTGTCTTAGGCTCTTCTTCCTGCACATGCTCACTTTCATTTAATTGCATCAGTTCAATTAATGAGAATTCCTCTTGATGAGATTGACTCCTCCACATTTCATCTGTGGCCCGATCTTCAAATTATTCTCCTCTAACTTGTTTTACCAAGTCAACAATCTTGGCCACTTCAGCATTGACATTGAGGAATCTTGTGGAATGATTCACGTTCTTGGGTGAAACATTTTTCCAGCAATCGTTTATGGTTGAAGTTCTGACTTCATCTCATGAGTCTCTAATTATGTGGTCTGCTGTGAGTATGTCTAGCAGTCATGGACTGTGATTGAAGGCTCTGCTTCCAGAAGATGAAGAATGTGATTGAAACTTCATCAGGTATAGTAAGCCTTGAGTGAAGTAATGACCGTCCTGCTCTGCTCACTGGATAAATGAAGTGATATGGGGGAGTAGGGAGATTAAAAACAAAATGTCAACATATGGGTGGTTCTGTGGGAGACAGCACAGGTGTCTAAATTCATTAGAGGATTAGTGGAACTTTGAAAGACAGTTCCCTTTCCCTCTGATAAGTCCTGACCTTCAGGAGAAAGCAGTTCTCAAGCCAGCCTTCAAATATTCCTCTGTAACCCAGGCATTAAACACTAGCCATAAATTAGAAGTATCAGTCTGTCCTTTGCTACTTTAAAACCAGGAGTAGTCCTTCCTTCTTTTGATATATAGGTTCTACTTGGCCTTTTCTCATAAAACAGATTAGCTTGCATTGCGTTGAAGTTCTTGATCCACCTAGTAATCTCAAACCTCAGTGTGTTCTGCAGAACCTTGGGATCCCCTGCAGCTATACGGTCATCTGAAATAACCTCTCCCCCACCACCACTATCTTCACATAATGTAGTCCAACAGGCTTTTTAAAACAATCAAGACATCCTGTACTGGTGGAGAATTCTTTAGAAGGCAAAGAAGGCACCATTAATCGCCACTGACACCAACACTGCTCTTTTTACTCTTAATGTACAATTGGGGCAACATAGTGGCACAGTAGTTAACACTGGTGCTCACAGTGCCCAAGTTTGATTCCTGACTTGGGTCATTGTCCATATGGAGTTTGCACATTCTTCCCATGTCTGCATGCATTTCCTTCAGGTGCTCCCATTCCCTCCCACATTCTGAAAGATGTGCTGATTAGATACATTGACCCGAATAGGTGCTGGACTATGACAACTAGGGGAGTTTCAGAGCAATTTCATTGTAGTGTTAGTGTAAGCCTTACTTGTGGCTAATGTATAAACAAGCTTTAACTTTTAAAGTGATTAGACATTCACTGGACTCCTCCTTTAATTCTCGTGCTCTATTACACATTGAGTAGTCTTCTCAATTTCTTCTTAGCATGGAACTCTTCTATTTAGGAGTTAACCTCATTGATAGAACTACCACAAACAAAAACATTGCCCACCCCCCTTTTTTTTTAACCCCGCTCAGACTGCCTAACATACTCCATTGTAGATTCATTGATAAGAGTTTTCCTTGGCCAAGTCTAAGATTATGACATTTCGTACAAGCATCATCCATTTCTTGGTACATTTCTGCTCGGCTCTGACTCGTTCCTGATGCCGCCTGTACACACACTGCAAAATACAGCTCAGGAGTTACTGTATCCTGCAAACCATAGCATACCTGATGCTATTAGATATATGCACACTTTGTAGAGAAAAATACACCTTGGAAACCTTGTTTTTTTCTTCCGAATGCCAGCTTCTCTTTATTTCAGACCAATATGCACTCAGGTGTAAACTTTTGATGTTTATAGTGCAGATAAGGAAAGATTTGGGGCTGTGGCGGATGATCATGTGCACAAGCTTTAACACAGGGTAAACAAATGTGTAAAGACCAATGGTGGGAACTTACTTTAAATGGAATTAAAATCATGACTCCTTGTGGAACATAAGAACTGATAGATAGAAAATTAAAGACCATAGAGGTTTACCTGGACTTCAGGAAACCTTTGTAAAGTTATTCCACGCAAGAAGCTTCTTTATGAGAGGGTATTTGTGGAATTAGTGCTGAGCTGCTGCAATGGAATAGAAACTGGCTGAATGCCCAATCAGTAAGTAGCTATCAATGGATTGAAACACTGGTCACTTGCAGGCTTCAGTACTTGGAAATTTATTCATTATTATATCTTCATTAGTGATCTAGATGTAGATATTGAGGGAGCAATCTTCCAGTTTGCAGAATAAACAAACCTATCTGCAAGAGTTAGGCCAGTAAAGGATGCTAAACCACAACTGTAACTTGATCTCGACTTGCTGTGGGAATCGAACCCACGTTTAACAAATGACTTATTACATGGATGTTCTTCAACTCCATTTCAGATTTCCAATATTTTTATATCACATTTCATTCCATTTCTTTACATTGCAAATACTTCATCAGCAAGTAAAAGTATCTCATTTTAAACTGTTTCACTAACAGAGCTTTTCCAATGCTAGAATTGTATAGGATAATGTGGAACAATGCCATTCAAGAGTTTGCCCAAGAAAGGTTACATGGCTCACTCAATACATTTCCCTCTGCTACTAGAGATGGGGATAAGTAATACAATCAACACTATATTAAAATAAAGATTACTCACACATACAAGTCTGCTACTTGTCTGATAATGTGTTAAAGTACCAGCTTATTCCCATCTCCAGTCAATTTACATCCATTTTTCACGAACAGCCATTTGTCCAATCACAGCAAACTAGCCCCAACTCATGGAATTTCAGACAGAATGGTCCAGACTTCAGAGTAAGCTTTCAGACAGCTACCCTTCCATTCTGTCCTCACACACAGCACAACTGATATTTTGTACAAAAACGAAGAGCATTCTCTGCCTCACTCGAACCCTGACTGTAAACTCCTGTTCCAATGAAGCAGAGAAACAACTCATCTTTCAATTCAACATTGAATAGCTTTCCAGACTCAAAAGATTCAGCAATTTAAGGTAACCTCTGTTCCCAACTTTCAGACAGCAGCTGATAACAATGATACTGAGATTCCCATTTACCCCTCACTCATTCTGCACTAGTGGTGAGCAACCTGCAGCCTGGGAGGTGCATGCAGCCCATCTGGATTCTGAATGCAGCCACGTGATATTTTGTTCACCACTGCCCATGCGCAGAGCTGCCGCATTCCAGCCATCTCCATCTGTGTATTTTTTTTCTTGTTAGCATGACTGAAGTAACGCAGATGTAAAATGAGGTGCGTGCTAATTGCTCACAACATTGACAGAACATTGTGCACTCCCTATGAATAAATATTTATTTTGCTTTTACCATTTATATATTAATAAACTATCAACTTCAGATGATTATATGACTCATATAATTAAGTGCATATTACCATAGAATCCCAACAGTGCAGAAAGAGCCATTTGACCCACCAAGTCTGCACCAACTCTCTGAAAGAGCATCCCATCCAGGCCCTCCTGTCCACCCTGTCCCCATAACCACACATTTACCAAGGCTAATCCATCACTAACCTGCACAGCTTTGGAGTGTGGGAGTAAACTGGAGCATCCACAGGAAACCCATGCAAACACTGGGAAACGTGCAAATTCCAGTCACCCAAGGCCAGAATTGAACTGAGATCCCTGGTGCTGTGAGGCAGCATGCTAACCACTGTGCTACCATGCATGATCAAATCTTATTCATTCAGTTAGAAGAGCCAAATTGGGCCATTCAGTCCATCGAGTCTGCTCTGCCATTTAATCATTCCTGATAGATTCTTGATTGATAAGAAGATCAAAGGTTGAGAAACCTATCTATATATGCTCTGATATATACTCAATGACCTTGCTTCCATAGCTCTCTGTGGTAATGAATTCCATAGATTCACCACCTTCTGAAGAAATTCCTCCTCATCTCAGGTCACCCTTTTATTCTGAGGCTGTGCCCACGAACCCAAATACTAATGGAAATATCTTCCCCACATGAAGCTCATAGTATAATGCTTAGTAAACAAACTTGATTTCAATCTTATAGTCCACTGAGATAAAGAGCCACTTATGTAGCTCACTCACTACCCATCATTGTTTTAGACCTATGTATTTTACGTTTTCTTGTCCTGTCACATTTCCTTTCACCTTTTGACATTTAAGCTCTCCTGTGTTCCATCCTATTACAGACTTTCCCTGCCTTTGTGCTTATTTCTAATGTTTCCCACTTCTGATGGAAGATCACCGACCTGAGACTTAGAATCATAGAATCCCTACAGTAAAGAAGGAGGCCATTCAGCCTAACAATCCCACCCATTCCCATAACACCAATATGTTTACGCTGCTAATCCCCATGACACTAGGGTCAATTTAACATGGCCAATCAACATAACCCACACATCTTTGGACTTGGATAGAAACCAGAGGAAACCCATGAAGATAAGGAGAGAACGTGCAAATTCCACACAGACAGTGATCCAAGCCAAGAACCGGGTCCTTGGCACTATGAGGCAGAAGTGCTAACCACTGTGCCACTATGCTGCCCATACTTTGACTCCTGTTTTTCTCTTCACAGATGGTGCCTGGTCTGATGAATATTCTCAACATTTTCCATTTGTGTTGCAGATTTACAAACTCACTGATGGAGGAATAGGCCACTCAGCCCCCTGAGCCTGCTTCACCGTTCAATAAAGTCATGGCTAATCCTATCCTGCCTTCCACTCTCCACCTGCCTCTAATTATTTTCCCAGCTCCCTAATATTTTGTTTTTCTATGAATATTTCTTTGCTGGAAAATAGTCAAGAATACTATTTGCTTTTACATATAGCCCCACTAATAGCACAGTAACAAGACAGCTTAAAATGGAGCTAGAAGAAACTCCAGAACAAAGTAGAGTTGCTAAATATTATTGAAACCTGCAAAGTTACAATTTCTCCACGTTGGTCTCTCTATATGGTAATGGAGCCCAAGAATACAGACCCCCACCATCCAGTCAACAGTGATTTTAGGTGGAAATAGCTCCTTGGAAACATGTGTTTTAGATTTAATTTATCTTATTAAAGCAACATATGGGCTACAAAGATGTTCTCCTGGGGAGAAGGGGCTTTAATTTAACAATTCAGCTCTTTGGCCATGACTGCTTCAGGACAATTAATTCCCATTGAGTTGCCAACAACCACTTCAATCTGGTTCTAGCTGGTTCCAGCTGCCCCTGACCGGTTCCAACCGCCTGGGAGTGACTCACCAGCATCTACCACTCACAGCTTTCCAAGAGGGGGGCGGGTGAACGTGAGTAGGGACAGAGGTCGGCGGGTGGGAGGAGGCTCAGAAGGAAACTCATCCTAGAGGGCTGCTTGCAACCTGGTGGTCAGCCGGGCCCTGCAATCATTTCCAATGGGAGGGAATTTAAGAAGAGGAGCAGCTGCATGTGGGGAGGTGTTGTACACCCCTCCGAGTGGAGCAGAAGCGGTACATTCCTCGCTGCTTGTTACATTGTGGCTAAGCAACAAGCGGCGACAGCAGCAGCACGGATACAATGTAGCAAAAAGCGCTGTCACAATGTGGCAAATGTGGCAAAGCACTGCTACAATGTGGCAAAAAGCACTGTCACTATGTAGCCCTCCTCCCCCCAGGGACCATTAAACTTTAACAGCAACATTAGCTGGATACCAAAACACTATTTTGCAACAACTGATCAGTATCCACCCTTGGCCCGAGTGGAAATGCACCGGCTTGTCAGTTTCAAGTGCATTTCACATTCTATTTGACTCCACGCTTGCAATTTCAACGTCCGTTTCGTTGCCTTAAAAAAACCCCGAGAAATAGTGAGGAAAACAGAACATTCCCAATACAACTAGACATTTCATTTTATTTCTAAACGGAATTTCATTTTAAAAAGTGAATCGTGTGTACAACTTTTGAAAAAAATTTTTTGTCTAAATTGATGCAAGTGGGTGTTTTAATTCCAGTTATTTATATACTTGATTAGAGATATGGCTTGTGCCACTTCACCGAATGCCCAATGATTTGTGTTACTGCACTGAGGTTAACGTGACATAACTGCACAACACGAATGGGCTTCAGCTTCTGAGCGGAATTATATCCTTGGCACAGATTTGAAAATGTTAGCCAAGCTGAAAAGTTATTTTCTGTCTATGCGAGACTTTTTAAATGTCAAAATTTTAAGAGAATTGAAGAGAGAGGAACACTGTTCAGACCTTCCCTGACTTCACCTGGGAGAGAGATGGTCAGTCCCACAAAGAGACTCTTTGTTATCTGATAGCCGGAATGCATTTATCGTCTTCTTGATCAAGATGCCAATGAGAAAGAGATCTTTTGTTAAAAGATTTCAGCTGCTTTCGCTCATGGAATAACTTAAAACTGAAATCCTGTCCTGGTATGGAGGAGAAAAGGAGTGAAATGGGTTACTCCAGTCGGAGCAAACAACACTCAAAAGGGAGGGAGAGGAAGAGAATGAAAGCCTTTGTAAACATTAAGTTGACTCGTCAAAGGGCAAATATTAAAACGCGATGCCCGACTCAACTCTCATACAAGGGATAGTGCAAGATAGAAAGCGCCCGAGGCCTCTTTTTTGCAAAATCACACACAAGTGCCACGTTCCTTACTTTAAGTGGCGCATGGCTATTAAAATATACAATCAACATATATAATCAAAAAACATTTGCCGTTTACAAAGCAGCGATTTGAATCCATATAAACGGATGGAAACTAGGCGACAGGAGAGTGGGTTACAAAATGTCAGATGATAAATGTTCCTTCCTCAGTGCCCAATAAGAAATCTCGTTTCACCAATTAAACACAGCTTCTCTGGGATATCAGAACTACAAGAGTGTAGATGCAATTATGCAGTGGATATTAGCTGCAACAGAACACATGGTTAATATAAATGTATATGCATGGATAATTCCAAACCCTTGGGTGTTTTGGAGGGACGCCAAGTCTGACAAAGGGTTGGACACTAGGCCCAGTGTCAGCCTTTGGGGTCTGGCTGTTGGAGGGAAGCTGGAGAACCCTATACATTAGGCAGTGAGTAACAAGGGTGCGATACAATGTTCACTCCCCTCCACCCAGCTCCCAGTAATATACTCACTCTGCTGGTGTTGGAGAGAGGAGGAATCTAGCAGATTGCCCGCGGTGGCTGAACCCGGCAGCACCAAGTGTCGGAGAGGTTCGGGCAGGCACTTCTTGCAGAAGGAGTGGAGACATGGCAGCAGCTTGGGATCTCGGCTCTGGAAATTCAGCTTGCAGACCGCACACGTCTCCAGCAGGTTGAGCTGGGCTCCCTCCGCCTTCTCCCCCTGCTCCCTACTCTCCGCTTCGTTTCCTATGTTGAGCCCGGGATCCTGTGGACTCTCTGCCATTTCCAGAGTGCAGTTTCAGACTGTAATCCTTCCTGTAATTCCCATCCGCTTTGTCGCTGTAGTAGGGTCGAATTGTGACTCTTTTTTCCTTTCTCTCTCCCTCTGGTTATCTCCTATCTATCTATCCATCGATGTGGCCAAGTTGTTACATTGGTAAACGCTCAGTGAGTCTGGGATTGAGGGCGTTCTGATTCAGACTGCGATCAAATGCAGGAAATGCTCCATCTCCCGGGCACAGGACGCCAGTGAGAAGCGGCAAATCCATATTCATCACAGCACGTCACCCATATTAATATTAATGACTTCAGTCAACAGGCGATCCAACCCCTTTTCTCTTTTTAAATTTTCCCTTCAACTATTTTAGATTCATGTGTCTATCAAATCAAGTCCCTGAAAAAAAAGACCTAGTGTGT
The DNA here is from genome assembly GCA_024679065.1 of Sphyrna mokarran. NCBI lineage: Eukaryota > Metazoa > Chordata > Chondrichthyes > Carcharhiniformes > Carcharhinidae > Sphyrna > Sphyrna mokarran. The sequence continues at coordinate 53,288,797 of JAGIQG010000008.1, read as the reverse complement.
GTTTTCAGGTTTGAGTTGGTCTCGAGATAGAGCTGCCGGGATAGTTACTGTTAGTCCCTGTGGCCATGGATGGGAATGGGTTAGAGTTTCCCAACTCCCTAATATTGGCCAGTGTCTCCCTGCTGGAAAATGAACCTGGGAACTGGGGGAAGGCTACTGGGGTCGATTGACAGATCCTATTTGCTGAGTCTTCCAACCATGCCACAGATACAATTAGTTCTATCTCTTACCCCACAACTTTGCAAATGCTGCTTTTTCAAGTTAGATCTGCTAACCCTTCAGGTTTGAACTCCAAGAATCGAAGGCCAATCTCCAGAACACTGCTGTGTGCGACCCTGAACAAAATTCATGAAGACATTAGTTTTATTTTCTTTTATCTAATTTCTCCTGACCAGATATTTTTAAAAATTGGAAATGTGGAGGAAAGGGTTTTGTTTGGCTGACAGTCAAACATCACCCACTTGAATCATGAGTCTTTTTTGTTTTGCAGTAGGTGCAGGAAGGCAGTGTGTCACAATATTGGTCAATTAATGGCTGGAGCCTATAGGGGAGGAGGGCAAATCATGTGATGGAAGTTCCAGGAATACATTTAGTCACAGTTGGCAACCCAATTCAATATATATCCAAATTCCTTTAGACAATGGCTTTTGAATCTGCTTCCATCACCTGCTTGAACTGTGCATTCCAGATGCTAACAACTCACCGGGTGAAAGATCCCCACTCAACGCTGACTTTATTTCCAATTATTACTATTTCTGTTCCCACCAGTGGAAACTGATTCTCCTTATTTTCTTTGTCTAAACCCTTCATAATTTTGAACGTTGCTATTAAACCTCCCCATAATCTCCACTGCTCCGGAAGTAAACCCAGCTTTCCCTGCCTCTCAATTATCATTCTGGTGAATCTACGATGTACCATCCTTCATTACACCGCCTTTCCCCTGAGTTTGACATCTTTAATCTTAAAGTGGTTTTCATAGCAGTGAATACAATACTCCAGCCAAGGCCATTTGGTGCATCACTCGGAAAGTGGTAATCTGGTGGTAATCAGTTTCTGGACTCTTGTGGAAAGAAAAACATGTGGTCAAGACACTCAGTAAACAATAAGGGGCTGAACCATGATCCAGTCTGAGTCAGCATCTTCAGGGTGGAAGGGAGGGAGATGAATAGTAACAGTTTGCACTTTAACGTAGCAAAATGTCCTAAGGTAACTCAGAGCTTGTTCAAAGGGGTAAGTTTTAAGGAGCATATTAGAAAGGGAGCTGAGAACATAAAAAGTTCAGGGAAAAAATTCCAGAGCTTACAACCTAGCCAGCAGAAGAAACATCCACCAAATAAGGGACAAAGGGAATGAAGGATGCACAAGAGAGTAGAGACAGTGGAACACAGATTTCTCAGAATGACATCTCAAGATAGGGGTTGGGCAATGCCATGAAAGCAAAGTGAGTGTTTAATATCGAGACAAGATTCCAGTGTCATCAAAAGTCAGTGAGAACAAGGGCAGTAAGGGCAGGCAAAAGTTGACAAGAATTTTGAATGAGCTGGGAATCATAGAGGGTGGAGGGGAGCAATAGAACAGTTGAGTCTGGAAGGTTTAAAAACTGAAAGGTTCAGCAGCCTGAAGTTATGGAGGTTGATGTATGTGTTTTTTCCAATATAGTGCTCGAGAGGAGGTCAGAATGTCAGTGGCCAGATCAGATAGAATGTCAAGATTGCAAAAGGTTTCAAACTGAAACGGTGGCCAAAGCAAGGGATGAAATCAATTTGTAACGAGATCCAAAGAGAACTGCTTCAGTCTTCCTGAAGTTTAACTGGAGATGACTGAATCTCATCCAACACTCAATATCAGACAAGCAGACTGACAACACAGTGACAGGATTGAGAGGAACGATGGTGAGGGAGCACTAGGTGTTTTTAGCATAGTGTAATTGTATCTGTGGTTTGTGGGATTAGGGGGAGGCATTTGTGAGCTGCTGTCTAATCAGATAACTGGTTGAATGTTCTGTTGGCTGCAGCTATCCTGGGTTTGGAGGACTTTGTGCGTAATGTGGCGCCATATACGCTTAGTGTGCTGCTTGATAATCTGTGAGACCAATCTTTGCTGTATCTGTTGGTTAATATATAATTTGTGATGTACATATATAGTGTGTATTTTGCCTGTTAAACTATGTCTAATGTATGTTTTTTATTTGGTTTTATTGTTAAAGTAAAAATCATAAAAGTAAAATCTTGTCTATTTGTCTTTTTTTCATTGGGGTCATTCAGCAAATTTGGTTCTGTAGAATCCCTACAGTGCAGGAGGAGGCTATTTGTCCCATCAATTCTGTACTGACCATCATCCCAGCCAGGCCCTATCTCCATAACCCCAGACATTTATCACAGCTAGTCCCCTTGACACTAAGGGACAATTCAACATGGCCAACCCACGCATCTTTGGATTATAGGAAGAAACCAGAGCACCCAGAGGAAATCCACACAGACACAGGTAGAATGTGCAAGCTCCATACAGTCAGAGAGTCAAGCCAGCAATCGAACCCAGGTTCCCGGCACTGTGAGGCAACAGTGCTAACCATTGTGCTGTTTGTTGGTCTCTACAGCGATTGTAACAGTACATTTGGAAACTGACAGTGGCCTGGGTTTTTAGTGAACAGTGAGGAATGGTATTTACCATTCATGCCATCAACAGCCGTGCTGTTTCAAACAGTAACTTTACAATATATTGAGATCTCTTTTTAACATAGCCCCTTCTACATGAAATCTGGAAGTTGTGCAAGCAGAGCAAAAATGAACATGCCTTGTCAACCACTTGGGTTGCAGAATCCTCTTTAAGAAATGCAGACTTTAAACCAGAAAGTCTACATTCAGTCATTTCATTCAAAGTAACATTTAATATAAAATTAGTTGCAGAAAACAAGGTAAATTAGGGAAAGAAAGATAGCATTGAGAGAGAGATAACTGAGACAAAGGATTTTTCAAAATGTATCCTGATGAGCGAGTTATATAATGTGAGCACCAGATCAGCTGCTTTTCCATGAGCTCTCATCTCCAAATCCTTTCATTTATCCAGATGCACACAGCCCACAAAGACCTAATCCTGGAGGGAAAACTACGCACTATGTCCCTGGAAGTTTTCTGGTTAAGTTTTGGGACAAAATGCTCAGTAAAGTCATGAAAATCCTTGATGGAAAGCAGCAATTGGGGGGCAGCAAGGGTGGAGCGAGTCATCAAGATACCGATATAGTCAGTGAGTCTCGACTCGACAACTTCAAAGGCATTGTGGAAGATGACTGCCAATGTGAGGGTTATGGATGATAAACTCAGATTTGTAGGGTGTTTCCAATCATATGAGGGCTGTTCAGTCTTACTAGTCATGACCAAACTCATTCATTTACAGTTAAAGGCCTGGGCTTTCGTTTGTGAATCATTTCTGAATAATGCAAATGACATAGGTTTCAAGTTTTGAATAATAAGGATATGTTTATTAGTACAGTAAATTTAATATGGCACAACCAATGCTAACCATTCTTATGTGGCTAATAACAAAACAATTATTTCCCCTTGGACTTCACTGAACTAAGCCTCTCTGGGTTTTCTTATTCACGATTGTTATTAAACCCCAAAATTATCTAAGGTTTGTTGGGGAGATGCAAGATGAGTCTCCGCATGGCCTTGGACTGACTATTCCACAGGCTACAGCTGAAACTTGACATGACCTGTCAGGTCAAAGTCCTCAGGGGCCATAGGCTATGTGATTTTCTTTGGTCCTGATCGTAGGAGAGAGAGAGACTTCTGATATACCAACCTTGTCAAGTTATATACCTTGTGTTCCTTCTTTTCGTTCAAACCCACGTTTTGACCTCCTCCTCCCAGTTATACCATTACCTAAGATAGAAGATCATGAATTCAGCCCAACCTATCATGCAAACCAGCCTCCCATCTGTTGACTCTGTCTATATTTCCTGTTGCCCGGCCAAAGCAGTCAGCATAATTAAAGACCCCACATACCCTGGACATTTTTTTCCACCTTCTTCCGTTGGTAAAAGATACAAAAATCTGAGGTCACGTACCAACCGACTCAAGAACAGCTTCTTCCCTGCTGCTATCAGACTTCTGAATGGACCTACCTTGCACTAAGTTGATCTTTCTCTATACCCTAGCTATGACTGTAACACTACATTCTGCACTCTCTTGTTTCCTTCTTTCCAACTGGGTGGAAGCTTTTCTTTGTATAGCACGCAAGAAACAATACTTTTCACAGTATGTCAATACATTTGACAACAATAAACCAAAGCAAAATACTGCAGATGCTGGAATCTGAAACAAAGACAGAAAATGCTGGAAAATCTCAGCAGGTCTGACAGCATCTGTGGAGAGAGAATAGAGCAAACATTTTCATTGTTGATGATTCTTCATCAGAGTTGCTAAGACTGTGCATGAGAGTCCAGCTGCACCTTTAAATAGTATTAGCCAGATTTTCATGTAACTCTCCTGTCTCTGCCACATTTCCCTCCCCCAGGACCTTTTACAGCTGATCTTTGCAATTCAATGTTGATAGCCAACATTCCTGTGCTGAATGCAGTCACAGCATTATTTAACAACCCTTATTTGGACTGTTGCCTGTGAAATATTCTTGTAGACACTTTAACCAGTTTATTACTCAAGAATGTGTTTATTACTCAAGAATGTGTATCATCACGATTGTCCCAGATGACCATAGGTTGCCCTTCTCTTTGAGCAGTCAGTGGTGGCAACTTAACCTCAGGTGAGGCGTGGGGTTGAGAAGGTAGGACTTTCATGAATAATCACAGCTGCTACAAGAATTGAACCCATGTTGCTGGCATGGCATCATAAACCAGATGTCCAACCAATTAAGTTAAGTGACTCTTATTTTATGAGACCAACAAAGGACTATGGTTAAAATTTAGTTTTAATAAAACACTTGCAAGTTAAAGAAGCAACTCTTACATCACAAATTATGCCAACTTATCCACAAGCTAGTCTCCCTATCTGAAAAACACATAAACTACCCACTCTGCTGAACATGACCAGGCTGTTGGATTCAATTCATTGAGCACATGTCAATGGATGAATTCAGGGTTTACTTGGTGGACGTCACACTTCATCTTCTGCCATCATGGATCTCAGCAGGCCAGCCAGCTGTTCTCTGGGCATCATATTCTCCAGATGTCTATTTTTATCCTCCTCTCTGGGCCCTTCCAGAAAATTGTCTGGCTTTGAGCCAATGGGGTTGCAGGTGAGGTCAGGTCATCACGGCTATCCTTGGTGCAAATATCCCCTTTCAAGATGTAATTAATATCAAGAAGTCTGGCTGAAACTGGGGAATAGACAAGTATAATGGCTGGAATTTTCCTGTCTCACCCACCTCGGGACTGGAGCAGTGGGCAAAAGCCAGACCGTGGAAAAGGTCCATTGACCTCGGGCAGGATTTTACAGTTTCAGGTCAAGCAAGGTTGTAAAATCCCACCCTATGAATTTTTCTATTCTTCTGGCTGAGTACTTGATGGGATTTGGGTCATAATGACTCTTGTATTGTTAAGGTCCAGAATCTCTGTTCAATATGCAAGATAGGTCTGGGCTGGTCACTGTTGCTTTTGACTGTGGTAGCATTGTCTGCATCCCACCAAGCCTTGCTTGCAAAAGCTGTTTAGCTTGGATTAATTTAAAGTATTCAATTTTATCTTTGGCTTATTTCCTTAGGCCTTTGGCCACTTGGCCACAGTAACCATGGAGATCCAACACTGCTCTCCTAATCCTGGGCATACAATACAATTGACCATATATCCCTGTAACTGGACTCATAAAATTGATGATACATTTCCCAGAAAAGCGGTTCATACAATTACTCAGTTTCAGCCAGACATGTTGGTATCTACACATGAGCCAGGTTTAAAACAACTGAAGCTAGCTGATGGTGTATCTCGTGGTAGAGTAACTTTCTGGTGGAGACTAAAACTTAGTCATTCTCTGGGCCAGGTGTGAGTAACCAATCACTGTTCCCCTTAGCAGTGAGTTTGTGGGCAGAGGCTTCCTTTCCTGGGTGACTTTTACTGTGTTGGGAGATATCAGGGTTACACAAGAGAACAGACTCCTGTGCCAGCCCAGCCCTGCCCTCTGAGTCCGACCACTGCTGGCTGAATGCAATTGGCTTTCCTCTATGGAAGACTCTCAATGACCACCTTCCTCTCCACATACACACGTGTAAATGTCCTATTCCTCCTTTCACCAAAACACCTCTACACCCTCTTTCTACCTTCTGATTGTTTTCAAAGAGCAAAGAGCAACACAGCACGGGAAACAGGCCCTTCGGCCCAACGAGCTCGCACCGCCGTCATAACTTTATAGTAACAATTCCATTTTCTTATTCTAATTTTAGGTTATTCCTAATATGGAAGAATCTCAATATAGGGTCAATTTGTTTCCCAATCAGCCTAAGAGCGAATTTTTGGGATGTGGGAGGAAACCGGAGCGCCAGGAGAAAACCCACGCAACCACGGGGAGAACGCGCAAACTCCCGCAGACACCGGCCCAATTCCAAGTGTCTGCACAGCTACAGCGATAGTCCCTGAGCTGTCATGGTGCCCTTCAGATGGTCCAGATAAAGCACTCATTTACGACATGAAGCACCAGGCAACCCATGAATCAACATCCAAGAGCTGTCCTCGCACCACCTGCCGAATGCATGCTCCTTGTTGGTCAAGTATGGACCGAATTACCTGTGGAAAAAAAAGCCGTAGTTAAACAGTCCTACTATATCCCTCTATCTGCAGACCGCTCATGTGGCTGTCCAAGAGACCCTTAAACAGCCCCAGCGTGCCTGCTCCCACCACCTTACTCGGCAGTGCATTCCACACCCCCACTACCCTTTTGTGTGAAAAACTGCCCTCTAATATTCGTCTTATACATAGCCCCCCTTACCCTAAGGCCATGACCCCTCGTCCTATCCATTTCTGAAGGTGGAAAAAGTTTACCACCATTTACTCTATCTATACCCCTTATAATCTTATACACCTCTATTAGATTCCCTCTAAGCCGACGTCTTTCAAGGGAAAACAACCCCAGTCTATTCAATCGTTCCTCATAAGACAGTCCTTCCATACCAGGCAGCATCCTGGTAAACCTCCTCTGCACTCTCTCCAAGGACTGCACATCCTTCCGATAGTACGGCGACCAGAACTGGACGCAGTATTCCAAGTGAGGCCTAACCAATGTTCTATACAACTGCAACATCAAACTCCTACTCTTGTATTCTATACCCTTTTCTATGAAAGTTAACATACTATACGCCTTCTTTATCACCTTCTCCACCTGTGAGGACACCTTCAGAGACTTGTGAACCTGCACCCCCAAGTCTCTCTGCGTCTCTATGCTCCGTATAGTTTTACCTTTTATCCTATAACTCTCTTCTACATTTTTCCGGCCAAAATGCATCACGTCGCATTTATCCGGATTAAATTCCATTTGCCATCTATCTGCCCAGTCTACCAACCTATCTATGTCCTGTTGTATTGCCTGGCACTGCTCCTCTGTACCTGCCAATCCAAGCATCTTAGTGTCATCAGCAAATTTGCTGATCTCACCACCTACCCCAACTTCCAAGTCGTTTATGTAAACCACAAATAGAAGAGGACCTAGTACTGAGCCTTGTGGCACTCCACTAGTGACAGGCCTCCAGTCGGAAAAAGAGCCTTCCACTACTACCCTCTGTCTCCTCCTCCCGAGCCAGTTCTCGACCCATCTACATACCTGGCCCTGTATCCCATGCGCCTTCACCTTCTCTATCAGACTACCATGAGGAACCTTGTCAAACGCCTTACTGAAATCCACGTAGACGGCATCAACAGCATGTCCTTCATCAACTGTTTTTGTCACTTCTTCAAAAAATTCCACTAGATTTGTAAGACAAGACTTCTCCTTGACGAAGCCATGCTGCGTATCCCTGATCAGATCGCAGCGCTCCAGATGCTCATACATCCTGTCACTAAGGATCCTCTCCATTAGCTTACCTATAACTGAAGTCAAGCTCACTGGCCTATAGTTCCCTGGGTTATCCCTCTGACCTTTTTTAAACAACGGTACTACGTTTGCTATCCTCCAGTCCTCTGGGACCTCACCTGTGTCCAAGGAAGAGACAAAGATTTGCGTCAGAGGCCCAGCCAAGTCTTCCCTCAACTCCCTTAGCAGCCTGGGTAAATGCCATCAGGCCCCGGAGCTTTATATGTCTTTAAGCTGCCTAACAGCCCCAACACCTCTTTCCTCGTAATCTTTATTTCCCTCAACAGATCCTCAACTTTGTCAAAATCAGCAACAGACATCTGGCCAGTCTCCTGCATGAATACCGACACAAAGTATTCATTCAGGATCTCCCCCATTCCCTCAGGCTCTAAGCATAGATCCCCTCCTCTGTCCCTGAGAGGTCCAATCTTGCCTTTAACCATCCTTTTGCTCCTTACATAGGAGTAAAATGCCTTAGGATTTTCCTTAATCCTACCTGCCAGAGCCGCTTCGTGGCCCCTTTTTGCCTTTCTAACACCCCTTTTAAGATCCCATCTACAATCTCTATAAGCTTCCAGCGCTGTCTCAGTCCCCAGTTGCCTAGATCTAATGTAAGCCTTTCGCTTCTTCCTGATCAAGTCCTCAATATCCCTGGTAAGCCACGGTTCTCTAATCTTACCTTTCCCATCCTTCCTCCTTGCCGGCACGTATCTTTCCTGCAGAGACTTTAGTTTTCCCTTGAAAGACTCCCACATGTACCTCGTCGACCTGCCCTCGAAAAGCTTATCCCAGTCGGTATCTTTAAGATCTTGCCTAATCTGGCTGTATCTAGCCCTCCCCCAGTTAAATACCTTCCCTTTTGGGCAGGTCTCTTCCTTTTCCATTAATATCCTAAAGCAGACAGAGTTGTGATCACTATTTGACACATGCTCTCCTACCTCGACATCAACCACCTGCCCTGGCTCATTCCCCAGAACCAAATCCAGTATAGCCCCCTCTCTAGTCAGGACATCCACATACTGGTCCAAGGACCCTTCCAAAACACAATGTACAAATTCCTCCCCGTCCACTCCTACCGCTCTGGGCACTCTCCAATCTACTCCAGGGAAATTGAAATCTCCCACTACTACTACCCTATTTTTCCTACATTTATCTAAAATGTCCCTGCATATCCCTTCTTCCACGGCCCGTGGGCTGTTGGCCGGTCTGTAGAAAACACCCAACATAGTAACCACTCCCTTCCTATTCCTCAACTCCACCCATAGAGACTCAATTCCTAAATCATCCATACCTCCCTCCCTCTGCACTGCTATGATGTTGTCCTTAACTAATAAAGCCACTCCCCCGCCTCTCCTCACACCAACTCTGTCATGCCTAAAACAGTTATATCCTGGTATATTCAATTGCCAGTCTTGCCCCTCCTTCAACCACGTCTCGGTCACCGCCACCACTTCTAAACTCCTCGTGAACATTATTGCCTTCAGTTCATCTGTTTTGCCAGTCACACTCCTCGCATTAAAACACGTGCACTGAAGACCCTCAGCTCTCGGATATTCCTTTCTACCTTCTGGTGTTACCCTATCATCCCTCTCTCTCCCACTCCCAGTTCCCTCTCTCTCCCCCACCCTCCCTCCCTATTAATTTAAACACTTCTGAAACACTCCAGCTAACCTCCCAGCTAAAATATGGGTTCCCCTCCCAGACAACTGCTCCCTATCCCTCTTGAATAGATGACCCTCCCTCCTGAAGACTTCCCAATGATCAATGAATATGAAGCCTTCTGACCTACACCAATCCCTCATCCATGCATTTAGTTGTAGTGTCTCATTTGTTTTTACCCTATCGGTCCCGGGCACAGGCAGCAGCCCAGAGAACGCCACCCTGGAGGCCCTACCTTTCAGTTGAGCCCCCAACTCCTTAAACTGCCTACGTATGTCCCCCCTACGCTTTCTTCCTACATCTTTCTTTCCTACGTGAACTATTACATTTGCCTTAGACCCTTCTCCCTTCAAAATTCCCTCTACCCTCTCTGAAACATCCTGGACCCCTGCTCCAGGGAGGCAGACTACCATCCTGGAGTCTCTCTTTTGCCCACTGAAACACCTATCGATCCCTTTAACCATCCCATCCCCCACCAATATCTCTCTTCCTGCTTTCCTGCTGTTCTCTGCGGCATTCTGTTCCCCTTCACTTGCCCTCTCCACCACAGCTTTTGCCCCTCCCTTGGTTTTCTGGGAATCCTCCTTTGAGATGGCCTTTGTGCCTTGATTTTTATTCTTTTTCCTCTTATCTGTAACCAGCCCGTCCCTACTACTAGATCCTGGGGTCCCCTCAGGACTACCTTCCCTATTCATTATAACCTCGTTTTCCCTCACTAGACACATGTCCTCCAAGCGCAGCTCCAGCTGCCTCACCTTAGCTCTTAAACGATGCAATTCTAAACATTTTGCGCATATGTGGGCCTTCAGGAGACGTGATGCCTCCAAGAAGGTCCACATATGGCAGCGTACACAGTGGACGCGTTTGGCCAAGTGTCGTGGCATTTTGTACACCTCCTTTAAAGGTGTTGGGAAAAGATTGTTGGTTAGATAGGAGTCAAGGTACTCACCGCATCCAAGCCTGCGCTTGCCCAAGCCCAGTGAGCTTAAGCCCTTATTGCTCTCACTCTAATTCCCGTCTCACTCCACTGCCCGCTCCCGACGCTGCCCGCTGTCTACCTTGGCCTTCCTTATATACTCCCGCGCTTCCTTCCCTGCAGCCCCCGCGCCTATCTCCCACTACGGAGCGCTGAAATAAACACTCTAACAGCTAAAGTAAAAGACAGAAATCGCAAATCAGGAGTCTCACCAGCCACTCTTCAAAAAATCTCTGTTCCGGAGAACAGGAAGGATATGTTCAGGATATGTCGTCTCTCTAGTCATTCCGAGTCCATCGTCTGATTCCCTTTTCCTGCGTCTAACTTACTCAACCAACTCCAGCGTCGAGGGAAATGTTCCCCTCACGTTTAAGACAGATCCTTTCCCTCTTCAGTCACTGTAACACTCATGGCAGTAACCTTTATTTTTCTACACAGCACAGAAGCCTTGCCAGGGCTAGAGTGTGAATGTATCAACTCAAATTTGACCCTACCCATCGTGGCCATCTCCTCTTGAAGAGTTAGGTCCTCTGTCTCTCTATTACTCCTGTACTCCCTTAAATGATAGTTAGTCCAGGTCCTCCAGTGCACTCGTCCACAATGGATGCTTCTGTGTTTTCCCTTCTCACCCTGCTGGTCTGTATGGCCTTTAGCAAGATCTCCATTGTTCTAATACATCTGCCTCAAAATAAAACAGACAGAACGCATAATCCTCTGTGAGAGGTTTAATCCTCCACACAGTCAATAGATTATGTACAAAATGTAGAGAAATATTTACCAACTCTACGTGTCTTATTCAAGGCATCCAGGGGCTCCATGGTGTCTTGTCGGGGCCTCTTGTCATTCAGTGCAAGTTCATAGAGAGGCGACCAAGGCACTCTTGGCCTTGGAGGTGCTGTTACTCTTCCTCAGTGCCCCGGATGCTGGGTCCTCCCCGCTGTCATATTGAATGGCAACAGGCTCATATCCATCAGACTCATGACTGGGCCCAGAGCACTGGTTGATGTGAAACCATTTTGTTCTCTTGGGAAGCTTCGCTGCAAAGATCATTGGGCTCTCCCTGTCAATGATGCTGCACAACCCCTCGTACAGTGGTTTGAATGCCCCTACGCAGGCACAATCCCACACCATCACCATGTTTCCCACCTTCCATTCCTAGCAGTGCTGCCATTCAAGCAGCAATGGGTTCTGGCAGTGCTGCTGCCCCAGGTTGCTGGTAGTTTGCCAGTGAATGCTCCAAGTATCTCATATAGATTCTGCACAAAATGATCTCGGGTGGCTTTCCCTCACCTGTAGCTCTGATAGACCCAGCACTAGCATGTGTTTGGGAGTTCTCATTATATTGGGGAGTAATGAGCTCATGTGAGGAGTATCCTGTATTTTTAGAGGGACCGGCTTGAACTCCCATTAGGGTCAGCAGAAGGACTTTGTCCCACTACTGAGGGAATGATCCTATCTCTTTCCTCAAGCTTTCCTTTAAGATGCGGTTCATGTGCTCCCCAACCCCTGAAGACTGGCATTTTTGAGACACGTGCCGACTTCCATATATTCTCAAAAATTTGAGGAATCCTTCATGACCCTGAAATGGCTCCCCTGGATGGATTCCACTGCGTGGGGAAATCTCAAGTGGGAGAACACTTCCCTTTTCAGTGACCTCATGGTCACTAAGGCAGTGGCTGATCTACAAGGAAAAGCTTTCACTCAGTTGGAAAATAAGTCAAGCTGGGGCCAAGCAGTTTTTGTTTCCAACCTTTGTCCTCAGTCATGATTCAATACATTGGATTAGTAAGACAGCCGCGGCCTCTCAACCCTTCTCAAGTGTCCTAAGGATGTTGATGGGGAGACTTAACACATAAACACTGAGTTAAATTTTACCTGTTACCATTTGAAAACCAAGGGAGTCTATTTGTTTATAATGGAATGTATCTCTCAATGTCTTCCTTTAAAGGCTCCATTCTTAATACATAGTTTTGAACTTACTATTTCCTTGTTATGCTGGGGTACAAGGCGGCACAGGAGAACTACCTGCACCGCACTGCGCTGGAGAATTACCTACAGAGCTTCAGCTCTGATGAAGGGTCATCCAGACTCAAATCATTGCCTGTATTCTCCCTCCACAAGTACTGTCAAATCTGCTGAGATTTCCCAGCAGTTTCTGTTTTTGTACCTGCACTGCTTCTGGTCCTGTGTCAGAACTGAATCGTAGTGGTTTCATACCCTTAAAGAGATCTAGAGAGAGTTGAGGAACATGCTGAGTAGATTAAATGGCACTAGGACTATGTGATATTTATCAGTTTCTTTTTCTTATATTCTTGGATTTATAATGGTTCTTCTTATAATCCTTTGAATTTATAATGGTGAAATATAATATTCTTTATTCTTGTCATGGCTAATATGAGTAGCGACACTGCAGGGACACTGCACTGGATGGTTTGGGGTGGAGATTGCTATATGACTCAACAAGTCCTCTGTGTTAGAATTATTAGTGTCACACAATTTCTTTCTGTACTTTTGTGATTTTGGGGTCAAAGAATCTGACAGACTCCTGTAAAGATGCAGACAGAGCACATTCCCTGTTTTGTATCAGTGGCAGTCCTGATATAGCTGGAGATGGGAGAAGATGCTTTTGTGTGCACCCAAGCATGGTGCGAGAATCTTTGGCTGATCAGCTTTTTCTATATCTGTGTCAGTGTGCTTATTCTCCTTGGCTGAATGCGCAATGACAGGAGCTACTTTGAAAACTCTGGAAAGTAAATTATGTGGCTTCGTCTCTAGTATCTTGAAAGTGAGGGCATGCACCATTTTGCCATGTGCTCAAGATCTTATCTTGTTAACCTGTTTTCCTCCAATCTCTGAAACATCCTTTCATTGTTTGTATCTTTGGAGATGTGAATTGTAATGAATAATAAATAATCCAAACGATATGGATGAAAATGTGGGGGGAATGTTAAGTCAGTTTGCAGACAGCACCAAGATTGTGAGGATGGTTACTGGTGAAGAAGGTAATTGTAAGTTACAGGAAAATATAGATACGTTGGTCAGATAGGCAGAACAGTGGCAGATGGGATTTAACCCTAATAAGTGTGGGATAATGCACTTTGGAAGAAAAATTAAGATGCAGGAATATTTAATAAATCGCAAGTTACTGGGTAGCTCAGAGGAACAGAGTGATCTTCAGGTAATTATTCACAGATCCTGAAGGCAGAGCATGTGAATAGGATAGTTAAGAAGGCAAATGGGACACTTGCTTTCATCAGTAGTGGTATAGAACATAAGAGCATGAATGTTATGTTGGAGTTATATAAAGTGTTAGTTAGGCCACAGCTGGATTACTGTGTGCAATTCTGGTCACCTCACTATAGGAAGGATGTAATAGCATTAGAGAGGATACAAAGGAAGTTCACCTGGATGTTGCCTGGGATGGAGCATTTGAATATAAGGAAAAACCAGTTAGGCTTGGATTGTTTTCTTTAGAGAAAGCTGAGGGGGACATGATTGTGATGTATAAGATTATGAGGGAAATGGACAGTGTGAGTAGGGAGCAGGTTATACGGCACAAGGACTGATTAAAGAGTCAATTACAAGGGGGCATAGTTTTAAGTGAGGGGCAGGAGATTCAAGAGGGATTTAAGAAAAAATATTTTCACTCAGAAGGTGATGGAAATCTGGAAATCACTGTCTGGGACCTTACAACCTTTCAAAAATATTTGAACGAGCACTTGAAATATCATAACATTCAAGGATATGGGACAATTTCAGGAAAATGTGATTAGCGTGATTTTAATGGTAGTTATTGTTGATTGGCTGAAGGACCTTTTCTGCACTGTAAGACTCTATAGCTGTGTTGGCGTTCTCTTATCTCTTTCTGTATGTATTTATGGAAAAATGATTATGCTGCATTGTACCAATCCTTGAGGGTTTGTTTTGTTGTTTGTAAAAATGGGAAAAATATATAATAAAAATATATTTTAAAAAACCTAATTCCAATTTTTAAAAAATCTTCAACAATAATTGAATTCTAAAGAAATGAGATTGCATACTAGTAAAAGTGTAATTTTCGGGCCAGAGAGGTTGATTTGGCAATAATTCCGATTTATCAAGTTATTAAAATTCACTTATTCCTGAATGCACTTTTCTGGTACATTCAATGGGTAACAATTGGGTAACCAGAACTTTCTGCTTTTCACGTATTTTAATGCTACATCTATTGACAAGGTTCCAAAGTTTGTGGTGGAGCCAGGAAAATGGGGCAGCAACTTCTGTATTGCCATGTTTGACATATGCATATGCAGATATTAGAGGTGGGATTTTACCATCTGCACTCACCCCAAGAACAGAAAATCCCACCCGAGATCAACAGACCTTTGCATGGTCCCCCTCTCCCCGCTGCCATCTACTATGATTCCCGTGGCAAGCGGGACAGGAAAATTCCACCATAGAAGTTTGTGTCCAATTTAATGATGACTGCTGGTAGCCACACTATTAATCCTGCCACAAAATTTGGGTGTGTTTAGATATTATAGGAGATGGGGGAACAGCATGTAGATGAGAAATAGCAAGAGGCCAAGGATAGATCCTTGAGAAGCTCCTGAAATAATAGGATGTGGGTAGGAAGAGGCATCCTTACTGGAGATAGTCAGGATATCATTGAATAGTTAAGAGTGCAACCAAACTGAGATGGCCAATTCAGGAGAGGCATTGGAGAAGAATGGGGTCAACTGTATCAAAGATCACCAAGAGATTAAAAAGAACATAGGGAACTAGTCACAGAAGAAGAACTGGCAGCAAGCAATTAAATAACAGGTAGGTTGGCAAGAAAATAAATGGCATTGTATCCATCATATGAGTTACAAAGATTTGTGTTTTCCCCCAGAATGTTTTGCTAGTCAGCACACTGATGCAGCTGCAGATTTTGCTGATATCTACATGATGCAGTATTTTGCTGCATTTTCCGCAGGCTCGCAAGATCAGTAGGTTGTGTCGGCAGTTTAAAATATGGTCATTGCTGACAATGAGGGTTAAATAACCTTGGGTGCTGCACAGGGAAATGGTTGATGCATGCCCTTTCACCTCTGTGACCTTGAGGTCAGGATCCAGTCCACACTGATAATTCTCTCTCTGACAGTTGAAAGGGGCCCCAGCACCCATTTTGTGCATTCTCAACCCAGCTTGTAGCACAGAATCTGCTCACAGTGCAGCAGTAATTGGCACCGAGCTCAAATTCTCACTCAGAAACAGAACAAAGGATGATCATTATGGTGAAAGGAAATCCCACACGGAATCAATGGGAGTGGTTTGCTGCTTTTGATTGAGACATTTTATTGGGTCAAATTACCATCCTAACCCAAACACAGACCACTCAATTAGAAAGGAGCCTCAAGTATTTGCTCTCCAATTATCTACTCTCTTCAGACTACAAAAATCTTTGATGAAATTCGAAGCTTAGTTCTGCATCATGCAACAGAAGTCTGCTTAAATGTTTTTCATTGATTTCTAGTTTCTAATTGAATAGGTTAAGCAGGGATGGTTCTAGGTAGAATCTAATGTGCATTGAAACATCAAAAATAGGAGCAAGAGAAGGCCATTTGGTTCTTCAGGCCTGCTCTATCATAGCTGATCATTCAACTCAATTGCCTGATCCAGTATCCCGCCCCACCAATATCATTTGTTCCCCTTCACCCCCACCCCCCCCGTGCCATATCTAACTCCTCCTTTAAAACATACAAAGTTTTGACCTCAACTGCTTTCTGTGGTAAAGAATTCCATAGGCTTACAATCCTCTGAGTGAAGAAATTTTTCATCTCAATCCTAAAAGATTTACCCCATATCCTTAGACTACATAACTGTTACTCAGCATTAGTAGCAGGAAACCACAGGGGTTGGGATTTTGAGAGCAAGGCACCCAGTCAAAGCCTGGGTTTGAGAACAGGAACTAATTGCAGTCAGAAAGAAATAATATTAGTGATTTTGAAAGTGGAAGGTCTCAAAGCGAGGCCAGTTAAGACATAATTTTATTTTTCAGATGTTGTTGCAGGGGTAACACATGGATGAGAAATAAGACAGACGTCAGGATGGATTTTTTGAGGGAACGGCCATAGGTAACTATCTGTGGTTGTGAAGAGATATAATTACTGGTGATGCTTGAGATATCATTAAATATGTAAAGCGTGTAACCAGACTGAGTGAGCCAGAGAAGAGAGGCATTGGAAGGAGCATGGTAAGGTCAACAGTGTCAAAGATCACTGAGAGGTCAAGACGGACATAGGGGGATAGTCAGAGAGAAAGACTGGCAGGAAAATCAAAGGCTGGTGGGAATACGGATAGGAAAGTTCATATAGAGGAAGAGATTTAAGGATAAAAGGAGAGCAATAATCTCAGACGAAAGAAAGCAAGAGGATTGAGAAGGAGTTGAGGTTATCAAGGATGAATATAATTGAATGCGGAGGCAGGAGGAAATCAGAGGAGAAAGCTCAGAGAGAAACTTGATGTTGTAACTGCATGGGCATAGAGACTTCTAAAGAGAAATGAGAGGTGTGGAAAAGAGATGCTCAAGGGAGGAGAGGTTGCGAGCAGAGTTGGGAAACAGGCTAAGGTGTGATTTATAGGTGATTTAGCTACACCCCTGCCACCAAGGTTTTGGGTGGGGGGGTAGGGGGGGAGGTGGGGAAAGGTGCCACCATTTCACAATCATGTTTCCATCAAAGCCATGATTTAAACGTGATTACCTGCACATCTTCTCAGGACAATAAAGGTCACAATTTTTGGCGAAGGGGCATCAGATTTAAAATAGAAAAGAAGAGGAATTACTTTGCTCAAAGGGCCGTAATCTGTGGAATTCTCTACTCCAGAGTGCAGGGGATCCCAGAACACTTAACAAATCTAAGGAGGAGACAGATTGGTTTTTATTCAACAGTGGGATGAAGGGTTATGGAGAACAATCAAATCAAATCAAAAACTGTCAGAATGAACATTATTCAGTCCTGGATGTGATCAGCAGAATTTAATCACGGGAATCACTTGTGAACTTGCGTGTTAGCAGCTGGATGTATTGCCTCTCTGGGCAGAAAGAGCAGTTGTCCTGCACTCTCCTCAGTGTGAAGGTGCCACCACATCTTTTGACATTTTTAAGATAGTCACTCCCAATTCTGAGCACTAGGAAAGGTCTAAGTGGTGTGACTGCCATGGTATCTCAGCAGGAAGATGGAGATGAGGCCAAGATGTGATAGGCCATGATTGGACTGAATGGTGGAGAAGGCTCAAGGAGCTGAATGGCCTACTACTGCTCCCAGTTCTTATGTTCCTATGTAAGGGGCAAACCCAATAATGTGGGTCTAAAGACCGAGCGGGTAAGAATGGCAGATTATTTGAGAGAAAGAAAGCCACTGATGAAGTAACGAGAGATGGTTGGGCCTCTGAGGAACTCCTGCAGGGATGTCCTGGAGCTGGGATGACTGACCTCCAATTACCACCACCATCTACCTTAGTGCTACGTATGAGTCCAATCAGTAGAGGGTTTTTCCCCTGATGCCCATTGACTCCAGTTTTGCTTGGGCTCATTGATGTCACACTCAGTCAAACGCAGTCTTGATGTCAAGGACAGTCATTTCACCTTCCCACTGGAGTCCAGATTTTTTGTCTATATTTGAACCAAGGCTATAATGAAATCAGGAGCTGAGTGGCCCCTGGCAGAATCCAAACTGAGTGTCAGTGAGCAGGTTGTTGGACCACATGTAGAAGGAGACCATTTGGCGCCAATGCTCTAGATGAGCATTATAGCTTAACATCATTTCTTTTTCCCATACTCTGCATATTGTTTCTAATGTCCTCTTCAATGCTTTATTTGAACTTGCATCCTCTGTAATGCCAGGCCAAGAATTCCGGTGAACGACTCCACACGAAGAAGCTTTTTCTCCCATCACTTCCAATTTGTGTTGTGTTTGCAGAATATTATGTGCTTTATTTATTGCTCTATCTTTCCTGCCAGCTTTAATGATCTATGTACATATATATCCAGGTCCTCTGCTCCTGCACCACTTTAAGAATTTTACCCATTATTTTATATTGTCTTTCTATGTTCTTACTATCAAAATGCATTGCCTCACACATCTCTGCATTGAACTTCCTCTGCCACCTATCTGCATATTTGTCAATACCCTTTTGAAGTTCTACATTGTCCTCTTCACAGTTTAAAATGCTTATTGCAAAGTAAATGCCACATGAAATTTATTGCAAATACTTCAACCTTATCTTATGCATTATGCAGAAAAATGCTGGAAAATCTCAGCAGGACTGACAACATCATTGGAAAGAGAGAAGTGCCAATGTTTTAAGTCTAGATGACCCTTCATCAAAGCTGATTGGAGAGGAGTTCTGATGAAGGGTCATCTAGACTCGAAACGTTGGCTCTGTTTTCTCTCCACAGATGCTGTTAGACATACCGAGATTTTCCAGCATTTTCTGTTTTTGGTTTGGATTCCGGTATTTACTGTATTTTGCATTTATCTTTTGCACTGAGGTACTGGGCTCTTCCATCAGTGAGAATGGGGAAATTTGTGGAGACTCCTCCTCCAGTGAGTTGCTTAATTGTCCACCAATACTCACAGGTATGTAGCAAGACTGCAGAACTTAGATCTGATCCATTGGTTGTGGGATCACTTAGCTCTATTACTTACTGCTTGTGCTGTTAGCATACAAGTAGCTCCACCAGGTTGACACCTCAATATTGTGAGTGCTTCTGGCATGCCCTCCTCCACAATTCATTGAACCAGAGTTGATCTAATGGTAGAGTGGAGGATATGCTAGCCCATGATGTTACAGATTGTGGTTGAGTACAATTCTGTTGCTGCTGATGGCCCACAGCACCTCATGGAAGCCCAGACTTGAGTTGGTTGATTTGTTCAAAATCTATCCCATTTAGTAGTGGACACAATGGAGGGTATCATCAATGTGTAAATGGGACTTTGTCTCCACAAGTACTCCTACCATTACTCCTGCATGATAAATGCAGCTGTGACAGGCAATTTGGTGAGGATGAGGGCAAGTATGTTTTTTCCTCTTGTTGGTTTCCTCCCCAGCTACCACAGTTCCAATCTAGAAGAGACTCTACCAGCTCAGTGGTACTACCAAGCAACTTTGGTGATGGATATTGAAGCCCCTTATCCAGAATACATTCCGTGCTGTTGCCACTCTCAATGCTTCCTCCAAATGGTGTTCAACATAGAGGAATACTAATTCATCAGCTGAGAAGGGAGGGTACATAGTGACCAGCAGGAGATTTTGTTGCCCATGTTTTGCCTAGTTCCATGGGACCTCATTCGGCCCAGAGCCAATGGGTAACTCCGTACAGAATGTGTCACCAACTCTGCTCCGTCTGCCCAGTAACAATAGCATTACCCCATGACCTTCCCATGTGGTTCAGGCTTTTTGTTTCAAGTTTGATTAATGAATGGGCTGCATCTTGTTTGTTTCAAATGAATGGGATCGCTAATCATTGTCATGTAATATTTGGAGTCTTAAGATACCAGCTTTCCTGTTGATTTCAATATGATGGCATCACTGTACTAACCATTGTTGTATAACATTGGTGGGAATGACGCAACTGAATTGATGAGTAACCCTGAATGTGTGAGACTACTGAGGTAAAGACAAACAGAAGATGGAACTCAATTAAACCCTGATATGGGTCACATTACCCCAGCTAACAAAAATCTTCTGTAGACATGGTCATGATTGATCTTAACTTTACAAAGTCTATTGAACTCATGAAAATAACTTTTTTCACTGATCTTACAAACCTTATTTAATATATATTGATCTCAGATATCAGTTGAATAAGAAATTGTGTTGGTAGTGCGGCTGAGTAGGAACAATTTTGTCAATCATTCAAAGATATGGAAAAATGGGATAACACGGACTGTCTGGCCAATGAAGTAACTCAGAAATTTGGGATATTCATAGAATCCTTACATTTGATTTGATTTATTATTGTCACATTATTGGTATATACAGCAAAAAGTATTGTTTCTTGCATGCTATACAAATAAAACATACCATTCATAGATAAGGAAATGAGAGAGTGCAGAATGTAGTGTATGTATGCATTCATATATACATATACTCTGTTTGTATGTATAGAGTCATGCATACATATACAGACATGTATACAGTCATAGCTAGGGTGTAGAAAAAAGATCAATTTAGTGCGAGGTAGGTCCTTTTAAAAGTCTGGTGGCAGCAGGGAAGAAGCTGTTCTTGAGTTGATTTGTGTGTGTTCTCAGACTTTTCTACCTTGTAGTTTATGGTGTAGAAGGAGGCCATTCAGCCTATTGACTCTGCTCCAACAGCACATCTTACCCAGGCCCATCCCTTGCCCTATCCTCACAACCCCACGCATTTATCTCACTAATTCCCCTAAGCAAAACACCTTAGGACACTAAGGGACAATTTACCATGAGCAATCCACCTAACTTACGCATCTTGGACTGTGGGAGGAAACCGGAGTATCTGGAGGAAATACACATGGACACAGGGAGAATATGCAAACTCCACAGTGACCCAAAGCTGAAATCAAAGCTGGGTCCCTAGCATTGTGCAGAACCAGTGCTAACCACTATGCTACTCTGCTGCCAGATGATAAGTGCAGCTTTTCTACAAATTTTTATTTACTCTAAATGCTTCCATATTCAGTGGAAACAAATTGAATTTGACCTGAGTGTGTCTCATCAGTCCTAATTCAGAGTAGGGCTCCAAACTTAAAAGTAAGATTTCCAAATCCTACACTGACCATTACATTCATCAGTTTGTCTAATTGCAAGATGTATTAGGGTACTTCTCCCACAGGAAAAAGTGCTACAGTAAATTCTCATTTTTGGTTTTAGAACCCCTGCAATGCAGAAGGAGGCTATTGATCCATTGAATCTGCATCAACTATAATCTCACCAAGGCCCTATTCTTGAAACCTTACACATTTACTCTGCTCATCCTGTTTTCCTGAAAATTGTGATTTTAAGTGAAGCAATGTTAAGTGAATCACATTTTTTCATTAAAACAATGAAAAATCAGTAATTAGTCTCCAAAGGACCATCCTTATCAGAAAGAAACCACTAAAACATATCCTGGAAATTGAAATATTTTACATATTCCTATATTTGTAAAAAAAAGACTTACAAAATAAAATAAATTTTAAAATACAAAAGCAATAAGCTAACTTTCTACTTATAGTCCTCTTACCCACTGCCAATCCTGTTTCTTGAACTTTCTACTCGTCACGCATCCCACTGACTGACCTGCCTCTCCCTGACCCTCTAACTTGCAACCTGTCCTGCTCCCTGACCATAGAACTACACATTCCTACAATGCAGAAAGAGGTCATTCAGCCCATTGAGTACACATTGAGTCTTTATGATTATGAAGGATATGAGGGCAGGGAGGAGATGCAGGAGGTATGTAGAGGAATGGAAGTGGTAAGGGAATTATGAAGGGGCATTGAGGTAGGAAGGGTGTGGACGGGAAGGTGATGAGTGTGGGCTGAGAGGCAGAAGAATGAGGCAGACAGTTGGGCTTGATGCTCCCAAGAATGAAAATAAGCCTTCTAGCCTGCCCTCTTGACACCCACTTTCCTCCAGTGCTTTGCTATAGATTATGCTCCAGACCTATTTTGTGGGTTTCCCCTGTCAGGAATACACAAGGATCTGGGATAATAAACCAGCTGCAAAAGCGATTTGTGGACTAATATCATCGAAGGGTTATCAAGTCTCGAAACGTTGACTCTATTCTCTCTCCAAAGATGCTGTCAGATCTGCTGACATTTTCCAGCATTTTCTGTTTTGTTTCCGATTCCAGCATCTGCTGTGTTTTGCCTTAATTTAAAGCTGAAGCTTAATACCAAAGCACAAAGAGAAAAGAAAACAAGCTAAGTTTGCCTGTGAAATTCAGTTGTTAATCTTTATAAATTTCAAAAGAAGATAAAATAGTTTTTGGTTTGAACTATTATATTGAAATGTAGAGACTTTGTCCTTAAAAAAAATTAAGATGTTCAGATAGATTATTCGAAAATGGTGGGGAACAATATTTAGGCACATGTATGCATGAGAATCCAGAAAGCCATATCACTCCCTGCTGCACTAGCTAGCAAACTAACAATTTATCAGTCAGTGGAGAGCTGTAAGAAATACCCTCATTCTCATCTCTAATATGTATGTCTAAAAGTTTGATTAATACATAATGGTAAGACAGGGGGCAACCAATCAGTTGTCCATTTTACTTCTCACTCAATATTAATTTCCATTGAAATCAATTTTAAGTATTGCACAGAAGTCAAAATTGCCCTCAAAGACTCATTTGATAAAGATTTTACATTTAGTAGCATCATGACAGAAGTTGATCCCCTTTTGAGAAGCCACGCCAAAGTGTTTGGGAAGGTATGAACTGCTCTTCATTAACGTTTAGAGATTAATTAACAGAAATACCTATCACTCACTTCAAGTGAAGTCTAACAACTTACTTATTTAACTAGTAGGAACTTTAACTGAACAAGTAACATACTGACTTTTCTTTACCCAAAGGGTGGTTCGGGAGTGGAATGCCCTGTGTGCAGCAGTTGTAGATGCGCCAAGTTTGGTGGCGTTTAAGAGGTTAGTTGATAAGTATATGGAAGAGAAGGGAATGGTTTAGTTTGGAGGGGCATTGCTTTTTATATTGGTCGGCGCAACATCGAAGGCCGAAGGGCCTGTTCTGTGCTGTAATGTTCTATGTTCTATGTTCTATGACTAAAGTAAAATACTAATAGAATGCCGTTCAAATAAATATAATATCTGTTGAGTAACAAAGAATATATAATTAGAGAATTCAGTCACTATCAAAATAAGTACAAAATTTTATGGTTTTGGAAAATTTTTGGAGTTCTTCTGTTGATTCAGCTGTGCCTACACTCTTTCTGATTTGATACCCTTTGTTAGTGGATAGCGAGTTCTCTTGCGAGATATTAGAAATCGGCAGAGAGCTGCTCTTCCCTCTCTAGGCTTTGAGGTGCAGCCCTTCAGTGGTACTAAGTGTGGCCAGTAGTTGGTCTCCTCCTTATAATTATGATGATCTATCAATTTTCCTACAACAGGATTGGTCTGATGTTATCAACAACAACAAATTTAAATTTGATAGATTCCTGTTAGCTGAGTGCCTTTTTCAAACTGATAGGCTGAATTCAAAATTCGAAAGCTTGTAAAGTTTGTTACCAAAGCAAACCTGATGCTTGGTCTTTGCTACAAATGTTGCAGTCTGTGTACCCTATATACCCTGAAGTTTAAACTTCCAAACACCAAGCACAAAAACAACTTTTAAGGGGACCACAAACTCAACTTTGCAACAATAATTGCATCGGCTTCTGTTAACTCCTCTTCCTTGCCAGAACATCTCATGTATCCAAATCAGAGTTGTTTGAGGAGCCAGTTGGGTTGCCAACTCTAGTTGAATAAATTCCTGGAGTTCAGTCATATGACCTCCTGTCTCCAACTACCTATCTGGCAATATTTATCACCCAATACATCTATCTTTGTGTTTTTACAATTCCCATAAAGACCAAAAACTTTAAGCAAGGGAAGTGAAGAACTCAGAGTCATATGACAAGATTTCGAGTTGTAGAAATTTACTGTAACAAACAAATTGAAAGCAATGCTGACTAAACACTACTTACTAGGCAACTAATTCTCTAAATCACCTATAAGATGTTCCTGCCTTTAACTTTAATACAAAAACCCATGCCACAAGTTATACTTTACTGCCTGCTTCACACAGAATTGCAGTTTTTATGGGAAACATCACTTCCAGTGTCTGACAGGTTCCCCATTTCATTGAGTTGTAACATTGAGTGATGTTATTGTGTGATGTGATTGAATGGTGGCACAGTGGCACATTGATTAGCACTGATGCTTTATAGTACCAGGAACCCGGGTGCAATTCTCGGCTTGGGTCACTGTTTGTGTGGAGACAACATCAAACCAATTCTGTTGTAGGAAAATTGATAGATCATCACAGTTATAAAAAGGAGACCAACTACTGCCCGTACTTAGTTCAACTGAAGGGCAGCCACTTCTCAAAGCCTAGCGAGGGAAGAGCAGCTCTCTGCCAACTTCTGAGTGGGTTTCCTCCAGGGCTCTGGTTTCCTTTCACAATCTGAAAGATGTACTGCTTAGGTGCATTGCTATGCTAAGTTCTCCCTCAGTGTACCTGAACACTGGTGCCGGAATGTAGCGACTAAGGGATTTTCACAGCAACTTCATTTCAGTATTAATGTAAGCTTACTCGTGACAATAATGAATAAACTAAACTCAATTAAAAAGATGCTTCTACCAGTTTTCAGAGTAGTCCTGAATCAAATATCAGCAGTACAACTCATTATTTCCTCTGTATTCTGTCTGCTGGTTCACAGAAAGGCCACTCTCTTCACTAACCACAGTGTCTGCAGCTCTTTGTGCCTCTGTGACACCTCTCTCCCACTCTCACTTTCTGTCTAAAATCTCAGAGTCAAAAGTCTGCCTACAGTCTGCGCCAGCTGCACTTGCCTTAGTTTCAAGTGTGAGTATTTTGCACCTTGCTTTGAAGTAAACTTTAATTTGGGTCCCTCTGTATATGATTGAAGATTCGTCAGGGTAAAAACAACTTACTGTAGATGTTGAAATCTGAAACAAAACAGAAAATGCTGGAAAACCTCAGCGGGTCTGACGGCATCTGTGGAGACAGAAAAGAGTCAACATTTCGAGTCTGGATGACCCTTTGCCAGAACTGAAGACAATAGACAGTAGAATGATATTTATGCTGTATAATTATTGTATAGAGTTTTCAGGGTTAGACAGGGTAAAAGTTGGAAGGATGTTTCCACTCATGGGAGAGCATAGGACCAGAGGGCAGAGCCATAGAGTAAGGGGGTTCTCATTTAAGGTGGATTTGAGGAAGAATTTCCTCTTTCAAACAGTAGTGAATCTTTGGAATTCTTTACTCCCAGGAAGCTGCAGAGTCCTTGAAGATTTTCATGGTTGAGATCAATAGGTTTTTAATCAGTCAGGGATTTAAGGGTGATGGAGATAAGACAGGAAAGCGGACTTAGTGAGTGTTAGATGAGCTGTGGTTTCATTGAATGGTGAAGCAGGTTCAAAGGGCTAAATGGCCTATTCCTGTTCTTATTTCTTATAATCATATGATAACCAACCCAACTTTGCTGGGCAGAATTCGGAACAGATCACAAAACTTTCTTCATTACTTTACTTTATCTTCAGTGAAAGAGATGGTTTAAGACGTAGGGCCCGATTTTACCATTTTGATGCTAAGTGCTGGGCGGACTTGAATCTGAGAACGTTTCAGATCTGACTTTTACACCAGTTCTCCGGCGCTCCCATACGCACTCTGCCTGAAAAAACATTAGCAATTCTGAATTGTACTGCACAGGCTGTGGGCAGGGCTTAACATACCCAAAACCCTGCAGCTTCCATTGGCACCTCCAAATGCACAAAAAGAAATGATAGGATGCTGCTTTCCGACCATCGTGTCTGTCCTGGAGAATGCCTCCACTTTGGCACCCACAGACATTGCCCACTACCACAACATTACTGACCCCCTAATCCCTTCACCCACCCCCACTCAGACTGATCGTGGCCCCTTCCCACCCATTGATCTCAGGCAGAGTGGCATTGAACGCACCCCCCCGCCAACTCATCTCAGGCAGAGTGACAGTGGACCCCCTTCCCCCTCACTTGTCACACATAGAATGGCAACAGACCCCCTCCTTCCTCCTCACTCATCACATGCAGAGTGGCAGTAGACCCTCCCTCCTCCCCCTTCATCCATCTCAGGCAAAATGGCATCAGTCACCCTCCCCCATCCCCCCGCCACCAGCCGCTCCCCCCTCACTCATCTCAGGCAGAGGGACAGTGGACAAGTGCTCACTTGCCTTCCTGTCATTGCCTACAAGCAAACTTCATTGAACTTGCTGGAATGCTGTGCCATACTGCCTGTAGCTGTTCTGCCCTAAACAGGAGCAGATCCAATAAAAACTGAAGAATGGACAGGAAGGCAGGCATTCCTGCACAAAATGTGCACACCCCCCTCCATTTCTCTGAATGTGACCTGGGGAGGGCTGCTGGATGCAGCAGAAGCAAGGCGGGACACCCTCTTCCCTGTCCCAGGGGGGATGCAGACCCAGGGTGCTGATGGAATTGTGGCCTGGAGGAAGTAGCCACCCCAGTTGGTGCCAGACACTGCCCCCCCCCCCCAAAATCAGGAAACGGTGCTGGGAAAATGTCAATGCCATGAGCTAGGATGAGTGCTGGACCCTATCTTGCGCCTTCCCCAAATCTCTCCCAGATCCTCCCATCCCCAGCACCCTGCACGTTCCAGCTCCTGACCCCCCCAAGCAGCTCCTTCCTATCCCCCCACCAAGAGCCCCACTAAGGGCCACCACCTGATACTCTGCAGGAGTCACACCATCATTTATTTCATGGCTCCTTCTGTCTCCACAGTAGAAGATTAAGCACAATACCCTGTGAGAGAGTAAAGATAAGGGGTGGTGGGCCAGACATCAGTGTCCTTTACCCCCCCCTTTGAGAAGCAAGCACTGCAGTTCTCCAGAGAAGGGGAGATGTGGGTTGTCTTCGACAGCATGACTGGGCTGCTGTCAAGACACGAACATTCATTCCTTCAATCACTTTGAGGCAACTTCTCGGGAGCATGAGTTTGGAGTGTGAGGGGCAAGGTTTAAAGGAGATGTACAAGGCGTGTTTATTTTTTACAAAATAGAGGATAGTGGGTTCCAGGAACTTGCTACCAATGAAGGTTGTGGATGCAGATACGATAGTGACCTTCAAGGAGCATCTCTACAGCTATGTGAATGGGATGGGAATAGAGGCTTATGATCTTCGGAGGGGTCAGGGATGACAAATCAGATGGGCAGCCTCGTTGCCACAGGATTGGAGGGCCGAAGTGCCTGTTCCTGTGATGTAATTTTCTTGGTGCCTTGTTCTGTCAATCACGTGTTTGGCATCTTGGATTCCTCTCCCTCCCTTCATTTGATGGCACATCTGATAATGTGCATCAAGTGGAGGAGGGAATATCTCTGGCATGCAGGGGCCAGCCGGAGGTGAGGACACAGCTGGCCCCAGGCTACATGCTGGGCTCTGAGATCACTTCTCCCTCAGCTGCTGGAGGTGCAGCAACAGAGCCAGGAAATTCAGAAGGTGCTAATGGCCACACTGGACCAACTGCGAGGCTGTTGGGAAGATTCCCAAAGATTTTAGGCAGACCAGCTATTGCCTATCTTGCATGATTCCCAGGCCAACATTGCAAGGGTGGCATCTGCAGTGGAAAGCCTGGGGCAGGGGATCATCAACGCAAGTGGCAAGCTCCAAGCCATGGCCGAGTCACAGCAGACCACAGCTGAGGGACTGAACAGCTTTCTCAAGATTCTGTGACCCATGGCTGAGAGACTTGCGAGTTTGCAGGAGACCCAGCGGGCAATGGCAGCAGCCATTGAGAACGTGGCCCAGTCTCAGAGAGTCATGGCTGAGGGGTTGCACAGCATGGCCCAGTCCCAGAGGACACTTACTGCAGTCATTAAAAGGTGGCTCCCGGCTTAAGTGGCCATCGCAGGGGGCTCGACCACCACGATGGGATGCAGGTGGGTCCTCCAGGACTGGCAGTGCCAGGTGATGCCAGAGCTTCTGGAGCTCGCTGCAGAAGCACCGCAGTGCTATGGAGTGGCCCCAAGGGAGGAGGAAGAGTTCGAGACCATGTAGGCCCATCCAGCTAGGAGACTGTGGCTGTGGCTGCACCTTCTGACTCCCCCTTCCTGATACTGGGGCACCTCCGGGGACTGAGATGAAGAGGATGTCATGGAAACATCCTAGAAACCTGGAAGCAGACCAGAGCCCAGGGCCTCCAGAGGATGCCAGGCATGTGCATCACAGGCCCTAGGGCATGGTAAGCAGCTGGCCCCCTCCACCTCCAATTCTGGGGAGTCA
Source organism: Sphyrna mokarran (assembly GCA_024679065.1). Lineage (NCBI taxonomy): Eukaryota > Metazoa > Chordata > Chondrichthyes > Carcharhiniformes > Carcharhinidae > Sphyrna > Sphyrna mokarran. The sequence continues at coordinate 53,260,148 of JAGIQG010000008.1, read as the reverse complement.
CTAAGTGGTAGTGTAGGTCACATTGTCATGGTACTGAGATGGCACAGGTGAAGGGCTGCCCTAGTTAGAAACATATTTAAGCACCCTAATTTTTTTTGTTCATAAGATTTTATGTTAGAATATCTTATTTAATCATCTTTATTGCAAATATATGTTTTTTCACCATTCACCCTGTGACTAATTTGTCTCAATTATGAATCCTCTTCCATTGATGATCATCTGAGGGATGCTTTGTGTTGATGTCAGTTGGGGAGGCCCCTCGATGCTGAGTCACCGAGAAAAGGAAGTCATTGGTTTACCAGGCCCCACGAGCGATTCCCTCCTGTTCCTCATCCCACCCACCCCAGGGCCCCTGTATGGGGCTTTCAGATCCCTAACCCACCACACAGACGTGGGCCCAGGTTCCAGTGTGCATGCAGAGCTCAGGTAGAATTCAGACTAGTTTGCACAAGGGCATCGTCATAATGATGCTTAGCGAGTTGTCATCAACCTCCCTGCCTGCTAAAAAGACTCGCTAACACAAAGTACCCAGGCCCATCAGTCTGCTGTGACAATATGCAGGATATAGAAGGAATTTTGGTGCGGGGGGTGGAATGGAACCCACAGATATAAACTTCTGTTGTTCTAGTGAGAACAAAACAAGTTCTCCAACTTCTCATAGCTAATAACCTCCATGCCAGGCAACATACTGGTAAATCTTTTCTGTACCCTTTCCAAAGCCTCAACATCCTTCTGGTAGTGTGGCAACCAGAATTGAACACTATATTTCAATTGCAAGCTAACTCAGGTTCTATAAATCTGCAATGTGACTTGCCAATTTTTAAAGTCAGTGCCCCGACCAATGAACATACCCCAGCCACATATTCCCCACAATCACATTTCCCCAATTCCCCAAGCCACACATGTTCTCCACAATCATACCTCCCCTTTCCCCACTTCCCCCAACCACAAGCTTCTCACAATCACTGCACCCCCAATTCCCCCAGCCACATACTCCCCACAATCACAGCCTGACAATTCCCCCAGCTACATGTTCCCCACAATCACAGCACCCCCCCCAATCCCCCAGCCACAAGCTTCCACAATCACAGCCTCCCAATTCCCCCAGCCACATACTCCCCACAATCACAGCCCCCCCCACAATTCCCCCAGCTACATGTTCTCCACAATCACAGCCCCCCCAATTGCCCAATCACATACTCCGCATAATCACAGCTCCAATTATCCCAGCTACATATTCGCCACAATCACATATCCCCCCCACCAATTCCCAACCACATGCTCCCCACAATCACATCCCCCCAATTCCCCAGCCACATACTTCTCACAATCACAGGCCCCCAGCCACATGCTCCCCACAATCACAGCACTTTGCAAATTTGCGAGACTGCAGCAGTGCAATTTGCAAAGGCTTTGTGCACATTCTTCAGCTGGACTGAGCTGAGTGCACTAGGATCCAGCAGCAGCAGAAGACCCAAGGTCAGTGCTGAGACCTGAGTCTGTGCTGTGAGTTGGACATCAAAGACACTGCTGAGTGACAGTCCCACACCCCCACATCCTCTCAGAGCCACCACCAACCTGAGACGGAAAATGGCCACAACAACAGGATACCCGTGAGCAGCAGAGAGCCGTCAGATGCTCAGCACTTACTTCCTCATTAACCCTCACTGTTGGCGCGCCCAAATCAGACTTTTATTCAGTGTATTTGATTTGTGCCGATTCCGGATTGGTGAACACGGTGCACAGCTAATAAATTCAATTTAAATGCATTCAAATGCAGTCCCGATCGTGGCCAGTTTAGGCGCTTGATAAAGAGGGAAACAGGCATGGAGGCATTTGCAGATCATGCTACTCGCCTCCTGCTCAACTTTACCAAATTTCCACCCCCAAAAACAGGTGCAACTTGATGGTAGAATCAGGTCCATTATCTTTGCATTCATAACACTCCCTTCCCAGCCAATTGAAAAGCAATTAAACTCACTGCAATCTGATTAGTTGGTTCATCATTGTGAGTCAAATAGTTTTTATCCCTAACTCCAAAACCTTCATAACTCATAAAGAAAAATATTGAAAAGAAATGAAATAAATGCACAACAAGCCCTCATTATCTTGCCCTCATTATTCACAGAAGTCTCTTGGAGATCCATTCCTGAAAGATCCAGGCCAATCCTGGAAAATTGGAAACCCTATTCAGGAAAAGGAAGCAGAGGAAAAGATGTATTATGAACCAACATTAAATCACAATGAAACTGTATGAAGATAAAACCTAGAGCATTTACTTTATAAGTTCTTTATAAACTCATTAATTTGCATATTTCACCTCTGACCAACTCATGTTTGCTACACCTCATTGCAACCACAGGAGGGTGCTTGTGCTCCACTGCTGAGCACCTCATTGTCACTGTGTCTGAACTGGCCTGGAATTTTCTGCGTGGCCAAGAGTAAGAAATCCCAAAACATAGAAGTCCCAATGCTCAGAATTCCCAATCAGACCGTTTAAACAGGCAAATTCTTCCTATCTTTACAATGAGATCTTGGGGCTGTCACTCAAAAGGCAATAATTAGTGACTTGGGCTAAGTGCCCAGGTTCTATGAAAATTGTTAGAGGCATTTCCTTAGACTTATTTTGACTGATAGCCAAATAATCATGAGGAGAGGCATGCTTGTGAAGGTGGGTGAAAACTAACTTTCGATGCTTCATCAATGGTCCAATGATCTATAATGAAGAGGATATTTAAAGAAGCTATATGTATGTGAATCATTTGACGGCTTTTTCATGTAATTTGGCTGGTTAGAGTGCTTTTAAAAAGAGTTTTATTAATGCAATGAGGTGTACTTAAGTTTTGATGCAATGTTAATTTTAAACAGCTTTTTCCAAAGTAAATATGAGAGAGTTCTTATTTATTTATTAGTGACAAGTAAGGCTTACATTAACACGGCAATGAAGTTACTGTGAAATTCCCCTGGTTGTCATAGTCCCACACCTGTTCGGGGCAATGCACCTATCCAGCACATCTTTCAGATTGTGGGAGGAAACCAGAGCACCCGGAGGAAACCCATGCAGATGCGAGGAGAATGTGCAAACTCCATATAAACAATGACCCAAGCCGGGAATTGAACCCAGCTCTCTGGCGCTATGAGGCAGCAGTGCCACCACCATGCCGATATATGTGATACATGTGATGTAGGAGAGATTCAGAGTGTTAGAATTCACTATTACTAGTCTACTTATATAATTTGAATTTTTGGAGTGTTGTGTAAAAATACACTGTGCTACAAATGACATATGCAAGTCTTCTGTAAGTTAACATAAGCTTTCACTTTGACAGGTATTCCAAAATCCAGAATCAAACATTGAGCTGGGGACAGTCTCACCTTTTTTCACTTGAGAAATCTTTGATTTGATTTGTTATTGTCATATGTTATTAGTATACAGTGAAAAATATTGTTTCTTGTATGCTGTACAGACAGGGTCTCCTTTACGCATTGATGAGTATCTCTTCCGTTTTGTTGAAATTGAAGGAGAGATTATTGCTGCTGCACCAGTTCACTAGATTCACTCAAATCTTGCTCTCTGCAATGCTACTTATAGAGAGAGTATGAAACAGGCACAGTGACTATGAGTCTGCTTACTGACCATGAAGATCAACCACCCATCCTGCAACGGCACTCCAGTGGTGGGCAACCTGCAGCCTATCAGGACTTTGAAAACCGAGAAGTTTTGTTGACCATTGTCCACACTCAGTTTTGCCAGACTCCTGCGGTTTCCATCTGCGTAGTTTTGTTTTCCTAACAGTATGACTAAAATGATACACATGCACAGAAAAGGCACATGAAGTGAGGAGCATACTGATTGCACACAAGATTGACTGTGAGGGACATGCATCCAATCAGAGCATAAATATTTATTTTCTTTTTAGCTTCTGAAGTCGGTGACAGGTGTATTTATAAATGAAGAACTAAGCATTTTCTATAAGTTGTCAGGAAATATTTCGCAAATGTGTTTAGTCTTCTTCATGAGGTCAAGGTTAGTTAACATGCCCTGAAAGGCTTATGAAATCATACAAGTTTAAAATTCACATGAGTTGCTAACTGCTAAATTCTCAAAGACAGAGTCGCTGATTGTCTTAGCCCAGATAACAGTCAAGGATTTACACAATTTGTGCACAAGGATTCAATTCCACACAGTGCAGCTACAGCTCACTGCAGCCCACTAAAACAAGGGATAATGGGCAAGGGAATTGATACATCACCAGTCAGACATATTCCGATCATACCTAGATCTGGAAGCTAGATAAGTGGTGAAAATTGTGTGCATTATAATTAAGTAGACAAGCAAAAATTGAAATTGGATAACTATACCTGTATATTATGCATTAAGTAATCCTAATTATGAGCTGTGAATTATTTCTGAACAAATGATTTCTGATGCTGCCTGGATTGGGAGGCAGGCCTTATGAAGATAGGTTGAGGGAGCTGGGACCCTTCTCACTGGAGAGACGTAGGTTGAGAGGCGACCTGATAGAGGTTTATAAAATGTTGAGAGGAATAGATAGGGTGGACTCTCAGAGACTATTTCCCCGAGCGGAAATAGTCAATACAGATTTAAGGTGCAGAGAAGCAAATACAAAGGAGACGTCGGGGTAGGTTTTTCACTCAGAGGGTGGTGAGTGAATGGAACCGACTGCCGTCAGAGGTTGTTGAGGCAAACTCACTGGGATCTTTTAAGAGACTTCTGGATGAGTATATGGAAAAGATTAGGATAGGGGGTTATAGATAGGTCTGTGGATTGGTAGATGTAATCAGCGCAACTTGTGGGCCGAAGGGCCTGTTTGTGCTGTATTGTTCTATGTTCTATGTTCTATGTTCTAAATATAAAATTTTTATTGGTATATGTTAACTGCTAGTCATTGATGATAGCTATAATTGCCAATGTAATCCTTTGTTCAGAGAGCGGAATGGGCTGGCTCCCTGGCCATTGCTCAAATAAAGAGCTTAAACATGAGCTCCGAGTGTCGCGTGGTTAGTTATGACTAGTGGGGTACACTATAGTTGAATAGCTGTGAAGCTCCTTCCTCATGTCCTATTTTAGTCTCGTGCCCACAGAGCTGAAGGAGCAGCGTACGCGTTGGTTTAATTGCCTACGCTGGTGTGCAGGCAGTGGATCTCAGAGGAGTTGGGTGTCAGGATACTATTCAACAGAATGGGAGTCAGCTGCCTCTGTGAAATCCTAGAGCTTGACTTGAAGGAAAGCCCAAAATGACGTACTGCCTTAACAATGCCAATGCAAGTCACCACAGCACTCAATCTTTATGCATTTGGCTTAATTGGTGCTGATACTGGGTGCGATCTTAGGAAAAAGATCCTAAGTGCCAAATGAGTGAGAAAACGGGACGGAATGGCGCTGGGGTTTTTTTTGATGGATTGTGTGTTGCAATCCAATGGCAGTTAGTGAAAAACAAGACCTGAATGTGATTCTTGCCAGTTTTGGGGGGGCGGGGAGAGGGGTAGGTTTGCTGGGAGGGGGTGGAAGAGTTGCAGAGCCAATGCTTGCCAATGAAGCCAACTGTAGAGCACTTGAGTCACCATTGTGCAGGTACCCCAAGCTCACAGTGCACTAACAGATATCTTGCCAACACCCCACCAGCCTCACAAACATCAGGAAACTCCACCCGCCCATTACTGCATGTGCTGGTTTACACCCATCCCCACCCCCGCCCATGTCAATCATTCCCTGTGCTGGTGTCCACCTTCCTCCCTACTCTCCCTCCCCCCTCCCCCACTTTGCTGATCTGTCCCTGAACAGATCTTCTCCACCCCACAGACATCGACACCTCCCTCCTCCTCCACACATACACACCCCAGCAACAGCATCCACTAGTGAGCATGCCGTAAATACTTAAATCAGCCTCGCACCCTGCCCCCACCCAAATCCCAGGCCAGTAAGATTGGGGGAGGCGAGAAATTGGGCGCGAGCTTGATTTTACATCTCTTCCCCATTCTTACAGCCTTGCTGAACACCATGTGCACACTGAGGTCATGAGATCACACACATGTACAACATTTCTCAGAGTGCTTTGAGAGCCTGCACTCATCAGCTTATTGGGGTAATATGTGTCTGACTTTCACACATTCCCTCTGAAGATGAAGGCAAGGTCGGTGATTATCAATAAGTTTGCTGGTTACATAGAGTACATTGAATCCCTACAGCGCAGAAGAAAGCCATTCCAGTCTGCACCAACAATAATCCCATGTATTTATCCTGCTAACCTACACTTTCCAGGACACTAAGGGGCAATTTAGTTTAGCCAACCAACTTAACCTGCACATCTTTGGACTGTGGAAGGAAATCGGAGCACTTCGAGGAAACTCGTGCATGTATGGGAAGAATGTGCAAACTCCACACAGACAGTGGTCCAAACTGGAATTGAACCCAGGTCCCTGGAGTTGTAGAACAATACAGCACAGAACAGGCCCTTCGGCCTTCGATGTTGTGCCGACCAAAATAAAAAGCAATGCCCCTCCAAACTAAACCATTCCCTTCTCTTCCATATACTTATCAACTAACCTCTTAAACGCCACCAAACTTGGCGCATCTACAACTGCTGCAGCAGGGCATTCCACTCCCTAATCACTCTTTGGGTAAAGAACCTACCTCTGATATCCGTCCTATAACTATCACCCCTTAATTTAAAGCTGTGTCCCCTCGTGCTATCTTTCTCCATCCTAGGAAAAAGGCTATCACTGTCCACCCTATCTAAACCTCTAATCATCTTATATGCTTCAATAAGATCCCCTCTTAGCCGCCTCCTTTCTAACGAAAACAACCTCAAATCCTTCAACCTCTCTTCATAGGACCTGCCCTCCATACCAGGCAACATCCTAGTAAACCTCCTCTGTACCCTCTCCAATGCCTCCACATCTTTCTTATAATGTGGCGACCAGAACTGCACACAATACTCCAAGTGCGGCCGCACTAGAGTTTTGTACAGCTGCAACATGATGCTGCGGCTCCTAAATTCAATCCCCCTACCAATAAAAGCTAAGACTCCATAAGCCTTCTTAACAACTTTATCCACTTGACTGCCTACTTTCAGGGATCTATTGACACATACACCAGCATTGTGAGGCAGCATTGCTAACCACTGTGCCACCTGAAGGAATGTAACTGTAATAGGGAGTGTAGTAGGATAGAATCCAGTATTGGGGCAAATCCAGTGTCTGCATGGAACAGCAGGAAGAGGAATGTCTAAGAAAAGCTTAAAACAAGGGTCCACCTTAATTGCCAGCAGACAGATTGAATTAACAGCTCAGATTGCCAACACAATTACTTTACAGGTGAGATCATTTCAAGGCCTTGGCAAACAATGTAGGGTCGATACTGATTAGCAAGGCTCCACTGAGTCTAGAGAAGCCATTGTTCCTCAAAACTGAGGGGATGGGACAAAATCTACTGCTCATACATGTCGCTTTTGTATCACAAAACAGACAGACAAGGATAGCCAGATACAACCAGTTAACATGAAGTAGCCAGGACAATAGACTTGCCTAATGTGATCAATTATAATCAATTCAAGCAATAGGTATCAATGATATTCTGTATTACAATACTCTGGATCCCAGAGAACACTATAAGTAATATGTACAGCCTTTGTATCTTCAGAATCAGCCTAGAAACAGACTAGATTTCACTGGGTCCAGGCTGATTCTCCCTCATGCATATAGAAATGAGACAGTTTTAGTGAAGCCTGGCATGGACTCAGACTTCAGGTTTATTCCATCATATAGGGAGTTATCTATCGTCAGGAGTTATATGATTAAAAAGAGTGATCCTAAGTAATAGGAATTGGAACATAAAGACAAAATTCATCTGCTGAACAAGTACCTGGGCAAAACTAAGGACACTGGCATTTTTGATGGTCTACCCTTTAACACTAGGACTATAAGACATAGAAACTGAAGAAGACTATTCAGCCCATTGGGTCTGGTCCATCATTCAATGAGATCATGACTGATCTGATATGCTAATCCTCAACTCCACTTTCCTGCTTTATCCCCATAACCCTTGAATACGTTACTCAATAAAATCTGTCTGTTTCAACCATGAACATACTTAATGACCCATCCTCTACAGTTCTCTGTGGTGAAGATTCCATAGACTCACTACCCTCTGAGAGAAGAAATTCATCCTCGTCTGTTTTAAACGGGCAACCCTTTACTCTGAGATTATGCCCTCTGGTCCGAGATCCACCCACAAGGGGGAAACAATCTCTCAATATCTACACTGCCAAGCCCCTTGGGAATCCAAAATGTCTCAATGAAGTCACCTCTCATTCTGCTAAACTCCAGTGAGTGCAGGCTCAAGCCACTCCTCCATACCTGGGATCAACCTCATGAACCTTTTCTGAACTGCCTCCAATGCCAGTACATCTTTCCATACTGCCAATGCAAATAATTGGGGGCAACACCTATGAAGCGTGTGTGCTGACAATCTGATGGTTCATCAGCCCAACAGTGCAGCATTGAGAAGTTCAGGATGGCCGCTGGATAATGAGGGATACCATTGAGAACATGGATCTTGCCACCAGATCCAGCAATGAAGCAGAGAATGGCAGCAGGAGTATAGCAGGAGGGCTATAGCTCTTCATTTAACAGCTTATGCATTCACCAGATGTAAATGTCGCTGACAAGGTCAATATTTATTATCCATCCTTATTACCCTTGAGAAGGTGAACTTGGGTGGAAATTACAGTCCCGGGAATAGTGTTAGCACATTTATATCAGCTCACTTGGAGAAATCCTTAGCCCACACCAAGGAACAAGCCCAAGTTTTAAAACAACATTTGCCATAGCACGAGGGAAGTCCTGAATCTGTAAGTGGCGTTATATAAATGTAGATTCTTTATTTCTCAGGTGGCTAGGAAACCAAACTGGACATTCCTTTTTAATGGGCAGGATCATTAGGTGCATCTCTCGCCGTGTGGGACCTGCAACTGGGCGGGAGGAGGAGTAACAATAGCAGAACCCCTCCCAATCCACTCACCCTTGGAAAGTCCACTGAGGTGAGTGACGCAGGCTCCTGGACATATGTTTCACACAGGATTTTCTAGTCATGCCTGCCTCACCCAAGGCCAATGCACCTTTCAACAGTTCATGAAATTTTCCATTTTGCCTGCGACGATTCCTGCAGGATGGGTGGAATTGGAAAATTTACCCCATTGTCTCAACACCTACAGCAGGATCTGTCCAAGCACGGATGCTCAAACTATAATGCTCATGCCTTCCTCGTGCATATCTTAATTCAGATCTCTGCATTCTTAGGGGTTGCTTTTTCCTCTCACAAGTAAAGGAATCTTCAGTTAACAACCCACTTCCTGCTTCATTTTCAACCTGATTACCCATCCGTTCTTCACCTAGGAGGTTTGTGTCTGGCTGGAGCAGTCTGTGAATTGTCAGCGGTTCCCACTCCCCCACCCTGCCCCACCCCCTACCTCCACCCCAACAGTTTGACATAATGTCCCTCATTTTCAGCAACAACCAGTAGACTAAAACCTCCTAAGAAAGTAGAGGCATTGGTGGGCTTTCTTAATCATAGCCTGAGCCAGAAGGGATCAGGACAGTTGTTGGTAATCTGAACATCTAGAAACCTGAAGCCCTTGACCATTTCCATTTTATCCCCATTAATGTAACAAGGATGTGTTCTCCATTACGTTTTCTGAAGTCAATGACTATCTCTTCCAATACACCATAGAAAGCATTCTTTCTGGCTGTATCATAAATTGGTGTGGCTCCTGCTCTGTCCAAGACCTCAAGAAACTACAGTTCATCACTCAAACCAGTCTCCCATCCGTTGACATTGTCTACACTTCCCACTGCCTCAGAAAAGCAATCAGCATAATCAAGAGACCATGCATCCCGGACATTTCCTCTTCCACCTTCTTCCATCTGAAAAAAGATACAAAACTCTGAGATCATGTACCAACTGTTTCAAAAACTCCCCACTGCTGTCAGAATTTTGGATGGACCTACCTCATGTTAGGTTGATCTTTCTCTACACTCTAGCTATGCCTGTAACACTGCATTCTCCATTCTTCCTTTCCTTATCTAGGTACAAAATGCTTTGTCTGTATCGTGCACAAGAAATGACACTTTTTATTGTGTACTAATATGTGACGATAATAAATCAAATCTCCTTTATTTTACTGACACGATTCTACGATTCTTCAATTGTCCTTGTACATCCAAGTGACCCTTCATCCTTTCAATCTAGTGGAGTTGCCAATTCTAGTTGCTGTGGATCAATCAGAGACTGATCACATAACTTCCAAAACCAATCACGGGGCACAGAAGGATTGGGAAGTTGCTGTGCAAGATAAAAAGGAAGCCAAGAATGCTCATTTGGCCTGGTGTTGATGGAAGGAGACCAGACTGGGGTCAAACTGCTTGTAACTCTCCAAGCTTTAAGCTTTTTGTTCAAAAAAGCTGTTGATTTGTGGTAAAATTGTGTCAGCTGTCATTTGAAATATCTCGGACATTACTGACTATGGGCAACCCCAGAACCCAGGCTATATTGGAGTTCAGGCCTCAGTGGTGGGAGAGGAGCGAGTTCAGAACACTCTCCCAGCAATTCTTTGGTCATTCCTGTCCAGACTGATTGTTTAGTGTGAAGATCCGAGTTGTGCAATAAATAACCATCCAGAGAATGTGATTTACAACTGGAAGGTCTGGCGTTATCTCTTTGATCACTGTTCTGTATCTCTGGCTGATTAAAGGTCAGGCTCTGTTTGCTTTATGCGCCCCTCCACCAGATTCCCCACAGAATTCCTAGCTTGTTAAATTTACACTTCTGTGGTTTAGACATTGTAGATTTTCCTGTTTGAAAATAAAAATTGCTCTCTCAGTCTTTACAAATCCCACTATGAAGGGAAAGCCTCCACTTTCTTTGACAAACAAAATCATGGTGATGTTTCACAATCTTTTGAAGAAAAATATCAACCCGACTCCATAGAGTGCAGCCTTCCAGTGAGGCCCCAGCCTAGCCACTGCTTCCACAGCCGATTTATTACTGAGAGCCAAAAACTTTGTGATCAAACCTGGACTTTCCTCTAAACCCTGTTGTGAAAAGGATAATCATGAGGATTGTTGGTTCAAGTCCCAGTCAGGTGAATTGGGCCTACATTCTGGGCTGGCGTTCCCACTCCACTGCCGAGGGAGTGCTTCACTGTCAGAAATCCATACTTATTCAGATGGGAAGTTATATCAAGGCCACATCTCAGGTGGACATGAGTTATATTACAGTGTGTAGAATAAAGGTAAAACAATATGGAATTAATACAGGGACATTAGCTCAAAAATTGCTTTGAGCAAAGTTACAGTGAAACATATTTGAACAGGGATCAGAATTTGCTTGTGAAAACAGTAAAGTTAAGCCTTTATGAAGTTGCAGATAAGAATTACACATATCCACAAAACAATATTATAGAATCCCTACAGTGCAGAAAGAGGCCATTTGGCCCAACCACAATCCCACCCAGACCCTATCCCCATAAACCCAGGCATTTACCCTCGGAAGTCTCCCTGACATTAAGGAGCAATTTAACATGGCCAGTGTACCTAATCTGCATGTTTTTGGACTGTGGGAGGAAACCAGAGCACCCAGAGAAAACTCACAAAGACACAGGGAGAATGTGCGAACTCCACACAGACAGCAACCCAAGCCAGGAATTATACCCAGGTCTCTAACCACAGTGCTGTCCTACACCGTATCTTGGGGATTCTTGCTATGACACTGGCACATAACCTAGAGTACTAGCTCTGATAAGTAAAACCAATAAACAGATAAAACAAAACACTATTCCCCAAGTTTTATTATTTATTGGACACAGCTCCTTGACTCAGCAACATTGACCATTGAAGTCCAGTTTTCGGGAATAAATTCATAGCAATGAGCCATAGCTTCCTCATAGAAGCAATCAACATGGAATTGTCAGTCTGTGCCTACTCACCCATCTCAAATCTCTTCTGTGCCTGTCTCACCCAAGTTCTCAAGTGTCACAGTCAAAGAGAGTCGGTGTGAAGGAGGACATGTCCCAGGTAAGATTAAAAATCTAATTGAAATCAGCAGACTAGGGAGAAGGTAAGTGCCTAAGGCAAGTGGATAGAATTTGGGGGGCAGTAAAAGATTGGAGGTCGAGGGGTCAAACAAAGGTGGGGGGTCTGACCTCAGGAGGCACTTGTCGGAGGTGCCGGGTTGGGGGATTGGGTTGAAGTGTGGTCAGATTGAGGGTCAGGCCTGCCATCTGGGGATTCAGGTTGGGCAGGAGGCGTATCATAGAACATAGAACATTACAGCACAGAACAGGCCCTTCGGCCTTCGATGTTGTGCCGACCAATATAAAAAGCAATGCCCCTCCAAACTAAACCTTCTCTTCCATATACTTATCAACTAAACTCTTAAACGCCACCAAACTTGGCGCATCTACAACTGCTGCAGGCAGGGCATTCCACTCCCGAACCACCCTTTGGGTAAGAACCTACCTCTGATATCCGTCCTATAACTATCACCCCTTAATTTAAAGCTGTGTCCCCTCGTGCTAGCTTTCTCCATCCTAGGAAAAAGGCTATCACTGTCCACCCTATCTAAACCTCTAATCATCTTATATGTTTCAATAAGGTCCCCTCTTAGCCGCCTCCTTTCTAACGAAAACAACCTCAAATCCTTCAGCCTCTCTTCATAAGACCTGCCCTCCATACCAGGCAACATCCTGGTAAACCTCCTCTGTACCCTCTCCCATGCCTCCACATCTTTCTTATAATGTGGGGACCAGAACTGCACACAATACTCCAAGTGCGGCCGCACTAGAGTTTTGTACAGTTGCAACATGACGTTGCGGCTCCGAAATTCAATCCCCCTACCAATAAAAGCTAAGACTCCATATGCCTTCTTAACAACCTTCTCGACTTGACTGCCTACTTTCAGGGATCTATGCACATACACACCAAGATCCCTCTGTTCATCTAGACTACTAAGAATCCTACCATTAGCCCTATACTCTACACATTTATTATTTCTGCCATAGTGCATTACCTCACACTTTTCCACATTAAACTCCATTTGCCACCTCTCGGCCCAGCTCTGCAACTTGTCCAAGTCTCTCTGCAAACTATAACACCCCTCTTCACTATCTACCACTCCACCGACTTTAGTGTCATCTGCAAATTTACTAATCCATCCTTCAATACCCTCATCCAGATCATTTATAAAAATTACAAACAGCAGGGGCCCCAAAACAGACCCCTGAGGTACGCCACTTGTCACCGAACTCCACGATGAATATCTCCCATCAACCACCACCCTCTGTCTTCTATCTGCTAGCCAATTCCTAACCCAATTAGCTAAATCACCCTCTATCCCATACATCTGCATTTTCTGCAGAAGTCTTCCATGGGCCACCTTATCAAACGCCTTACTAAAGTCCATATCAGATCAAATCAGGGGGTGAAGTTTGGGTCGGACTCTGCAAAGGGACCATGCTGGGAGTCTAGTCGGTCAGGGAGTGATGCTCAATATCGCAGGAAGAATGATAAGATGGAGTGAAGAGAATCTTGTGCGTTGTTCCCATGGAAATTTGGCAGCATTGGGATATGAGATAGCATGGAAGGGTTGGTGGGAAGGTGATAGGGTATAAGGAGTGAGGGCTAGAAAACCTCACAGTTTCTAAATCAACTTTGCCAAAATCCTAAAGAACCTGAGGCAGACATTCCAATCAGCCAACCTCAATCACTTTCTGGAACATCTATGATTTGCTTCCAGTGTGAAGTTGTACGAATGAAATAGTGGCATGATGGGAAAATTGGCCAAGTATTTGGTACAAAATAAGGAAAGCTGACCAAGCTATTCCAAAATGCCAGACCCCTATAAAACTCGATAAGACTAACCCCGCATAACTTAAGACATGAATAAGACGAGAGAAGGTTAAGCTATGCCTACCTTCTGTAAAACATGATAAGGCTGATTCCCCATGATCTAGGGCTGTATGAGTTAGACAAGATAAGGTCAGAGATGACAAAGTCATTGGCCTTCTTTTCTTCCAACAAAAGGACAAGATAAAGGTATGAATGATGAGACAAAGTTCTAGGAGGTCAGCCAGTTGTACCATTATTTATGACTTTGCTTATGATGATATTATTGATCAAATTCCTGAATAAGGACTGGTAACGCAAACTGATGATTATGTATAAATACTGAACTGATTCTTTACGTAAGCACGGACTTGAGAAGGAATTAGCAAGTCGTAACGACTGCTCTCCAACCTCAAGTTTTTGCCAGTACTGCATGCAGTCTTTTGTAAATAAAGAGTTGTTGTTTGATCGGAATAAATTTTGTTGAGTCTCTCTATCACAGTTAAGAAGCAGGAAAATTTTCACTTCAACACCAGGATTGTTTAGCCTGAGTCTATCCCACTCGCAGCACCCCAGAGTCCAAATTGGGTGCATTTAAGCCCTTTCTACTGAGGTGAGCTTGCCAAGTCAAAGAAATTCACAACTTGGGCGACCCACTGCAATAGTGAAAGGTATCTAGACAGGCTAAGTAAGTGGGTAAAAATGTGGATGTTTGAAGATAATGTGGGAATATGTCAGGTTGTCTACTTTGCTGGGAAGAAATAAAAGACATATGTTATTTAAATGGAGAACCGAAGAATGCTGTGGTACAGAGGGACCTGGGTGTCACCAAACTTAAATCACAAAAAGTGAAATTGCAGGTAGAACTAGTGATTAGGAAGGCAAATCAAATGTTGGCCTTTGTTACAAGGGCAATGGGGCATAAAATAGTGTCGTTACACTGATCAGGTGAGTAAAGCTTTGGTCTTTTTATTGAAAATGCATATAGAGTATAGAACATAAAACATTATAGCACAGTACAGGCCCTTCAGCCCTCAATATTGTGCTGAGCTATGTCAATCCCAAGATCAAGCTATCCCACTCCCTATAATTCTGGCATGCTCCATATGGCTATCCAATAACCGCTTGAAAGTTCCTAAAGCGTCCGATACCACTATCATAACAGGCAGTCCATTCCACACCCAACCACTCTCTGAGTGAAGAATCTTTCTCAGACATCCCTCCAGTATCTCCCACCATGAACCTTATAGTTATGCCCTCTAGTAACAGCTACATCTACCCAAGGAAGTAGTCTTTGCACATCCGCTCTATCAATCCCTCTCATCATCTTATAAACCTCTATTAAGTCGCCTCTCATCCTCCTCCTCTCCAAAGAAAAAACTCCAGCTCCCTCAACCTTTCAGTGTATACTTATATTGGAAGAAATTCAGAGAAAGTTCACCAGATTGATTCTTGGATGAAGGGATTGTGAACAGGTTGGGCCTGGTTTTGTTGGAGTTTAGAAGAATGAGAGGTGATCTTATTGAAATGTTAACTGGGTAGATGCTGAGAGGATGTTTCCTTTGTTGTGGAATCGAAAACGAATTTCAAAATTAAGGATATCCCATTTAAGACAAACATAAGGAATAACATATTCTCTCAGAGAGTGCATAGTAGTCCAGTTGAGGTGGGTTTTTTGGCCTTTGGAATTCATTACCCCAGAGTGCACAGAAATCTGGGTCTTGAATATATTCAAGACTGTGTTATACAAATGCTTGATGTACAGGGTGATAACGGCTCTCAAGGGTAAGCAAGTAAGTGAAGTTAAAGCACAATCAGATCAGCCATGATCTTATGGTTGAATGGTGAAGCAGCTCAAGGGGTTGGATGATGTTGTGGTGAACGTCTACAAGCTAATCACAGAACACTCAGGTACAGATTAACTTACACTTATTCAAATATTCAATCTTCCAGAGAGAGCACTACCTCGGAGACACCCCTGAAACTGCACTCTAGCAAGTCACAGATGTCCACTATATTTACATTCTGTTAGTCACATAGACGGAACATTATTTAAATTCCAATATTGTCTACATATAGATTTGCATTAAACAGATATCTTTGGTTCCAGATTCAGGGTTCACCAGAGTGTTGCCTAGCTATATCTCCCAAAAGCCTACACTTCATCAGCTCTGACTCATTGGGTGGGATTTTCCGGATGCACTCACTGCAAGGCCGGAAATTCCCTCCCAGGATAATGGATCTTTGCATGATCCATGTCCTGCCTGCTATGATTCTGGTGGCAGGCGGGATGGGAAAATTCCGCCAAATATTTTTCTTCTAACAGTAAACAAATTTGATTCCCAAGGAGTTGCCGGAGAATTCTGTCGACTCAGATCCTTCAGGGATACAAGGTTTGTCAGACAACTCGTGCTAATGTTCACTGGTGTATGGAATTCCCCGGGGTGTATAATTTAACTAGCATGTGCTCTTAACAGTCTAACCTCTTACTAAATCTAATAGATGGCCTACTTCCTGCTGCCATTTCTTATATTTTTGCATTCCTATGTTCTCTTTCACATCTCTGATTTCCTTCATTCATGGCCCTGCCTTCAGCTCTTTAAGATTTAATCTTTGGTATTCATTTCCTAAAACTCACTGCTTCTCCATTTCTCTTTAGAGTGGTAGAGGTTTACAGCATGGAAACAGGCCCTTGGGCCCAACTTGTCCATGCCACCCTTTGTTTTAATACTTCCAAGTTAATCCCAATTGCCTGCTTTTGGCCCATATCCCTTTGTACCCATTGTACTCATGTAACTATCTAAATGCTTTTTAAGAGAAAATTGTACCCACTTCTACTACTACCTCTGGCTACTTGTTCCAGATACTCACCACCCTCTGTGTGAAAAAATTGCCTCTCTAGACACTTTTGTATCTCTCCCCTCTCATTTTAAACCTATGCCTTCTAATTTTAGATTCACCCACCTTTGGGAAAAGATATTGACTATCTACCTTGTCTATGCCCCTCATTAGTTTATAGGCCTCTATAAGATCACCCCTCAGTCTCCTACGCTCCAGAGAAAAAAGGGGTTTTCTCTCCCCTTTAAGACTCCCTATTGCCTTTAGAAACATGGATACAAGCAAAGAGGCAATTGATAACGTGAATGAATTTGAGACTAGACATAGTGGAGGATGCTCTGCATATCTTGAACAGACAGAACATTTACTATGAGCATCTCTTGTGGAAATGTTATTGGAATCAATGCTTCAGAGAGAAAGTCAACAGTGCACGGGAACTCAGTTTCTGAGTGAGCAACCGCACAAGTGTCCTAAGTGTGCTGTAGCTCTATAACTGAGCTTGGAGTGGTTTTGGTTTTAGATATCAGGCAGTCATAAAAGTGGAACAGCTCCTTGTCTATTCTGTGCATTATCTCCATAATCCACAGAATAGACATCCTGTGGGTAATTGGTTGGAGGAAGGTAGAGTAGTGAGCAGCAGGGTGGCACACTAGTTAACACTGCTGCCTCACAGCACCAGGGATCTGGATTGAATTTCAGCCTTAGGTCATTGATTGTGTGGAGTTTTAACATTCTCTCTGTGTCGGCATAGGTTTCTTCTGGGTGCTCCAGTTTCCTCCCACACTCCAAAGATGTGTGGGTTAGTGGATTGGTCATGGTAACTTGCCCTTTGAAGTCCGGGAGATTTGCAGGGTAAATACATAGAGTTGCGGAGATAAGACCTGACTGGGATTATTGTTGGTGCAGGCTTGATGGGCCAAATGGCTCCTTCTGCACTGTAGGAGAGTATGATTCTATATTGCAGTAAGCAAAATGGGGAAGAGGGCCGGTGAGATGACACAGCCCTGTTTGATCTCTGTTTTCACTGAGATGGGTCTGCAATGAATTTGTTGTTGGCAAGGATCATGGCCTTTATGTTGTCATGGAATATCCTGTCCTGAAGCATATGAAAAACACCTTTGTGACACCTTTAGACTTCAAAAATCTAATTGTTTCCCTTTAATTCTATTCAATGATTTGGCTGCCACAGCCTTCAGTGATAGACAATTCCACAGGTTTACTGCTCCCTGAGTGAAGAAGTTTCTCCTCATCTCAGTCCTAAATGGGCTACCAGAACCCCCAGTTAGAGAAACAACATCCCTGCATCAGTCTGTCCAGCCCTGTCAAGATTTGTGGGCAGGATTTTATAGCCTCATTCAAGCAAGATTGGCCAAGGTCAACAGACATTTTCATTATCCACACCTCACCTATTCCAATTCCGTGGTAGGTGGGGCGGTAGAATTCTGGCTTGTATATTTTAATGAGGTCCCCTCTCATTCTTCTAAATTCCAGTGAGTACAAGGTCAGTCGACCCAATCTCTTCTCGTACAACAAATCTGCCATCTCAGGAATCAGTCTGATGAAACTTCTCTGCACTCCCTGGATGGCAAGTATATCCATTCTTAGATAAGAAGACCAAAACTGCATACAATAGGTCAGAACTCAACCACCTTACCAGCCACAGAATCGGCACTGGGGAGGGACTGACAACAGAAATCTCTTTTGATCTCGGGCAGGAATTTACAGTCTCACCCAAGCAACTATGGCTTCACCAAGGCCCTGCGCATCTACAGTAAGACATCCTTGCTCCTGTATGTAAATCCTCTTGCAATGAAGGGCAACACATCACATGCCTTTCTAACTGCATGCTATATCTGTATGCTTAACTTCTCCTATTTGCTCACACAGCACCACCTCCATCAATCAAGATCAATAGAGACTCTGGAAAATCTGGATGAAATGACTATATCTTGGTGACCTCCTCTCAATGAAGACAGATATAGATGGTGAAATTCATCATTGTCTCCAATATGCTAGCTCAGCTTTTGGCTGACCCGGGGATGCCAAACGCAACGTTCGGGTCACAGTTTACCGGGTAGCAATGATCGCCACATTCTTATATACTGCAGAGACCTGGAGTACTCACAACAGAGCGCTGCAGAAATACTACCAGTGATGCTTTCCAAGTCCAGTGATCAGATAGCTGGTCCTACAGCAGCATCCTCTCCCTAGCCAACTTGCTCAGCACTGAGGCACTAATCATTCAAAACCAGGTCCCCTGGATGGAACATATTCCCCATATGTCAGACACCAGACTCCAAAAATAATTTGTTACTGGGAACTCAATAGCAGCAAAAGACTCCAGAGGTACAATGGAAATATTGCAGGGAAATATCTCTGAAGAGGTCAAACATCCCCATTGACCCTGCCTTGTGACTGACCAGAATGGAAAAGGCTCATTCAGGAAGATGTCCAACACATAGGGAGCCTTTGTCGGGAACAGGCAGAGACCTTGGAGTGAACGCACAAATCTCCAACCAACTCATCCCCCAGCTCTTTGAGCACCACCTGCCCCTCGTGTCGAAGTGGCTGCAGATGGTGCATTGGACTTATCAGCTAGCTCTGAACCCCCATCAAAACAGAGTGGAAGCAAGTCAGCCTTGATCCCGAGGGACTGCCTGGGAAGAAGAATTAGAATCTATAATTAAAAGCAGGGTGACTAAGCAATCTGAAAAGAACTAGAGCAGATTAACGAAAACCAACAGGGATTTATAAAGCTTAGGTCACGTCTAACAAATCTAATTGAATCTCAGTGAAGAAGCAACACAATAGTAGACAGGAGAGTATTTATGGATGTTTTTTATATGAACTTCTAGGATGCACTCTATGGGAGAAATTGTCCAAAAAATGGCAAAGTGTCATTTTCAGTGAGAAAATCAGTGTGATTCCCATCGACCCTGGCAGCGAGATTTTGATTGTAACTTTTCGGCACTTTGAACTTTTGTCTCCCCACTAAAAAATGCTGCGACTGAGGCACAAAGCATCTGATTCCCCAGCCCCAGGGGTGAAAAGAGTACCTCAAATAAGGAGGAAACTGCATTTAAACAGCTCCACAGCAGTTGCTCACAGTCAATTCAAAAGCCAAGAAGCCTGCTCCACAATTTACCAAGGGGGCCCTCACAAGAATGCTGAATGTCATGGAGGAAAGACAGGCAGGCTGGCAGGGGAATGTTTGGAGGTGTTGTGACGAGTCCTGACTGGGAGACGGTGGCAGCACTGGTTGGTGCCAGCAGCCTGACAAGAGGACGGGACTGCAGTGTTGGAAGAAGATGAATGACATGCTAAGATCAGCCAGGCCAAGTACTCCCTGTTATAGTAAATTAAATATAAAAATACAGCAGGTGTCGGAATCTGAAAGAAAGACAGAAAAAGACAGCATCTGTGGAGACAGGATAGAACCATTTTTTTTAGTTATATCCAATCAAATCCAATCAAAGTCCAATTTAAAATCTCAACCAGTGAGACATTGTAGATCTAAGCCGATAAGACAGGCTAACCTCTTCCTGTTTTGGGTTGATCGGTTGGATTTAAAACTGGTGTTGTCAGACTTCTTACTGTGTTTACCCGAGTCCAACGCCGGCATCTCTACATCTTGAGTTTGATCTACATGATCTAAGCTGATAGGAGCAGGCATTGCACCCTCTCCAGTGCTCAATCTCATTTGCATCTTAGACAAAAGACCTAAATGCTTCAAATGAAGCCTCAGTGTAACCTCATTGACTTAGCAGGATAGCAAAACTACATTTGATCTTAGCCAAAAGGCCAAGAGAGAGTAGACTCAATGTATCGTGTCAGCGCTGAGAGGAGAGTCAGCAGAGTTTTAAACAATGAATGTAGTGAGGGGTGGTGGAATTGGACAAAGAGAATGTAAATGAGCATGCAGAAGGGTGAGAAGGTGCTAAAAGTATCCATTAAGTGATCAGAATGTGTTAATGGCAAAACAAAGCTACAGCTTGGTAGACACAGTAGGAAGTCTCACAACAAAAGGCTAAATTCCAATAGGTTTATTTGGTAGTGTAAGCTTTCGGAGTATTGCTCCTTCATCAGATGAGTGGGAGGGAGCAGAGTACATATAGACACAAACTCAATTACAAGATAATTGTTGGAATGCGAGTCTTAACAGATAATCAAGTGTTTACAGGTACAGGCAATACAAATGGAGAGAGGATTAAGTATAGGTTAAAGAGGACAACCTCAACCAGGATCTTGGGTTCATGTCACACTATCTGTAACTGCCATGATTTGCCTGGGCTTGTAAAATCTTACTAATTGTCCTGGCTTGAGACAATTCACACCACTTTAACCTGTACTTAACCTCTCCCCACTCGCGTTGTCTGTAAAGACATGATTACCTGTTAAGACTCACATCCAACCATTATCTTGTAACTCAGTTCGTGTCTATATTCACTCTGTTTGGGACCCAACTCCCACTCACCTGATGAAGGAGCAGTGCTCCAAAAGCTCATCCTACCAAATAAACCTGTTGGACTTTAACCTGTTGTTCTGAGACTTCTTACTGTGTCTACCCCAGTCCAACACTGGCATCTCCATATTCACAACTTGGTAGAGGACTGCCTGAGGAATGTAGCAGTTGGCCTGAAGGAGGGGAGGGGGCAGGGAGGGTAGAAAGAAAGAAAGCAATAAAGTGGAAAACAAGATGAAATGAAATAAAATAAATGGAAATGGGGTGAACTCCCTGTCTCTTCTTGTCACTCCACTCTTTATCATCACCACACTGTCACCTTGAATCCATGTGCCCCCAACTTGCAGGTCCCCAGCACCCAACCTGCCAGCATCATCCTCAAACCCTCCACAGGCACTGCTCATCAGAACCTCTTCTTGCTTAGGTGCAGTGCCCACACATGCTAGTTGTCATCGTCCTGTGACACATCAGGCGTTCAGTTTACATTTTCCCCTTTTTGTGACCCTGCAGAAAGCAATCACCCAAAACCCAGAGAGTCATGGAGAGAGAGAAAACTCTCAGGTTTCCTCCAGACTCCAAAGATATGCAAATTAGAACATAAGAATATAAGAACTTGGAGCAGTAGTATGCCATCTAGCCCCTCGAGCCTGCCCCACCATTCAATAAAATCATGGCTGATCTGAAGTGGATCAGTTCCACTTACCCACCTGCTCCCCCATAACCCTTAATTCCCTTATCAATCAGAAATCTATCTATCCATGACTTAAACATATTCAACGAGGTAGCCTCCACCACTTCAATGGGCAGAGAATTTCAGAGATTCTTCACCCTCTGAGAGAAAAAGTTCCTCCTCAACTCTGTTCTAACCCTTATCTTGAGGCTGTGCCCTCTAGCTCTGGTTGACTGGCCATGTTAAATTGATCCTCGATTCAGAATAACATGGTAAATATGTGGGGTTACAGGAATAGGGCCTGGGTGGGATTGTGTTTTCGGCAGAAACTCAATGGGGCAAACGGCCTCCTTCTTCAGTGTAGGGATTCTATGAAAACGGGCAGTCAAACCCCTAACCCATGTGTAAAATGGGAGACTGTTGAGAATGGATAACGTTCAGCAGTTAACAAGCCCCTATCTTCAAAATTCTACCTAATGAATCAGTCTGCTATATTAACCAAAATTTGATTGTTTCAAAATTGAGTAAAATGAAAATATCTGGGGCAAACTCAGACTCCTGTGCCAGTCAGAATCTATATAGCTGCAGAGAAAGGAACATTTCAGTTACAGTGGCTCCAATGAGATAAA
Organism: Sphyrna mokarran; assembly: GCA_024679065.1. NCBI lineage: Eukaryota > Metazoa > Chordata > Chondrichthyes > Carcharhiniformes > Carcharhinidae > Sphyrna > Sphyrna mokarran. The sequence goes on along the minus strand of JAGIQG010000008.1, from coordinate 53,237,647 downwards.
AAATAATAATGAACGAGTGAAAAATAATAAGCAAAGAGACCTTGAGAATGGTGAGAAACAAGAGAAAAAAGTATTTGCGCATATTTCAAGATGAGATAAGGAAGAGAGCTGGCAGAGCACAAGTGGGGTTATAATGTGCTGAGAAACATTGGTGTCATTGGGCCAGGTGTTGGGAGGGGACACAGCAGGGGGTGGGGAGGGGTGTTATCTACAGAGGTTAGGTGGTCACTTCTGTAATACCCAGACAGGGTGAAGAAAGACAACAGGAACATCTACAGCAAGGCGCAGTCACTCCCACAGGCTAGTGATTGGAATGTCACATATAACCTTGTGTCAAATTTATTCAAACGATTCAGAGTGAACATAGAAACAAGATTAATTCTTTGCCCTGTCTCCTTTTGCTCCTGAGTAACCCAAACAAATCCCATGCGATAAACTGGTCTTTATCGACTAAGTGGTTTACTAAATACCTTAACAAATTGACAGGTTTTAATCTCGGGCAACTGTGAAAATTGTCCTACATGTTTTAATTGGCTCCAATTAAAATAATCCAACACAGGTTTAGTGGGTAGGGTTGGTATGAAGCTCCAAGAAAAACTGAAGGAGACTTCACAGCAGAGCACTATTAGTGACCCCCCCCACCCCAGCCACCACCCCCCCTTCCCCCCTCCCCCCCGCACCTAACTTGTAAACAATATGTAACCTGGTGAAGAAAAATGGTGAACATACATAACGAAGTGTGATGAGCAAGTATCTGGAAGTAGGAAGAATGGGATGCACCAAGTCCAGAATGTGGTATAATTATGTTATCACAAAAGGGAAGGGAATATGGAAGTTATATGGTGGTCAAAATGTTGTTAAATTTACTATTGAACTTGTAACTGCGACGTCAATATACTTGGAGATTGCAAAGTTGGAAGAGATTGGTTCATGTCTTTGTATTACATAAGGGCTGAAGAGAGGACACGAGAAGACTTTGGCTGATAGGATTAAGGAGAATTCTAAAGCTTTCTTTAGATATGTTAAGAATAGAAGATTGGTTAGGGCAAGATTAGGGCCAGTCATAGACAGCAGTGGGAAGTTGTGCGTGGAGCCTGAAGAGATTGGAGAGGTACTGAATAAATATTTCTCTTCGGTATTCACGCAGGGTGATGTAAATGTAGTTATGGAGAACACTGAGGTACAGGGTAGCAAACTGGAAGGTATCGAAGTAGATAGGGAGGATGTGCTAGATATTCTCGAGGGTTTGAAGTTGGATAAGTCCCCTGGGCCGGACGGGATTTACCCTAGGATTCTCTGGGAGGCAAGAGAGGAGATTGCAGAGCCTCTGGCTCTGATCTTCAGGTCGTCGTTGGTTACGGGTGTGGTTCCGGAGGACTGGAGGATAGCGAATGTGGTCCCATTGTTCAAGAAGGGGAAGAGAGACCTTCCAGGGAATTATAGGCCAGTGAGTCTTACTTCTGTTGTGGGCAAAGTATTGGAGAGAATAATTAGGGATAGGATTTATAGTTATTTAGAGAGTAATGAATTGATTGGAGATAGTCAGCATGGTTTTGTGAAGGGTAGGTCGTGCCTTACTAACCTCATTGAGTTTTTTGAAAAAGTGACTAAGGAGGTGGATGGGGGTAAGGCGGTTGATGTGGTATATATGGACTTTAGTAAGGCGTTTGATAAGGTGGCCCATGGAAGACTTCTGCAGAAAATGCAGATGTATGGGATAGAGGGTGATTTAGCTAATTGGGTTAGGAATTGGCTAGCAGATAGAAGACAGAGGGTGGTGGTTGATGGGAGATATTCATCGTGGAGTTCGGTGACAAGTGGTGTACCTCAGGGGTCTGTTTTGGGGCCCCTGCTGTTTGTAATTTTTATAAATGATCTGGATGAGGGTATTGAAGGATGGATTAGTAAATTTGCAGATGACACTAAAGTCGGTGGAGTGGTAGATAGTGAAGAGGGGTGTTATAGTTTGCAGAGAGACTTGGACAAGTTGCAGAGCTGGGCCGAGAGGTGGCAAATGGAGTTTAATGTGGAAAAGTGTGAGGTAATGCACTATGGCAGGAATAATAAATGTGTAGAGTATAGGGCTAATGGTAGGATTCTTAGTAGTCTTGATGAACAGAGGGATCTTGGTGTGTATGTGCATAGATCCCTGAAAGTAGGCAGTCAAGTCGAGAAGGTTGTTAAGAAGGCATACGGAATCTTGGCTTTTATTGGTAGGGGGATTGAATTTCGGAGCCGCAACGTCATGTTGCAACTGTACAAAACTCTAGTGCGGCCGCACTTGGAGTATTGTGTGCAGTTCTGGTCCCCACATTATAAGAAAGATGTGGAGGCATTGGAGAGGGTACAGAGGAGGTTTACCAGGATGTTGCCTGGTATGGAGGGCAGGTCTTATGAAGAGAGGCTGAGGGATTTGAGGTTGTTTTCGTTAGAAAGGAGGCGGCTAAGAGGGGACCTAATCGAAACATATAAGATGATTAGAGGTTTAGATAGGGTGGACAGTGATAGCCTTTTTCCTAGGATGGAGAAAGCTAGCACGAGGGGACACAGCTTTAAATTAAGGGGTGATAGTTATAGGACGGATATCAGAGGTAGGTTCTTTACCCAAAGGGTGGTTCGGGAGTGGAATGCCCTGCCTGCAGCAGTTGTAGATGCGCCAAGTTTGGTGGCGTTTAAGAGGTTAGTTGATAAGTATATGGAAGAGAAGGGAATGGTTTAGTTTGGAGGGGCATTGCTTTTTATATTGGTCGGCGCAACATCGAAGGCCGAAGGGCCTGTTCTGTGCTGTAAATGTTCTATGTTCTATGTTCTAAGGAGGATCTAGCTATGCCAGATGGTCAAAGCTTGATGAATAACCAAATGGATGATGAAACTGGTGAAGGGTCAACTGACTGTGACCTTTGATGCATTGCCACAGCATCTGTCAAGAGACAACTGGCCAATCACTGAGTCTCAAGAAGGCAGGTTCAGTCTATCCAGAGCCTATAACACAGGTAACGTGTACACAAGGGGATATAAGAAATTATGTTCTGGGATAATAGTTAGCTTGCTCAGGATGAAATAGTCTAATCAACAGCTTGGAGATTGGAAGGAGAGAAAAGATCATGAGCTCCATTCCAGTCTTAAAAATGCAGACAATATGAGTGGAGATAATATTAGCACAGGTTAAAGAGATGTGTATTTTCTCCAGACGGGACAATAAGTGAGATTTTACAACTCCAGGCAAGTCATACGGGTTACAGATAGTGCGACATGAACCCAAGATCCCAATTGAGGCCGTCGTCATGTGTGTGGAACTTAGCTATCAGTCTCTGCTCAGCGACTCTGCGCTGTCGTGTGTCATGAAGGCTGCCTTGGAGATCGCTTACCCGAAGATCAGGGGTCTGTGACCACTGAAATGTTCACCAACAGGAAGGGAACAGTCTTCCCTGGTGATTGTCAAGCTTGTAAAATCTCACTTACTGTCCTGTCTAAGGACAATACACATGTCTTTAATCTATGCTAATGTTATCTCCACTCATGGTGTCTGCATCTTTAAGACTTGAATAGCAGGTTCGCTGTAAAGACTTGTATTCTAATCAGTATTCTGTAAACTGTGTGTGACTTTATATGCCCTCTGATCAGAACCTTCCACACACCTGACGAAGGAACGCCATTTCCAAAAGCTTGTGAGATTACTATCAAATGAATTGGTTGGACTTTAATCTGGTGTTGTGAAACTTCTTAATGCATTGGCAACTGGGGCAGCCTCTGCCCCAGGCCGACCTCGATGGTGATGGATCGACGAATGCTAGTGGCCCGCTCAGCGCTACACTCCCCAGGAATAAGCCCTGTCTTCTGAATTCTAGAGTGAATCATGCCAGTGCACTCTGCAGTGCACAGACTGTAGGAGATTCATTTTGAAACTCCCACTGTAAAAAAACCAATGTGATTTACTCCAGTTTTCACACAAATTGGACATTTAGAATTAATGGAGAGAATTCCACCCTGTGTTTTGCTATGAGTTGAGTTATCTGAGATCCAGAACACTAAGGCATCTCATCCCTGAAATTACCAACACCCCAACATCATTTCAGTAAATCTGCCACTAAACAAGGTTGATATGTACCTCTTCAACTAAGCTGCTGGATGCTACACTCCAGATGGGATACATTCAAGGCTTACACTAGAACACAACTTCCTCCTCTTTTGTATCCCAACTCCCTTGACAGAGGCCAACATTCTATTAGTTTGTTTTAGTTTCTTTTATACCCGCCTCATAGCTTTTAGTGATTAACGTACAGTGCACAAACCTATTCTCTCCAGCTCAGTTCCTCATTCTTCCTTAAGGACATAATCTGATTTGTCAGCCATGTCCAGTTTAATTAACTCAGACATTATATAAATGCGGGAATAAAATCATGCACAGAAATGACAAATGATTTACATTTATTTCCTACTCAGTAAAGCGTCGGGAATCTCTTGCCAGAGTGGTAAGTGGGCCATTAACATTTCTAGGAAATGGATATATAGAAAGATTCCTTCCTTGGTCGTGATTCAGCCTCAGATTTAATCAGGAATCACAGTCCTGCAGTCATGACACAGTTTTCAATCCAGTCATGATTCAAAACCTTTCTGCAGCAGTACCCTCATCCCTGTCTTTGAAGTTACTTGTGCGATCGTGGCTGTCCCAGCAGGACTCTTCCTGTTAAGAGCCAATATCATGATCTGCCATCAGCAGCTGTCAAAAGCCGGCATAGTAAACTACCATCTGTGTAACAATGTCCAACGAACACAAGTAGGTAAGATTTAAAAGTCTACGAAATAACAGCCACATTAAATTATCTGCCTTTTTAAAAATGAGAGTTAAAACATGTAAGACATGAACAAATAACTTATATTACTGCCAGGAGCAATATAAGCTTGAGAAGATCAGTCATGATGAAGGGTTATGTTTGTGACATGTTCTAGATATAAAATCCATTAACCCTTTCCTACTTCACTGTGAAAAGCCCCAAGAATCCCATAGTACTATATGAGTGTGGGAGTCATGATTCTACAGTAATGGTTATATGATTCATCACTACACTGGTCCTAAGGTCATTCAGCTGGTGCCTCCCTCTTTCCTCAGTACTGGGGCCATTATTCAACCTCTAATCTTTTTTACCCTATGTCAAGTAGTTCAGGTGATAACCCAAAAATTAGCCCCTTTGTGGTTATGATTTTTAGTTTAGTTCCTCGTTGCTCAGACTCACAGAGCAGTACCTCTTTCTTAGTTCTTAGTCCTTAGCCTTGGTCCCCATTTGGATTTTTCCCTTCCTGCCCTTTGTAGCCCTGAAGAGAAATGTCTAGCCCTGATGCTGGATAGGCAAGATGTGGAGATGCTGGCGTTGGACTGTGGTAAACACAGTAAGAAGTCTCACAACACCCGGTTAAAGTCCAACGGGTTTATTTGGTAGCAAACGCCATCAGCTTTCGGAGCGTTGTTCCTTCGTCAGCCTTCAGGACTCACACTCCTGGCTGCAGAGAACAGATCTATTGCCCTAACTATACTGTTCCCTACAATATTTTCATTTCTCTTTGTTCCCACCACTTGAATGACCTCCTATGCCACAGTACCGTGGTACAGTTTCCTCATCCTCCCTGCCATCCCTGCTCTGTCGAAACAAACTGCAAGAACTTCAAACCTGATGGACAATTGCAAGGGCTTTCTCCATTCTGGATCCTCTTACTTGCCTCTCTGATCGTCACACTCCCCAGTCTTCGACTACAGATTATATTTAACTAGTGTAAGGGGTGTGACAGCCTCCTGGAACAAAGGGTAGAATTTTATGACCTCGCTCATCTCAAAACCTAAAGTCCTGAGGAAGGTCAACAAACCTTCCCATTGTCCGCCCCTCACCTGCTCCAATTCCCATGGCAAGCAGGGCAGTAAAATTCAGCCAAAGTGTCCAGCTAACCTCCCCCCGTTTTGATAAATCACAATGTGCATTGGACTCCAACCCATCAACTTGGAACGGAAGCTTCTCCAGAGATAGATGTTCACTGTGGATATGGTCGCTGTGAATCAACAGGTATCCACCTGTTCCCACTTGCTGACACAGATCAGGGAAAGGACACTTCAAAAATGGAGTTGCTTCATTGCCAAATATTTGAAACCGAAATTTAGAAATGGTATTTGCAGTCAGGCCATCAGGGTGGTGGGGAGATGGTGGGAATGCCATTCTACAAAGTGGCCAGTGGTTCCTGCAGCACCCAAGCAAGCAGGGAGTATTTCTAGGCCTGGCCTCAGAACCTTGGCCTCCCAGTCTGCCACTGGGAAGCTACCTCCTGCCATCGAAGCTGATCGCCTACCCTCCTCGGGAACCTGGAGGGTGATTGCAAAATCCCAATCCATCTCCTTTCATTGGCCTTCAGTAGTACTCAAGAAGCTGTGCTGGTTACTCCTTGATGTGGGAGTGGGGGGAGGATGGTAAGAGCTTCAGTCTAGAATTAATATTAGGTTAGGTGTTGGAGGTTGTTCAACATCATAGTCTCAGGGGAACGGTGCCTTCAGGATGAGAAAGGGAAACATTAGAAAGGTTTGAATAAGATAGATCAGCTGGAAGTATACCCCTGGTGCCACTCAGGTTGCCTGGATTTCTATGTCAACAGAATTGCTGTCTAACTGAAAGTGAGCGGTGACAGTTGACAGAGGCTGGGATGAGTCAAAAATCTAAGCAACAACATAGTGGCACACTGAAGAGCACTGCTGCCTCACAGCGCCAGGGAACTGGGTTCAATTTCAGCTTCAGGTCTGTGTGGGTTGCACATTCTCCCCATGTCTGCATGGGTTTCCTCTGAGTGCTCTGGTTTCCTCCCACAGTTCAAAGCTGTATGGGTTAGGTGAACTAGCCATGCTAAATTGATCCTAGTGTCAGGGGATTAGTAAATGTTGAGGTTATGGGAATAGACCCTGGGTGCAATTGTATTTGGTACAGGCTTGATGGGTCGAATGGCCTTCTTCTATACTGTAGGGATTCTATTCTATAAATATCAGAGGAAAACCAAATCATTTTCCCCTGGCTGAAGGCTCTTCATGGATGAATCACGACAGTCACTGTTGAGGCTATTCGACTGGGTGGCAGCGTGCATTGGGAGTACAGGTAGGAGTCAGACTTGAGTTGCACCAGGGGCAGGATCCCAGTGTACACAACAGCGAGTCGTTATCCTCCTCCAACTTCAGCCAAGACTCACAACCATTGCCAGCCCAGGCACATTAACACATCTGGATGGTTCTGGGGGACAAGATGATGGAATAACAGGAGCAAGGGAAGGATGATGTGGTGATTTGAGGGCCTAGGTCGGTTGAGGGCTGCACTTGCTGCTGGGGTGTGCTGGATATATGTTGGTTGCAGCCCCCTCACTGCACAGCACAAGGTCGGTGAAGGGGCTGCAATCAAGGTGTCCCTCGCTGCCCTTCCCTGCTGGACACCTCCCATTGTCACTCACCCTCTTCCTTCCGGCTCTTCATATGGTGCTCAAGGTCCTCCTCTTCTTCCTGCTCCAGAGGTCTCCCCATGATGTGCAGAATGCAGCAAATGAAGTTAACGTGTGAAGCACGAACAGGGTCATATTGGAGAGCCCTCCCAGAGCAAACCAAGCAGCGAAACCACATCTTCAGCAGGCTGAGGGACCGGAGGCTGCATAGGCCTCGTTGTAGTAGGTTTCTGCCTCATTCTGACGTCTCTGTACAGGCATCATCAGCCATAACGTTAGTGGGTAACCCTTGTAACCATCCCGGGAGCCTGGGGTGGTCTTCAAAGAGCCCAGGGATGTCCGACTACCTGAGGACAAAGCTGTCGTGGACATCCCTGGGTGACATGCACCAACCTGCATGATCTTCATTCGATCAATGCAGGCAATTTGGGCATTCAGGGAATGGAACCTCTTCCTGTTCACAAATCGCTGTGGGACCCGCAAGATGATGTGTGTCCCATCGACTGTACCCTGCAAATTCAGAATCCTGCCATGCATGCGAAGCCGAGAGCCTGGACCTCCTGCTGAAGACGGCCCACATTGAAATTAATGAACTGTTCTGCCCAGACATACAGGGGCATCTGTGACCTACTGCACACATCTGTACATGGAGGCCTGGGAAATCGCAGGCAGGTCGCCACTGGAAGCCTGGAATAATCCGGCATAGAAATTCAGGGCAGCCGTCACCTTCGGGTCCACAGAGTGGCCGCCTCTCCCCTCAGGTGCCAGGCATGAGAGGACCTCACAACAGTGGTCTTGAAGAGTTGCAGCTGGGCCTCAAATGAGTTGCGGGGCCTGGACTTATTTGGCCTTGGCACCCGCTGCCTTCCATGCATTCTCTTGGGACTCTGCCCACCCACCTCCTGGCCCTCAGCTGCAGCCCCCTGCCCTCCTTCCTGAGGGTCTGGTGGTTGCTGCTCTTGCAGTGGTCTCTCCACACCCGCCATCTCCTAGTTGTGTCTTCCTCCTCTGCTCCTGTTGCCACCAGACTGAGTAGACCGAGATCCATCTGCACAGTGGGTTTGGAAAGAGCATAGAATCAGATTATTATCATTGGCTGCATAGACCCAGCACCACCCCAATCCCTCACTTGGGGCCAGCACCCTCACTTGTGGGAGCTGGCAACACCTCACAATCTATGATGCCATGCGTGGCCTGATTAGAGTTATGTGAGGGTCCTCTCATGACACATTGATGAACAGGTGGCACCAAAACAGTCAGCGGTGGGCCCTCCAGGTCCTGGCCACCCCACAGCAAGACAATGTCACCGCACAGTGCCCTCGTAGGAAAGGCTGAGCAGGACTCCTTGATGGGGCCTCCCACATTGAGCTACAGCACTACCCTGGAGGGGAAGGGTGAACGGGATTCCTTGATGGGGCCTCATCTAGAGAGCTGTGAGAAAATAGAAACACCCCCCAGCCCAGATATCACTGGTCCGTGGGCCAACACCTGGGCACAGTAAGAAGTCTCACAACACCAGGTTAAAGTCCAGCAGGTTTATTTGGTATCACAAGCCACTCGCTTTTGGAGCACTGCCCCTTCATCAGGTGAGTGGGAGTTCTGTTCACAAACAGACCATATAAAGACACAAACTCAATTTACAAAATAATGGTTGGAATGCGAGTCTTTACAGGTAATCACCTGAAGGCAGCAGGAGGAAGATCCAGGGCCGGCCTGCAACATACCCCACACCACTTACCTCCTCACACCAGTTCAAGATTGAGATTTTTATGTATCAATTCAGATTCGTGTGAAAGTGACATCACGCCAAAGAGATGGGAATCACAAGCATGGGTGGAGATTGCTGTGTGGATCCCGATAATGACATGTTGAGGTATGTGAAGTCATGCAAATCAGCGGCACATCTGTTTTCTGCAGATTCCCGATGACGCCATTTTACTCCGGTTGGGAGACGTGCGTGGGTCGTAAAAACTCGTGGGGAACCCGCAAAATGGCCCACACATGCATCTCCTGGCCTGGCCCGCCAGGAAAGTTAGGGGTCGCAATGGGAGAATCGGGCCCAATGTTTCTATGAATCTTTTTCAGAACACTCTATCAGCTCTGACAAAGAATCATCCGAAGTTGAAATGTTGACTCTATTTTCTCTCCACAGATGCTGTCAGACCTGCTGAGATTTTGCAGCATTTTCTGTTTTGGTTTGAGATTCCAGCATCTGCAGTAATTTGCTTTTAACTATCATCTCTGTGGTTTGGTATAGCCCGTCTGTGTCATTTCAAATGACACAAGAGCAACTTCTTCCATTGAGTGGAATTGTATTAAGTTGATCTTTCTTTACACCCTAGCTCTGATTGTAACAGTACATTCTGCACTCTCTCGTTCCCTTCTCTATGAATGGTATGGTCTGTCCGTATAGCGCACAAGAAACAAACATTTAACTATAAGTAAATATATGTAACAATAATAAATCAAATCAAATCCCAGGAAGTACCTCCCACAGATTCTGTTTCTTAGTCTGTTAATAGTGTCTTTTTTCATTAAGATTAAGATACTTTTCAGTGGATATACCATACACATCTTATACCCTAGCTAGGACTGTAATACGACATTCTGAACTCTCAACTTTCCTTCTCCTCCTATGTACTCTATTAATGGCATGCTTTGTCTGTATAGCGTGCAAGAAACAATACTTTTCACTATACATGTGACAATAATACATCAAACCAAATATTACCACATGCATAAGCAGCAGACCAGTCAAAGCACTCCACACATTGCACAATCATTTCAAATGTTATTTTTCTTGCCATTGCATCTTATTTTGCATGTTCTGCTCAAGTGCAACATCCATTTCAACAATAGATACACACAATGGTCTCTGCAAGTGTAAGGTGAGCCTACATCTTGAGATAAGATCTAGTGTAGCCAGTTTAGCTGTCTGATAAGAGACAAATAACTTTTCCAATGAAGATTGTTATGTTCTATATTTTACTGTAGCAGCAATAAAGTATTTTTGTTAATTTCAACACCCCATTCCAATTTTGAAAATAATTAGAAACCATCTGATCAACTCTTAGTCTTTTTTTCTCTCTTCAATCATTAAGGAATTCCACAAAAAAAAGAGTTTTAGAAAGTGAATAAATGTCTTCCACCCTTTTCCATGTCCACTGCCCACTTGCTTATCACACCGGTTAAGATTTCCTGATAAGCAATGGGGCCCCAGCGAGGAATTTGACCTTTTTTAGTCTCCTCTGTTATTCAACTAGCTCAGCCCTTTTTGAAACTTCACAGTATAAGTCAGGACAACCGAGCTGATTGAAAAGGAAAGATAAATGGCTGTAAATGCTCAGCTAGTTATGGGATTGTTTGCCTTTCCAGGGACACTGCTTAATGGAGGATTCAAAAGGTATGTTCAAAAATCAGTGTCAGTGAGGGGTGGGGGCAGCTGGAGTATTAGTGTGGGGTGGGGGCAGCTGGAGTATCAGTGTGGGGTGGGGGTAGTTGGAATATCAGTGAGGGGTGGGGACAGTTGGAGTATCAGTGAAGGGTGGGGGTAGCTGGAGTATTAGTGTGGGGTCAGGGCAGCTGGAGTATCAGTGTGGGGTCAGGGCAGCTGGAGTATCAGTGAGGGGTGGGCGCAGTGGAGTATCAGTGTGGAGTGGGGACAGCTGGAGTATCAGTGTGGAGTGGGGGACGCTGGAGTATATTGTGGTTGGAGGAATCTGGAGTATCAGTGTGGGGTGGAGGCAGCTGGAGTATCAGTGGTGGGGGGGGGCAGCTGGAGTATCAGTGAGGGGTGGGGCAGTGAGTATCAGTGTGGGGTGGGCGCATGGAGTATCATGTGGAGGTAGGGACAGCTGGAGTATCAGTTGGGGTGGGGACAGCTGGAGTGTCAGTGAGGGGTGGGGGTAGCTGGTAGTGTCAGTGGGGGTGGGGGTAGCTGGAGTGTCAGTGAGGGGTAGGGGTAGTTGGAGTATCAGTGTGGGGTGGGAGTAGTTGCGTTATCAGTGAGGGTGGGAGAGTTGGAGTATCAGTGAGGGGTGGTAGTAGTTGGAGTGTCAGTGAGGGGTGGGAGTGTTGGAGTATCAGTGAGGGGTGGGATTAGTTGGAGTATCAGTGAGGGGTGGGAGTTAGTTTGGAGTGTCAAGTGAGGGGTTGGGGTCGCTGAGTATCAGTGTGGGGTGGGAGTAGTTTGGGTATCATTGAGGGGTGGAGAGTTGGAGTGTCCGTGAGGGGTGGGGGTAGCTTGGAGTTTCAGTGAGGGTGGGGTAGCTGGAGTAGTCAGTGTGGGGGTAGCGGAGTGGTCGTGGAGGGGTGGGGGTCGCTGGAGTATCAGTGGTGGGGGGGGGCAGCTGGAGTGTCAGGAGGGTGGGGGGTAGCTGGAGTGTAGTGAGGGGTGGGGGTAGCTGGAGTGTCAGTGAGGGGTGGGTTAGCTGAGTGTCAGTGAGGGGTGGGGCACTGGAGTGTCAGTGAGGGGTGTGGTATTTGGAGTGTCATGAGGGTGGGGGCAGCTGAAGTGTCAGTGGGAGGGGTGGGGTAGTTGGAGTGTCGTGAGGGGTGGGGGCAGCTGAAAGTGTCAGTTGAGGGGTGGTGGGTAAGCTGGATGTCAGTTGAGGTGGGGGTAGCTGGAGTGTCCCGTGAGGGGTGGGGTCAGCTGAGTATCAGTGTGGGGTGGGGTAGCTGGAGTGTCAGTGAGGGGTGGGATAGTTTTGGAGTATCAGTGAGGGGTGGAGAGTTGGTGTCATGAGGGTGGGGTTTCAGCTTGAGTATCAGTGTTGGGTGGGAGTAGTGGAGTATCAGTGTGGGGTGGGAGTAGTTGGAGTGTCAGTGAGGGGTGGGGGTAGCTGGAGTATTAGTGTGGGGTGGGGGCAGCTGGAGTATCAGTGTGGGGTGGGGCCAGCTGAGTTCAGTGAGGGGTGGGGGTAGCTGAGTATCAGTGAGGGTGGGGCAGCTGAGTATTAATTGTGGGGTGGGGGCAGCTGGAGTATTAGTGGTTGGGGTGGGGGCAGCTGGAGTATCAGCGTGGGGTGGGTAGTAGTTTGGAATATCAGTGAGGGTGGGGACAGGTTTTGAGTATCATGAGGGTTGGGGTATCTGAGTATAGTGTGGGGTCAGGGCAGCTGAGTATCAGTTGTGGGGTCAGGCAGCTGAGTATCAGTGTGGGGTGGGGGCATCTGGGTATCAGTGGTGGGGGGGGGCAGCTGGAGTAATCATGAGGGGTGGGGCAGTGAGTATCAGTGTGAGGTGGGCGCAGTGGAGTATCATTGTGGAGTAGGGACAGGTGGAGTATCAGTGTGGGGTGGGGACAGCTTGAGTATTAGTAAGGGTGGGGGCAGTGAGTCTCGTGAGGGGTGGGGGGCATCTGGATTAATCAGTGAGGGGTGGGGCAGTGGAGTATCAGTGTGGGGTGGGGACAGCTGGAGTATCATTGGTGGGGTGGGGGCAGTTGGAGTTCAGCGTGGAGTAGGACAGCTGGAGTATCAGTGTGGGGCTGTGACAGCTGGAGGTGTCAGTGAAGGGTGTTGGGTACGGGAGTGTCAGTGATGGGGTGGGGGTATGCTGGAGTGTCAGTGAGGGGTAGGGGTAGTTGGAGTATCAGTGGGGGTGGGAGTAGTTGGAGTATCAGTGAGGGTGGAGTAGTTTGAGTATCAGTGAGGGGGTGGGAGTAGTTGGAGGGTATCAGTGAGGTGTGGGATTAGTTGAGGTCAGTGAGGGGTGGGAGGTAGTTGGAGTACAGTGAGGGTGGGAGTAGTTGGAGTATCAGTGAGGGGTGGGAGTAGTTTGAGTGTCATTGAGGGTGGGGTCGCTGGAGTATCAGTTGGGTGGGAGTAGTTGGAGGTATCATTGAGGGTGGGAGTAAGTTGGAGTGTCAGTGAGGGTGGGGGTAGCTGGAGTATCAGTGGTGGGGTGGGCGGCAGTGGAGTATCAGTGTGGAGTAGGGACAGTGCTGGAGTATCAGTGTGGGGTGGGACAGCTTGATATTAGTGAGGTGAGGGGTGGGCAGTGGAGTAATCGTGAGGGGGGGTGGGTGCAGCTTGGAGTAATCATTGAGGGTTGGGGGCAGTGGAGTATCAGTGTGGGGTGGGACAGCTGGAGTATCAGTTTGGGTGGGACAGCTGGAGTGTCAGTGAGGGGTGGGGGTAGCTGGAGTGTCTGTGTGGGAGTAGGGACAGAGCTGGAGTATCAGTGTTGGGTGGGGACAGCTGGAGTGTCAGTGAGGGGTGGGGTAGCTGGAGTGTCAGTGAGGGTGGGGTAGCTGGAGTGTCAGTGGGAGGGGTGGGAGTAGTTGGGAGTTATCAGTGAGGGGTGGGTGTAGTTGGAGTATCAGTGAGGGGTGGGAGTAGTTGGGTTTCGTGAAGGGTTGAGTAGTTGGAGTGTCAGTGAGGGGTGGGAGTAGTTGGAGTATCAGTGAGGGTGGGAGAGTTGGAGTATCAGTGAGGGGTGGGGAGTAGTGGATGTCAGTGGGGTGGGGTCGCTGGAGTATCAGTGTGGGGTGGGAGTAAATGGAGTATCAGTGAGGGGTGGGAGTAGTTGGAGTATCAGTGAGGGTAGGGGTAGCTGGATATCAGTGTGGGGTGGGAGTAATGGAGTATCAGTGTAGGGTGGGAGTAGTTTGGGTATCAGTGAGGGGTGGGGGTAGCTGGAGTATTAGTGTGGGGTGGGGCAGCTGGAGTATCAGTGTGGGGTGGGGCAGCTGGAGTATCAGTGAGTGGTGGGGGTAGTTGGAGTAATAGTGTGGGGTCAGGGCAGCTGGAGTATAGTGTGGGGTGGGGCGCTGGAGTGTCAGTGAGGGGTGGGGGTAGCTGGAGTATTAGTGTGGGGTCAGGGCAGCTGGAGTATCAGTGTGGGGTCGGGACAGCTGGAGTATCAGTGTGGAGTGGGGGCAGTTGGAGTATCAGTGTGGAGTGGGGGCAGTTGGAGTATCAGTGAGGGTGGGGACAGTTGGAGTATCAGTGAAGGGTGGGGACAACTGGAGTATCGTGAGGGGTGGGGGCATTGGGTATCAGTGTGGGGTGGGCGCAGTGGAGTATCAGTATGGAGTGGGGACAGCTGGAGTATCAGTGTGGAGTGGGGACAGCTGGAGTATCAGTGTGGAGTGGGGACAACTGGAGTATCAGTGTGGAGTGGGGACAGCTGGAGTATCAGTGTGGGGTGGGGACAGCTGGAGTATCAGTGTGGGGTGGGGGACAGCTGGAGTATCAGTGTGGAGTGGGGACAGTTGGAGTATCAGTGTGGAGTGGGGATACTGAGTATCAGTGTGGAGTGGGGACAGCTGGGTATCAGTGTGGGGTGGGGACAGCTGGATTATCAGTGTGGGTGGGAACAGTTGGAGTATCAGTGTGGGGTGGGGACAGTTGAGTATCAGTGTGGAGTGGGACAGCTGGAGTATCAGTGTGGGGTGGGGACAGCTGGAGTATCAGTGTGGGGTGGGAACAGTTGGAGTATCAGTGTGGAGTGGGGACAGCTGGAGTATCAGTGTGGAGTGGGGTCAGCTGGAGTATCAGTGTGGAGTGGGGGCAGCTGGAGTATCAGTGTGGGGTGGGGGCAGTTGGACTATCAGTGACGGGTGGGAGCAGAGAGAATATCTGGCATACATGGGGTCCTTAATTATGCTGGCTGCTTTGCTGAGATAGCGCTAAGTATAGACAGAGTCAATGAATGGGAGGCTGGTTTGCTTGGTGGATTGGTCTACATTCACAACCTTTGATAATATCTTGCAGTCCTGTGACCAGCACTATTCCTGAGGCCTTCCACAACCTGTGGACATTACACGGCCTGGATGCATCATCTCCTCAGTTTATTTTAATTTCATTTTGTAAGTTTCATTTTGAAATTTTGATTTTATTGATACAGAGCCCCACAATTGGCTGTCACCCCCTCATTAAGTTAATTTATTGCTCTTTGCTTCATATTAAAATAGTACAAAACAGTCTGCTGGGAATCTGAGTATTGATAAGTAGGAGACAAAGCTATGTAATGCTGCGTTCTGTAAATAAACCAACTGTCAAGAAAAGGATCTGGATTTAATTTCATGCTTCACCATCGGGCATAAATCCATTTAACTGTGTGGGTTCATTTACGCACAGGAGGCTGATCAGATAGTTGGGAATGACAGTCGTGCTAAATTGTCCCTTTGTGTCCAAAAATGTGTAGGTTAGGAAGATTAGCCATGGTAAATGTACAAGTTGGGGGTGGGATGTACTTTCGGAGAGTTGGTGCAGAGTTAATGGACCGAATGGACTTTTTCTGCACCATCATTTATATTTTAACTCCCCAATTGACCTGAAGCATTAAAATTGACACCTCCTCGCCTACCATGTTTCCATAGGTCTAGCACCATCAGTTAACAGTTAAGTAGCTTCCAAGCATTGGTGAATAATTCAGGGATAGTATTGCCAAGTTTTTCACTTTACAGTTGATTTTTCTTGTCTAATTAGAGGCAGTGGTTTACAGATCTCTCAGAGTCCATTTTGCTGTGACGTCACACATTTTTGCAAGCATGTTGTATGCTGGAGCTATGGCAGAGGCTTCAACTTTCTTTTCAACACATGGCTGACCAGGAATCTTTCCCAGTCTTACCTTTGGCATGTGTTGGAAGAATTTCCAAACTGATACTGAACCTGTTTGGCCATTTTATGAACCCCTTCCTTGGCCATTAAAATCTGGGCTGGGATTCGAAGCCAGAACTTCTGGCTCAGAGGCAGAGACACAACCCACTGCCTCAAAAGAAAAGCGCGTGTGTACATGCGTATTTATTTTTACACCTTCTTGAACAGGTAAATAGATCCATAAATACAAAACATTGCAAAAAGAAAGACTTGCATTTATGTAGCACCTTTTGTGACTTCAGGCCCTCCTAAAGAGTTTCATAGCCAATGAAATATTTCTGAAGTGTAGTCAGTGTTGAGATGTAGAAATCATGATAGCCGACTTGCACACAGCAAGTTCCATAAACAATGTGATAATGATCTAGCAGTTGTAGGTAAATACCTCTGAGATTGTTAGTGAGCAAAATACAGTGGCTTTTATTTCAAAGCTCCGATTTTTATTCCAGAGCTTTGGGAGAACTGGTTCCTGACAACGGATTGTCAGACTTCTCATGGAACACAAATACAAACGGGTATTTATATATCATGAGTCTTAGTAACAAACATGACACAAACTTCCAAATCCTGTCAAAATCGTGACTACTTCGGCATCTCTGTCCTTTAAGTTATTTGTGTGATTATGGCTTCTGTCTTTGAAGTTACTTGTGCGATCTGGAGTATTGTGTGCAGTTCTGGTCCCCACATTATAAGAAAGATGTGGAGGCATTGGAGAGGGTACAGAGGAGGTTTACCAGGATGTTGCCTGGTATGGAGGGCAGGTCTTATGAAGAGAGGCTGAGGGATTTGAGGTTGTTTTCGTTAGAAAGGAGGCGGCTAAGAGGGGACCTAATCGAAACATATAAGATGATTAGAGGTTTAGATAGGGTGGACAGTGATAGCCTTTTTCCTAGGATGGAGAAAGCTAGCACGAGGGGACACAGCTTTAAATTAAGGGGTGATAGTTATAGGACGGATATCAGAGGTAGGTTCTTTACCCAAAGGGTGGTTCGGGAGTGGAATGCCCTGCCTGCAGCAGTTGTAGATGCGCCAAGTTTGGTGGCGTTTAAGAGGTTAGTTGATAAGTATATGGAAGAGAAGGGAATGGTTTAGTTTGGAGGGGCATTGCTTTTTATATTGGTTGGCGCAACATCGAAGGCCGAAGGGCCTGTTCTGTGCTGTAATGTTCTATGTTCTATGTTCTATCGTGGCTTCCCAACAGCAGCTGTTTAATGATACTCAATTAATATAAACAGGGACGGCTTGTAATGTCTGCAAAATAACATTCACACCTGATAATCTGTCTTTATATTCATATCTGCCCATCTATATTCACATCTGACCATTTGTCTTTATGAGAGTTAAAGAATGAAAGATATGAATAAGTAATTTACATTACCGCCAGGAGCAATACAAGCCTGGGAATATCAGCTGTGATGAAGGGTTATGTTTGTGATATTCTAGGCACAAAATTCATTTCTTTCCCTTCTTCTCCACTGATCAGCTTTCTCTTGAGCGTGTCAGGGGATTCTGGGGAGGGTTCTGTCTGAATATGTCCAATCGTTACCCAGAAGTTAGAAGAGATTTTAATTCTTCAGTGTCTGGGTAACTTCTGGTGTGACCTTATCGGAACCATCCAAAGTTTGTGATCTAAATCACATTTACAATAGTTCCTCATGCAGGATAATTGTCCAGAGGGACTTTGCACTTCTGGACAATTACTGTCCAAATGCTAACCTGTGCAGTTCCAAAAGGGGTTCCCTAGTTCACCTTTGGGCTACCCCCATCCACCTCCCTATCCAACATGCTGGGGATTTTGGAAGTTAGGATCCAATCTGTTTTAGTGATGTTAGTTAAGAGTTATATGTTAGCCAGGACTCTTCTTTAAAATAGTGGTGCAATATACTTGTCCTGCTGCCCGAACAGTGAACCCACACTCATCACTGGGTTGGGTGAGGAGAAAGCCTGTTTAGAAGGCTTCCTACCTCAAACTTACTTGTGTGGAGATGGGAAGGTGGTGGAGCCCTGTTGACTTGCCTGATTAAATGCCACCCTTCTGCCTTCAAACTCACCTTGGGTGAGGACACAGACTCTGCCCCACAGAACCACTGAATGCCTACAGTAGAGAAAGAGGCCACCCAGCCCATTGAGTCGGCACTGACTCTTAGAAAGCATCCCACTCAGGACTCCACTCCTCCACTCTATCCTGTAACTCCACACATTTATCAGGGTGTACCCCTCTGACCTGCAATCTATGAAAACTGTGGGGCAATTTAGAATGGCCGATCCACCTAATCCACATATCTTTGGACTGTGGGAGGAAACTGGAGCAACCGGAGGAAACCCATGCAGACCCGGGGAATACGTGCAAACTCCATACAGTCACCCCAAGGCCTGAATAGAACCTGGTCCCTGGCGATGCGGTAGCAAATCCTACCATGGTGCCACCATGCCACCCTGAGCCATCTATGCAAAGTGATGAGAAAAACAACGTGGGAACTAATCGTAAAGACAAAGTAGTTATTTTGTTCATGTGTGACTATTTTCTTTGTGGACTAAGTATGAGAGATAACTTGCAAATGATAATACATGCAAATATCTTGCACCAAAAGGAAGACATATCTTTGTAGAGTGGCTTAGCAGAGTCATATGACTGCTGATGTCATGATATGTAAATTAAGGGTTGAAGGCTGTAGGCATTTTACATAGAGAAGCAATGAGAACAAGTGGTAAGGTTTTGAATCTCCGATTCCTATTCAGTAATCTACTTGAAGCAACTTCATTTATTGTGTTTTCTGTAACTGTGATAAAATATTGTCAGATGAAACTAATTTTTAAAAATAATTTGCACTTAATTTTTTAAAAATCTATGCAGTGCATTTGTTGTGCAAAGTTGTAAATGCAATATTCATTTCTGGATTATTTGAGATCATTATCTTTTGTTGATGAGCTGGTGGGGGTGGGGTACCGTTAAGTTTCTATTGCAACCTTTGCAGCGCCAGCCCACATCTACTACTGAGTCCGTGAATACATTATCACTGCAATTGGCTTTAAGGTAGCTTGGTTCAGTAGATAGGAGTTTTTACTGTCTGGGTCTTCTCCCCTCTGTCTTAGACGGGGTAGACGAGTTCCCGCTGTGTAATTGAACAAAAAGTTGGTGTTGGTACACCTTTCGCCTTCTATGCGATTGCACACTTTGGATATTTTCATGTTACGATGGTGAGTCAATCATGTACTTTTTTTAAAAAATGATGGTTTTAAACACAAATGATGCATATTACCTGTGGTCGTTGCAAAGTGTTTCTGAATACGAATCCCTCCCCGAGGAGAGATTGAGCGTCTGCGGGGATTTCTGTTTTCTTTCCTGGCGGAGTTCCTTTTGAGCTCAGATACTGCTGGGGGTAACCAGTGTGTTGTATTATTATCACAGTTCTCGTTAAAGTTTTTGCTTGGGTCTGGCGCTGTATTTTAAAGGGGGAACCGCTTTTAAACAGTGAATGCTTTCAAAGCTGAATCTCAAACAAACTAAAACCATGACCCCCGCCCCCACACACACCAGCGCTTTGGGGGTGATATCCAGGAGGTCGGGACACACCAGCAGGGCATGTGAATGCGAGAAAACCTTCAGAGGAGGGAGGGAGAGAGAAGACACGGGGGAAAGAAGGGTTTGGAAGGGGAGAAGGGTTCCCTTAGACTGTACATTATGCCGTATTTCTGCCGGACCAGTTATCTGTGTTGTACATTCATTTGTAAGTTGGATCAGCTTGCTCTGGTCTGTTGGGCTCTGTATTTTAATAGGGGAATAACTAAACCATTTTTGGGGGGAGGAGTGATGAAGACGGTGCCAGCATTCTGGAGATCAGGAATGCCCTGGTGGAGTGTCTTACAACCGCCTCTTTGATATTGTGCGGGAGGGATGTATTCCCATATGGGCTAGCTCATATGGTACATTCCCAGTGTATGTGTGAGATAAGAACATTCTTCAGTGAAGGTCAGAATTTAGTGAACAAGTTCCGAATCTCAAAAGTTCAGCAAAGAGCAGGAACATTTTCAAGTTGGCAGGTTCTAACTAGGGGAGTGTCAAGAGGATCAGCGCTAGGTCCTTGGCTATTTACAACTTGTATCAATGACTTGGATGAAGGGACAAAGAGTAATGCATCAAAGCTAACAAACAATACAAAGCTAGTTGATAATGTAAGGTCTGAGGCTGCAGAAGTATAGGCAGGCTCAATGAATAGACAACTACGTGGCAGAATTTACTGAGCAAAGGTACTGGGTAACTTCAGCTGTGTTTTGGAGGGCTGTTGATAAAGTTAATAAACCAACCTTGCACGTTCTCCCAGTATCTGCGTGGGTTTCTTCTGGGACTCTGGTTTCCTCCCATACTCCAAAGATGTACGGATTGGGTTGATTGGCCATCTAAATTGACCCTTAATGTCAGGAAGATTCACAGGGTAAATACATGGAGTTACAGGGATAGAGCCTGGGTCAGTTTGTTGTCAGTGCAGGCTTGATGGGCCAAATGGCCTCCTTCTGCACTGTAGGGATTCTATGATTCTGTCTCTAGTCAAAGCCTCTCTCTTTCTGGCATCTGTAACCTGACATACTTATGCCACTAATCAATACTTCTTTGGATATTAAGTGACAATTTAGCATGGCCAATCCACCTAGCCTGCACATCTTTGGACTGTGTGGAGGAAACTGGAGCACCCGGAGGAAACCCACACAGACACTGGGAGAATGTGCAGACTCCACATAGACAGTCATCCAACATGAAATTGAACCTGGGTCCCTGGAACTTTGAGGCAGCAATGATAACCCCTGTGCCATTGTACTGCGCAAATGTCTTCTGTCTTTTGCCTGAGAGAGACAGCTCCACCCCCTGGGATGTTTCTCTCATTTTTATTTCCCTCGCTTTTGCCATTCTCTAGACTGCTTCTTTCTCTCCCACTCGCTTTCTTCCTGCCTCTCAGTGCTCTCCCTTTCTTGCCATTAATATTTGAATGTCCTCCTGCACAGTAGCAGTGTGGTTAGCACTGCTGCTTCACAGCTCCAGTGACCTGGGTTCAGTTCTCCGCTTGGGTTACTGTCAGTATGGAGTTTGCACATTCTCCTCCTGTCTGCATGGATTTCCTCTGGGTGCTCTAGTTTCCTCCCACACTCCAAAGATGTGCGGGTTAGGTTGATTGGCCATGCTAAAATTGCCCCTTAGTGTTCTAAGATGCGTAGGTTAGAGGGATTAGTGGGTAAAATATGTAGAGATATGGGGGTAGGGTCTGGGTGGGATTGTGGCCGTGTAGACCAGATGGGCTGAGTGGCCTCCTTCTCTACTGTAGGATTTCTATGATTTCAATTTCTGCCTCCATTTGAGGACTCTGACTGTATCTGTCTGCTCCTTGGCCTGTGTGGTGGAAAGACACTCACTCCAACTTGTGTTGAAATAATTGGGCCTGTACTAACTCCAGCCAGTGCCACTTTGGAATGATAATTCACATGAATTGGGGGGGGGGTGGGAATAGAGGAATGTGGGGGCAGGGTGGGAATAGGTATTTGGAGAAAGGGGAGTTAGCTGTGGGGATTGTAAATGCCACTGAACCAAAACACTGCGTTGCAATTTATTGCCTGTTCTGGTTCCCTGACTCTCCGCTGGGAAGCATCTGTTAGCTAACTACAGCGTTTTGTTGTACTTTAGTGCATTCCACTATGCAGAGGCTGTCTCTGCAACCCCTCTGCAACCATCCCAGAATATCACAACAGCTCAATCCTCTCATTCTCCAAATCCACATCCGCTGCGCTCTTCCAGTTGCAACCAGACTGTGCCATTAGCCTCTGAATACCCACAGTGCGTGGAGCCACTCTTGAAGGACCAAACATAATCAAAACATATAAGATGATTAGAGGTTTAGATAGGGTGGACAGTGATAGCCTTTTTCCTAGGATGGAGAAAGCTAGCACGAGGGGACACAGCTTTAAATTAAGGGGTGATAGTTATAGACGGATATCAGAGGTAGGTTCTTTACCCAAAGGGTGGTTCGGGAGTGGAATGCCCTGCCTGCAGCAGTTGTAGATGTGCCAAGTTTGGTGGTGTTTAAGAGGTTAGTTGATAAGTATATGGAAGAGAAGGGGATGGTTTAGTTTGGAGGGGCATTGCTTTTTATATTGGTCGGTGCAACATCGAAGGCCGAAGGGCCTGTTCTGTGCTGTAATGTTCTATGTTCTATGTTCTAAACCACTGCACCTCTTAAGAGCATGAACAAAAGCAGGATAACCAGTGGAGCCTCCTCCACCATTCACTGCACACTCCCTGTAACCCTTGATTCATTCCCTGAAAGACCAAAATCTCTCCCACCTATTGAACGTTGGGACATCGACAACACTGTCGGGTAAAAAGCATTGAGAACACCATGAATGAAATCATTTCCCTTTGTCTCAGTTCTGAATGATTGGCCCCTTGTCCTGAGACTCTTTCTTTTCCCCCTAAATTCTTCAGCCATAGAAGAACAAGCTGTCAGTTCCTATCCTGCCAATACTCCATAACCTTGAATTTTTCAGTGAGATCATCTCTATTCTCATGGTGGCTTTTATGTTGGCAGGATATCTTGTTAAAATTCCCCACCCTCCCATAATGTAATTGGGTTTGCACTATTCAGCAATCCTATTAACATACATTTACCTGTCATTAGCCAGCCTCCCCCTACGCTCCTCCTCCCTTACGTAGGAATTCTTACCCCGTCTCCTCCTTCCCAGCATTACATCATATTGGTAAGGTTTACTACAAGTCTTGATGAAAGGGACCTGACAAATAAAACCCTAAAACCCACGGGGTGTACATTTACAGCCCCCATGAGAGAGAGGATTATGCGTGGGCAGTACTCTCGTAATGCCTCTAGGGGTTCCCGTCGTGGGGCTTGGAGTGGTGGAGTTTATTTAAGGGTCCCTCGTTCCCTCATCCCAGACATCCTGCCCCACTCCAAACCACACAACATGTTCCCGGGGTGGGGGGAAGGGGGGTCCCATTTCCATTGGGGAGTTTTGTGTGTATAGTGACTACCCCTTTAAGGGTAACAGTGGGTTAAGGTTCACTTGGTCTTGGGGACCAGTTAGGACTTGGAAATGGGACTCAGAATTACTCCAGGGGTGGAGTGCTCTTGGGAAGAGAGACAACTCAGGGGCTAGCTGTGCCTTGCTTCTTATTTAACTTTTTGTGTTCACTAATGGAATCTCTAAAATTGCATCATTACATCTGGCAACAAGAATAAATTATTGCGGCGCTGCCTGTTGTGGGAAATCACTACTTGGAATCAGACTTAAAGATTCAACATGCAGTTTATTGGACAAAGCTTTGGGAGAAGTGCTTAGCATTCCACAGTGCTCGCAGTCAACTTCTCAATTTGGAGCTGCGGCTAGCCATTTTTATACACTTTAATCATACAGACATCACCGGTTATCTCGTCTTTAGCTTTGGATGGTTACATGCATTAGCCAATTGGGATCCCTAGCAACAATGAGCTTCCAATCACATTCCTTCAAAAACAACTGTTAATAAAAGGGAAACTTATTGTTTCGGTTCCACTTTATCTTTAACTAAGCAGACCATTTGGACCTCAAGGTCTGTTATTTTTGTCTGTTCCGTAGATTTTTCATACACTAACAGGATATTCTTTGCTAATCACAACATAAATGTTGGACACAGTTAGTCCTGTAGTCACATACACATTAGTTTCTAAAGGTCACAGTCTTAATTTTATTTCAACATTCCTCTGGCCCAACACCTTGGGCAAATAGATGCATCTGAAATATTGTTAAATGCTGAGTAATATAGAATCAGTAAAGGTGGACAGTTATAAGGTGGGTGGGAAAGCAGTGCTTCAGCTTTAAGAATAAACAAAAAGAAGGAAACATCTCAGAATACTCTGTGCCTGCATTGATACATTTATTGCAAAATACACACAGGGAAGCCAACTGTATCCTAGCACAACAGCCTGTGGGGCAGATTATTATTATACTATCTTAAAGTGGTAATACCCTTAAGGAGATAATAAATTTAATGTGGCAGTGCATTTAAAGCAGCAACCACATGAAGGAACAAAAGGGACAGGAAAATGAGAGAAGACCCCAGATAGAGGACAACTTTCAAAAAGAAATCCATTAGTAATGGATGACCTCAAGGAAGAGGCAAGAGAAGACATCAGGGAAGCCAATGAAATCCTCAAGAGATGGCAATAAAAGATCTTAGAAAGGAAAGAATGGAAAACCCCAACTGGAAAGTAGAAATGAGAGTTCCATTTGTGAAATGTATATCACCAGCAAGAAAATGATGGATTTCCCTTGGAAGAAATGCAGAAATTAAAAACCTCAGAAGAAACATTGAAATATTGAACATAATGAGGAATCAGCAAAAAGAATTAAAGCTCTAGAGAAGACATTAAAATAACAAGATGAAATGACTAACAGTAAACTTGAAAAAAAGTTACAAAAATTACAAAATGAAGTTGAAGGAGATATTAATGAGACAATGTAAACTAAATGGAACCCCATGAAAAAGCAACTAGAAGATGCAAATGAGTCCAGTGAAGAATTGAATTGGGAGAATAAGTGCTTGAAGAAGGAAAGCTTGATGATGAGAAGTTAACTGAAGAGGAAAAAACATAGAAATTGACAGCAGAATCAGCAATTCAGACAGAGAAAGAAACTGAGATTACACACTGGAATAAGATTGCTGAACACAAATGGAAAAACACAAGAACCAATCTCATAAAATGGGCGATGAAAACGAAGTTGAATTAAAATGCTGAAAAGGGAAGAAACTTTATGTCTCAAAATAAGACTGTGTTGTGATGATATTGAAACATAGAAACATAGAACCGGGAGCAGGCCAATCAGTCCTTCAAGCCTGCTCCACCAGATATGTGCTTGCATGCATTGTAATGTCAGGTGCTCAGCAGAGCAAGGGTCAACGTGGCACTGTAGAGTTGCAATGCCCACAGAGTAATGTGTGTAGTCACGTGGTCAGAGAACAGTCTAAGACAACTTGGTGAGCAGCACTCCTGCCTGGAACAGCTCCATGCAAGTCCATATTTGGAACTGTACAAAGTTAAAGCCTGTCATTAAAAATGTCTTCTTAAATACACAAGCCTCAAGATCTCGTCAATGAACCATCACCGCTGCAACATTAAAAAAAATTAAGTACTTAGTATGAAACTTCAGTAGTATACCAAGTTGGATCCCTGGAATCATTGTCTCTGAGACTGGACCCTTGTTGTACCAAATGGATGTGAAGGGATGGAGCATTTGTCAACATATGAATCACTTGAGAAGTAGAGAGATGCTCCAGCACTCACTGTTGCATCAAGAAATGTTTTTGAATCTGTAAACACTGAAATATCTAATCGACCTATTATCGTAAGAAGTCTCACAACATGAGGATAAAATCCAACAGGTTTATTTGGTGGCAAAAACCACTAGCTTTCAGAGCACTGCTCTTTCATCAAGTGAGTGGGATTTCGGTTCACAAACAAGCTTTATAAAGACACAACCCAGTTTACAAAATAATGGTTGGAATGCGAGTCTTTACAGGTAATCAAGTTTTAAAGGTACAGACTATATGAGTGGAGAGAGCTTTAAGTACAGGTTAAAGAGACGTGTACTGTCTCCTGCCAGGACAGTTAATGAGATTTTGCAAGCCCAGGCAAGTCGTGTGGGGTTACAGATAATGTGACATGAACCCAAGATCCCAGTTGAGGCCGTTCTGATGTGTGCGGAACTTGGCTATTAGTCTCTGCTCAGCAACTCTGCATTGTGTGTCGCGAAGACCTGTTATAACCGAGGAAGCAAGTTGTAATCAAATGCTTGTACCAGAAGCGACTCGCATTATTACAGTTCCTGTTAATGTCAGTGCTATGGAAGCATCTCAGATTATTGAATTTGAGCATTCTACAAGAAACAGAAAACAATAATTGTCCCAACTCATGTGCATTATGTTTAATTCAAATTTTAATTTTTAATTTAAGTCATTAGTGTCAAAAGTAAGCTTACATTATCACTGGAATGAAGCCACTATGAAAATCTCCCAGTCACCACACTCCAGCGCCTGTTTGAGTATATTGGGGGAGAATTTAGCATGGCCAATCCACTTAACTAGTACATCTTCTGGAGTGTGAGACTGAGTAACTTAGTTACTGACGATTGTATAGAAGAGTTAAAGTGGGATGGGTGTGGTGATGCCCCTTTAAGAAAAACTCAGCAGACTAGCAGTCATCTGACTTTGGGGATTGAAATAACACCTCAAGGGCAAGTATGCCTTCACCAGATTCTCTTTTATTTCCAAATTCTATTCCAGTCATAGAGTTTCAGAATCAGGAGTACCAATGGACACGTACATATTTATATAGAGATGAGACTCCCTGATTGGGCAGACAATTCTAACCTCAATCAGGGAGCTCATATTCCCAGAGGCCAACATCATGGACCTCACTGAAGTCATTAGAGGGACCTATATGGATTCTGCAGAGGATCATCCCAAGGGGTGAAGTCTGCTTAGAGACAGGTAGGGAGCTGGTTGCAGCCATATGGCTGCTGTTTAATTCTTATTAATAAATTACTTTTGTGTTCATTAATAGGGTCTCTGAAAATGCCTCACTACAGGGTGGTTCCTCTTTATATTTTTCGGGATGCCAGGTTGCTGAGCCTGCCCCACCAGCATGCTGTCAGGGGACCCGCCCCTTCCATTTTTCTTCTCCTAAATGTTTGACAACATGGTGGGTCACCCTGACTTGGCAGCTGGGGGTGGGCAGTGGGGGTCCATTTTTCCCACTAGATATAGCGTTTACAAGATAAATTGAAAAATTCCTTCCTCAGTCTGTCCTCATACGATAACCCTCTCGCAGAATCTTAGAATTCAGTGCAGGAAAGACCATTCAGCCCATTGAGTCTACGTCAACACATGAGAAACACCTGACATAATCCCATTTACCAGGGATCATGCCAAGGATCAGTTTTTGCTGTATTGCGCCTCCAATGCATGTATATTCTTCCTTCAACACAAAGATCAAAACTGCACACACTAGTCCAGTTATGGTCTCATCAAAGCCCTATACAATTGTAGCAAAACTTTTTTTATTCCTGTATTCTTTAAGTCCCTTGCAATAAAGCCCATTCTTTCATTTGCCTTACTAATTGTTTGTTATTCCTGCAGGCTAACTTTGTGTCCCTGTACATGTACCCCAAAGTCTCTTTGAATATCAACATTTACAAGTTTCACACTTTTTTAAAAACAAACTGTTTTTCCCTCCTTATGACGAAAACTTCACATTTCCCTGTATTACATTCCATCTGCCACCTGATAGCCCAATTCATTTAACCTGCCTATTTTTCTGTAGCTTCATTGTGTCAGCCTACAGCTTACATTGCCACCTAGCTTTGTAATGAATGTTAACTTAAATACGTTACACTATGTTTCATTATCTAAGTCATTAATTCAAATGGCAAATAGCTGAGGCCCCAGTATTGATCCTTGTGCCAACAGGGTTAGAACCTACTAATTTGCAAACATATTATTCTGCTTCTTGTCAGCTAACCAACCCTCTATTCTCTATATATAATCCTCTATATATAATTCTCTAATATTCCAACTCCATGAGCCCTTATCCTTTGTACTAACCTTCTGTGTGACATCTTATTAACTATATTTTGGAAATCCAAGTATGCTGCATCTACAAGTTTCCCTTTATTTATCTACCAACCAGATGCTGAAAAATCACTTAATAAATTTGTTAATTTTGCTTTTATAAATCTACATTGATTTTGATTATACTAGAATTTTCTAGTACATTGTTATTAAGAATAGATCCCAGCACTTTTTTAATGACTCATTAATTGGTCTGTAGTTCCCTGTTTTCTGTCTCCCTTTTTTGAAAAGCAAAGTTACAATTGCCAACTTCCTATCATCGGGACCATTTTAGAATCTAGGGAATTTGGGAAAATCATAATTAACACATCCACTATCTCTGCAGCTACCTTTTAGAATCCCAAGGGTGTAAGTCATCAGGTCCTTGGGATTAGTCAGATTTTAGTCCCTTGTGTTTCTCCAGTCCCTTTTCTCTGCTGATATTACTTATCTCAATTTTCTCACTCTTATTATCCCCTGGGATGCTTTCTATTCCTGGCATGTAATTTGTGTCTTCCCCTAGAAAGACAGAAACAAAATATTTGTTCAAAATCTTTGCCATTTCCTCATTCCCCATGATAGTTTTTCTTGCTTCTGCCTCCAAGCAATCAATGTTTATTTCAGCTAATCTCCTTTTTATATTCTTGTAAAAGTTCTTACTTCCTGTTTTCATATTGCAGACGAGTTTGCTGGTTTATTCTTTGGTTCCATCCCCCCTACCCCGAAGTGTAGTCAATAGATTCTAAAACAGTTGCATTCCTCAGAATTGCCCCTATTTTTCACAACATTATATGTCTTTTTAGACTTAATACTAATGTTAACCACTTTAGTGACAATGGATCTCTCTTGCTGAATTTTTGCTTCTCAAAAGAATATATTTTTCGCTGAACATGTTGAATTGTTTCTTTAAATGTTAGCTTATTTATCTGTAGCCATTTTTTAAAATCTACCCATCAACCTTAGCCAGTTTCCCCTTCTGACTAAGTAGTCAATCTTTGTTTAAATTTGGGATTCTTCTTGGACACAGGATTACGTCTCTTTCACATATCACTCCCAAACTAAGACTGCAGGGTATCTGGTTAAAGGTGCACACTGCAGCCACTATATCAAGATGGTAATTGGGGCATGAGTATTGTGAGGTATTGAAGGTGCCAGTGCTGGAGGGAGTGAATGTTTGAGATAGGGTTTCCCAAACCTTTCTAGCCACGGAACTTCCTTGATCTTTACAAGGAGTATTGACAGATCCCCCCAGAATCATTCATATTTTGTTGAAGAGCCAAACCACAAAACATGACTGTACAATCAGTGCAAATGTACAGAAGCCTCATGTATAGAAGCCTTTTCAATTTATTACATATATGTCTACTATAATTAACAAGTTCCCTTATTTAAAACATTGTATTAGGGTCTTACCTATTGTCATTTTAATGAAAGAAGTGTTGCTGTTTCTTTGGTTCAAATGAGAAGAATGCTGCTAGGAATGTTGGATTCTCATATTGAACATACTCATTCACACACACACTCATCTCTTGCACACATTTTCTCTTTTATACATACACAACCTTATCTTTCTCACCTCACATAGCACCCTGTATTACACACACACTCAATTCTTTCCCACACATGCACCTACCTCTCACAAGCACACACACTCACTCGTATTCATCTCGCACACACACTCACTCGTATTCATCTCGCACACACACTCACTCGTATTCATCTCGCGCACACACACTCACTCGTATTCATCTCGCACACACACTCACTCGTATTCATCTCGCACACACACTCACTCGTATTCATCTCGCACACACACTCCCTCGTATTCATCTCCCACACACACTCACTCGCATTCATCTCGCACACACACTCACTCGTATTCATCTCGCACACACACTCACTCGTATTCATCTCGCACACACACTCACTCGTATTCATCTCGCACACACACTCACTCGTATTCATCTCGCGCACACACACTCACTCGTATTCATCTCGCACACACACTCACTCGTATTCATCTCGCACACACACTCACTCGTATTCATCTCGCACACACCCCTCCATTCACCTCTCTGCGGAATCCAACTCCTTCTGTCAATGCTCCTTGTGAATGCTCATTGTCTGAGGCTCCAATCTCATCCCTCGGAGGTCCCACTAAACTCTCTTCCCATCGCTTCTTCTCCACACTCACCCTGAGCGATGCAATTCAAATTTTATTCTGTTTCCAACTTGTCCATTCAGCCATTAGATTTTGGAGAAGCTCATCTGATTGGGCAAGCTGGAAACAGCACAGAACTCAAATGGTGTCATTCAGCCTGGGTTGCTGTGGCAGCCTTGGTAGGCTCCAGCTTCTACAGAACTCAGTTAGGGAACCTATTGGTTTAAAGCATTGAATGAAATGCCAATCAAGCAGTATTTTTGTCTGGAATTTAAAGAACCATAAAAATATGTCTCCTCTTTATAAGAGACAATGAAAAGGAAGAAACAGAAGGTAGGACAAAACTTGCTTCCACAGATATTACTTAGTGAAAATGGACCAATAATCAACAGTAACACTAGTAACCCTCTCAAATCTCCTCATAACCATCAATAATACAACACATGTACAGGCAGCCTTTGAATTTAAGGTGTTTGAGTTATGATGAATGGCATTGGCATAATTGAAAGATTGGTACCATGTTTTGACTTTTAGATGTCAGTTTTGACTTCATGATGCTTGCTGTGCATCAGAAAGGGCCAGCGAATAAGTTCAAATGTTCGTGTTTGAGCGTGTACGTTCTGTGCTACCCATCCACAGTACTATATTACTGCATGTATTTTTAGTTTATTCTGTGATTTTTAATGTCAATATGATTGCTATTTACAATGTAAATACATCAATATTATTCATTTATAATTGATTGAGTGCAAAATTCTGGGTTATTTTAGCAAAAATAAGAAGTCAGGCCCTGGTTAAGGAACCACTCTCCCATTTATTACCTTGTTCCAATGGGGAAAATTGATTCTGAATTATAATGTTTCAGCATCTGAAGTTGGGGAGCACACGGGTCTCCTTCTCTTTGGTGCCACACTGGTCAATGGGACAGGCACCGCCAGATTTGCCCGCCACTGCACTTGCTTTTTAAAATGGGAGTACTCCACCCCCATTAGCTCTCTGCCTCCACATGCCAAGTAGCGCCAGCATTTTCTGTT
The DNA here is from genome assembly GCA_024679065.1 of Sphyrna mokarran. Classification (NCBI taxonomy): domain Eukaryota; kingdom Metazoa; phylum Chordata; class Chondrichthyes; order Carcharhiniformes; family Carcharhinidae; genus Sphyrna; species Sphyrna mokarran. The sequence goes on along the minus strand of JAGIQG010000008.1, from coordinate 53,206,747 downwards.
TCTGATTTCCAGCAGCTGCAGTATTTCATTTTTGTAGGTTATAGATTCGTTTTTTCATTGAATGGAAGACCAGGCTCAAGGGCTTTTTCGTCTTTGGATGTCCACTTTCTTAAGATCATGTTTCAGTTCTACACAACAAGACACTCCAAATCCTGTAGTCTAGTAGTTTGTGCAACATTCAGAGATCCTCCCTTTACCTAGTAATCATGCTATAACCCATGAATATACACCTCACAACCAGAAATCATTTGCACTGCGCAAGATGCAATCAGGCTCCCCAGTAAATTTTAACAAGAGGGAAGCTCTAATCCTTTCTCTTTGTACTGCGGTTTGATTTGAGGTGCTGCAGGAAGGCTGTAACTTTGAGCTGGGAATCTCAGTCAGAGCAGCAGAGGAGGTAAACTAAAACCATCTGGCATAAAGTCTATCCCCTTTAACCTTTTGCATTACACGGTAAATATGCAGCCTGAGTACAACGGATGTGGTGTGGCTGGAGTGGATTTTGCCCTGGATGGCTGACACGAACTTGCAATCTGGGTGGCAAGGCTTTCAGCTGCCTTGATGAAAGATAGAACCATCGCACCACAAGAATAGTACAAGGATGGCACGATGGCACAGTGGTTAGCACGCTGCCTCACAGCAACAGGAACCCCGGTTCAGTTTTGGCTTTGGATGATTGTCTGTATGGAGTTTGCAACTTCTCCCTGAATCTACATGGGTTTTCTCCGGGTGCTTCAATTATTTCCACCATCCAAAGATGTGCTGGTTGGAGGATTGGCCATACTGAATTGCCCCTTAGTGTCCAAAGATGTTGGGTTAGCTGGACTAGCCATGTAAATGGGGATAGGACAGATGGTGTGGGCAGGGTTGTAGTTCTTTCAGAGAGCTGGTGCGGACATAAGAGACCAAATGACCTCTTTCTGCACTGTAGAGATTCCATGATTCTAACGAAGACTGCATCAGAGAAAAGACATCAGAAAATTCAGTTCTTATGAGTCATGTCGACGATATTAATGTATTTGTTCTATCCTACAGGTACTTAGGCCCGCCTTGTCTAACAAGGGGCATACACGCGATGGGTCATGAGAGGGCTGCTCTTGGATTTTTCAAGAGTATCCTAGTGCTTCACGTCGTTAGTGTGCGCTTGAACTGGACCAGTTGATGGGCAACACGACAGCTCAGTGACTATCGCTGCACTGTGCAGATACATGGATTTGGGCCTGTGTCTGTGGGAGTTTGTGCATTTTCCCCGTGCTTGCGTGGGTTTTCTCCGGGTGCTCTGGTTTCCTCCCACACCTCAAAGATGTGCTCTTAGGCTAATTGGCAAAACAAATTCTCCTAAATTGTCTCAAATTTGGTTCTAATGCATAGATCTATAAATATAGACAGGGATGACAGGGATCATGAGTAGAAGTGGGAACATGGAGGTGGCGGCGCGGGCTCGTTGGGCCAAAGGGCCTGTTTCATAGAACATAGAACAATGCAGCACAAACAGGCCCTTCGGCCCATGAGTTGCGCCGATCACATCTACCAATCCACAGACCTATCTATAACCCCCTATCCTATTCTTTTCCATATACTCATCCAGAAGTCTCTTAAAAGACCCCAGTGAGTTTGCCTCAACAACCTCCGACGGCAGTCGGTTCCATTCACTCACCACCCTCTGAGTGAAAATCCTACCCCTGACATCTCCTTTGTATTTGCTTCCCTGCACCTTAAATCTGTGTCCTCTAGTAGTGACCATTTCAGCTCGGGGAAATAGTCTCTGAAGTCCACCCTACCTATTCCTGTCAACATTTTATAAACCTCTATCAGGTCGCCTCTCAACCTATGTCTCTCCAGTGAGAAGAGTCCCAGCTCCCTCAACCTATCTTCATAAGGCCTGCCTCCTAAACCAGGCAGCATCCTTGTAAATCTCCTCTGAACCCTCTAAATAGCCTCTACATCCTTCCTATAATGAGGCAACCAGAACTGCGCACAATACTCAAACTGGGGTCTGACAAGAGTCTTATAGAGCTGCATCATTACCTCCTGACTCCTAAACTCTATTCCTCGATTAATGAAGGCCAGTACACCGTACGCCTTCTTGACCACTTCCTTCACCTGCGAGGCCGATTTAAGAGTCCTATGGACCCGGACCCCGAGATCCTTCTGCTCTACAACACAGCTAAGACTCCTACCCCTTATATTGTACTCCTTCATCCCATTATTCCTGCCAAAATGGACCACTACACATTTATCTGCGTTGAAGTCCATCTGCCACTTCTCCGCCCAGTCTTGCATCCTGTCTATGTCCCGCTGCAACTTTTGGCATCCCTCCAGACCATCCACAACACCACCGACGATCTTTGTATCGTCGGCGAACTTGCTAACCCATCCCTCCACTTCCTCATCCAGGTCATTTATGAAAATGACAAACAGCAGGAGTCCCAGAACAGATCCCTGGGGCACTCCACTGGTTACCAACCTCCATGCAGAACAAGACCCATCCACAACCACTCTCTGCCTTCTGCCGGCAAGCCAGTTCTGGATCCACGAGGCCAAAGCCCCTTGGATCCCATGCCCTCTCACCTTCTCCAGAAGCCTTGCATGTGGGACCTTATCAAACGCCTTACTAAAGTCCACGTACACTACGTCCACCGCCCTTCCTTTGTCAATGTGTTTCCCGTGCTGTTTTGTTCTTTGTCGTTTGCCAAAATTAAAAATGTAAGTACATGTTTTTTGAAAGTAGTTTGAGTTATAAGAAGAGGCTGGATAGACAGACTTTTTTTCCCTGGAGCATGGGAAGCTTAGAAATGATCTGATAGAGATCTGTAAAATAATGAGGGGCATAGATAAGGTAGATAGTCAACAACTTCTCCCAAAAATAGGGGAATCTAAAACTAGAGGGCATAGCTTTGAGGTGAGAAGGGAGAGATATAAAAGAGTCCAGAGGGGCAATTTTTTCACACACAAGTGTCTGGAATGAGCTGCCAGAGGTAGTGGAGGTGAGTACAATTTTTGTCTTTTAAAAAGCATTTAGACGGTTGCATGAGTAAGTTTGGTATAGAGTGATATGGACCAAATGCGGGAAATTGGCTTTAGCTTAGTAGTTTGAAAAAAAGGTAGCATGAACAAATAGGACCAAGGGCCTGTTTCCATGCTGTAAATTTCTTTGACTCTTATAATAATAGTTTTCTTTAGATGAGTTATTCTAACAAAACCTTCATTTTTTTGCTCATTAAGGTCATCCTTTTCTTAGAAGGTTGACTATCATGGATTTTCATTTCTGAATGAGCTGTGTTACCTGACACATTCTGCAACTAATCATAATGTTCAGCACTTCATTTTCCTCTCTGCTTTTCTCCCATGTCTTTGACACCCAACCATTGGCCTATCTATCGCTTACTCCAATGATGTGACAAATGTGGGTACCTTTTATCTTTTCTCTTGGATGTTATGTATCGATTTCATCTTTATGTCAGTCATTAGCCTTAAAGCAGTAGTTAATCTGAAAAATCATGCTACAAAGTCATAAGGTTTACTTTTTTAACAAGATTTATCTGGTGTTTCAAAGGTTTGTGCTGCCTCCTTTGAAATAGCTGAAAATCCAAGTGTCAAATTTGAAAATAAATTGTTCTTAGTGGCCAATTAGTCTCACTTTGCACTAGTTTGTGTTTGAAATAGCCTTGGGAGTGATATTGGTCGGTTCACTTCAAAGTTTGGGTTGACTGCACCTATTTGTGTCTCAACACTAGGAGGTTCACTTGCAGAGGTGGTGTCAGTCACAGAAAGTGCTTTTATGTGTAGTTGGTGTCTTATAACTCCTTTTATCAAAACCTGTTATTGTGGGGTGGGGGGATTAAATAGAATCTGGTCAGGATTGACTGGTCCCCAGAATTTGTTTCTTTATCTTTGTTGTTCATGTTCTGATAGGAAATACGTCACGAAATTGATTTTTAACAGGACTTTTTGCAGATGCTTTCAAAACGAAGCATCAGAATCCAAAGGCTTACTGCTTACTCATGTTTACTGTTTTCTGCGTTCTTCGGTGACTGAGCTTTTCCAGGAAATCCCTGCTCACTCTTGAACCAGTAATAATAGCTTTTACTTATCATAAAATTAATAAGTAACGGATCATTGCTCCATGGGTTAAGAGTTCCATTAACTATCAAAGGAGCCAGGCTATTAACGATTGCTGTTTGTCACAATACTGACAATGGAATAGAATCATACAATCCCGTCAGTGTAGAAGGTGTCCATTTGGCCCATCGGGCCTGCACCAACAACAATCCCATCTTAGCCCTAATTCCGTAACCCGCATATTTACTCTGAAAGTTCCTCTGACATTAAGGGGCAATTTAGCATGGCCCTCACATCTCTGGAGTGCAGGAGGAAACTGGAGCACCGGGAGGAAACCCATACAGACATGGGGAGAACGCACTTTATCCACATAGGTAGTCACCCAGGTCCCTGGCACTGTGAGGCAGAAATGCTAACCACTGCCATCATGTCACCCAAATCCTATTGCTGACCAGAAAGATATCAAGATCAATTGCCCAGAAGTGTCATTGTGGGCATGAATGTGCCTGTACAGCTTTTCCTTTAGCAGGAATTACAATAGATTAAGTTAGCGCGCTACAGAGTGTGCATTCCAATGTCCAATAGATGAAGCATTCCCCTACTCATGCCTTTCTAAGTACTTTGCAATGTTTCTGCTTCAAGGATCTGTCACATCCCAGCACATAATTCCAACAAACATTACATGTCATACACCAAGTTCTCTGACAATCCAGATCTCTGACTCCAATATTGCCCACCCAAAAACTTCCTTCTTTAAACTCTCCAACTTCCTGGCTGAGACATACTCCCTGACTGTGGAGAGACTCCGTGCACTGCTCCCAGTAGGCTGATGAGAGATCCTGGTGAATTATTCAGCCTACTCCTGTTCTGTCCTGTTTTATGTTCATAGTTGAGAATTATTGAACATTTGTAGTTTCATGTTTTTGAAGCTTTCAAGTCAGGATGTATACCATTAAGACAAGGAAAGCAAAGTTTCAGATATGATGCCAATATCCATGTTCATGTTAACAACTAAAAGAAGGGAGAGATTTATCAACATCTGATTTTTATGAGGAAATTTGGAACAGAGAGTTTTCAATCTGATAAACTTGGTCCTGACCAGGCAAGGCACAGATATTTGAAAGTTAAGTTTATTTATTAGTGTCACAAGTAGGCTTATATTAACACTGGAATGAAGTTACTACGAAAATCCACTATTCGCCACATTCCAATGCCTGTCCGGGTACACTGAGGGAAAATTTAGCGTGGCCAATTCACATAACTAGCATGTCTTTCAGACTATAGGAGAAAACCAGAGCACTCAAAGGAAACCCATACAGACACAAGGAGAACATGCCGACTCCACACCTACAGTGATTCAAACTGGGAATCAAATCTGGCTCCCTCGTGCTGTAAGGCAGCAGTGCTAACCTCAGTGTTGTTGTGCCATCTCAGCCATCCTGTAAATCTTGTTGTTTAAGAACCAACTGTTTACTAATATAATAAGTAAACTATGTGTCTAAGTAACTCGCATATGGCCATAGCTTGGTAGAACATACTGAAGCCTCTGCACATCTGTTCTTGGAATAGAAGAACATTTTGGCTCTTTAGTCTCGTTGGTGTTGTTAATAAAGTCGTTAAAGGTGACAATTTGATTTTGCGAGCTTAATTATCTGGCATACAAATTTATATTCAATCCTTGAGAATCAACATCCCTTCAGGCAGTGAATTGAGCTTTCTGCCTACTGAGACCTCCAAGTAAGAGTGTATCCATAGAGAAGAAAAGACTTGTCTTTATTATAGCATCTTTCACCAAGACAGGACATCCCAAAACCCTTTTAAGCCAATTAACTCGGAGCAGTAGGCAATGCAGCCCCTCCAGCCCCTCACGATTCAGTACAATTGTGGCTGATCTCATCTCCACCTTCCTGCCTGTTCCCCAGAACCCTTCATTCCACTACTAATTAAAAACCTATCTATCTATCTCTTCCTTCTACATTTGTTTTGTGTTCCGTATCCACTGCACTCTAGGGTAGAGAATTCCACAGATTCGCGGCCCTTGGAGTGACGTAATTCCTCCTTCTTTCTGTTTTAAATCTGTCATCTCTTAGCCTAAAACTATGGCCTCTCGTTCCAGAATGTCCAATAAGGGGAACATCCACTCTACATCTTTCAATCCCTTTTAGCATTTTATATACCTCAATTACATCTCATTCTTCTAAACTTTTGAAGTGTAGTCACTGTTGTAATGTCGCAACTGGATACTAACTAGATGACCAGTACATGGGTAATATAAATAGAAAATGCTGAAAAGACTCAGGCCTGGCAGCATCTGCAGAGAGGGAAACAGTTAGCATTTCAGGTCAGTGACCCCGTGTCGGAAATAGAAAGGTTAAGAGCTGTTACAGGTTTTAAGCAAGTACAAAAGTAGGGAAGCAGTGATGTAGTGGTATTGTTACTGAGCAGTGGTATTGTTACTGAGCAGTGGTATTGTTACTGAGCAGTGGTATTGTTACTGTTCTGGGAACAAAGGTGAAATACCACATATGCTGGAATCTGAAACAAAAAATAGAGAATACTGAAAAAACTCAGAGGGTGGGATTTAGCAGTCTGGCTTGACCAAGACTGGAAAATCCCACCCGAAGTCAACCGACCTTCCTTTTGTTTGCCCCTCACCCGCTCTGATTCTCATGGCAGGCAAGGTGGTAAAATTCCAGCGAGAAAGTTTGACAGCATCTATGGAGAGGGAATAAAGCCAGTGTTTCGAGTCTGGATGAAACGTTTGCTCTATTCTCCCTCCACAGATGATGCTCTGGGGAGCAGGGTTCAAATCCCAACGTGGCAGATGAATTTGAAATTTGAATTTTAAAAAATCGGGAATTAAAAGTTTAAAAACCTATCCTGTTTGCTAATGTACTTTCTTTAGGAAAGGAAATCTGCTCTCTTACCTGGTGAAGCTTGGCTGACCAGTGAGCACTTAACGGTCTCATGCGAGTTCCGTAAATTGAAGGATAACTCTAGGTGAAACATTTGTAATGTAGCAATGGTATGACTGTGCCTCTAGCAAATATCTTGTGGTTCGCAGTGAATAATGTATTGCAGTGCTCAGTGTTATAATCAGGACGTGGTGCTGCAATTACAAGGTGCTTTGTCAGGAAAAACCTTGGTGGCACAGTGTCCTCCTTATTCCTTCAGGATAGTGATCTGCGTGCCACCAGTTTGAAATGGGTTGAAGGGACCACAAACTGTAATTTGGCCCTTTAATCTACCTGAGGTGCTGGATTAAAGAGGCTTGTGCAGTTGCAACTTTGCCCCTCCCCTCTACCAAATTTGCCATCCATATTTTGGGAACCCCCTTTGAGTACATCCAGGATGCAGTAATATCCCAATGTGTGTGTATGTGTTATCAATAATCAATGACAATGCATTAGTTTTAAATATTTGTTCCAGAAATGTGACCGTCACCAACAAGAAGGCTGGTATATGAAAAAGAAATTCCTGTCTCAAAAGCAGAGTTGCATTTTTAAAAATGTATTTATGCGTTATGGGTGTAGCTGGCTAGGTCAGCATTTACTGCCCATAGAAGATGGCAGTGAGCTGCCTTCTTGAACTGCTGCAATCTATGTAATGTAGGTACACCCACAGTGCTGTTAGGGAAAGAATTCCAGAATTTTGATCCAGCAACAGTGAAGAAATGGTTATATATTTCAAAGTCAGGATGGTGATTGTCTTAGAGGGGAATGTACAGAGATAATGGTGTTTCCATGATGTGTCTGCTGCCCTTGTTATGTCATAGTCACAATAGCCATGGTAATAGCAGCCTCTTTTTATACTGCAGGCGTATAGTTTTTGAGACACAGAGCCTTGGTGCAAATTAAATTTAACAATGTTCTTTATATTAGAAATAAAAACAGTAGGTGGCAGATGTGCAAGAATAATGTCCAAAGTTTATTGGCAAACCCAACAGTGCTTATAAAAAAGTTGTCAGTGATTTATAATGTTTTAAGTCCTAGGTCAGTGGAAGTTAATAAATCATTAGTTTCTCCATTGCAGTAAGCCATCATAGAAATCTAGCCTGCTGTCAGGATAGGCGCTTGATATCAATGTCACTACGACTGTTGAGGCAGCAGCCATTTTGTTAGCTGAATGTGACGCCTGTTGGGGTGTCACCTACACTAACAAAACGGGGTCATTTTGTTGGACCAACAAAGGGTGTTGGCCGATCGCAACTAAGCAAAGATTAACAATAATAGTGTTCAACACATTGCACAAATGCGCACGATTATACGGCACCTTTGAGATTCTCCAGTTGAGCTTGTTGCACCGCGCTATTGATTGACATTGTGTCTGAACTCTGGCCTAACTCCATTTACCTGTCATTAGCCTTAGTATCTTCAGTTATCAAAAATTAATCAATCTCTGATTTAAAGTTATCAATGAATCCAGCATCTTTTGCTAAACTACTGTCAGCCTTTGCATGTAGAAGCGTTCTGTCACTTTCACTCCAGCATGGTTTGTCTTTAAGATTCCCTATTGCTAGATTCTCTGACCAGTGGACAGTTTCTCTCTATTGGTTAGACAAGCTGTGAGAAAAATCACAGTCATGTCAGAGCATAGGGAATGGTGGTAAAAGCAAATAACAGATAAATACTGAATTTAATCTACCTAAATTAATAATTAAGTTTAAAAATCTAAAAATATTGGATATGTTGATTAAATAGTTAAAAGTTAATGAATAAAGTAAATAACATAAGGTATGATAAGGATAGCAGAGTAGATGGTTGCGCTGGAATGACAGGATTGGGAGATTATGAAGAGCATTGCAATTTCAGGAAACCACATTCACAGTCTGCTCTCGAAAATCTTCAGCTCAGAATTGTTGACATCAAGGAAAAATAGAAAAGTATATTCAAAGATACAGGCACTTTATCCGAATGCGTGAAACTTTTAGAACAATGTAGATGAATGGATAGCACAGGTAAAAATGAGTCTGATGTAACAGCCATTAGGGAGATGTGTTACAAAATGACATTCCACAATAGTTGACCTTCAGAAGAGTTCAGCAAAATGAAAGTGGGCACAGGGCGGGGCAGTGGGATGGTATTGACCGTAAAGGGTGGGATAACGACAGTAAAGAGAAAGAACCTCAGCTCAGAAAATGCGAGATATAGAATTAATTCGGGTGCAGCTAAGAGTCAACAAGAGGCAGAAAATACTGAGAGTATTTCATAGGCCTCCTAACAGTAGTTATCGGGCAGGGTATAAATTAGAGGTAACAAGCTAACGCATTAATCATGGGGGACTTTAATCTTCACGTAGACTGAAGAAATATCTTTGCAATAAAGATGTGTTATACTGCTTGCTTCTGATTTATCTCATTAGCATTAAAGTTCATATGCGTGAAATTGTAAAAATGCAGGGTTGAATTTATTGAGAATTTGTATTTCATTATTAACATATTCCTGTAGCAATTCTACCTTTGATTTCTGCATTCTGTATGCATACCAGCAATAAATCATAGTATGGCAATGGTGCATATAAGTGAATTCAGAATAGTAACACAAAAGCTACAATGATGCACTTATACCTATTCACAGCTTTCTAATCATTTTATTATTATGGTTACATTTTCCTCCAAAAATATTCTGTTTTTTTGTTAGGAATGCAAGTGAGGAAATTAAGATTTCACAAGCTTAGCTGAGTGGATTTTCCATGTTCCATCAGCACTTTGAGATGCCATTGCCTTAGGCCAGCATAAACAATGCATTCACGCTCAGAAGAAAACAGTTTTAACTCCCCATACTCTGGTCCAAAAAGAGTGGTCAGATAGCCTGAACTCTTTGCAGTAATTGTATGGTGAGTGCATTTGTCTCCATGACAGTTGGGGCCTGTACAGGGCTGTGGGTGGGGGTCTACCAGGCTAGCTATTGCTCGCAACATGCAAGACTGGCAACCCTGCCCTGGATTGACATGGCAACAATCTGGATATCATTGTTTCTGTTTAAGAGGATCCTGGGCACAGTCTTTTGATCACCAGACTATCATCAGCCTGGCGATATTTAAAACTGTAAAGGAGGATGGTATAGTGTTGGGAAATGTGGCTATCCCCATCTCCACAGTAACACATCAATCTGCCACTTGAATGTGTGGATTCTTGGCTGCAACATAGTTCAATCAGTTCAGCAGAGAAAAGCAATCAAACCTGGGAACTTGCTGACTTGTGAGACTAGTGGATAGGTTGCTAGGCCTTGGGGTCCTGACTGCTGCCTGTGGTACTGACGGGTGGAGAGGCAATGAAAAGAGAAATGATTAATAATGCAGAAATTCATTTGGTCTGTGGTCAACTATTTTCAACTGCTTCTCATGCCTATCTGATTTCTGCTTCACTGCGACGTGGATGAGATGAATTTGATCATAGTATGTATTGCAAATTGGGAATTGTGTTTCGAATCCAAATCTGGAGTGGTTACCCAGGAACTGAGAACAGTATCCTGAATTCCTCATGTTAAATACTTTTAACAACTGGGACTGAATTAGCTTGTTCTCACTGGTGATGAAGCACTTTCAGATGGCAACCTCGACTCATAGGTGCTGACACTTTGGCCCTTGAGTGAAAAGTTGCCAGCTTAAGAAGCACCTAAATGCAGTAAGGTCAAAATAAAAGCAAATTACTGAGGACACTGGAATTTGATACTAGAACAGGAAATGGCTAGAAAATCTCAGCAGATCAGTCAGCCTCTGTGGGGAGAGAAACAAGATAATGTTTCTAGTCTGGGTGACACTTTGTCAGAGCTGATGTGGTCATATTCTGTTGTTAGTATGAACTTTATCCTGCATAGAATCCTGGTCATGGATTCTATCATTCTCTATCATTCCTCTATCATTCTCCTCCTCACGTTAAAATATCCTGCCCTCCTGCCCTGCCTGGACTTTCTAAACTTTCCTTTTCCTGTTTTTGCTTTCCTTTTAGTCAAGAATCAGCAATTTATCAAAATCCATTCACCAAACAACTGTGTACTTGTTGAGTGGCACAGTGGTTAGCACTGTTTTTTCACAGCGCCAGGGACGCAGGTTCAAATCCAGCATTGTTTGATTGTGTATGTATGGAATTTGCACATTCTCCCCTTGTTCACGTGGGTTTGCTCCGGTTTCCTCCTAAACATATGTGGGTTAGGTTGATTGGTTGTGCTAGATTGCCCCATAGTGTCCCAAGATGTTTAGGGGGATTAGCAGGGTAAATATGAGAATAAGGCCCTGGGTGTGTTTGTTGTTGGAGTAGACTTGATGGGTCAAATGGCCTCCTTCTGCACTGTAGGGATTTTATAATTTTGAGCAAAGCTATCTCTCCTTATCTTACTATTTTTACACTTACAATTGCGTTTAGATACTCATAGTTAGTCCTGAATCAGTTCTTCAAGCTCAGCAAGATGATGTAACTTCACTCATTGACCCCTTAGGCCTGATGATAATGGAAGGCAAACAAGGAAAACTAACCTTTGAATCCACTTGAAGTTAAATGATGTCATCCATTTGAAGTGATCTAGAAGCAATTGCCTCAACTACAGTTGATAAAAAAATGGTGTAGTTCTTGAGTCCCTCATTCTACAGTGACTTTGCCGCTCTGCACCATGATATGTACGTGATTCTTTGTCAAAAAAAATCTGTTAGACCTTATTGTCATCCGCCATTCTTATCGTTGAACCTACTCCACTCGGCTTTCAGTCCCGACCATCTTGCAGATATATCTCAATAATGCCAATCACGATGTACACTAGTACCAACAGTATGCTCCGTTGTTTACCTTCCACTGCATGTATTTGTATGAAGAACACATAATCAAGGTGCTTCAGAGGATTATAACAAATATAGAATCAGCCTGCTTAAATTGGGATGTCAAGAATGCTGAAACTTAGAAATTAGAAGTCAGAATAGGCCCTTAGAGTCTGTTTCACTGTTCAATATGATGATAGCTGATCCATTATCTCAACATCATACTCCTACACTCTTCCCATACCCCTTGATGCCTTTAGTGTCGAGAAATCTATTTTATTTCCTTCATAAATATTTAGCCTCCACAGCCTTCTGTGATAAAGAATTCCATGGTTTCACCATCATCTGAGTGAAGAAGCCTCTGCTCATCTTAATCCTAAGTGGTCTACTCCATATCCTGAGACCCCCATCACTTCCACACTCCCCAAACCAGGGAAACATCATCCTTGCATTCTGTCCATCCAGCTCTGTCAGAACTTTAAAATTTTCAATTAGTTACTTCTAAATTCCAGTGAACACAAACTTAGTCGATCCAATCTCCCTTTATACAACAGTCCTGCAACCCCAAAGAATCAGATTGGTGAACCTTCACTGCACTCCCTAAATGGCAAGCCTATCCTTTCTAATTTGGTTTTTAATCCATAGATCTATAAACATAGACAGGGATCACGGGTAGAGGTGGGAACATCGGGGTGGCGGTGCGGGCTCGTTGGGCCGAAAGGCCTGTTTCCCATACTGTTTTGTTCTTTGTTAAGGTAAGAGATCAAATCTGTACACAATATTCCAGGTGTGGCCTCATCAACATTCTGCAGTAAGACACTGTCTGTTCTGTACTCAAGTCCTCTTGCAATGAAGGCTTACGTACCTGGGTATGTGCTATTGCACCAGCATAGTGATATAGTTGATTGGGAGATGCCCTGGCAGTCCTCATATTGACTCTGGAGTCTCATGACACAAAAATTGGCAAGGAAATCTCCTGCTGATATACACTTACCATCCCCCTTCAGCTGATGAATCAGTATTCCACCATGTTGAATACCACTTGGAGGAAACACTGAGAGTAGTAAGAATGCAGAATATATTCTGCATGGGAGACTTCAATATCCATCACCAAGAGTGGTTCGGCAGCACCATCAAGTCCTAAAGTACAGAGCTATTTGACGAGGAATGTAGTAGATGGTGAAGGAAACATTAAGAGGAAAAAACACACTTGAACTAGTCCTCATCAAGCTTCCTGCCACAGATATATCTCTACATGACAGCATTGGTTGGAATAACTACTACATAGTTCTTGTGGAGGCGAACATCACGGTGAGGATGCTCGCCATTGTGTTGTGTGGCACTACCATCATGCCTTCATTCAGATCTAATAATTCAAGTCTGCTTATCCATGAAGCAGTGTGGGTCATCAGTAACAGCAGCAGAATTATACTCCAACATAATCTGTAATCTCATGTCCCAGTATATTCCCCTGCTTCACCATTACCGCCAAACTAGGGGATCAACACTGATTCGATGAAGAGTGTAGGAAGCTGTTGTGGCAATTCACCACTCAGAATCAAACTTAAAGATTCAACATGCAGTTTATTGGACAAAGCTTTGGGAAAAGTGCTTGGCATTCCGCAGTGCTTGCGGTCAACTTTTCAATTTTAAAATGATAGTTGAGCTTCTCTTATATATTTCAAAGAGTCGACAAGTACAGATATTAGCAGTTGGCCTTGCTGTTAGCCTTGGTTAGTTACATGTATTAACCAATAAGGCTTCCCGAGCAACAATTAGCTTCCAATCACATTCCTTCAAAAATAACCATTAACAAAAGGGGAACTTATTGGTTCAGTTTGGCTTTATCTTAAGATAAGCTGATCATCTGAACCTCAAGTCTGGTTTTTTTGTCTGTTCTGTTGTTTCCTTCCACAGTCCAAAGATGTGCGGGTTAGGTTGATTGGCCATGCTAAATTGACTGTTAGAGGATAGGTTAGAGGATTAGTGGGTAAAATATGTGTGGATATGGGGGTAGGGCCTGGGTGGAATTGTGTTCAGTGCATACGCGATGGGTCAAATGGCCTTTTTCTGTACTGTAGGATTTTTATGATTCTATGACTCAAGAAGCAAACTGCATATTTGCTTAGTTTCTGTTTCAGTTGGAGCATAGTGTGTCTGTTACACTAGTCCTACTGTCCTCAACAGCTATAGAATCACTTTGGGAGTGGAAGTGGGCTGTCCCTGTAAGAATAAAGATTAATGTGGAGACTGGCCAGCTCAATAAGGAATAAGGAGCATTCAGGAACACAAGTGCCAGGCAATGACCATCTCCAAGAGAGAATCGAACCATTGCCCTTTGACATTCAGCAGACATGACCAGTGCTGAATTCTCCACTATCGACCAGAAACTGAATTGGAATAGTTGCATGAATATAAGACTGAGAACAGGCTGGAAATTCTCCCGCAAATGATTCCCTAAAATCTGCCCACCAAGACAGTAGTTGGGAGTGTCGTGAAGTACCACATGTGCAGTGCTAATAGCACTTCAGAATCTTAAAACCATGTAGGCAGCTTGATTGGCACCCCATCTATTACTTTTAGCACTCACTCCTTCCCCACCAACACACAGTGGCAGCAATGTGTACCATCTATAAGATGCATTGCAGCAACTCATCAAGGCTTCCTCCATCAGCACTGAGAACTTTACCACCTAGAAGAACAAGGGCAGCAGATGCAAGGGAATAACACCACCTGAAAGTTCCCTTGGCCACACACCATTTATACGTGGTCGAACATGGGACCTATATTGCCATTCCTTTACTGTCACTGGATCATAATCCTGAAACTCCCTATCCTGCAGCACTATGGGTGTATTTACACCACATGCAGTGTAGAAGTTCACTTTCTTGAGAGCAACGAGGGATAAGCATTACATGTTACCCGAATATAAAAATTATAAGGAGTCATGAGCAGTAACTGTTCTTGATAATGAAATTCAGTCCTGGAGGATATGGGTAGAGAACTATGGAATGGAGAGTCCATTTGAGGATCGGAATATAAAGACTCAGAGAGAAATCGCTTCGAAACGTGATGAAGAAATAATAATTAAAATAATAATGAAACTAGACAAGCTATCTATGTCATGGCTATGACTGATAAATGATGGTTAGCCTCTGAAGAGAGCAGTGTTATAAATTACAAAAACAGGAGGAAAATGAGTGACAAACACATAATTGAGCCATTTGTAATTTTAGTCTGAGTGGTAGATTTGGGAGGCCTGCACACAAATTGGAAATTAACTGCAACCCAACATTTAGAAATGCCACAATGTATGCAGGCAATGCCAACAACTTCTCACGATCCCACCATAAGTCCATGATGCTTAGTTCACACATAAATACTTGTGAAATTTGTCAGAAAAAAGTCCAGATTGGGAGGTAGTTCAACAACCAGCGTCACTGCGAGGGAAGGTTAGAATGGAAAGACTTAGATTAAACAGTTAAAGCCCAGTAGCTGCCCTTTCATGGGCTGGTTAGGAAAAGCAATCAGTTACATAAAAACATAAGAAATAGGAACAGCAGAAGACTGAATGGTATTTTGAGTCTACTCTGCTATTTAGTACAATCATCGCTGATTATCACAACTCCACGTTTCCAACTCCTTATAAATGACTTGATGTACTGAAGATCAAAAATCTATCAATCACAACCTTAAATGTAACCAACAGTGGGGCATCCACAACTCTCTGGGGTAGAGAGTTCTAGCATTCACAGTCCTCTGAGTTTCTGTCATTTCCATCTAAATGATCAATTCCTTGTCCAGAGACTGTGATTCCATGTTCTAGGTTCCAATCTTGGAGTAACAACCTCCCTGTCCACCGACTCCGATACCTCCAGAATCTTGCATGTTTTAATTCCATCACTTTTCATTTGTTTAAACTCCAGAATGCATATGCCCAATTTACTCAGCCTCTCATGCCAGGAACCAGTCCAGTGAACATTTGTTTTGCTACCTAACATGAATGTGTATCCTTACTTCAAAGGTGGGGACCAATATAGTATCCCGTGTGTGATCTCCAAGATCCTGTACAATTGTGGCAAAATTTCTTTATTCTTGTACTCCAATCCCCTTGCAACTTGTTGTACTTGCTTGCTAACATTCTGTGCTCCTTGCACACTCAAAACTCTCTAGACATTAACATTTAGAAATTTCACATCTTTTTAGGAGAATTTTCTTTTCTCAAAACAAAGTGAATTACTCCTCACTCCCCACACTAGACTCCATTTGGCATCATGTTGCCCATTCATTTAGCCTCTCTATATTTCTTTGCAGCCTCTTTATCTGCCTTTCATTCCAACCTGATTTTGTATTTTGAACAAAATTAGATATATTACTCTCCCATCTCTTCATCCAAGTCATCATTAATAAAGATTATAAATAGTTGAGGCCACAGCACTGATCCTTGCAGCACTTGTCGTGTTCCCCGATACGACAATGAACTGCGGCCGCTCTGCACAGAGAGTCTGAGTCTCGATTCTTCAAGTAGTAGACTTTATTTTCAGTACAAGAAAGTAAAGCCGGGATGTCCGGAACAATCCAACAAACGGCGCGCTTACAGTCTTTTTATGCTCACTACAGCTCCATACCCCGACTTCCCTTATCTCATCCTCAAGGTTGGCTTTCTTAGCCACCATTGTTGTTGAGCCCGTCCTTTATCTACCTTTTCTGTGATTGGTCACTAATTGATGCATGTCTTACTCTATGAAACCATTGTAGTTACAATCTTTGTCCTTGACCAAATCATTCTGTTTCTACAATAATTGTGGCTAAGTTTAGCTGACTTAAGTCAAATAATAAAAAAGAGCATATTTACTTCATTCTTTTCTTTTAGTTATAATCATATTGAGTTGAGTAACTGAACAACAACCATTGTTTCTCAAGGCTGTTGCTGTTTACATTCATTGACTATAAGTGATTACTATACTAATTTCATCACATTGGTTTACATACATTGATTACATTGATTAACATACTGGGCTCATTACATTTCAACATCCTGCCCATCGCATGTTGATGAGACTACATTTCACATTTTACTGCTTATATTACAATATTCTCTCACACACTCCAGTAGTCAAAGTCACAACTTGCCAATTTAAAAATGCCCCCCACTTATCCTTGTTTTTTTGCTTTCTGTCCATTCACCAATTCTCCATCCATGCTAATATATCATGCCCAACTCTATGTGACTTTATCCAACATACTACCTTACTACCTTATGTCTGTCACCTTATCAAATGTGTATCGAGCTGTTTACTGGGATACAGTTCCACGGAAATGAAAGTTATCACTGGGTCTTATGTGAAAAGCATGCAGTAGAAACTGAACTAAGAGGACTAAGTGAGAATAAATCACAAACACCACAGACAAAATTCTGGTTGCCCTGGGTGGGCTTGAGGAGCAGAAGTATAGATATTCATTTAAATTTCTCCCCTCCTCCCAAGGCAATAATTTCCTTCTGCATCCAATCAGAAGGTTATGCCCAATCCGTTCATTATTTTTGCATTGTCTGCTACTTGATTGTGTGTCTGGCTTGTTACAGATACATCTGGTTATAACTAAATAAACTTATTTAGAGATAAGCAGGATATAGACCTGGAAAAATTTCTCCATAATGCTACCTTGTGACCTGTGCAGTGTAACAATTATTAGCAAGGGACGGATTGACATATCAATTTATATTGTAAAAGTTGACATAAAAGTATGGCCATAAACTGTGATAACATTGAAAATTGTGGGCATGATCTATTTTTAATGCACAGGCAGTATGTTGTTTTCCTAATTGTTAAAGTTCTGACTTTTTATTCTTAGGAATCATTAATAATTGAACAAAAAGAACAAAGCTGATCAGGAGAACCAAGTTAAAACCGGCATACAATGCAACACCATGTTCCAAATAATTCTGCTCACCAGGTTTTTGACAATCAACCAGGGCTGATGGTATCATACCCATTGCTTCAGCAGGCTCTTCAGAGATCTGAATGTACTCATAATGGGTCGCCTTCATCAAGTCACCAGTCTTGGAAGGTCAATTGTGGATCTAACTATTTTGCAAATGGATCAGCACCAAGCTACTTGTATGGAGATACGAGTCAACCTGCCTATCCTTCAGATAAATTATCATCGTCCTGCAGTGATACCACACCTTATCATTCCTATCTATTGTCCACACTAATGGGAGATTCCAAATCTAAAATTAGATCCCACCCTGTCCATTCAATGGAAAGCCAACCTACTTGTTTTCAAAATAGATCAATGTCATTGAACTTATCGTCTGTTCAAGCTCCCCCTGAGTTTGTACCTTCTCAAAGCAGTTCAGCGTGGTGGAATCAAAAGGCCCACCCAACTATGAGGAATTTCTCATCATATCAAACTCCCACCTCTACTGGTGTGCAACATGGAGCTCAGAGCTGTCCAAGGTGGACTGATAGTAAGACTGCCTTTGCTGCTAGATCCCCTGTATGTGATTGGAATAATTGTGCATGCACCAATTATCAACACAATCATGGATCTTTTAGTCACGCTGCTAATCAGCAATCTTCCAATATGGGTTATCACAATTTGGATCCATTTCAAAATATAAACACTAGAGGTTACAAAGACTGCCATATGTTTGAGGCAGGCCAGCCAGGGGAGCGGATACAGGTGCTGCGAAAGGACAGCATCTCATCTCCCCAGGCATCTACTAGAAACAACTTAATGAATCTTATCCTCAAAGAAAAACTTAACGATATGCATGGAGCAATGGCAAACAGAAATACGCTTTGTACAGTGGTTTCCAGTGGGGGCTGTCCAGTGTCTGCTTCTACTCCACCAACAGATGCTCAAAACTTTAGTAGTGGCATTTCTCAAAATCACCAAATAAATTGTGGCTGCACCTTTACAAATCAAAGCATTTCTAATGTGTACTCTCAGAAGCACTTTCGGTCCTCACGCAAGAGGAAGGGTTCAGAAGTGCTGAAGTTTCTTGCCGAACTTAGCAGCAGAGAGTTGAAGGCGTTGATTTTTGCATTCGAGCTGACTGAGAGAAGGAGGCAAAAAGCAGCCTGGCTGAACTTGATGTCAAATGAAATGAATGCACTGCAGCAAAATCCAGCAGCAGTGCAATCGAACCAATTTGCAGCAGCAAATGCATTGTCTCCAGGTGCCATTCCAATACCTGAAAGATCTGCCAATTTGCCGAATGGACATGTAGAAATCCTTGACTCCTGTCCTCCCCCAGCCCTCCAAAAGGATAAAGGATACAATTCACAGGTTTCTTGTGGTAACCATATGCCTCTAAATGCAAACTCGACAAATGATGCGAATCCTGAAAATCTGAGCACCACTCCATCAATGAGTGACCACTGTACTCAATACAGAGATATCAAAGGCAATTCTGTTTCTCCAAGACAAGGTGTGCAACAAGCTTTACTTCCCCATGTGATGAATCATCAACATTGCCATTCGTTGACAGGACAAACCAGCCCTTCACTCCAAGCTCATGAAGAGAAAAATCCCATTTGTCACCCTGGTGCAGGGACTTATTATTCCCATGCTACAGGTGCTAAGGGCAACATGTCAGATCATTCACTTAACTGCACTAGCATAATGAGCCAGAAAAGATTTGCCTCCATACCTGTCAATTCCAATTATCTGGGATCAAGCCAACAAAATGGACGATATAATCCTTTTGCACGGTCCCTGAGTGCTAGGAATGCACCAGACGCAAATGAACCCGATACTCCAGGCCCAAAAACACACACTTCTCAGTATGATGAGCAAAGTCTGAAGGAAATCAAAGCATTATATGATATGTTGAGAACTTCGTACACGAATGAGATGAATGGTCATCCAAAACGTCCAAAGCTCGAAGGCTGTTCCATCAGCGGACAACCAGCCTTGCCTGAATTCGACCAAATGACTATCACTTCTACCAATGCTGTACAGTCATCTCAGGACAATCCTGCTTCCCAGAGGATTGACTGCCGGGACACTTGGTGTCCGAGTGCAGGTCTTGTATCCAATTCACAGAACGCTATGATTGCACCACAAGTTGCAGGATCTTTGCACGACGAAAATTCTCCACTTGTTGAATCACATGTGTTGAGCTTTTCAGCTCCCTCCCGCTTAAAAGTTCAAGAGGGACAGAATTCAGAAGTTTCTCCGCCTTTGTTTGAGGTTTACAACGGTGTGAAAGATGAAGTGTCTTCAGCACCACCAGAATGCACAATTGAAGGGTCATTGAAACGTCCTCACCCAGCAGGCTCAATGAATCCAGTCTGCCCAAGTGGCACCAGCTCTGACTCCCCAAGACCAGCCGAAAAACTGAAGCCATTGAGTTGCACCGGCGCGGGATTGAGAAGCTTGCAACTGCATTTGGAAATGGATGCTGCAGCCTCTCCTCAAAGAGTGTCAATACATCAAATCACAGAAGGCTACCTCGCCAATAAATGCTCTGCAACTCCAGGGGCCATCCAGGAGAACTTGACTGAATTGTTAATATCTGAAGAATCGAGTAGATCGCAAAAGGCTGTCGTTGATGCAGGCGCTCACTTGTCAAAAGCTGAATCACACGGTCAGAAGCCTGTCCCAATTTCAGAACAACACATTGCCTTCCCTGCTGCATCTTCAAAACCATCTGGCTCTCCGTCAAACCGAGCTAATCTTTCGGTTCATAACCAGGAGCCGGCAGATCTGCACAATGAAACCGGCATTGGAGTTTCCGCAGGAATCCAAATAGAAAGTCCAGCTCGATCCACTGACGTTTCCACTACAAACAGTAGCAAAATAAATAATGTGTCCACGGAAAATGTCGAAGAGGAGCGAAACCCCATACCAAACTCTGAGGACCCTTTAGCAAAGGAATCAGATACCTTAGAATTCATTTTGCGTTCTTTGGGCATCATTCCGGAGGAAAACGAAGGGGAATGTGCAGTAATTCCAAGTTCACAGCCTTCTAGTGTAACCAGTCCGGAACAGTGTACAGCTGACTCTTTGCTGCTGGATCCACCTTGTACAGATGTGAAACAGAGGCAAGATTTAACTCTGCCGTCATTTAATACAGAAATATCAAGCGAAAAGCAGCAAGTGATTGCTTCAGTGGATCCTCATTCTATAGGGTCCACGGTAACCAGCGATTATTCAGATGTTGCTTCTTTCAGCCCTGGGGAAGTCAGCGCAGAAGTTATCCCTTTACAGGACGAAAGAACAACCTCTGCTCTTAGTAAACAAAAATCTGATGGTGAAAGCTGCTCGATTTCTGTTTGCCAATCCAATTGTCAAGCAGAAAGTGGTCAAAATCCACACAATTCACCCTTGCAGGAAACCAAACTGCCAATTGCCCGTACAACACAATACAACAGTGCACCCAATGCCATTCAGTTAGAAGATGGCAGATTGAACAGGGTTGCAAGTTGCGTAGAGAATGATGCTTCAATTAGTCTTGTCAGCCCATCAAAATTAAGTTGGCTTCTCTCTTCTGTTTCCCACACAGCTTCCAATCTGTTTGTTGAACCTCTGTTGACTGTGCAGGTTGAAGAACTGCAGGAAACTCTGCCTCCACTTTCTGTAGAAAATGGTAACTCACTGAAAAGTCTGCTTTCTTCACCTAGCACCTCATCCTGTGTGCAGAAGGCACAATCTACACGGTTAAGAAAAACAGTTGCCAATTCATGCTTTGTGGGGATGAGCGGAAGCAGCAATGGATATCCATTGAAAAACAATTTAGTTATTTCATCTCCTAAAGATGAGCCAAGTGTAAGTGTTTGCTCAAGTAATAATGCGTCCAACCTAAGTTTATTTATGTTTAAGCAGCATGTAGCTGATGGGCTTCATGATTCAGATAGAGCATTAAGGAAACAGCTGGACACTGTTCCAGAAGAAACCAGGACTTTGGAGACCATCAAAATTCCTCTTTCAATAACCCAAAGCAGCCAGGAAAGTCGAATGCCAAGCGATGAAGAAAGCCTTGAAAAGCCAACAGACTCTACCCAGACCGCTAATGCCAGCAGCTTAGCAGGAGTTGGGGATTCATTAGCCTTGGGTACAGCGAGCACGGTTAACACCAGCAACTCTCTGCATGCGATGCAAGATCTCCTGCTCTCAAGAATAAGAAAACTAAAATGTGTGAGACCAACTTTGGGAATTAGCTCCCTCTCTCATGGGAGCAGCAGAGAAGTAAACGCGGATAGTCTGACTGTTGGGCAGACATCGCTTACGGACTGGCCCCTGGTACACAAAAAAACACTTAATAGCCGCACAGCAGTGGCGACGTCTAAACTTAGTGCCAAGGACTTGCTGTCAGGAATCCAGATCACCTTTGTGTTCTCACTTTCCGAATACTGGGAACACTTGAAAGTCATAAACAGCACAAACCTCATTTCAAAGGTATTGGTAACCACTGGCCAGGAGATCCTGCAATCCTCAGAAAAAATGAGGGGTTTCTCCACAAAGCTAACAGAACGACATCCAAAAGAGCTAAACGGACCGGTTGTTGCTCCAAAAGGGGCAGTTTCGAATTCAGAAGAGAGTACACAGAGAGACTTCATTGCTGACTTACCGCACAGCCAAAATATTGTGCCCTTCACATGTGATTCCTCTGAACAGTCGGCTGATCCAAATATTTCCAGCATTGTGGCTTATCATCATGAGAGTGTTTTCTGTCCAGCAATAGGTTTGAATAGAAATCTTGCAAGCACTAATCCTGCAAGTGAAACAAACCCACTCATTTCTGCAAACGTTTCCAAATTACTGCCTGGAAATGGGCATTGCAATCAAAACCTGACTGAGGCTAATACCACAAGTGTAGAAAGGGAAGCATTGCATTCCAAAGAGATGATGACTCTGAACTTCTTCAGCAAAAACAGATTGTGTAGTGCAACGGAGTTGGAAATGACTACCGAGTCCATTTTGCGTTTCTGGTCTCCATCTGGAGAAGTTACAGAATCACGCCATCCTCATCAGGAGGCAGAGAATGGTGTAGCTTTTGACCGTGACATGGAATGGCCACACAGTGGTCTTGAACTGCATACTGTAGTGAGTGCAGCAGAATTGAACAGTGGCACGCAAAAGTTGAATGCAATGCACTGTCTCCATTTTGGGTTCACTGCGAATGTCGACAGCAGGCAACTTCATCAAGAAAAATCCCATCCAAAAGAATTGTGTGATTGGAGCAGTGGAACAGAGGTCATTGTGTTTGAAGAACATAAACCTGAGAAGATGGAAAGTATCTCGAGGCCCTGTCTGATGGCTGATGAAGGCAGAATGGATCATTGGGCTGATACTGCTTTCAGTAATGTGTCACTAGATACTTACAAACCAAGCAATTGCCTCCAAGATAACGGTAGCCAAGCAACCCAAGTAAAGGGGGCCAAGTGGTTCGAGACTGGCATGGCCGAGATAACTGTACCCGCTTTGATAGTGAATAGCGAGGAGATCAATGGCAATGATGGGCGTGAACTCCTTAATCCACACCAACAAAATTCAGAAGCTTTAACACAACCTTTCGATGATCAAGAAAGCTGGAATGAATGCGAGCCTAACATGGATATCAGTAGCGAAATAAAGATTAAAGTGCTGAAGCACCAAGAGCTTCAGAATGTTCTTTCTGAGTTGTCTAATATAGTACCAAAGGCTTTAATCCTCAGTCCGGAATCTAAAATAACTGATGAAACTTCCGAAATGGAAAGCATTGGAGCCCACTGGAAAATCTCAAGGAATCGTGACGTTGCACATGAGCAAATGGAAACCTCAGTCACAGAATGTTGTCCGGATCCAGCAATCTCTGCACCTCTGTCTCTGGGCACAAGTGGCAATGGCCTGCAATATTAATACAGACCCCTGTCGTCATACAAAAAAGGTACGTGAAAATCTAAACTGTGAACGCTTCTTAGAGAATTCCTGTCTGCCGTTTCCACGCCACACATAGTGTGAATGTTTTAAATTTTAGATGATTTCTCAGCGAGAGATTTGGAGTTTGGGGGCGTGATTTTCAGCACTGCGATCAAGGGCATGTTAGACAGCGGAATGTGATTCACAAGGAATAAATGTTGAGACTCTTGAAACAGACCTTTCAATTATGAAAAGCACCAAATAACTACAAGTAGAAAGTGAAGAAAATTATACAACATCCTCTTTCATTGACTGTAATAAACATAGTTTTAAATTACCTCAGGCCTCATTAATCAGAAATCCGGATGAATATTTAAACCAGCCTCTGTTACTTGTGCTACGGCAATTAACAGTTTTATTATGAAGATACTCAAAGGAAAAGGCATTTTCAAGTTGACTGTGTTTTTACCCAGATGTTACTTCATCAAAATCCCAATGCAGAGGAAGAGACTTATTTTTAATTACAACAGAATTTGATGGTTGCAAGTGAGTCTCCTGTGGTTTTGCCCGGGAATGGTCTGGGATAAAGTGATTTTCCCTCAGACGGCATTGGACCTGCTGTGGTTAGAGGTCTGGGATTGGGCCATCCAGAGAACTGGTTCTCAGCCTCCCTTGGTTGAAGGAACCCCTTTACAAGTGGGTAGTGATCACGGATTCCTCGTCTAAACTAATATTCAATATAGAAATGCAGCAATAACATTTCTTTAAGGCTTCTAAGACAACAAATATTTAGTTACAGATATCAGTGGGATGATGATGCCTGCTTTTCATTGCAGTCCACCTATTCTTGGATGGAGCCCAAAGCAAGCAACAGCCCAGAGAGGACAGGCACCCAGGAAGAGTAGAAACCACAAGGATAGCAGGAGCCTAGACAGAGCAAAGCATGGGGAAAACATTAGGAAAGTATTGGAAAGGTGGGAGATGTGGGGAAGAACAACAGAGTACTGGAACCCTGGGAAAGCAGGGCTCAGGAGAGCAAAGTACTGACAGAGAACATGCCACAGGAATAGCAAGAGCATGGAGAAAATAGTAGATGGATAGGGGGGGAACAGGAGCAAGGTGGAGAGCAGAGCACACATCTGGCCATGGTTCATGTGGTGATCGTCCCTTTTAGGGCAACACAGCAGAAAAAGGTCTTCTTGGGGGACTAATTAGAACAAGATGGGTAATCACCCCAGGGGTGGAGCTCTCCTAGGCAGAGGATAGTCTGGAGACATTTAATAAATCTGTAGGGACTAGGGCAGCCAGTGAGGCTGTGGGCCTCTGTAGAATTTTTCCTTATTAATAAATGCCTGTTGTGTTCCTGATAAAGTCTGTGGTGTGTATCATTCTTATGGAGATGAAGATAAGATGGATTCTCACTGCCTGTGGCCCAACACAGATGAGCTGTTGAGATTTTGCCAGACCCTGAGGGATAAGGCAATGAGTAAACCTGAATTGGCAGGTATAGTCAGATGTTTTGGAAGTATGCGGATAAATATTAAGGATGGCATGGTAGCACAATGGTTAGCACTACTGTTTGACAGTGCCAGGGACCTGAGTTGGATTCTTGGCTTGGGTCACTGTCTGTGTGAAGTTTGCATGTTCTCTCCATGACTGCATGGGTTTCCTCCTGATGCTCCAGTTTCCTCCCAAAGTGGGTTAGGTGGATTGGCCATGCTAAATTATACGTTAGTGTCTGGTGGGGTTAGCAGGCTAACTAAGTGGGCTTACGGGGATGGGATTTGGGTGGGACCACTGTCAATGCAGACCCGATGAGCTGAATAGCCTCTTTCTGCATGTAGGGATTCTATGAAATAGGGGAAAATAACCTTCAGAAACAAGAGCCGTAACTTTGAGATTAACGAAAATCTCCTGAGGCCCACAGCCTCACCACCACCCTGAAGTAGCCCACCAGCTGCACCTCCAGTCCCTACATGTTTACTGCATGCATTCAAATGTTTTTCTGCCTCGGAGAAAGCTTCACTCCCTGGGGTGATTACCCACTCTCATCCTATTTGGATACTCAAGCCTCCTCTGCTATGTTGCCTTGAGAGGGACAATCCCCAAATCTCCCTCTCCATTTTAAATCCTTTATACAATCTCCAGTAACTAAATTACGCACAAATTCTAACTGAATGTTGTGCACGAGTTGGACAATTATAAATCGAACCTTTGAAGGATTTTTCTGTTTCTTATAGAGAGGCGTATATCTGAAGTGTTTTGATTGACATTAACAGGAATTGCGAATGACAGATAACTCCACTGGCACAGGCAGTTCATTACTACCGGTTTACACAGAGACATCAGTTATATGTCTCTAACAGATTGATCAGGTACCTTGGTGCTGTAAGAGAATATTTGTAGTAGCAACAGTATCATGAATGTAAGAGAATATTTGTAGTAGTAGCAGTACAATGCGAAATATAGTCTTACCAACATGCGATGGGCAAGATGTTGAAATATAATGAGCCCAGTATGTTATTTAATGTAATTGAATGTAGGGTGGCTAGTGTGATAGAATCAGGATGGTAAGCATTTATTAAACATTGAGTGTAAGCAGTTGTAGGCAGTATAAGCAGTAAAAATCTTGGATACAATGGTCACACTATGGCCCAGAAAACAGGGATGGAGTACATATATTCTCTTTGTCACTTAGTTTAAAGTCTAGCTAAGCCACCATTGTGTATAAACAACGTTAATGGGGTGAAGGCAACGGTCAGAACTGTTGTATAAACAAACTGGTTTTACAGAGTCGTAAATGCATCGATTAATGACCAATCCACGACAAGATAAATTATTAGCAGAACCAGCACTAATAGTGGTTAAAGATAAGCTAACTTTGAGAATGAGATAAGAATCTCAAGGCATGTATCTGCAAATTGTATAAGACAAGCTGTAAGTGAGCATTTCACTGGAGTGTTCCGGACATCCCGGCTTTGTTCTCGTGTGCTGGAGAATAAAGTCTTACTACCTGGAAAACCAAGACTCAGACTCTCATTTAATAAGCTAAAAGTATATTGTCATCCTGGGGAACCACAACAGTGCTTACAGATCTGAAAACATTTCTTGATGGCTCATTGATGAGAGCTTGAGCCTTTTGTGTTTTTAAACATGAACACTTTAATTGGTAGATTTTAATTAAGTTCCAAATATGGTCTTGCATGAAGCTGTTCCATTTGGGCTTGCTGCTCATCCATTTGCATGACCATGTCAGCAACCTTGTTATGACATGTATGTGAGAATGTTATTGCCTCGCCCACCCAAGGCCTTCAGAGAATGCTGTTCTGCGAACCTTCAGGTGAACATGCCAGTAAATTTCCAGCCGCAATCTCAGTTTCTTTTTCTGTCTGAATTCCTGATTCTGCTGTCAATTCAATGTTTTTACCTCTTCAGTTAGTTTCTTATTGTCAAGCTTCTCTTACTCAAACTCTTATTCTCCTGATTCGGTTCTTCACTGGACTTGTTCTTGTTTTCTTACTTGTTTTTCATGGAATCCAGCTTATTCTAATTTGTCTCACGAAATTCTCTTTCTTTGCGTTGTAATTTTTTTCAAGGCTGACTGTCAGCCAGTCATTTCATCTTGTTCTAATGTCTTCTGTAAAGCTTTAATTCTTTTTGCTGATTCCTGTTTATGTTCAATAATTCCTGATTTCTTTTAATTTCTGCATTTCTTTGAGATGAATCCATCATGTTCTTAGAGGACATGATACATTTCATAAATGGAATCTTTATTTCTACTTGTGTTAACTTCAGCTAAATCCATTTTGGCTTCACTGTTGTTCAGGTTTGTCTCTGTGAAATGTTGACTTGTTTCTATTCTGTAATACTTTCATCACCCTTGATTTAGAGTCTTTCATGATCCTGCTTCTGGGGTCTTCATTGCCCACATTCTGGATTCTTTCATCGCCCTCTGGAGTCTTTTAGTGCCCTCGTTCTTCCAGTGTCCACCTACAGAGGGTTTGGCAGTGACCCTTTCTGGGGTCTTGCAATATTGACTGTTTGTTGTTTATGGATTTTTTTTTGAGAGTTGCTCTCTATCTGGGGTCTTCTCCAATCTTCCTGTCCGTTGTGATTGCTGCTTTAAGCGCATTGTTACATTAAATTTATTACCACTTTAATGCTGTGTAGTAACCTTCCTTCCTCCTTCTTCTTCCTTTCCCCCACCCCAACACAAACTGCTTGGTAGAGTTGTCTTTCCTTTGTGTATTTTGCAACAAATGTATCGAGGCAGGGTCACAGTGTCACCCTCAGGCTGTCTCTTTTTATTAACTCTTAAAGCTGCAGCATTGTTTCTTGTTCCCAGACTTTATTTTTTAGGTTTTGAATTTGTTCAACTGCAGCAGTGTTTTGCCTGCTTGTAATGATGCACATTTTCAGACTGTGTGAGGAAAGCAAAGGGTATTTACTAACAAGGGAAAACAGCACAGAGGCTCACAGCCTCTCTGGCTGCTCTCCAATCCCCACATGTGCTTTACAAGCTTTCAGACTGTCCTCTGTCTGGGAGAAAGCCCCACCATAGGGTGATTACCCATGCTTATCCGAATTGGTCCCTCAAGCCAGGTGAACATCTTCAGCTATGTTGCCCTTAAAGGGGCACAGCACCCTAGATTATATGTCATTGGTGTCTGGCTCTTCATCATAAAGAAGTCTCACAGCACCAGGTTAAAGTCCAACAGGTTTATTTGGTAGCAGAAGCCACTTACTATCTTTCAGGGTGCTGCTCCTTCATCATAAATCCAAGGACGGTCTCCATGGATCCCGGTTTGAGCATCATGGTACTTGAACTCTGGATGCTTCTTGTGGTAGAATTGAGCTGCTGCATGTAAGACAGTGTCCAAGAATAGTAATGACCAGATTAGTAAGGGTATACACATAAAACAGCTACAGCACAGAAGGGGACCATTCAGCCTGTGAAACCCATGCTGTCTCAGTAGGACCAATTTAACTAGTCATACATTGGTCAACCAACAGGAAACAAAAATCAGGATATCTAGGTTATTTTCAGGTTGCCAAACTGTAACTAGTGGAGTGCTACAGGGATCAGTGCTGGAGCCTGAATTATTTGCAACCCATCTTAATGACTTGGATGAAGGTGTATTGTCACCATATTTGCTGGTGCAACAAAGATGAGGAGGAATTTCTTCTCTGGAATCATTAATCTTTAGAATTCTCTGCTCCAGAGAGGATTGGAGGCTGTGCCATTGAAAATATTCATCTGTTCAAAGGTTTTTTATGGTCAGACAGGAAAGTTAAGTTGATGCCTGTAGTAAGTCTTTGGAAGCAGAAGTCCCTTCACTAAAATCCCTTTATTTACAAACTCTAATAGCAGTACAATAAGAGTTTTAGAAGTTAGTAGTCTACCTCTACGGGAGCCAGCGAAACTGACACTTCCAGTTAAGTTCAAGACAAAGACTCCTTGATTGGATCGATTGGATCCTTAATCAGGAAGTTCATATTCCAATAGGCCAACCTCAAAGGCCTGAATGAAGTCATTACAATGCCATGATCAGATCAGGCATGATCTTATTGAATGGGAGAGCAGGGAACGAGTGTCCTACTCCTGTGCGCACTGTTCTTATGTTTTTGTGCTATGTTCTTACAAAGAACAAAACAGCACGGGAAACAGGCCCTTCGGCCCAATGAGCCCACGCCGCCACCCCGATTTCCCACCTCCACCCGTGATCCCTGTCTATGTTTATAGATCTATGGATTAAAAACCAAATTTGAGACAATTTAGGGAGAATTTGTTTTGCCAGTTAGCCTAAGAGAACATCTTTGGGAGCACCCAGAGCACCCGGAGAAAATCCTCTTCTCCCTATTTCCCCATGGCCCTGCAAATTTTCCCTTAAAGTTGTGAATCTAATTCCCTATTGAAATCCATCATTTAATCTGCCTCTCCATCCTTCTCAGGCTGTGCATTCACTCGCTGTGCTGAGAGAACAGCTTACCTCATGTCGCATTTGATTCTTTCACCATTCACTTTAAATCTGTATCCTTCCATTGGCAGTGCTTCCATCAATGGGAATAGTTTCTGCCTGTTTACTGTGCTGAGGCCCCTCATGACTTTTGACACCTCGTCAAATCTCCTCTCAGCGGTCTCTGCTGGAAGGAAAACAAGGTCAGGTTATCCAATCTATTCACATAACTGAAAACTCTAAACCCCAGGAACATTCTTATAAAGCATTTCTTTTCCCTTCTCCGTAAATTCTTCACATCCTTTCTAAAACACAGGACCCAGAATTGGAGCCAACATTCCAGTCAAACCAGGCCTATGGGTTGGCAGTTGTGACAAAACTATTTAATCAAAAATACTTGCAATCTGTAACAGGATAGCCAGCAATCATAAAGCCTATGGGATAAAGCTTACAGAATAAAGTACTGACCAAGAATCACCCATACTCGAAACGTTGGCTATTTGAATACACTCGCATGAGTGCCTTTTCCGAGTCTTTACGTCGCTCGTCGACGGTTTTGTCTACCACTAGCAGATCCCACACCGGGGGCTCTTGATCTTAAAGTACCACGAGTAGCACCCCAGCCGGGGTCTACTGAAGTTACCAATTGTTGCTTGCAGACCCCAGCCGGGGTCTGCCCAGGGCATATTCCGTGGCTCGCAGAGCCCCAGCCGGGGTCTACTTGATGTCATTGTGGCTCGGTTGGGCACCCTGAGTGTGTTTAGGGCAGGGTGTGAGCTGGTACCGTCGTCCCCTGATCTAATTGGGCGTTTAGAGAACCTTTTGTCGGTACTTTCGGTGCTCGGCTCTCTTGCGTGAGGTGGGAAATTTAGAATTTAAGGGAAAAGTTTATTCCGAATTCAGGGAAGCCAGATTAGGTGACGTGACAATTGTTCATAACCAATTAACCTAGTTAGCACATTTTTGGCCATGTGGGAGGAAACCGGAGTACCCGGGGAAAACCCACGCGAACACGGGGAGAAAGTGCAAACTCCCCCAGCCGCAAGGCCCAGGTCGGGAACCGACCCTGGGTCCAAGTAGCCAGTCAACCTCAGTGCTAATCACTGGGCTGACGTGCTGCCCATTCGTACCGTGACACCTTTGGGTGGTAATCGGTGTCATTGTCTTTCGTCATCGTCTGGTAGTGAACATCCAAGACAAGACGGGGCACACGTCCCATCTCAGCGTCACCCCAGGTGCGTCTCATTCGTCTCACCCTTTGTACCGATCGTGTGGGTAGTGGGTCGCGGGTGCTTCTACTACCTAGGCAGGGTTGAACCGCATCCGCCAGCGGATCACCAGTGCCCCCGGGACAAGCCTGAACTTGTCGAGAACCTATTTTTTTGGAAATTTACCGGGTTTATAGGCATAGAAGCGTGTTGGTTATCCTCGGCCAGTCAAATTCCGACAGACACTCGCCTGCCAGCAGGAGTGCCTGGATTCCCTGTGGGACCATCGGTAAGGGATGACTCACTGTGGTCTAGAACAACCAAAAATACCACAGCTACGCAACACACACCATAATCCATTCCAGCTTCACCACTCTAGGATGGCAGTCCTGTGGTAGTGGTCGTGGACCTGGCATGCATCGCCCCCGCTATTTGTTTCTCGACCAGTCACGCTACTCTCTCTGCATAGCTACTGTGCGCTTTTCTGACACTTTCTGTTTTAGTCTCAATACCAGCCTGTGGAAAACCTCGCTGCAGGCTCTTCTCCAGTTCAAAAACAAGTATATGCTATTCTAAATGTAAGCAATGTGCCCAAAAAAAGATCTCTGAAACAGCAATGAGATAATGACTATTAACTCTGGCTGCTTGACGGATAATATTGGCCAGGATTCAGGGGCGATCATCAAAGGTCATCTTCAGATCGATTGAGAGGGGAGACAAGCTTCATATCCATTGGAAAGTCCAGATAAGACCTTGAGGCATTAACTGTCTTTACATTTTGATATCTAAACTGGGAAAGTGCTATTAAAAATATCGCCACCATTCTAACAGCCTTGTGAATTAATGCAAAGTTTTTGTTTTGACTCCAACATGTCTCAGGGTTAGCAAGATCAACAACTTTCATTTATGTAATACTCTTAATGTAGTAAGAAGTCCTCAACCCAATTAAAGTATTTGTTTTGACTTCAGCGTTATAGCTGGGTAAGTAGTTACAATTAACAACTTGCACCATTAACGTAGTAAAATGTTATAAGAAGCATAAACAAAATTTAACCAAAGCATAAAGATAGGGCAGGTAGTCAAAAGCTTGGTCAAAGACAACTGAAGTACATCGGGTGCCGGAAATCTGAAACAAAAACAGATAACACTGGAACTATCAGCAAGTCAGGCAACATCTGTAGAGAGAGAAAGGTCTTTAATTAGCTTGGTGCAAGAGGGTAAGTTTTAAGATGTAACTTAAAAGGCAGTCACAGGATTACATGGTATTTACTTTAGAAGCAAGCCATTTGGCCAAAAGGTTCATGCCAGAGTTTAGGCTCCATGCTAGCCCTTCTTTACCACATTAACATATCCTTCCAGGCCCTTTCCACTTGTGTTTGCTTAGGTTGAAATGCATCAATGCTTTTTCTCTCTGTGCTGATGTACACCAGATTCTAACTACTTCCCAGTAAAGAAGTTTCCTGTGAATTCTTTATTGTATGATTAGTAGCTGTCTTTCTATTTGAGTGTTAGTGCTGGTCCTTCCGTATCATTGTCTACATCAGACCATTTAGACATTTTATAATCTTTAAAGACTTCGAGAGAAAAAAATTTAGGTTCTTCAGTCTTTCCTGCCAGCTATAATGTCTCAGGTCTGTTCAATCTCTAGCCTTATTCTGTGCACCTTCTACCATACTTCTGTGTGCTATTTTATAATACTGAAAGCAGAACTGTACACTGTATTCCAACCAAGGTTTATTCTTAACTGGTGGGATTTTCCATCTGACCCCACCATGGCATATTTTGAAGACAGCAGAGATAGCACACTATTGACCAGTGGGGGAACTTCTGATCGTGCTGCTGTTAAAGGGATTCCCTGTTGTTGGCAACTGGTAGTGTCGGGGAACCCCTGGCAGAGGCTTGCCCATATCAGTGCTGGAAGATCCCATCCATAATCCCTTGTTTTCCATTCCTATCACTTGAGAAATGAACCTGAGTACTTTTTTTAGCTTTAGTAATTTCCATCAGTATCTTGTGATTTGTATAACTGTACCTCATTGCCATAATCCATCCAAGGAGTGAATGACCCCCATACACTTCCTTCTGATGTTCAGGGGAAAGGTTCAGGGGTATAGGGAATTATAAAATCAAAGGTAAAGGAGAGGGTACAAGTGCAGGTTAATGGTAAGGACATTCAACTAGTTAAAGGAGTCGAGGGCTCAGGAGAAGTTAGCAGCATTCCAACAAATCGCGTCCAGATAAAAGCTGGCATAAAGACACTTTACCTGAATGCATGTAGCATT
This sequence comes from Sphyrna mokarran, assembly GCA_024679065.1. Taxonomy (NCBI): domain Eukaryota; kingdom Metazoa; phylum Chordata; class Chondrichthyes; order Carcharhiniformes; family Carcharhinidae; genus Sphyrna; species Sphyrna mokarran. The sequence continues at coordinate 53,173,636 of JAGIQG010000008.1, read as the reverse complement.
CGAAACAAAGTGAATGAATTAATGGCACAAATCAGTACAAATGGGTATGGTCTAGTGGCCATTACAGAAACGCGGTTGCAAGTTGACCAGGACTGAGAACTGAATATCCAGGGGTATCAGACATTTTGGAAGATAGACAGGATGGAAAAGGAGGCGGGTAGCTCTGTTAACAAAAGATAACATCAGGGTGGTAGTGACAGACGATATAAGCTCTAAGGAGCAAAATATGGAGTTGATGTGGGTGTAGGTAAGGAATAGTAAGGGGAGAAAGTCACTGGTGAGTGTGGTCTATAGGCCCCCAAATAATAACTTTGAGGTGGGGCGGCTACAAATGAGCAAATAATGGATGTGTGCAAAAATGGAACGGCAATAATCATGGGGGATTTTAACCTGCATATTGATTGGTTGACTCAAGTTGGACACGGTTCCTAGAATGCTGTTGGGATAGTTTCCTCGAACAGCATGTTACAGAACCTACGAGGGAACGAGTTAGCTTGGATCCTAGAACAGCATTCTAGAACTCGTCCGACTTGAGACAACCAATCAATATGCAGGTTAAAATCCCCCATGATTATTGCCATTCTATTTTTGCATGCATCCATTATTTGCTCGTTTGTAGCCGCCCCACCTCAAAGTTATTATTTGGGGGCCTATAGACCACGCTCACCAGTGACTTTCTCCCCTTACTATTCCTTATCTCCACCCACATCGATTCCACATTTTGCTCCTTAGAGCCTATATCGTCTCTCACTGCCACCCTGCTGTTATTTTTAATTAACAGAGTTACTCCACCTCCTTTTCCATCCTGTCTACCCTTCCGAAATGTCTGATACCCCTGGATATTCAGTTCCCAGTCCCAGTCACCCTGCAGCCACGTTTCTGTAATAGCTACTAGATCATACCCACAAGTGCTGATTTGTGCCATCAACTCATTCACTTTGTTTCAAATGCTTTGTGTATTCAGTAAAGTGTCTTTATGCCAGCCTTTACACTACCTGTGTAATGAGACAGGTAGAATTAAAGATCTTCTTGTGAGGGATCCTCTTGACATGAGTGATCACAACATGGTTAAATTTCTATACAGATGGAGGGTGAGAAAGTAGGGTGCCAAACCAGTGTCCTTTGCTTGAACAGAGGGGAGTACAAAAGGATGAGGGCAGGCTAATGTAGACTGGGAGTGCAGATGAGTTGGTAAGACAGCTGAGGATTTAATAATGGGAAATGAGAAAATGGCCGAGGGCTTAAACAAGTTTTTTGTGTCAGTCTTCACGGTAGAGGACACAAATAGCTTACTGAACATTAACTGTCGTGGGACTGTAGGGGGTGAGGTCCTTAAAACGATTCCTATTACTAAAGGGGTAGTGCTTGGTAGACAAGTCTCTGGCCTGGATAGAATGCATCCCAGGGTACTGAAAGAAATGGCAGAAGTAATAGCAGATGCGTTGGTAGTAATTTATCAAAATTCGCTGGACTCTGGGGAAGTGGCGGCTGATTAGAAAACAGCTAATGTTAACACTGCTGTTTAAAAAAGGAAGTAGACAAAAAGTGGGTAACTACAGGCCGGTTAGCTTAATGTCTGTCGTTGGGAAAATAATGGAATACATGATTAAAGAAGAAATAGCAGGACACCTGGAAAAGAATAGTTCAATTGAGCAGACGTAGCATAGATTCACAAAGGGAAAGTCGTGTTTGATGAATTTACTGAATTTTTATTAAGATGTAACAAGTGTGGTTGACAGAGGGGAACCGGTGGATGTGGTGTTTTTAGATATCCAAAAGGCATTCGATAAGGTGCCTCACGAAAGGTTACTGCAGAAGATTAAGGTACACAGAGTTGAGAGTAAAATGTTAGCGTGGAGTGAAGATTAGCCATCCAACAGGAAGCAGAGAGTTGGAATAAATGGGTGCTTTTCTGGTTGGCAGTTGGTGAGTAGTGGCGTGCTGTGGGGATCAGTGCTGGGGCCTTAATTGTTTACCATATACATAGACGATCTGGAGGAGGGGACAGGTGTAGGGTGACAAAGTTTGCTGATGACACAAAGATGAGTGGGAAAGCGAATTGCGTGGAGGCACGCAAAGTCTGCTGAAAGGCTGAGTGAGTGGGCAAGGATCTGCAGATAGAGTATAACATTGGCAAGTGTGAGATTATCCACTTTGGAAGGAATAATAGTAAAATGGACTATTATTTAAATGGTGAAAAATTACAACATGCTACTGTGCAGAGGGACCTGGGGGTTCTTCTGCATGAATTGCAAAAACTCAGTCTGCAGGTGCAGCAGATGATCAAGAATGCGAATGGAATATTGGTCTTTATTGCAAGGGGGATGGAATATAAAAGCAGGGAGGTCTTGCTGTAGTTGTACAGGTACTGGTGAGGCCCCAACTAGAGTACTGTGTGCAATTTTGGTCCTTTATTTGTGAAAGGATATATTGGCCTTGGAGGGAGTGCAGACAAGGTTCACCAGGTTGATACCAGAGATGAGGGGTTAGCTTATGAGGAGAGATTCTGTAGATTGGGCCTGTACTCATTGGAGTTCAGAAGGCTGAGTGGTGATCTTATAGAATCATATAAGATAATGAAGGGGCTAGATAGAGTAGAGGCACAGAGGTTCTTTTCACTTAGAAAGGAAACAAGAACTAGAGGACACAGTCTCAAAATAGGGGGCGGTCAGTTAGAACAGAGTTGAGGAGGAACTTCTTCTCTCAGACGGTAATGAATCTTTGGAATTCTCTGCCCATTGAAGCGGTGGAGGCTACCTCGTTAGATATGTTTAAATCACTGATCAATAAGGAAATTAAGGGTTATGGGGAGTAGGCGGGTAAGTGGAACTGAACCACTATTAGATTAGCCATAATCTTATTGAATGGCAAGGCAGGCTCAAGAGGCTAGATGGCCAACTGCTGCTCCTATTTCTTATGTTCTTATGTTCCTGCCAAAATATTCCACTTAATACTTTTCTGCATTGAAAAATTTGATAAAAATGAATTAAATATGGAAAGGTGGAGGTGTTTGGAGAGAAAATTCCAGAGATTGGGACCTAGATAAATAAAGGCATATCTACCATTGACTGAGTGATGGTGCTGTGGTACTGTCAGTGCATTAGTAATCTGGAAACCCAGGGCATGCAAGTGGTAAAATTTGAATTCAATAAAAATCTGGAATTAAAAGCCTAATAATGCCAACAACAGTTGTTAATTATTGTAAAAACCTATCTGGTTCACTAATGTCCTTTTAAAGAAGGATATCTGCCGTCCTCATCTGGTCTGGCCTACCTGTGACTCTAGACCCACAACAATGTGTTTGACACTTAAATGTCCCCTGTAAATGGTTTAGCGAGCCACGCAGATCAAGGGTAATCAGGGATAAGTAATAAATGCCAGCCCAGCCAGTGATGCCCACGTTCCCATAATGAATTTTAAAAAAAGAATGTGGAAAAAGACTGTTTTAGGAGATCAACAATCTTAAAGAATTTACTAAGAGAAAGGGACACATAGTATGCGTGGTTATGCAGAGAAATCTAATTTCGCAAGGTGTGGGTGCATCCAACTGTTGCATAGATTCTGATTCTACTTGCTCTCAATGGTTACAGGTCACCGTTAAAACGGCTAGAAAGTCAAGTCGACCACATTACCACAAATCCAAGTCGTTATGGTGTAACACATGCCTGCAATATCTCTGACAGAAGACAGAGCTGCCTCAGAATGTGTTTACCATCTCCTGTTCCTTCAATCACTGCACAACCCTCTTGATTGCCATCAACGTGCTGCTTGCCTTATTCACATGCAACATATAAAAAAAATCAGTTTTGCAGTGTGAGGCTGCCACTGGAAAGGGGTCGTTCATAAATATTAAAGATGAGATGAATTTGTGTATTTGTAAAAATTATTATTAATCAATGTTTCTCTGAAATAAATAATATTCTTATTGCACTTCTGTTGTGGAACGTATCCAGGTATTAGACCTACAGATTGAACATGCTACAGTGATAGCACCATATTTTGGAAAACAAATTTGCCATTGCCATTGTGTGATTCTGGATTGGAAAAACAGAGTGCTAGCTGTGGGAATGAAGGCGGGGGGAAGAGTTCCAGCAAATGTTGACAATTCCCATTTAACTAGAGAAAATATCAATTGTAAATATGAAAATAAATATATATGTATGGCAAATGAATAGGGAGAAGGTGTCAGTACCAAGAAATGATTAGATAAGTATTTGAAGAAAAAGCTTCCTGAGCTTGAGTTATGCAAAGGATACAATTGGGTAAAATATAGATAATTAGATGGAATTTTGACATTACATTTTCGGAATAAAGACTCGCTTAATATTTTAATTGTGACTCCTTTGAAAAAATTGTCTAGATATTTGTGCTGTACAAATACTGATCTTAAACGTATGGGGTGGGATTCTCTGGCCTGCTCTCAGCATTTTTCTTGCGGTGGGAGTTGGCCTGTCATTCCCTAGCAGAGGATCCTCCGGTCCTGCCACTGGCACTGGGAGTTCCCATTGAAACCACCTCATACCACCAGGAGACCTGCGGCATAGGGTATATTGTCAGCAGGACCAGAGAAACCCACCATCATGAACGGCCGGAGAATTCCGGCCATTATCCAATGATGCTAAGAATCTGATGTAGCAGTGGAATGTTTCAAAAGCTCTTTGAACATAAGGAGTGAGGTAGAAACATAGAACAGTACAGCACAGTACAGGCCCTTCGGCCCTCAATGTCGTGCCGAGCTATATCCAATCACAAGATCAAACTATCCCCTCCCTATCATTCTGGTGTGCTCCATATGTACCTATCCAATAACTGCTTGAAAGTTCCTAAAGTGTCCAATTCCACTATCACAGCAGGCAGTCTATTCCACACCCCAATCAGCCTCTGAGTAAAGAATCTGTCTATAGGGACAGTCCTATATCTCCCACCATGAACCTTATAGTTATGCCCCTAGTAACAGCTACATCCACCCAAGGAAATAGTCTCTGCATGTCCACTCTATCAATCCCTCTCAACATCTTATAAACCACTGTTAAGTCGCTCTCATCCTCCTCCACTCCAAAGAGAAAAGCTCCAGCTCCCTCAACCTTTCCTCATAAGACCTACCCTCCAAACCAGGCAGCATCTTGGTAAATCTCCTCTGCACTCTCTCCAATGCTTCCACGTCCTTCTTATAATGAGGTAACCAGAACTGAACACAATATTTAAAATGTGGTCTCACTAACCTCCAGTATTAGAACATAGAACATTACAGCGCAGAACAGGCCCTTCGGCCTTCAATGTTGCGCCGACCAATTACGAACAAGCAGTGACCCTCTAACCTAAACCATTCCCTTTTCATCCATAAACTTATCTACTATTGTTGCAGCATAACCCCACGGCTCTTAAACCTCCTGTTAATACAGGCTAACACACTATAAGCCTTCTTCACAGCTCTATCCACTTAAATGGCAACCTTCAGAGGTCTGTGCATATGAACCCCAAGATCTCTCTACTCCTCAGAACCCTGCCGTTGACCCTGTAATCCACATTCAAGTTTGCCCTATCAAAATGAATCACCTTACATTTATCAGGGTTAAACTCCATCTGCCACTTCTCAGCCAGCTCTGCATCTAATCAGTGTCACTTTGCAGCTTTGCAAGAGCCCTCCACCTCATCCACTACTCCACCAATCTTGGTCAGCAAATTTACTAACCCACCCTTCAACCCCTTCTTCCTCAATTGTAACAATTATAACCAACATTAGTAGTAAATCCTACCTAACTGTACTCACCCAAACTGCTTAGATTTTCTTAGGAAACATAATGATGGTACTTTTAATCCTAGTCAGCAAACTACACATTGAGGTAACCCTACTCCAGGGAGTCTTAGTCCAGGCTAGGAGTGTACCGTTGCACTGAGGGAGTGCTATGTTGGTGAAAGTGATATGTTGGAATGTGACAAGAACGTGGAGCCCCGGTTGGAGCAATAATGCTGCTGTACAGAGAGATCTGCTGTGCACTGATATGGTAAGGATACAATATACCAGTAGTGTCAATATTGGAAAATCCTACAAATATATTCCTCTTGTTAAAAGCTGTTAATTGACATTAAAATTACTTTGTGGTATGAAGCATATCTTGTTTGCCTGTGACCTGAAGAATCTGATGGTATAAGCTTGAGAAAGGAATTCCTAAGAAACTAGTAGGACCAAATATCAGATGTGAAATTCAGAAAATAGGAGCAAGAGACATTTGGCCTGATGAGCCTGCTCTGTCATTCATTGTGATTGTGGCTGATCATACAGCTCATTCAGCTGATCCTGTTTTCCCCCATATCCTTTAATCTGCTTTGCCGGAGTCATTATCAATTGATGTCAAAATGGTAATCATAGAAAAAGTACCTAACACATGTTGAGTTTGGTAACTTTATATTTTGGCCTTTCTCCTCCATCTTAAACCCACCCCACACCCCTGCCTATCCCCTTTCCTCAATGCAACTATCCCTCCGCGTGCTTCCCCATGCCCGCATCCCCCACCAAATAAGGTTATCTATATTTCTTGTTAAAGCAGCAACTTTTAGATGCAGCTTCTACAGTTCTAGCACATTCTTCTCCCTATAGGTCTGACTGAGTCAAAGCATTAGAAACATTAACTCTGTTTCTGTAGATGCTGGCAGATAGAACATAGAACATTACAGCACAGAACAGGCCCTTCGGCCTTCGATGTTGCGCCGACCAATATAAAAAGCAATGCCCCTCCAAACTAAACCATTCCCTTCTCTTCCATATACTTATCAACTAACCTCTTAAACGCCACCAAACTTGGCGCATCTACAACTGCTGCAGGCAGGGCATTCCACTCCCGAACCACCCTTTGGGTAAAGAACCTACCTCTGATATCCGTCCTATAACTATCACCCCTTAATTTAAAGCTGTGTCCCCTCGTGCTAGCTTTCTCCATCCTAGGAAAAAGGCTATCACTGTCCACCCTATCTAAACCTCTAATCATCTTATATGTTTCGATTAGGTCCCCTCTTAGCCGCCTCCTTTCTAACGAAAACAACCTCAAATCCCTCAGCCTCTCTTCATAAGACCTGCCCTCCATACCAGGCAACATCCTGGTAAACCTCCTCTGTACCCTCTCCAAAGCCTCCACATCTTTCTTATAATGCGGGGACCAGAACTGCACACAATACTCCAAGTGCGGCCGCACTAGAGTTTTGTACAGTTGCAACATGACGTTGCGGCTCCGAAATTCAATACCCCTACCAATAAAAGCTAAGACTCCATATGCCTTCTTAACAACCTTCTCGACTTGACTGCCTACTTTCAGGGATCTATGCACATATACACCAAGATCCCTCTGTTCATCAAGACTATTAAGAATCCTACCATTAGCCCTATACTCTACACATTTATTATTTCTGCCATAGTGCATTACCTCACACTTTTCCACATTAAACTCCATTTGCCACCTCTCGGCCCAGCTCTGCAACTTGTCCAAGTCTCTCTGCAAACTATAACACCCCTCTTCACTATCTACCACTCCACCGACTTTAGTGTCATCTGCAAATTTACTAATCCATCCTTCAATACCCTCATCCAGATCATTTATAAAAATTACAAACAGCAGGGGCCCCAAAACAGACCCCTGAGGTACACCACTTGTCACCGAACTCCAAGATGAATATCTCCCATCAACCACCACCCTCTGTCTTCTATCTGCTAGCCAATTCCTAACCCAATTAGCTAAATCACCCTCTATCCCATACATCTGCATTTTCTGCAGAAGTCTTCCATGGGCCACCTTATCAAACGCCTTACTAAAGTCCATATATACCACATCAACCGCCTTACCCCCATCCACCTCTTTAGTCACTTTTTCCAAAAACTCAATGAGGTTAGTAAGGCACGACCTACCCTTCACAAAACCATGCTGACTATCCCCAATCAATTCATTTCTCTCTAAATAACTATAAATCCTATCCCTAATTATTCTCGCCAATACTTTGCCCACAACAGAAGTAAGACTCACTGGCCTATAATTCCCTGGAAGGTCTCTATGGAAGTTCTCCAGCCTCCCCTGTTCTTGTCTATGATGAGATGATGGAATATTAGAATCGATAACCTGTTCACTGAAGCTCATTCCAGGTGCCGTCAGAACCACTTGGCTCAAAACCTCACCATAATATTGATCCATTATGGATATGAACTGAATGCCAAAGGAGAGGTGAACTGCTAGCAGAATCTTAACATCAGTGACATTTGAAAAGGATTTGTGTAGCTTTAAGTTTCACAGGTAACACTAATTGTTTTTCTGGATAACTGCTATGTGATTGCTTTGGAAATCTTCTATCAATAAGAATTGAAGTAGAGAGTGTGGATCAATACTCATATTCATTATCCACCAGCACACCCTCCTGATGATCAACCTAGCTTCTCTAGAAGACATTAATGTCAGCTTCCCCCTCCACCACCCCACCCCACCCCACCCCGCCCCACCCCATCACCCTCAGTTGCCAATCGATACTCAAGTTAGTCTGGGCGGTTTGCTGCTTCTATTCAAATGGACTTGATTCTGAAGTTGAGGACTATTATTAGTACCTCAATTAGCTGGACTAATTGGATAAGTAACCACTTCCACTAAAAAGTGGAATGAATTCAAGGACAAAATTAGGAAATTAGAGTCCAGGGTAAGGGAATTAGAAAAAAAGGAATCAATTATTAGAAGGGAATCAATGGGGAGGGGAAACTGTCTCTTTGCCCCCTTACGAGACAATACAACAGGCACCCTTCATCTTGTTTAAAACGGAAGTACAGAGGGTTTTGGGGAATGCCCCTACCAATTGGAGTAAAATCACAACAACCAAGCAATAGAAGGGGGAAGGGGCCTCTGAATATGGGAAGGATTGTTCCAAGTATATCAGGGATGCTCAGGGCATGGAATAATCAGAAGATGTTATTGATTGAGAGGAATAAATGTTTTAAAGAATCTCTGCATTGTACATAGTTCTAAATGCAGACTTAACCGTCCCCATCAATGGATAGACTTGCGTTATTCAAAAATGTTCTGCCCATGAACTCCATTAAAACAGATCATGTATGGTGAAGAGCTTACACCCTCAGTAACATCACAAAGAACCCCAAGTGGTCCTTTGATTTTTAAAAGGAGGGAGTGTGCAGTGTGTGTTACAGAATTTTGAGAGAAAGGAATTATGTTCTTTCAACTTACTGGGGAAATATTATGCATTAATTGGAAAGATAGAAAATTGATTTGGAAAAAATCTAAGGTTGAGCTAATAACTTGAGTAGTTTTTGTATTTCAGTGTGTTTGGTTTGGTTGCTTGTTGAATGTACGTGGTGGTTGTTGCATTAGATTGAGAGCAGGAGTTATTAAAGCCTGATTGTTCTTGTGGAGTATTTATTGCGGGCAATAAATGCAATGCTTTACACTTTGGTTTAACTTAAAAGGGACTGAGGAAGTGTTAAAACTGTTAAATTTTAAGTATAAAATTTCTTGAATTTACTTCCGTTTTGTGTAAGGAAGAAGAATGAAAGCGACTGTCTTAATCAATTTTCAGTATTTTCTTTAAATGTGTTATTTTCATCCCTGGTTAAAATGTTAAATTTGAATGAAAGTGGAAGTGCTGTGGAATGAATGTTGGAAGGTTCCATGTGTGTCTGTGTATGTTTAATAAAGTGGTTGCGTGGATGCTTTTGTTGTTGTTTGCTTTAATGTTTTAATGTTCTTCCCCTAATTGTGATTTTACATCAGCGGGTTTGGTAGAGAGTTTAAATAAAAATTGGAAATTGGATTGGAAAGTAAATTGAAATTTCAAAATCAAAATACATAAATTGAAGTTTGAAATAACCAGTTTGAATTTTGAATAATCCTGGGTTCAAATTTTGTTAAGAAATATTTAAACTTTGGAAGGAACTCATGTGTTCTTTCCTTTGTCTTGAAGTAGAAATTATGACATAGTTGAGAAGAGAAGAAAATAAGTAACTTTTTGGAGAAGTAGAAAAGCAGGAACAAAAAAATGAGGTAAATATATTTTCTATGAGTCAGTTTAAAGGATAACAAGGTAGTGAAATGAATCGTTCTGATTACTCCAAATCTCAGTTGTCAATGCAGATGAGGATGTCTGTGTTTGGGACAGTTGAATCTGAAGGAGATGATGTTTATGGATTGGGTTGTGGATTGTATCTGGAAAAGAATGCCGTGTTATGCACGTGGCATTGACTGGAGACCCCTACTTCTTTTTCCAGAGGCACCTGATCCCACAGTAATTTCAAATTTGGATCTCATGAATTCTGTGACTATTAGTTGTAAGGGGGGACATAGCCTGACATTGTCACTGATACATGACACGCGCGCAACACAACCCTGGTCAACCTATAAAAATTAAGATGGGACACCAGCCCTGACCAAAGGGGCCCTGGGAACATCTGCAAATAGATTTCACAGGACGACTACTGCAATCCCATGGTAAAACTATTGTTTGGTTATCATAGACCAGTTTACTAGGTGGGGGTGTGGAAGCATTTCCCACCAGAAATTGTATTGCCACCACAATAGAATATTGGCAGAGGGGGTAATCTCTAGGTGAGGAGTATCCCTGCAAATTGATTCGGATCAGAGGATGCACTTCACTGGGAAAGTGGTAAAAACAGCGTGCCAACTGATGGGCATAAAGTTCCACATTCCTTACCACCCACAGAGTTCAGGAATGGTAGAATGTATGAAACGGACTCTTAAGGATGCTGTGGCAAAGACCATGCCAACAGTGGGGAAAACGTGGACTGAAGTATTACCTATTAATGAAGTTGAGAGCCACCCCAAACTATACAAGCGGATTAACCCTTTATTACCTAATGACAGGACAGGCGATGCAGTTACCAGAAAGCATCATAACAGGTGGGGCCAATGCATGTCCGCTAAGAGACAAAATTAAACGATATGTATTGGAATTGCCCAACTAAAAGGGATCCAAAGGATAATCAGGAAGAACGAGATGTACAGAGAGAGCTAGAAATGCTCCCTAATGTCCCAACAGCGTGAAGTCGCATCATGGTAAAAATATTACCTGAAAAATTGGTGTTGGCACCAAAGTAAAATGGCCTATATGAGGTCATGATCAGTGGAGACACCTGTGCCTGTCTGAAGATAAGAGGGAAAAGTGTATGGAAACATTGGACCCAGCTGAAATTATACAAAGAAACTAATGAATAACGTGCGATTCACGATTAATCAAGAAGGTAACCAGAGTGCTTTCTCTGCAACAGGTAAAGACTACAAGCAAGATAAATTAAAATGCTTGGGTTGTGTTCAGGTTGGCGATATAGCCTTTGGGAAGTTGTTCATATGGAGTAATAAGATCATTTTACTTATTGTATCTGCCTTGATACTTATCTGCCGCGAGCATGTCTAAAATAGTGGATATAATTGTGTTGCTCTATGTTGTCATGGTTGTAAAGGTGACAGGATTAGAAGATAACCTATTTTATAAGACCCATGTACATTTAGATGGCAGTCAAACTGTGTGTTACCCACTGGCCCAATCACTAGAGACTTTAATTGTGACCACCCCTAGGTGGACCTCCCATGACATGTAGACAGCAGATACTCAGACGCACCCTGTAAAGGACAAAAGGCAAATATAGGAGGGGTATACAAGGAAGATGCATGGAACTAATGAAGTCAAATAGAACACAGGCCCCTAATTGCGTGGCACTCCAGGGTATGAATGAAGAGAAATGCTCAGACCGGCCAAGCTACCTGCTTTGCTTCTTGGGCCAAGGGGATGTGCATATGCCTTCATCTGCAAGAATGTTTCCTGTGTACAGATACAGTGTGCCTGCCAATATTGTCAAGTGAACAAAGGCCAGTTTACTTCTACCTGTAACAAGCAAAGATGCCTGAACGTGACCGCAGGGTGGCAATTCATTTGTGGTTATTGTAATGGGACTCATGTCAGCTCAGCTATGTGGACATACCCATTTTATACCAATTGGTAGGAGCGGGTGGAAAGTCCAGTGAAATGGAGAACTGCCGGTATATGCAGTTTGCATAGACCAATAAATAACCAGGAGGTTAAATGTTACTGAGCCAAGAAGGAATTTGTGTTCCTCCTCAATGGCATTTTCACAACAGCCACACCAACTCTCCCAGTTCCCTTTGTAGTAGGAACAAAAGGACCACTCACTGTTTCATGCCCTTAAAGAGGGCATATCCGAAGAAAGATAGTGACCTGAGCCATCCACAAGGAATTCTGTGCTGATTGGAAGGATCCGGTTACACTGGGATCACACGGGTTCACTGGGGCCCTGTCTCTGGAGTGAGCAACAGGAGTAATTAGTGCCAAGAATAGAAACTATCTTATCTGGATTAACCATTTGGGAAACAGCACAGCAAAGGGATTGGATGCCATAAGCTGAGAACTAGGTGAGTTAAGAATATACACACAGCAGACCCATTGTCAGTTAGCCCAGCAGGGAGGAGTATGCACAATAATAGGAGAGAAATATATATAACACATGTTACAGCTGAATCCTACAACATTACCCAAGCCATTAATGACATAAGACAGCAGCCAGATGACTTTAGACAAGGCCCCAAGAAGGGGAATAGCTGGCTTGAATGGTTGTTGGGTGATCTTGGGTGTCTTATTTAATGCATTAATTAATTATTCTTGTAATAATAATCATCTGTTGCTTGATTATCAGATGTTTCAATACCTGCCGTAAAATCATTATGGCTCGAATCGTGCCAGGAGCTAGTGTGGTCATCGGAGAAGAACATCTGATGGGAACACCTAAAGACGGCAACAACAGAGAGAAGAACAAGATGGAAGAGTACCTGTGAAGACTGGCAATACAGGAACTTTGATATTGCTGGTCAATCAGATTATTAACGCATAATCCAGCTCAAAAAGGGTGGAATTGTTGGAGTAAGGTTAAGACTGTGACTTTTGGAAACCAATGTGTGCGTGACTACTGGGCTCTGTGGTTAACAGAGATTATTCTTTTGTTGACTCAATAACGAACTAACTTTTGAGCTACATCTTATTTTTGTATAAGATGAAAAATAATCAGACCACAAGGTCCAGATGGTCAGCTTAGTTTAAAATAAAGCAGAACCGAAACAAGAAGTTATGGGCTTTAGTTAACAGTTGTTTTCTAAGGAATGTGATTGGAAGCTAATTTTTGCTAAGGGTGCCCAATTGGTTAATGTAACCACCCAAAGCTGCTGATGTAATAACTGTTGATGTCTGTGTGATTAAATTGCATAAAAAATGGCTAGCCGCTACGCCAAATCGAGAAGTTGACTGCATGCACTGCGAGGTGCCAAATGTTTCTCCCAAAATTTTGTCTAGTAAACTGCCTGTTGAATCTTTAAATCTGACTGAGTGGTAATCTCCTACAACAGCATACAGTGAAAAGTATTGTTTCTTGAGTGCTCAACAAAGCATATCGTTCATAGAGAAAGAAATGAGAGAATGCAGAATGTAGTGTTACTAGTTAGGGTATAGAAAAGGGGCAACTTAATGCAAGGTAGGTCCATTCACATGTCTGACAGTAGCAAGGAAGAAGCTGTTCTTGAGTCGGTTGGAATTTGACCTCAGACTTTTGTATCTTTTTCCTGACAGAAGAAGATGGAAGGGAGAATGTCCGGGTGCATGGGGTCCTTAGTTATGCTGGTTGCTTTGCTAAGGCAGTGGAAAGTGTAGACAAAGTCAATGGATGGGAGGCTCATTTGTGTGATGGATTGGGCTACATTCATGACCTTTTGTTTTTCTTGCAGTCCTGGGCAGAGTCCTGGGCCATTGCAAGCTGTGCTACAACCAGCAAGAATGCTTTCTATGGTGCATCTGTAAAAGTCGATGAGACTCATAGCTGACATGCCAAATTTTCATAGTGTTCTGAGAAGGTTGAAGCATTGGTGGGTTTTCTTCATTATAGTGTTGGTGTGGGAGGACCAGGGCAGGGTGTTGGTGATTTGGATACCTAAAAACTTGAAGTTCTCAACACTTTCTGTCTTTTCTCCATTGATGAGATAGGGGCATGTTCTGTCTACACTTCCTGAAGTCAATGACAATCTCTTTTGTTTTGTTGACATTGAGGCAGAGATTATTTTTGCTGCACCCATGCAACAAATTCTCTATCTGATTCCTGTACTCTGTCTCGTCACTGTTTGAAATCTGTCCCACTGTGGTAGTGCCATCAGTAAACTTGAAAATCAAATTGAAGGGAAATTTGGCCACACAGTCATAGATATATAAGGAATATTGTAGGGGGTTGAGAACGTAGCTTTATGAGCCAACAGTGTTGGAGGAAGTTAGAAGTGGTGGCTGTGACTGAGACGTGGCTAAAGGAAGGGCAGGACTGGCAATTGAATATTCCGGGTTACAAGTGTTTTAGGCATGATAGAGGTGGTTTGAGGAGAGGAGGGGGAGTGGCGTTATTAGTTAAGGATCACATCATAGCAGGGCAGAAGGAGGGTGGTATGGCTGAGTTAGGAATTGAGTCGCTATGGGTGGAGTTGAGGAATAGGAAGGGAGAGGTTACTATGTTGGATGTGTACTACAGACCGCCCAACAGTCCGCGTGCCGTGGAAGAAGGGATATGTAAGGAAATTTTAGATAAGTGTAGGAAGAATAGGGTAGTTGTAATGGGAGATTTCAATTTCCCTGGGGTAGATTGGAAGGTGCTGAGAGCGGAAGGTGCAGACAGGGAGGAATTTGTACAGTGTGTTTTAGAAGGGTCCTTGGAGCAGTATGTGGATAGCCCGACTAGAGAGGGGGCTATACTGGATCTGGTTCTGGGGAATGAGCCAGGGCAGGTGGTTGACGTTGTAGTAAGAGAGCATGTGTCTAATAGTGACCACAACTCTGTCTGCTTTAGGGTATTAATGGAAAAAGATGAAGCCTGCCCTAAGGGGAGTGTGTTAAACTGGGGGAGGGCTAGATATAGCCAGATTAGGCAGGATCTTAAGGATACCGACTGGGATAAGCTGTTCGAGGGTAGGTCGACGCTGCACATGTGGGAATCTTTCAAGAGAAAACTAAAATTTTTGCAGGACAGACACATGCCGGTAAGGAGAAAGGATGGGAAGGGTAGGATTAGAGAACCGTGGGTTACTAGGGATGTTGAGGACTTGGTCAGGAAGAAGTGGGAGGCGTACGTTAGATCCAGGCAATTGGGGACAGAGGCAGCGCTGGAAAAATATAGAGAGTGTAGATGGGATCTTAAAAGGGGTGTCAGAAAGGCAAAAGGGGGCCATGAAATGGCTTTGGCAGGTAGGATTAAGGAAAATCCTAAGGCATTTTACTCCTATGTAAGGAGCAAAAGGATGGTTAGAGGGAAGATTGGACCTCTCAGGGACAGAGGAGGGGATCTATGCGTAGAGCCTGAGGGGATGGGGGAGATCCTGAATGAATACTTTGCGTCAGTATTCACGCGGGAGAGGGGCCTGATGTCTGATGCTGGCTTTGAGGATTTTGAGGACCCGTTAAAGGAAATAATCATTACGAGGTACGAAGTGTTGGGGCTTTTAGGTAGCATAAAGACTTATAAAGCTCCGGGGCCTGATGGTATTTATCCCAGGCTGCTAAGGGAAGTGAGAGATGACATTGCTGGGCCTCTGACGCAAATCTTTGTCTCCTCTTTGGACTCAGGGGAGGTCCCAGAGGGCTGGAGGATTGCAAATGTAGTACCGTTGTTTAAAAAGGGTCAGAGGGATAACCCAGGGAACTATAGGCCAGTGAGCTTGGCTTCAGTTATAGGTAAGCTAATGGAGAGGATCCTCAGGGACAGGATGCATGAGCATCTGGAGCGCTGCGATCTGATCAGGGATACGCAGCATGGCTTTGTTAAGGGGAGGTCGTGCCTTACGAACCTAGTGGAATTTTTTGAAGAGGTGACAAAAACGGTTGATGAAGGACAGGCCGTTGATGTCGTCTACATGGATTTCAGTAAGGCGTTTAACAAGGTTCCCCATGGTAGGCTGATAAAAAAGGTGAAGGCGCATGGGATACAGGGCCTGGTATGTAGATGGGTTGAGAACTGGCTCAGGAGGAGGAGACAGCGGGTAGTAGTGGAAGGCTCTTTTTCCAACTGGAGGTCAGTCACTAGTGGTGTGCCACAGGGCTCAGTACTAGGACCTCTTCTATTTGTGATTTATATAAATGACTTGGAAGAGGGGGTAAGTGGTGTGATCAGCAAATTTGCTGATGACACTAAGATACTTGGATTGGCGGGGACTGAGGAGCAGTGCCAGGCAATACAACAGGACATTGATAGGCTGGTAGATTGGGAAGATAGATGGCAAATGGAATTTAATCCGGATAAATGCGAGGTGATGCATTTTGGCCGGAATAATGTAGAGGGGAGTTATAGGATAAAAGGTAAAACTATCCGGAGTATAGAGACGCAGAGAGACCTGGGGGTGCAGGTTCACAAGTCTCTGAAGTTGTCAGTACAGGTGGAAAAAGTGATAAAGAAAGCGTATGGTATGTTAGCCTTCATAGGAAGGGGTATAGAATACAAGAGTAGGAATTTGATGTTGCAAGTGTATAGAAAGTTGGTTAGGCCTCACTTGGAGTACTGCATCCAGTTCTGGTCGCCGTACTACCGGAAGGATGTGGAGTCCCTGGAGAGAGTGCAGAGGAGATTTACCAGGATGCTGTCTGGTATGGAAGGGCTGTCTTACGAGGAAAGGTTGAACGCACTGGGGTTGTTTTCCCTTGAAAGACGTCGGCTGAGAGGGGATCTATTAGAGGTATATAAGATTGAGGGGTATAGATAGAGTAAATGGTGGTAAGCTTTTTCCACCATTAGAATCAGATAGAACGAGGGGTCAGGCCTTAGGGTGATGGGGGCTATGTATAAGACGAATATTAGAGGGCATTTTTTCACACAAAGGGTAGTGGGGGTGTGGAATGCACTGCCGAGTAAGGTGGTGGGAGCAGACACGCTAGGGTTGTTTAAGGGTCTCTTGGACAGCCACATGAGTGGTCTGCAGATAGAGGGATATAGCAGGACTGTCTAAATATCTTATTTGTTTCCACAGGCAATTCGGTCCACCTTGTTGACCAACAAGGTGCATGCATTCGGCAGGTCGTGCGAGGGCTGCTCCTGGATGTTACTTCAGGAGTGGCCTAGTGCTTCATGTCGTTAGTGTATGCTTAAACTGGACCATCAGATGGGCAACATGACAGCTCAGAGACTATCGCTGTTGCTGTGCAGACACATGGATTTGGGCCTGTGTCTGCGGGAGTTTGCGCGTTCTCCCCATGGTTGCATGGGTTTTCTCTGGGTGCTCCGGTTTCCTCCCGCATCCCAAAAATGTGCTCTTAGGCTGATTGGGTAACAAATTGTCCCTATATTGGTTTCTATATGTCATTAAGACGTTAGGATGGCGGCGCGGGCTCATTGGGCCAAAGGGCCTGTTTCCCATGCTGTGTTGTTCTTTGTTCTTTGTAGGATGATTGTTGCCTATCCTTACTGACTGTGGTGTGTGGGTTAGGAAGTTCGGGATCCAGTTGCAGAGGGAGGAGCCAAGGTCCAGGCCACAGAGTTTGGAGATGAGTTTTGTAAGAATAATGGTGTTGAAGGCTGAGCTGTAGTCAATAAATAGGAGTCTGACATAGATGTCTTTGTTATCTAGGTGATCCAGGGTTGAGTGCAGGGCCATGGAGATGGTATCTGCTGTGGACCTGTTGCAGTGACCAGCAAGCTGTAGTAGATCCAGGTAATCCAGGAGGCTAGAACTGATTTGCATCTGCTGTATTTTGCCTTTTGGTTTGTTTTCTCAGATATTACAGACACAATATGCAGAGAGTCCTCCTGTGTCATAAATTTTCTAAATATCTGAAAGGGAGAAATTTGCACGAAAGACGGTGAGGGTGGGGGGACAGGTGAGTGGGTTGGGGAAAAAGCAGAGGAATGGCAGCACATGAATTACTGCTGAGGGAAGCATGCACCAGATATAATGGCCTGAATGTCCTTCTGTGCTGTAACAATTCTAATGGTTGAAAATTAGAGATGTTAAACTTGGTCAGACTACATGTAAAAGTATGGTGTGCAGTTCTGTTCTCTGTGACCTAGATTTTTTTTCCCTTTCTAGTAGAGCAAAAAATAAGGTTAAGTTGGGGATGATGCAGAACCTGGAGGAATAGATTTACATCTCAGCACCAGGAAGATGATGACAATGTGAAAATACTCCGGATCCCTCTTGGTTGGAATAAATTTTTTTTATTTGACTGAGATTTCATGAAGACACAGGAAGACTCCTTTGAAGACCGTAATTCAATGAAAGTGCAAGTTTTAAGTTTTCTTAGTATTGAAGACTTTTTAGCAGTCAAGATTGCTGTTTAACTTTTATTACTTGTCAAGGGTAGTGATATTTTATACTTCTAATACTGGAGAATGAAGAAGAATAAAATTTAATACCAAAAACAATACTATACTGCCATCTCTTGTCCTCTTTTACACATTTTTTTAATCATTTAAAGAGGTCAAGGATAATTTACTAACCCCATAATGAGCAATGGTAAAGAACCTTGCTGTCTGAGTGCCAACTCACTTTATCCCTTAATTTCTCCTCAGTTGTCATCTGTTGAAACTACCTCCCAGTTGTTTTGTGTGTCAGCCACCATTGTTCAGTCAGTCTCACTCCTGTCTCCTTTCATCTTTAAGACTGTGGGAGGAAACCTGAACACCCGGAGGAAATCCAGACACGGGGAGAATGTGTAGACTCCCAGTCACCGAAGCTGGGAATCGAACCTCGAGCCTGATTCTATGAAGCAGCAATGCTAACCCACTATGTCATTGTACTACCTATTGATGCATGGAATGGGTGTGGCAGCCATATAGTCCTGCTATCTATTTGTCTGCACATTCCCAATCGGCTGAGTACGGTTTGGGAGGAAGAATGTGCATTTTGCAAGGTGCTGGTATTGGTCACTGATAGAGCAGCCACATTGCAGCAAGTGAAGGTGAAAGATCAGCAATATCATCAGCAACATCCTCCATGATCCCCCAACAGACTACATTTCGCACGATCCCCGGGACTACATTCCCCGTGCTGCCCTGGACTACATTTCCCATCTTTCCCGGCACCATTCCCGGGACTACATGTCCCATGGTTCCTGGCGCGGTATTTCCCATGCTGCCCCGGTGCGGGTTGTTATTGTGACTGAGCTGCCACTGGGTGCGGGATGGACGCGGCTTTCCGCTTCTCGCTGCTCGATCTGTAAGTGACCCAGAGACCGCGGCCCCAGTTCTCTCAGTATTCTCTATCAGGCCTCTCAACACTGTCTGCACTCACGGCCGCAACCTTCCCATTGCCCAGACCCCCTGCACTCACCCCCAAAATCATCCCCATCCCCTTGCCCCAACATCGCCTTTCTCCCCTCCACATCCCCTTCCCCCATCACCCCCCCTCCACATCCCCTTCCCCCATCACCCCCCTCCACATCCCCTTCCCCCATCACCCCCCTCCACATCCCCTTCCCCCATCACCCCCTCCACCCCTTCCACATCCCTTCCCCCATACCCCCCCTCCACAGCCATGCCCCCATCACCCCCTCCACATCCCCCCCCCACCCCCTCCACATCCCCTTCCCCCATCACCCCCCCTCCACATCCCCTTCCCCCATCACCCCCTCATCCCCTCCCCCCCCTTCCCCTCCCCCATCACCCCCCCACCCCCCCATCACCCCCACATCCCCTTCCCCATCACCCCCTCCACATCCCCTTCCCATCACCCCTCTCCACATCCCCTTCCCCCATCACCCCCCCTCCACATCCCCTTCCCCCATCACCCCCTCCACATCCCCTCCCCCATCACCCCCCCTCCACCATCCCCTTCCCCCACACCCCTCCCTCCACATCCCCTCCCCCATCACCCCCCTCCACATCCCTTCCCCCATCAACCCCCTCCACATCCCCTTCCCCCATCACCCCCACCCCTCTTCCCCTTCCCCATCACCCCCCCACATCCCCTTCCCCATCACCCCCTCCACATCCCCTTCCCCCATCACCCCCCTCCACATCCCCTTCCCCATCACCCCCTCCACATCCCCTTCCCCCCCTCACCCCTCCCACATCCCCTTCCCCATCACCCCTCCACATCCCCTTCCCCCATCACCCCCTCCACATCCCCTTCCCCCATCACCCCCACACCCCTTCCCCCATCACCTTCACATCCCATCCCCATCACCCCCTCCCCCCTTCCCCCATCACCCCCCTCCACATCCCCTCCCCATCACCCCCCTCCACATCACCCATCCCCCCTCCACATCCCCTTCCCCCATCACCCCCCTCCACATCCCCTTCCCCCATCACCCCTCACATCACCCCCCACATCCCCTCCCCCATCACCCCCTCCACCATCCCCTCCCCCATCCCCCCCTCCACATCCCCTCCCCCCCTTCACCCTCCCCACCCCCTCCCCCTTCACCCTCCCCACATCCCCTCCCCCTTCACCCTCCCCACATCCCTTCCCCACATCCTCTTTGCCAATCCCCTGCACTCACACCCAAATTATCCCCCACTTCCCCTGCATTTACCCCCTATACCCCAGCCCCCGTTCTTCTGCACCCACCCCAGCCCTCTCCTGCACTCATCCCCCCCACTCCCTGCTGTATTCACCCTCTCATCCTTGCCCCATTCTCCCTGCATTCACCTCCACATCCCTTCTCCCCAAAGCCTCCCCACTCATCCTGTATTCACCCCAAACCTTCCCCCAATCTCCCTGCATTTACCCCCAAAACCCTACTCCACTCCCCCTGCATTCACCCACAGAACTCATCACAAAAACCTCCCCCACTCATTCACACCCTAAATCCACCCCTGTTGCATTCTTCCTCGTTCCCCAATTCTCCTCCTCCTGCATTCATTTGACTTTCCTCCTACAAATTTCACTCTATTCATCCCTATTCTCCCTCTGTGGTCTTCCTTTTTAATATGATCCCTTCCTTGCCTTGATGCCCTCTTCCCTGCCTTGACAGCTCTGGTTGGTGTCTCCCCCATTGATGCCCCCTTTGACACCATTTCTTCCCCCCCCCTCCCTCCTCACACTGTTTACCCCCATCATCCCTTCCTGCCAATGCCCCCTTCCCCCTACCATGATGATCTCTTCCATCTCTGATACCGCCTCATAAATGGCTACCCCCTAGATGTCATCACTCTCTGCGCTTCCCTCCCTCTCCCACCCCCTATCTTATCACTGCAATTGTATTTGGGCATAATGTTGCCTAGTGACATTTGTCGTCTTTTCTAGATGCATTTACTCCCTGGTAAAGTCACTTTCTCGCTATGCTGCCGATCTCCAGACATTACCACCAAATCTGAAAGACAAATTAATCAAAATCATGAGCTCACATGGCATTATTACAGATGAGAACATGCATCAGGTGAGCTGAAAGATGGTTTGTTTGACATAAAGTGGGACTGGTTTTTAGTTAAGGCTTATTGTCAGCAACAGCTGACAGCCAGCTTGCATAGTGCATCCTTTAGCAAAAATTTCTCAAGTAACAGCTTTGCCATTGGAGGATTTCATATTACTAAATAAAATCATCCATTATAAATAAGATAGTGCCAGTGTCATGGCAATTGGAGATGCCAAACCATACCAGGAGAAAAGTTGTCCCTGGGTGTCATTGATTGGTTGTACATCACAACAGCTGCTGACAGTCGTGCAAGTATTTGGTGTATGTGGCATAACAATGAAAATTGATTTTGTATACACCAAAATCCATGCATGCACACTTTCCGCTAGCATCCAAAAGTGATGATGAAGAGAGGTTTGTCCTGCCATGGGCGACCAATTTTATTTCACTTCCACCTCCAGAATCCAAACTAAGATTGGCAGCAGTGTTCCCATTTTTGTGCATAGTTTGTTCTTTTCAATGCATGGTACTTCTAGCAGCTAAGAATGCTTGAGACTAATACTAGGAATAGGCAGGTTGTCTTACAAGAAAAGGTTGGAGAGGTTAGGTTTATATCCGCTAGAGTTTCGAAGAGTAAGAGGCAACTTGGTCAAAGGATATTGATATGGTGGATGTAGAGCGGATGTTTCCTCTGGCTGAAGAATCTAGAACTGGAGTCAGCCTTTAAAAATAAGGGTCGCACATTTAGGATGGAGATGAGAAATGTTTTCTCTCAGCTCTGAAACTCTCTTTTTGAATAATTTTAAGACTGATCTAGAAAGATTATTTATTAATAAGGTAAAAGGTTAAGAGAGGTAGACAGAAATGTGGAGTTAACGTTACAGTCAGATCAGCCATGATCTTATTTGAATGGCAGAGTTGACTTAAGAGGCGTACTCCTCCTAGTTCTTGTCTTCCTGTGTACACCTTTCATATCCAAAACATTCAAAATTGAGAAGCCTATCTGCATACCTTCCATGTTGCAGCACCTGAGGGAACATTATCGAGCACCACCAAAATGTTTCCTCCTTTGTACATGTCATCACCCAAAAGAATTCTGCTGTCTAACCTTGAACAACTTAGAGCAATTTTGTTAGGTAATTTCAGTTGCCTTGTAAGTACTTCCAGCACAGTATTAACTTCTGTACTTTATGCGCAGGTGTTGCATCCAGGACTCCAGAAACTGGATCTCAGTGCCTGTGACATTACAGACCATGGATTAATCATGCTTCAGATATGCACCCAACTGCGAGAAATCAACTTAAATTCCAGCGACTGCAAACTCTCTATAACCTCTGAAGGTAATTTGTACTGAGAACTCATTTTGAGCACAATGACTATTGAGGGCAAACAGGGCATTTCATTTTGTTTTGCTCATTCAGTATCATCTGGGAAGACCAGAATTTTCTAGAGGCAAAATGAAATTGACTAAAAAAAATACAAAATGATGCCTGTGTAAACTTCGTGTCACCAGAGGTATGAGAGGTGGAAATGAAATCATGCCATTTCCATAAATGAACTAATTGCCTATGACCCACTATTTACAGTGGCCTGTGAATAGATTACCTGCTGATGTGGATGTTGCAAAGGGCTCTCAGAGCTTCTGGTATTGTTCAAGTCTGGTTCCTCCTCCTCACTAGTGGGCAGCTTCTTGATGTCATCGGTGGGCAGGAATTTCAACATGACTATTGAATTGAAAGGATAATATGGGCTCAGAGCTAAAATTATACCTCCAAACCACAGGAAAGCAGATGGCTAGATAACCAAAACAACTGGCTGATGCACATAAAGATAATTTTAGGTGCCTTAGATAATTTGAGTAAAAGTTATTGTCAAAACACTTTTCTTCCTTCAGTTTCTCTAGGATGTATGAAAATATTCAAGGATAAGGCTAACGAGCATTTGTTTAAAAAAATAGGCCATTGTACTCCAAACAGACATGACTGGATTCATACGCTTCTAATAGTGGATCTGTCAGCATGCCCAGTGATCTATAATATGGAGCCATTATCTTCAGCATCACTAAGTGCTCTCACCTGCACTGGTTGGAGGATAGAGAATAGTGGTATGGTAATATTGGATGTTGTTAAGTCTACATGTGGAATCTGGCATTGTGTCTTTAGATAGTATCAGCAACGGGAAAGAGGAATAGCACGATGCTCAGGAAAGGTTGCCAAATTTAATGGTACTGGGATGAGAAGGTACATAGGATGACCGTGTGAGGGGTGGTCACAAGAAAGCAATCTAGAGCCCAGATGAAAACTGCAAGTTAGGACTCTGTCACTATTCACTGTGTAAGATCCATCTGCCCCTTGCATCTCAAATGTATGCCCCCAAGTAATTGACTCTTCCACCTTGGGAAAAAGCTTCTGACTATCCACTCTGTCCATTTACCTCAATCTTGTAGACATTAATCAGATTGCCCCTCAACCTCTGTCATTCCAGTGAGAGGTTTCTCCAACCTCTACTCATAGCTAATGCCCTCCATACTAGGCATCTTTTATGTATTCTCTCTAAAGCCTCCACATTCTTCTAGTAGTGTGGTGACCAGAATTGAACACTACATTCCAAGTGTGACCTAACTAAAATTCTATAAAACTGCAACATGACTTGCCAATTTTTAAACTCAGTGCCCCAGCCAATGAAGGCAAGCATGCTTTGTGCCTTCTTGACTACGTTCTCCACCTGCATCTTGTACTCTAATTCTCTTGCAAAAATGGAGAACATACCATTTGCCTTCCTAATTGTTCATTATACCTGAATGCTAACTTTGTGTTCCTTGTATAATCACACCCAAGTCTCTTTGGAATATCAACATTTAGAAGTTTCACACTTTCTAAAAAAAAAATTGTTTTTTTTGGAAACAAAAATTGTTTAGAAAAAATGGAAGCAGATATGATAGTGACATTTAAGCAGCGTCTTGACAAATACATGAAAAGGATGGGAACAGAGGGATATGATCTACAGAAGAGTAGGGGATTTTAGTTCAGTCAGGCAGCATGGTTTTGCAGGCTTGGAAAGCCAAAGGGCGTGTTCCTGTGCTGTAATTTTCTTGGTTCTTTGTTCTTTAAGAATAACTAAGTCTTGTTATGATTGTATAGTCTCACGTGAAATACTGTGTTTTTTTGGCCTCCATATTTAAGGAAAGATATGCTTGCATTGGGAGCAGTACAGCAAAATTACACTGGATTGTTCTGTGGGATGAGAGCTTTCTCAAATGGTGATGGACTGAGAAAATTGAGCCTGGAATGATCCCATTAAAGATTCTGACGAGGCTTGACAGAGTAGACACTTGCCAAGTTGTTTCTGCTAGTTAAACATGGGTACACAGTCTTAGAATAAGGGGATCATTATTTGGGATTAAGGACTTCTTTCATTAATGATTTGTGAATCTTTTGAACGTTCAATCCCTGTGGGTTGTGAATGTTCCATCGTTGAAGATATTTGAGACTAGAATCAATAGATTTTTGATCTCTGAGGGAATCAAAGGTTATGGGGAGCAGATGAGAAGTGGGGTTGAAGATGAAAATCAGCTTTGCTATTGAATGATGGCACAGACTAAACAGCCCAATGATCTTCTATTGCTAGCCCCTGTGTTTTTGTGCTGTGATCCATCTAGAATCCTGCTTTCTCCTCACGCTCTCCCCAGTCATAACCAAACAAAAATTAAGGCTTCACATGAATGATAAAGCAGAGCAGGTATAAGGACTATGTTATAGTTTGACATTTCATGAAGTTTTGGACGTTGTTAATTTATATTGAATGACTTGTCACTGATTTAATGGGTTGCCATTGTGAATTCCAAATCTCTGATTGTATGGTATTCCACAGGGTTAAAAGTTATTGCTTCATCTTGCCCCTACTTGTCAGAAGTGTGTCTCAGAAGATGTCGGAACGTTTCGGATGAAGGAATTGTAGCCCTTGCACAACAATGTAGACTGCTACAAGTAGTGAACATGAGTGGCTGCTTGGGTGTGACTGATGCCAGTTTACATGCACTAGGGAAGAACTGCAAGTTTTTGTATAGTGTCGATTTCTCAGCTACTAAGGTACAGTCATTTTGTAAGCTTAAAAACTTTTTGAAACATTTGTTACTAGTTCAAAAAAATAATATCTTTTCTATTCATCTTCCTTCATTTTTTCCTTTTTCCATTCTGTAGATGAGATGTTTTGGTTAGGTTCTTATACTTATAATGACCTGAATAAATGCAAGTTCTGCTCGTTTTGTCACACCTCATTGTCTTGTGCTTTCTTCTTCAGTTTCTTAGAGGAATTTCAATTCCAAGTTCTTTAGTATTATCTTTCCCTTGGTCTACGTCCCTCTGGTATTTTCAGTCAGCTCCTTCAGCATATTCTCATGCCTCAGAAATATGGTCAAACCAACCTTGTTGCTTTTACTTGACGATCTTCACTAACAATTTTCCCTCCTTCACCATCCTGAGAACTTATTAGTTAATCTTATGTCCTCTCCAACTCACCTGCTGCACCCTTCTGCAGAACCACAAATCACATCTTTCTAATCTTCGGATGGCTGCTTTTCTCAAGTCCCAGGTAGCAAAACACTCCAAATCACAATCTTGATCATTCTTTTCTTGCGATCACTACTCATTTCTCTACTGAGCAATTCTTTGCCATTGCTATTCTAGCTCTGATTTCTTTAAGGGAGTCACCAACTTCTGACAAGATGCATCCCAGGTACTTAAAACAGCATAGATGACCTGTATGACAAAGATGGCAAGCCAACAAAACAACAATTGGTGAAAGGTGAAAACATTTGCGAAGATGATTTAAGATGGATCTTCTGGAGTGTGAAGTGTTTATGTGCAAAGCCAGGAAAAGGAGTAGGATGTGATGGAATTCCTGCTGAAATGATGAAAGAACTTGGAGAAAAGGCTACAAGATAATTGACTAACCTGTATAAAATGTACAGTAATGCAGAATGGCCAGAAGACTTTTTTGAGGAAAAAAATTGTCCCATTGGAAAACATGGCAAATACCATTAAATGTGAAGAGCATCACACTTTCACTTGGATTACGCAAGCATCCAAGGTAATGTTAAAAGATCTTAGCTATTAGATTGGAAGCCAAAACAAGCATTATCTTGACAGTGATCAGTTCGGCTTTAGAAAGGCTGTTGGATCTAAAGAGGCTGTAGCAACGCTGAGAGTGTTAAATGAAAGATGCATAAGGATATTTAGCAAAAAAATTATATCTACTTACCTTCTAGGTTATGGAAAGGCTTTTGACCAAATGAAATGGCGAAGCTCGTTAAAGTGCAGGAGGTGATCTGAGTTGATAGGAAAGATGAACAAAGACGAGCGCCTCATCTCAGTCCTGAGGTGAGGGGCCTAATCCTGTGAAGAAAGATTGAACAGCTAGGGCTTATACCCATTGCAGTATAGAAGAATGAAAGGTGATCTTATTGAAACATATTAGATCCTGAGGGGATTTAAATGGTGGATATCAAGAGGAGGTTTCCATTTGTGAGGGAAACTAGAAACAGGAAACACAGTTAAGAATAGGGGATCTACCGTTGAAGACAGCGATACGGACAAATATTTTCTTTGAGAGTCATTAGAATCTGTAATTCTCTTCCTCAGAAAGCAGTAGAGGCTGGGTCAATTAATTTATTCAAGACCGAGTTAGACAAGCTAGATAAGGGAGTCAAGGATTATGAAGGGCAGATAGCCTAGTAGAGTTGAGATTGCAACCAGATCAGTCAAAATCTTATTGATGGCAAAGCAGCTCAAAAGGGCTGAATGGCTTACTCCTGCTCCTAAGTTCCTAAATACTCATGGCTTTGTATATGGGACAGACTAACTTCTACAATAGGGCAGTGTTTGGTGAAACTGAATTGTCTGTAATCAGGTGCAGGATGAGATCTACTAGGACCATTGCTTTTTAATATCTGTCAGGAAACAATTTCAAAAAAATCACTAGATGAAGTATAGAAAGGTGCCAAAGCAAGAGGTCAGTTGGTGGAAGATGGTGAGATTCGCACATGACCAGTCCCTCCCTAGTGCCTAGCAGAGGAGAAGATCTACAGATACTAATGGATAGAATGAATGAAGCAGAATGAAAATTAATGTAAAAAAAGACAAATTATGAAGATTGAGAAAAATAATGATGGGGAAGCAGAGGTCAAAGCCTGTGGTCCACAGCTGGAATAGATATCATAATTTAAGTACTGGGAGAATATGTATGGCAGTAAGCAGCTCAGCTATGCCAATGTCGCAACTGTGCGAGATTCTGCCCCTAATAGTACCACACAGGAATAAGGGGATGGCCATCAGGAAACTTGACTGTTCTTTCTGCTGTCCAGTCTGGGGCTGGCAAACCTGTTATCGTGTCTCATCAAAATTCTACTATTTCAAAAAAATTGAACAAAGTCTGCTTAGCAATGTAGTTGTACACAACTGCTGGAGTCAACTATCCAAACTTAAATTATACAGTTTGTTTACTTACATGCTCCAGTTAAAATGTACAATGGGTTGCTGACTTCCCTCATTGAGATATAGATCTGTGCATACTGGCTAACCAGTGTTCCATGTGTGATCCTGCAGTGACCCAGTGAGGTGACTGGAACTTGTGACAAGTATTTGCTGGGCTACAGCCATCTATTTTGATGGTGTAAATAAAATTTCACTTAACAAATCATCATGAACTAACTATTCTCCCTCAAAAACCATAACCATAACACCTTTGAAGAATAAAAATCACAACCCGTTCTTTTATTAAGAACAAGGAAGATTATTGGATAATTTAGGACAGTTAGCTCATAAAATGATACCAAAGGTCATCCTGTAAATTTAATGAATTATTATGCTTAACATGTAATTTAACAAGAATAATATGTACTACTGTACATATTATCAGAATTTACCGTTCTGATAAATAAACCTGTGGTCAGTTTCACTTGACCACAAGGTTGATCATTACTGAATGAATCAACGAAAGTTCAGTGTTGATTCGTGTCTCCTGAAGAACAAATCATGTCTTGGAATATTGATTTCCTCATCAGTCTCCCTGTTTTTATCCTCCTATCCTGATGAATTCATAGCTGTCACTCTGGGGTGAGGTAATTATTGTCCGTGGAACTGCACTAAATCATGGCTCAGCATCTTTAAGAGTAGAAGACAGATAACAGGGGGAGAGGGTCGACATTAGTTCCTATGTTGAGCTGTGTTTCCATCTCTCTCCTATATGATTTCCGTTAGTCTTACCTTTCCAGACTCAGCTCTATTTTTCATACTTCCATTTGTGAAGCTGATTAGAACATTTAATTTCTATTAAAGATGCTGTATAAAAGTAGCTTCCTGTTGTGACAGTTGGGAAAATTAATCTCGACCCTTTAAACCTTGTACACTTGTTTGATAATTTTTAACTTTCAAACTGACATCTTTACATTTAGACAGGATGAGTTGTAGCAAGAAGTTACAGGCAGGTTTACAGATTTCCGTTAATTCATTGAGAGTCATCAGCTTTCACATGAAGCTCTCGTGGTACGCTGCTTTTATTCAGATGTACGTGTATTGATCAGTCCTATTAGAATGTAAAAACATATATATCATTAAACAAACATTTATCTTGAAGCATTTCAGATAAATTAGTCCATTCCCTTTCCACCTAATCTGACATTCCTCTGATGCCCTGCAGCATATTGACAGTTTCCAGTTCACAGGCCCTAATTGCTGTCTATTCACTATGGATATGCATTCTCTCTACACTCTATCCCATACTGGAACGGTCTGAGAGCTCTTCGCTTCTTCCTTGAAAAGAGGCCTGAACAATTCCTATTCACTATCACTCTCCTCTGCTTGGCTGAACTTGTTCTATCTCTCAACAACTTCTCCTTCAATTCACCCACTTTTTCCAAATCAAAGGGTAGCAATAGGTACCCACATGGGTCCTAGCTACGCTTGTCTCTTTGTAAGGTATGTGGAACATTCCTTGTTCCAACCCTACTCAGGTCTCCTCCCATAACTCCTTTACCGGTACATCAATGACTATTTTGGTGCAGCTTCAGGCTCTTGTCCAGATCTCAAAATTCATCAACTTCACGTTCGGTTTCCACCCCTCCGTTGCTTTCACCTGGTCCATCTCGGACACTTCCCTTCTTTGACCTTTCTGTCTCTGTTTCCGGTAATAGACTATCTACCAATATTCACCACAAGCCCACTGACTCTTACAGCTATCTGGGCTATAGCTCTTCATACCCCACATCCTGTAAGGACTCCATCCCTTTCAGCACCTTCACCTCCATCGCACTGGTTCCAATGATGTCACTTTCCAAAGTGGTGCTTCTAATACATGCTCCTTCTTCCTCAACCATGGATTTCCATCTAAAGTTGTCGACAGGGCCCTCAAAAGTGTGCAATCCATCTCCCATACCATGAACCTCGTTCCCCCCCCCCCCACTTCCCAGAACAAGGATAGAGTCCCCTTTGTTCTCTCATTTCATCCCATCAACCTCCACACGCAAAGCATAATCCTCTACCATTTTCACCAACTCCACTGTGATTCTACCACTGAACACATTTTCCCTTCACTCCCTCTATCAGCATTCTGCAGAGACCTTTCTTTCCAGGATAACCTAGTGCATTCCTCCACTATACCCAACACCTATCACTCTTGGCACTTTCCATACAATCGCAGAAGGTGTAACACTGTCCCTTTTACTTCTTCTATGATCACCATCCAAAGTCCAAAACATTAATTGCAGGTGAAGCAATGTTCCATTTGTACCTTTTTCAATTTAGTTATTGCATTTGCTGCTTCTAATGTGGTCTCTATATTGGAGAAGCTAAGTGTAGACTACTGATAGTTTTGCTGAGCACCTTTGGTCTGTGCGCAATCAAGATCCTAACCTTCCAGTTGCTTGCCATTTTAACACAATCCTACTCCCATGCCCACATATCTGTCTTTGGCCTGCTGCCGTGTTTCAGTGAAGTTCAATGTAAACTGGAGGAACAGTATCTTATCTTCTAGCTAGGCACGTTTACAACATCAAATTCAATAACTTCAGATGATTTGCTCTATCCCATCTCAACCCCTTTGTTCTCCTTCTATTTTATTTAATTTTTTTACTGTTCTCTACCTTTTATTTCTTGTCAGACTTCATTTCCCCCCCCCCCATTCTTCCCCTACTTTACACCCATCCCTTATCTTTTCTCTCCCTTTGCTTCTCCTTTTCTAAATCTTCTGTCGCATCCATTTTTCTTCCCCCTCCCCCAATATCATCTTTTTGGCTTCTTTTGTCATTTGGCCATTCACACCCTTTATTCTCTCTGTAGATAGCTATTAGCTGGTTTCCCTGGTTTCTGTGGCTAAGATTCATCTTTCTTTCTCTCACCCTACAGTATAAATATCTTACATTTCTATGCCTTTTAGCTTTGACAAAAGGTTGTCTGGCCTTGAAATGACAGCTCTTTTCTCTCCTTACGGACTTACTGAGATGTTCCATCATTTTCTCTCTCGGTTTCAGATTCCAGCATCCACAGTAATTTGCTTTTATCAAGATAAATTAAGTCCATCAAAAAATCAAATATCAAAAGAAAATTTGCTGTCAAACAATAATTTTATAGAAGTCAGACAAAATTTAGGATGTTGCAGAAAATCCAGCACTTCTCTCCCTTGAGAGTTGGTCAACCTGGCAATTTATTTTAAGGAATAAATTGTTGGTCTCAAACTGTAAGGACTAGAATATCTGGAATTTTATTCCAGTTCTCAACAGTGGTCTTGTTTCACTTGGGCTGCATTTAGAAAGCCTGATTATCAAAACTGTGGTAGCGCTGTGGGACTAATTTCTGAGCCTTTATTTTCTCTTTTCACCTAGCTGTTCTGCCATGTGTTCCAGCACTACCATTTTACTGATGTTTTCACGATATGCAAACAATGGGAATGCTGTTTTACTTAAGTAATTTTTTTAAAAATGCCAAAATAGAAGGTGCTGGGTAGATTGGACTGTACCTATCAGTTAACTCCTTGCCTGCATTTCTGGACAGATATTCACCAACCTGACACTGACTCCAGATCTGGTGAGGTAATAGGCACAATGGGTTTCTTTAACTGCAATCTAATCAATTTGTATAATCTTCAACTCCATAGTAATGTAAATGTTTCACTTCGGAAACCTGTGTCTGTGACAATCCATCACAAATCTTTATTCACTGTCAAATGCTAATTTTATCCAGATTGAAGGACTATTGGCTAATGATAGAAATTACATTATTAACCACAATTTGTTGTTCAAGGTGTGTTTTATATTTTGTGTTTCCTCTTATTGCTGCTGACTGTGGATGCAGTATGTTTCCATGACAGTCATCCCTCTGGTCCTTGTATGGATCTAAATGATTAGTGTCAATGGATACAGCATTACAGCTGAGTTTGATACAGTTCTGACCAGATATTCATAAACAAGAACTTGTAGATGGGAATCACTGATAAATAGACTGGTATCCATTCTCTTTCCCGCCCTACCCTCAACATTTAGCTCAGAGGGTGCTTAGGCCAATTGTTGCCACAGGTATTGTTAAAATTTAGAGCAGTACTGTTGATGTATCTAATTGTTAAGGTTATTGTCATTGCATGGAAATGACTTGGGAATGAGAAATGTTTAAATGACTTCTCAGTTTGTAAGAAGTCACCAAGCCACAGGCATTGAAGATGTTTATTTGAAGCTGATTAGGCTGTTTTGTGGACTGTCACAACCCACATAGTCATCCCAAATAGAAACAAATCAATCAACCACCTTATCCTAGAACCATTAAGCCAGGATGGCACCTCTCTGCATTTGGAGCTCCACAGAAGATGGTTTCTTTAATCTGACATCTCAAAGAGAGGAGAGAGATCTAGTTTTATTGACCTGCTTACTGGCGAAACACTAAAGTTGCCAGCCCTCCTGGAGTCTCCAGGAAATAGATTAATCTCCCAAAAACACTGCTACAAACAAAAGCCCAGTAGAGAAATGTAAGGCATTGAAACAAAAATTATTTTTGCTTTTTTTAAAAAAAACTTTTCAATTATTAGTTAGAGATGGAGAAAGGTTGAAATAAAATCAGAAAATGCTGGAACATCTCAGCAGATATGGGAGAAAGAAATCCAAGTTAGTTTCAAGTTTAATATGATTCTTCCTCAGAGGAAGAAAACATGTTTGACTGACAGCAAAGGACCAGACAGCAAAGGTTCCGTTCTCTTGTGAAAATGGACACTTCAGGTGACCAATAGTGGGTGTGTATAGGCCCAGCTGCTGGGAGGCAAGAAGTGATATGGTGCTATGGTACAACTAAATGATTCTTATACGTGACATCATAACACATGAAGTAAATTTGCCAAGCAAGATGTTGTGTGTTAGATGTAAGCTTTCTAATATCAATAGATGTGTGGGTTTGAAAATGGGACATTGGCTGTAGCAGTGAGTCATCAGATTTATTAATAAACTATTGAGCTAAATTAGCCAATAGAGCTCTAATGAAAATTCATCAATTCCATATGCTGACTGACTTTGAGTATTTCTGGAGTTTCTGTTTGTAAACCAGCAAAGGGCCCAGGTTCATTCTGTACACAGGTAGCAATGAGGAGTTGAGTGGTGATATAGATGGTACAATTGGCCCTTGGGTCCTTGGAGTTTAAAAAAAAGTTAGACAAATTCACTGCTGACTGGCACCCAATGTTTCCTGCTTTAAAGGCCTGTGTGGATTGACATGTGGTGAGAACAGTGGTAGACTTGGATGTAATGCCATAATCAAAAATTCTGTCAATTCTCACAAGATGTCAAAGCTCAAACTTCGATCATTGGAAACTGAGTTAAGGTTGTGGTAGGTGACGACTCTCTCTGGAATGCTGTCTCCCTGTACGATGAGGATTCTGTCCATTCTGAGAGAAAAGAGAAAACATTCAATGGCCTTCACAATTGATGCCAATAACAGCCACAATAGAGACTGGTTTATGCTGTAATTACCACATACCACAAAAGGGCAATAAGAGCAAGAACACATACAACCTCTCTGGTAAACTTTGTAGAAACACGTGCAAGAATGCATATCAAAAAAAAAGTCCACCTAGAGAAATTTGAGGGTGAATAAAATTCTTTTAACAGCAGTTTCTCGTTTTGACAAGCATTGCTCTTTTTAACCTTGTCAGGTTTCGGATGCTGGTGTTATTGGATTGGTGAATGGAGTGTGTTCCCATAACTTAAAAGTAAGTTCTGTATAACTATTGCTGAGCTCGACATCCAGTTTGAATCCAGTTCTGGGTTCTCCCTCTCCTATGGTTAAAAATTGTTCAACAATTTTGTGTTGCAACAGGTGGGGTGTAAGGGAGGAAGGGAATGAGAGCCAAAGTGAGGGAAATAGATCAAATGAGGGCCAACACCAGATAATTCTGAGGTTGAGGAAAAAGGAGGATATATAGAAAAATTAGTGTGGAAGGTGGCATCATTAGAACAGATGGGATGGGGGCAGAAATTGAGAGAATGAAACAGTCTTGGGAATCAGTAGGCTCAGTGGATATTGGTTGATAACATATCCCAAAAATGGAGGTGCAGAACATAGAACAGTACAGCACAGTACAGGCCCTTCAGCCCTCGACGTTGTGCCGAGCTTTATCCGGAACCAGGATCAAGCTACCCCACTCCCTATCATTCTGGTGTGCTCCATGTGCCTATCCAATAACCGTTTGAAAGTTCCTAAAGTGTCTGACTCCTCATCCAGATCATTTTTAAAGGATGTGAGGCAACCCGCCTCTATCACCCTCCCAGGCAGCAGATTCTAGACTGTCCCCACCCTCTGGATAAAAAAGATTTTCCTCACATTCTCTCCTAAACCTCCTGTCCCTCACCTTGAATCTATGTTCTCTATGACTGACCTTTCAAATAAGGGGAATAGCTGCTCCTTATCCTCTCTGCCCACATCCCTCAATCTTGTACACCTCAATCAGGTCATGTCTCAGTCTTCTCTGCTCCAATGAAAACAACGCAAGCTTATCTTCATTACTTCTGTATTCTATCCCAGACAGCATCCTCGTGGATCTCCTCTGCACCTGCTCCAGTGCGATCACATCCTGCCTATAATGTGGCGACCTGCACACAGTATTCTAGCTGTGGCCTCATCAAAGTTCTGTACACTTCTAACATGACTTCCTTGCTTTTGCCCTCTGTCTCGAGTGATAAAGGCAAGTATCCCATATGCCTTTTAAGAGATTGGCCATGTAGGAGAGGGAAAGGTGCAAAATAGAAGCAATGTTGATTAAATTTTCCAGTTCCAGATGAGAGCAGAAGAAATGGGAGCTTTGCATTCCTTCCAATATTTTAAATCTTAGTCAAAGCACTCTTTAGATTTTTTCCTCCAGGTTGGAGAAAATTGGACAGTTGAAGGAACTATGGATACCTATGGTACTGTTTGCAAAACAGGACATTTTCCATAACCAACATTCCTCCCACAACTAACTCCACCACAAAGAGAAACCATAATCACATTATTCATCCCATGCAGTTTGCCAAATCTTGCTTTGTATTGAAATGGCTGCTGCATACACCTCAAGGTGCTTTCTGTGAAGTGTTTTGAGATGTTACTGAGGAAATGACTAGGTATTAATGGAACGCATGTAACATGACCTCTTCACTTTAGGCTAACATCCTAATGCCTTTTCTTCAGGAGATTCACATGGATCGTTGTGTGAACCTAACTGATGAAGCAGTGGAAAGTGTGCTCATTTTCTGCCCCCATGTTTTCATTCTACTTTTTCATGGCTGTCCACTTATCACAGGTGAGTCGGCGTGTGCAAGATCTGTCCTTTTCACTTGTGCATTTAATATTGCTGCTGTTGTAAAGTCAAAATTGCATAAGAAATAAGAATTGCAGAACTTAGTGTGGACGTGCATCATGCTGCATGCAAGATCCTTTGCAGGAAGACATGACCACTGTTCTGTGCTGAGATGGCAGGCCAGTGCACCTCAGGTGCCTCCCTTCAATTCCTATCCGGCACTACTGTTAGAAATTATATGTACCGAGGTCAGAATAAGCACTGGATTCATGGGCTATGCTGCCTCAAAGCACCAGGGACCTGGCTTCAGTTCCAGCCTTGGGTGACTTACCTATGTGAATTTCCTCTGGATGCTCCAGTTTCCTCCCAGAGTCCAAAGGTTGTAGGTTAGGTGGATTAGCCATGGTAAATAAACAGGGTTACCAGGATAGGAAGGAGGGAAAGGCCTGGGTGAGATGCTCTTTCAGAGTCAGTGCAAACATGATGGGTCGAATGGCCTCAGCTGCACTGTAGGGGTTCTATGTGGGCATCACTGGCTGGCCAGTATTTATTTCCCATTGCCTTGAGTTGCATGGCTTACTAAGCCATTTCAGAGAGCATTTTTAAGATCTGGAATCACGTGTAGGTTATTGGGTAAAGATGGCACATTTTGTTTCCTAAAGGGACATTAGTGAACCAGATGAGTTGTTAATGACATATTTTAATAGCATGGTCATCGTCAAACTTAATTTCAGATTTTTGAGTTGAAATTTCACCATCTACCACAGTGGGATTTTCACATAAGTTCCCGGAGCCTTACCCTGGGCCTCTGGATTATTAGACCAGTGACGAGACAAGTAAGGCACCATGTCTCCTTGCTGATGGGATAATCTACCGTGAGAAAATCTCAACCTGTTCTCAGCTGATATTCAGACATGTGTCACTGGGTAGAAATTGAGAACAGGAAACCTTGCTAATTTGTCTGCACCTGAAGCCAGAACATTATCCGATGTGATTGTGATGCATCCCAAGATCAATGAACCTGCTGGTGCTCATAGTGTAGACTCGGGTAATAATGATTCCCTGTGTGAGATACTGAAAGGCTTACTGGCAGCTGTTAATCAGTTCACCAAGACTTAGCATTTTCAAGACAGAAAGACAATTTAGAGAATGATTAAAGCTGTGGTAAATGTTCTTTTCAACTTTGTTTTGTTTCTGCTTCTAGATCGTTCAAGAGAAGCTCTGCAACAGTTAGCCTGCCCAAATCAAATGAAACAAGTAACATGGACCGTTTACTGAATTTACTCTTATCAACATTAAGTATTTGTCAAAAAACAGTGTTCTGTAATTTTCATATATTTGCAATTGTTGTTCTAAGCATTCAGCAATGAAATTTATGTGACCAAGGAATTATCAATTAAATGTTTATTTTGATTCTGTCTAATTATTGATTACAGTATAAGAATCTTTGGATATGTGCAATGTAGAACATGGTAATGTATATTAGTACCATTCCCATTATGTTTTGCTGTGATGTACAAATAAATATTAGTACAAATGAATTTGTATCTGCTGTTTGATTTAACTGAGTAGTAATTTGCTTTTAAGAGCTGAGAAGGATACACTTGTGTTGATGGTATGGTATTGGACGAGCGGTTCAAATCCCTCTGCAGTAAATCTAGGCGACATCAGAAAATAGGGACCATAGCTGGCCTTCCCTAATTGTGACTTAAGCAAGCCACAATTGTGGCAAAAGGGTACAGATTTTAAGATCCCAGTTCTTTGGCGGATTAAAGGCATATAGTGTTCCTATTCCTGTCCAGTAGTTTCCCAGTTTTATTCTATGGCAACAATCTCCACACAGAGCTGGAAGTCAATCCATAATTCTCCTTTTTGGTAATCTCAGTGAGCTCATACTCTTTAATCTTCTGCAGTCCATTCAGCGCAGTGTAACTTGTAAACTCTGCTCTTCCAGGATCGCCAATCAGAATCTCTGAGCCATAAAACCACTTGTATTCTGTCAGCCAACGGTGAAGATCAGCAGCAAGTTCTTCATCATAGAACATGTCTCCTAAAAGAATCACATCCCATTTTTCTTCCATTTTTCCAATTAAACTTGCCGTCACCACTGGCAGTGGAGGTATTTTGTTAAGTTCACAGTTCATTTCTATGGAGACTGCTGCAACTGATAGGAGAGTGAAATAAAATAAGTTCAATCAAGCCACTGAAATACTTTTCTATGAAGCCCAAATTTATCCCAGTTTTAAATGTGCCCTATATCTGTGGCAGCTCTTTGAATATTTTCTCATTCTTCTGTAGGCAACACAAGAAAAACAGCATCATCTTACTGATCCTCACCAGTCTCTAAGCTCACTCTTCCAATTGCAGCCTTTCTTGTTTTAATTTCGTTTGGTTTATATGCTACTCTAAAACTTGCCTTTCCATCTAAATGATAATTATGAACAAGGAGCACTAGGCCATTCCATCCCACCACCACTACCCTCCCTCAAACTCCTCGCTGAGCAAGATCTATCCACCTCTACCTTTAAAAGTATTCAAAAGATCAGTTTTCAATCTGTTATTCTTGGAAGCTTTCAAAAACAACCTAGAGGGGTGCAGACAAGCAAAATGTTAAGGATAGTTATAGGCTTTAGGATGCTGAAATGGGCAGAAGCATAGCAGATGGTGCCCAAGTCAGAGAAATGTTAAATAGTGCATTTTGGCAGAATTACAATGGAGTGGCAATATATTAGAAATAATTATGAAACGCATAAATGATTAAACGAAGCTTGGTGCCTATATTCATACATCCTTAAAAGTGGACAGGCAGGTTGATAAATGTGGTTATCTAAAGCAAATGGGTTACTTGTATTTATAAATAAAAAAACAAATATAAAAGAGCAGTGGCACTGGTTAGGTGCATTGGCCATACTAAAATTCTCCCTCAGTGTACCTCAACAGATGCCAGAGTGTGGTGACTAGGGAATTTTCCACAGTAACTTTATTGCAGTGTTAATGTAAGCTTATTTGTAACAGTAATAAATACATTTAAAAAAAACTGTGTGGGGTGTTTGTACATTGTCTCTATGAATTTCCTCCAGACGCACCAGTTTTCTCACACACTCCAAAGATATTAAGCTGATTGGCCATGCTCAATTACCCCTTAGTGTCAGGGGGAATTATCAGGGTAAATACATAGGGTTATGTGTCTAGGAACTGTGTGGAGTTGTTAGGAGCTGGGTGTATAAGATTATGAAGGGTATAGATAAAGTGAACAGTGGTAAGCTTTTTCCTACATTGGATACAATAATTACGAGAGGCCACAAGCTTAAGGTTGTGGGGGGAGGGTGGCGAGGTATAACTTGGATGTTAGAGAGAGGTTTTTCACACAGAGGGTGGTGGGAGCCTGGAATGCACTGCCAAGTAGCGTGGAGGAGGTAGGCAT
Organism: Sphyrna mokarran; assembly: GCA_024679065.1. Classification (NCBI taxonomy): domain Eukaryota; kingdom Metazoa; phylum Chordata; class Chondrichthyes; order Carcharhiniformes; family Carcharhinidae; genus Sphyrna; species Sphyrna mokarran. The sequence goes on along the minus strand of JAGIQG010000008.1, from coordinate 53,135,040 downwards.
GCCAGAATTGTTTAAGGCTTACTTAGGCACATAAGTGAACTAGAGATGGAGGGATACAGGAGATTTTTCTAAATAAAGATCAAGAGCCTTTGGATGTCCCTGGGAATCAGTTGATTCCTATGGACCTTCCGACATATTTCATGGCTCACTTGCTTTATTTCTGCACTTCTGGGGATTCCGTAAATGTCTGTCTCAGTTTTTGCATGTTTATTAATGTCTTTTTGCAGGTGATTCGGTCCGCCTTGTTGACCAACAAGGGGCATACGCGCAGTGGGTCGTGTGAGGGCTGCTCTTGGATGTGGCTTCAAGAGTTGCCTAGTGCTTCACATCATTAGTGTACACTTAAACTGGACCATCTGATGGGCAACATGACAGCTCAGTGACTATCACTGTTGCTATGCATGGATTGGGGCCAGTGTCTGCAGGAGTTTGCACATTCTCCCCTTGATTGCGTGGTTTTTCTCTGGGTGCTCTGGTTTCCTCCCACATCCCAAAAATGTGCTCTTAAGTTGACTGGTGTAACAAATTGTCCCTAAATTAATCTTTCCTCAATCTTCCCCAATAGGTGTAGACAAAGATCATAGGTAGAGGAGGACACTCATAATATTAAAATGGCAGCGCGGGCTGATTGGGCCCAAGGACCTGTTTACTGTGCTGTATTGTTCTTTGTGGCTTGTCTTTATCCTCTGTCCCACGATAGCCCTACCAACAAGAACAATCAGTCTCTGGAAAATGTCAAATGCCGCAGCTTTCGCTGCCTTTTACGGAAAAGCGTCCTAGATTTCTATTACTCTGGAGGAAAAATGCAGCAGTATGGGTACATTACCTAAGTTACGGATAGAAATGTTGGCTATGTTTCAAAAAAAATTGTTTTCACTGATAATGGCAGTGAGGGAAGAGGTAGTTGAAAATTACATTAATAATAAAAAAAGCTAAAATAGCATGGTACCACCTGCTCAAAGGATATTTTAATCCAATTTCTTGCCATTCAGTTATGCCTATGCCTTTAAAATACCAGAGTGCCAGTGCTTAGTCATTTGATTTTGATTTTAAACAGAGCTTGAGTTAGGTGTTGTATAGTGCAGAGTTGAATAGTGATTCATTCTTCTGCTGATTCAACTTGGCAGCCAATCCACTCATTTGCCATTCAAAAGCTTGGAACAAATTCTCAAATCAGCCTGTTGATATACTGCTGGTATTTGTACTAAAATTGTTTTCTTCTTTATAACAACCTGGGAGGGTCCGTGGGCTATGTCTATCTGTGATGTAGAGATGCCTGCATTGGACTGGGGTAAACACAGGTTTATGTGTTTCTTCTGTTCCTTCTGTGTGTGGAAGGTTCTGATCACAGAAGGACATATAAAGTCACACACTTAAATAAAGTCACTTAATAAAGTCACACAGTGTGACTTTATATGCCCTTCTCTGATCAGAACCCTCCACACACCTGATGAAGGAACACCATTTCCGAAAGCTTGTGAGATTACTATTAAATAAACTGGTTGGACTCTAACTTGGTGTTGTGAGACTTCTTACTATGTCTATCTATGCCAGGGTCCTCATGATTCTTGTTCAATGAGATTTCACTCTTCAGCCTAACATTAAAACTGATAGACATTGTAAGATGCCTTAATCAAAATCTGGTGTGAAATAAAGTGTGGGATCATTTTTATCCTTTGGCAAACTGCTCGCACATGAGAGTTAAAAGCAGAAGTGGGCAATTCAGCCCTTGAGTCTGCTCCACTATTCAATACAATGATCTCATTTCCATTTCCTGCCTGCTCCCCATAACCCTTCGTTCAGCTACTAATTAAAAAGTTGTCTATCTCTTCTTAGATTCTGGCATCCACTCTGGGGCATTCCATACATTGAAAATTTATTTATTAGTCACAAGCAGGCTTACATAAATTTAAATAATAGTTATTGTGGAAATCTCCCGGTCCCCATACTCCGATACACTGAGGAAGAATTTAGCATGGCCAATGCACCTAACCAGCACGTCTTTCAGACGGTGGGAGCCAGCTGGAGCACGAGGAGGAAACCCTCACAGACACGAGGAGAACATGCAGACTCCACACAGACAGTAGCCCAAGCCGGGAATTGAGCCTGGATCCCTGGTGCTGTGAAGCAGCAGTGCTAGCCACTGTGCCACCCTTCACAACCCTTTGAGTGAATTCCTCCTCCTCGTTTCTGTTTTAAATCTGCCACCCCAAGCCTAAAACAATGACCTCTCATTTTAGAATGTCCAACAAGGGGAAATATTTACTCACCTTGTCAATGTGGTTGACTCTCAAATGCTCTCCAAGGGCAACCAGTGATGGGCAATAAATGCTGGCCAGCCAGTGATGCCCATGTCCCGCAAATGAATTTTAAGAAGCATTTGTCGTCACCTTTAAATGCAGCAAGAGGGACCAATGCTTCAAAAACCAATCACTCACTCTCCTCTTCCATTGAACCTTGTTATTAAACTGGGTAAGGCATCGATTGTGTAGAACTGAGATGAGGAGAAATTATTTCATTCAAAAAGAATCCTTAGAATTCTCAGAGGATTGTGGAGGTTCCATCATTGAATACATTTAAGGTTGGGACAGATTTTGGGTCTCTTGGGGAACTAAAGGATGTGGGGAGTGAGCAGGGAAATAGAGTTGAAGTCCAAGATCAGCGATGATCATATTGAACAGTGGAACAAGGTGTGGACCATATGGTCTACTCCTGCTCCAATTTTATGTGTTAATGTGCTTATTTATTAAGATCAAATTACTAGCTGCCCCTTCTCTTTTTCACTCTTGTTCACCGGGCTTTTCCCAATTGTTTGGCCATCAAACAATGCCTTGGTTGACCTCCTGATTCACTAAGGCCAGGAATTTCCAGGCCCATTTACTGTGAAAGTAAACTTCGCTTGCTATGGCTGGAAACTCTCATGAGAGGGTTGTAAGGGAATTTGCATCAGGGAGATTTCAGAATGAGATCTTCCCCACCTTGTGTCAGTGATGTAATCAGTTTAACATCCAATGAGGAAGTGAACCTGATTTCTATCAATTTAAATAGATTTAAATGCGCAGAAATGGTTTTTACAATGTACTTTCCAGGTTCCCCGTATGTTCTGTCCCTGCCATCATGATATCACACTGGCAGGAATCACTAGTGGTTTCCATTTTTGGAAACCAGTCGTGAGGATCACACCAGAGGTAAGGAGGTGAGTTTAGTCTGAGGTGGTGTGTGTGTGTGCATGTGTGTGTGTTTGTGTAAGAAATAGCCTTGTAACTGTCCCCTGGCACCATGCCACTGATTGCTGCCAGGCTGCTGAGGGTGGGACCTCTAGAGAACCCCATTGAGGGCTTCCCATTATGTGAAGATAGCAGCAATGGTGGGCAGTTTGCAGGGGGAGAGAGAATGCCTGCACTGAAGGGTGATGGCAGGGAAGGGGGCTCTGATACATTGATTCCAAGATGATGGGGGAGGGGGATCCTTAACTTCAATTGGAGATCTCCATGGAGCCAGGCTTGCTGATGTCTTTAGGCTCCATGACAGCATCAATCGTGCCCCTCCCCTCTGCTTTTTGACAAAGAGAAGATCTGGAGAGAAAACCTGCCGGTTTCGCTGGGAGAAACACACCGGTTTTCATTCACAATCTGACACTTTTCTATTCTTTATAAAAATTTCACCCTAAAGCTTTCATTCTCCAGAAGGTAAAATGTCCCACCGTTAATAACTCAGTTTCTATGCTGAATACAAATTGCATATTTTATTTAATTGATGTATGGCAAGATGCCCACTTCTCTGAGTTACATGTTGTAATTTAAAGTCAAATCTGTTCAATTTGCATTTCACTGGTTGAATATGCCTGAATGAGGAGTGACATTTTTATTTGTTTTTCACCCTAAACTATTATTTTTGTGAGTGATTGGTTTAACCTCTGGTGCCCAGTTAAACATTAAATGGCAGATTTCCACTGGCGCAGCCTTTTTATTGTGATAGGCCAATTGGCATCCATCATCCATGACCTGACTTGTGCCCACAATTACTGGTGAATGTTGGCATTTATCAGTTACTTAACAGCTTGCTTGAAGCCAGCTGCCGACAGTCACTTTGATCAATTAAAGTTACTTCCCAGTATTACAGCTTGGACAATTTCTCATCATGAAAATACTGTTTTCATAAAGAATCTCGGGTGCATCACATATGCCCAGACATGTGTCACATATTAGTTTGTCTGCCCAGAGTTAACAAGTACATCTCAACCACACTTTGTGATATGGATCATGTGGAATATCTCATATATTAATGGGTACAGGCTAAAACTATTAGTCAGATTTATATCCAATTTACTTAACACATGGAAGCTAAATGATCCAAATGAATGAATCAACATTAAATATAAACAAGAAAATTGAAATTGAGGCAGAAGGGATTTCTCATTTAATCTAATTTTATAAAATCTCTGGATACCAACTGTTTGTGCCCTTGCAGACCCACCATATGCAAAGTTATATGAGGACATAATGAATTTTAATACATCACAGAGATTAGATTATCCATGAAATATGCATCAGTACATGGATCATAAATCAGAGATTAGTCATCCATAAGTAGAAACAGAAATAAGAATTATCATGTAGAGTTTAAAGTTTTAACATTTATTTACTGTTATCATTAGTAGGTTTATATTAACACAGCAATGAAGTTATTGTGAGAATCCCAGTCTCCACATTCTGTTCAGGTACACTGAGGGAGAATTTAACATGGCCAATGCACCTAACCAGCACAACTATTGGACTGTGGGAGGAAACCAGAGCACCCAGAGGAAACCTATGCAGACATGAGAAGAACATCCAGAATCCGCATGGACAGTGACCCAAGCTGGGAATTGAACCCGAACCTCTGGTGTTGTGGGTCAGCAGTGCTAATCACTGTGCTGTCCATAGCCAATGATGAGCTTTGTGCTCTCGGTTTCTAGCTTCTGAATGACTGCAAATGCTCTGATTATTACAAATTATTTAGCACTTTGACCAGTTCCTTTAGTCAGGCAGCCTGGGCTACTTTTGTAGGTTAACTTGATTCTATGTTTGGTACAAAAAGGCAGCTTCCATTTTAACTATTTCAAAATGATTGGCAGTAAGATAAACTAAGATTCTCACAGTTACTTCTGAGCTGTATGTTTGTTTTTGAGGCATGTTGACAGTGAACTACGAGCAGATTCTGCAATCTTGTTTGCCCCACCAATACTGCCAGCGAGAATGGAGAATTTGGCACTCAGCTGAAACTCCATTCATTGCAATGGGACTGGAGAATCTCAGCTGTGGGTGAGATCGAAGAATTCCAGCCATGTGTCTCTTTTTTCCAATGAAATACTGAGAGAAAATGTAAGTTGTTCAGTTTTGATTTTTTTGCTAATACAGTGCCTCAAAAGAATGATCAGAATTGTGCACAAACTGAGCTTAAGAATAGACAAGCGACAACACTGGGATAATAAATTGTCTCTTGATTACAGTGCAATTATACTTTATGCTAAAACTGCAATTAAGAAGAAAACGTTTAAAGAAGATAACATTTAAAGAGAGAAGAACCGCAAACAATGCTTCGGACTGAATTTTCCAGCCCTTCCCACTGGTGGGATCTTCCAGTCCAGGGAAAGGTAACTCTTCCCGTGGCGGGCTCCCTGGCAGAGGGATGGATAAGCCACACAAAGTTGGGGGGGAAAGCAGTGCGGAAAATCCTGCCCCAAAGATCAAGACGTGAGAACAGATACTGGTCAATCTAATCAGATTCAGCAATTCAAAGTTTGATGGTGGGCATGAGAGGAAACATAAATCCAAAAAACTAACTCCCATCACAGAGCTCATGGGCTAAATGGCCAGTCAACAATGTATGTGAAATAAAAACAGAAAACACTGGATAAATTCAGCAGCTCTGGCATCATCTGTGGGCAATAGAAACTGAGTTTTTAAAAATGTTTATTCCTTTCTTAAAGTTATGAAGTCAACATGCAGAGTGGACAAGACAAGCCCTTAATCCATTTCCTTGCATGCTTCAAAAAAACAATTCAAATTGAATCCAATTCATGGTCTCCACAAGAGAGTCATACAAGATAAGATATTGCACCCAATCTTGGGCTTGGTCTCATGCTTGATCTTAGCCAAAAGAAGTTCAACACTTAAGAGTCCATATGATTCTTTTACAGAATTGAAGAGGGATAGAAATGAAATAAAGTATATATTAGGGGCGGAGGGGGAGAGGGGGGGGGAACAGAATGGATGGTCAGTGATAGAACCCCGAAAGCTTGTGGGTTTACTATCAAATAAACCTATTGGACTTTAACCTGGTGTTGCGAGACTTCTTACTGTGTTTACCCCAGTCCAACGCCGGGATCTCCACATCATGGTCAGTGATAGGTCAGAGCTAAGAAGTGATTGACATAAATGTTATGGACTTAAGACAAAAGTGGCATTGTAAGGAACAAATTGTGCCATTGTAAGGATCAACAATGTGCTAACAATAGCATTAAGGGAAGACAGCAGAACATGTTACTAGGAGAACAAAGGTCAAAGCACAGTGCGAGCAAAAAATAAATGAAAAATAAGTGACAGGTGGCCCTGTGGGAGAGGGACTGTGGTTGTACTGGGACAAAAGCCAGGGGAAACGGAATAACATAGAAGTATTTTGCAATAAAGGAAGTGAGACCTGTGAGTGACAGGCGTGCATCATTGTCAGGGCAAGGGCATTCAAAATAATTGAGAAAGATATTCAAAAATCTAACAGAAGGACAGAAAATAAATGTTTCAGAATGGAGGTAAGGAAACAGAGAAAGTAGAACTAAGGAGAAAATAGCATGGTAGAATTCTGAATTATAAAAAAAATGCCAGAAACACATGACAGGTCTGTCAACACACACAAGGAAACTATGTTCTGCAAAACGATGCACGCTCTAAAATGTCACTATACCTTCCTTTCTCTTTCCAGAAGTTGACAAGATTGCCACACACATCTCCAACACTCCTAGAAACTTTCCTCAGAAAAGCCTTTTTCCTAGGATGGAGAAAGCTAGCACGAGGGGACACAGCTTTAAATTAAGGGGTATGAGTTATAGGACGGATATCAGAGGTAGGTTCTTTACTCAAAGAGTGATTAGGGAGTGGAATGCCCTGCCTGCAGCTGTTGTAGATGCGCCAAGTTTGGTGGCGTTTAAGAGGTTAATTGATAAGTATATGGAAGAGAAGGGAATGGTTTAGTTTGGAGGGGCATTGCTTTTTATTTTGGTCGGCACAACATCGAAGGCCGAAGGGCCTGTTCTGTGCTGTAATGTTCTATGTTCTATGTTCTAAAGTTGCTAAAGTCAATCTAAAACTCAGAAGACAACAGAAAACCCAGGAGAAAAGATAAGAAGCTGTTTCTGAAGACTATGTCGAACTTTTGGGAGACACTGTGCACATGTGGTTAGTACTGCTGCCTCAAAGCGCCAAGGTCCCGGGTTCAACTCCCAGCTTGGATCACTGTCTGTATGGAGTTTGCACATTCTTCCTGTGTCTGTTTCAATTTCTTCCAGATGCTCTGGTTTCCTCCCACAGTCCAAAGATGTGCAGGTTAGATTGACTGGCCAGGCTAAATTGCTCCCTCGTATCAGGGAGATTCATAAGGTAAATACAGGGATAGGGCCTGGGAGGAATTGTTTCTGATGCAGGCTCAATGGGCTGAATGGCCTCCTTCTGCACTGTAGAGATTCTATAGTTCTAAATGCAGAAAGGCTACATTAGGAATGGGAGATAGAATTAAACAGGGAGTTCAGGAACATATATGTGGACAGATTGAAGAGTCAAGAACAAATCATCACTCAGTACACGGCAGACATGACACAGTGAACAGTAATGACAATCCATTCCAATCTCTCAGGAGCCCGGGCAATTGCGTGGGAAGAGGTAAATCAACAGGCGTCACATTTGGTACTGTTGTCAAGAAAAATGGCAACAGTAGAGCAGCTGGAAATAGGTGTGACTGAAAATAGGAGTGACATAAGAACAAGGGTAAGAAACTTCTGGGCACAGTAGTTAAAGTGAAAAGCCTTGAAATAGAGTGGATGGATAAGCTCGAAAGACTGAGAAGGTTTAAATGCTTCTTTATGTATCAGTATTTCATAGTCTGCATGACAAGGATCTTTGTCAGCTGAAGAAAAATAGCAGTCCAGAAACACGTTATAAAAATTGGAGTCAATCAGATTAGATACATTAAAAGTATTAGAAGAAAATTGTGGGCGAGGATTCCAACTTTTGCACTTAATCCTGGAGAAACTGAGCTTCCAGGCAATGGAACTGGATGGCTATTGTTATGCACATGTCCTAGTGGTGGCATGGTGGTATAGTGGTTAACACTGCTACCTCACAGCGTAAAGGACCCAGGTTCAATTCCAGCCTCAGATGACTGTGTGGAGTTTGCACATTCTCCCCGTATCTGCATGGGTTTCCTCCGTGTGCTCCAGTTTCCTCCCACAGTCCAAAGATGTGCAGGTTAGAGTGATTGGCTATGCTAATTTACCCCTTAGTGTCAGGGGGATGAGTAGGGTAGATGTGTGGGTTTGCAGGAATAGGACTTGGATGGAATAGTGGTCCATGCAGACTCGATGGACCAAATAGCCTCCTTCTGCACTATAATAATTCTAATAGACGCAATCATGTGAGCATAACCTAACCATCTTTGATTTAACATTGTAGTCTGGGATTAATGGTTTTTAAACCCTGAGTTATTCTTGTTTGCCATCAGTTTCTGTTCATTTTAGTTCAATAGGATCATCAATATCTTAAAATAAGCAAAATACAGCAGAGGCATGAATCTGAAACAAGAGTAGAGAGTGCTGGAAAAGCTCAGCAAGTATCTATCCGAAAAGAAACAAGAGTTAATGTTTCTCTTTGTCAGAACTGAACGGAGGGAGAATATAGAAACTGCAACAAATAGTCACAACTTTAAGAACAAAAAACAAAAGTCATTGTGTGGGAGGAGCGGGGGGCAGGGAGAGTTTGCACTGAGGCAATACACGCATGGAATATTTTTTAAAACAGGAGAGAAGATTAAATGGAGCAAAAAGATCAAAATCTAAAGTTATTGGACTCATGTTGAGTCTTGAAAGCTACAGTATGCCCAATCAGAAGATGAGATGTTACTCCTCCAGCTTGTGCCAGGTTTCACTGGACCATTGCAGCAAGCCAAGGACAGACATGAGAGCAAGGTACTGAGTTAAAATGGCACCCAATAGGAAGGTGGACCAAGTGAATATTTTCCACAAAGCAATCATCCAGTCTGCATTTACTCTCCCCAATATAGAGATCACATTGGAAGCAACAAGTACAGTGGACCAAATTGGAGGAAGTGCAAGTGAAACAGGTGAGGAGGGAGGAAGTAAAGGGCATGTCATTGAGGTTTACAGCATGGAAACAGGCTCTACGGCCCAACATGTCAATGCCGCCCTTTTTTTTAAACCTCGAAGCTAAGCCCAATTGCCTGCGTTTGGCCCATATCCCTCTATACCTATCGTACCCATGTAACTATCTAAATGCTTTTTAAAAGAAAAAATTGTACCTGCCTCTATACTACCTCTGGCAGCTTGTCCCAGATACCATTTTTTGTGTGAAAAAAATTGCCCCTCTGGACACTTTTGTATCTCTCCCCTCTCATCTTAAATCTGGGCCTTCTAGTTTCAGACTCTCCTTCCTACCTTTGGGAAAAGATATTGACTATCTACCTTGTCGATGCCCCTCATTATTTTACAGACCTCTATAAGGTCACCCCTCAGCTTCCTACGCTGTAGAGAAAAAAGTCCCAGTCTATCCAGCCTCTCCTCATAACTCAATCCATCAAGTCCTGGTAGCATCCTAGTAAATCTTTTCTGCATTCTTTCTAATTTAATAATATCCTTTCTATAATAGGGTGACCAGAACTGTACACAGTATTCCAACTATGACATTACCAATATCTTGTACAACTTCAATCCTGTATTCAATGTTCTGACCACCACTCTGACCACCTGTGACTCCACTTTCAAGGAGCTATGTACATGTACCCCTAGATCGCTTTGTTCTATAACTCTCTCCAGTGCCTTACCATTAACTGACTAAGTCCTGCCCTGGTTCGATCTACCAAAATGCATCATCTTGCATTTGTCTAAATTGAACTCCATCTGCCGTTTGTCAGCCCACTGGCCCAAATGATCAAGAACCCATGCAAATGGAGATAACTTTCTTCACTGTCCACTATGTCATCAATCTTGGTGTCATCTGCAAACTTACTAACCATGCCCCTATATACTCATCCAAATCATTAATATCAATGACAAATAGCAGCAATGATCCCTGAGGCACATCACTAGTCATAGGCCTCCAGTTTGAAAACAACCCTCTATAACCACCCTCTGGCTTCTGTCAAGATGCCAATTTTGTATCCACTTAGATACCTCACCCTGGATCCCGTGCCATTAAACTTTATGAAACAACCTACCATGTGGTACCTTGTCAAGGTGTTATACTGACTACGATTGCAAGGGAAGGTGCTATGGGAAGGGAATGGGGAGGAGTAGACCTGGGTGTCACAGAGGGCGTATTCCCTGTGGAATACTAACAGTGGGCAGGGGGTGAGGGGAAGATGTGATTCAGGGTAGTGTCATGCTGGAGTTGGCAGGAAATGACAAAGGATGATACTCTGAATGCAGAGGCCGGTGCGTGAAAAGTGAGGAGAAGGGAGACTCTATCATACATAGTTTCGGGAAGGAGGGAATGGGGTGAGAGCAGATGCGCGGGAAATAGTTCAACCTATTCAAACCTCAGTTAAGGGAAAAAGCAGACATGTCAGAAATACATTTTACAAAAGTCGTATCGTTAGAATAGATGTGACAGAGCTGGAGAAATTGGGAGAACGGGATGGAGTCCTTACAGGGAGCAGGGTGTTGGGGTAGCAGGGGTATCAATATCTTCCTCAATTATGAAGGACAACATTGACCAAAGTTCCGTTGAGTAAGATATCAAAGAGTCCTTTACACCTCCTGTATGTCATCGCAGATAGTAAATGTTCATTGGCAATGTCAGTTGGAGCTAAAAGAGGTTCAGAGCAGTAGAGGGTGGTAATGAGGAACAGAACTATTCACCTACTGTTCCAGCTGTCAGGCTGGGTATGGTGTGGACCTGCATTAGTAGGATAGAATGGGACATGATCATAGGAACAACGAAACACATCCATCATACTGCTTATAAGAAAATTCAATTAGTTTAAGGCTCAGAAAAACTAGCCCTATTTCAGAGCAGAATTATCAATTATTGATGAGACAGCAAGATGACAGTGCTTGTGGCAAATACTGGACAACATTAAGATTCCTTATCATTCCTACATATTTGGTCCAAATAATTCAAAAACACAGAACAGCTACTGTACCAAACATCACAGGAACGCTGCAGTCACTCACTGAATGAAAGCACAGAGACTTATTCTGCTTCTGCGTTAAGAATGTAAGTTATGTGAAAATTGTTCTGGTTTCCTGCCAAGAATGTAATTGTCATTTTTTTTTCTCTTTCAAGTTTCTACAGTTCTCAAATGACCTCATACTAGCTTGCCTCGCACCGAATAGAACGCAGACTCTACCTGTACTTTCATATACCTCATGCTGCCATTAATAGGAAATTGTTTTATTTCTAATGACTGCCTATCACCCACATTTACAAGGCTAAGAGAACGAACGGCATATTTACATTTGTTTTAATGCTGTAATTATGAAAGCTTACCACACTAGCTGGAGGTCGGTCACTAGTGGTGTGCCACAGGGCTCGGTACTGGGACCTCTTCTATTTGTAATATATATAAATGACTTGGAAGAGGGAGTAAGTGGAGTGATCAGCAAGTTTGCAGACAATACAAAGATGGCTGGCCTTGTGGATAGTGAGGAGCATTGTCAGGCAATGCAGCAGGGCATAGATAGGCTGGTAGCTTGGGCAGACAGATGGCGGATGGAATTCAATCCTGATAAATGTGAGGTGATGCATTTCGGGAGAAAGAATGTAGGGGGGAGGTATATGATAAAGGGTAGACCTATTAAGAGTATAGAAACGCAGAGGGACTTGGGGGTGCAGGTGAACAAGTCTCTGAAGGTGACGGAGCAAGTGGAGAAGGTTGTGAAGAAAGCATATAGTATGCTAGCCTTTATAGGAAGAGGTATAGAGTACAAGAGCTGGGCTTTAATGTTGCAGTTGTATAAAACGCTGGTTAGATCTCAGTTGGAATACTGTGTCCAGTTCTGGTCGTCTTACTACTGGAAGGACGTGGAGACTCTGGAGAGAGTGCAGAGGAGGTTTACCAGGATGCTGCCTGGTATGGAAGGTCTGAGTTATGAGGAGAGGTTAGGCAATTTGGGACTGTTTTCCTTAGAAAGACGTAGACTTAGAGGAGATCTGATAGAGGTGTACAAGATTTTGAAGGGGATAGATAGAGAAAACAGGGCTAAGCTTTTTCCTAGGATGGACTCAAATAGCACAAGGGGTCACGGACTGAGGGTGAGGGGGGTAAGGTATAATTTGGATGTTAGAGGAAGTTTTTTCACACAGAGGGTGGTGGGGGTATGGAATGCACTACCAAGTAAAGTGGTGGAGGCAGGTACTCTGGAGATATTTAAGAAATACTTAGGCACATGAACAGAATGGGAATGGAGGGGTATAGAAAACTGATTTAAAATAGGATCATGTACTTGTTTTTATCCTACAGGTGCTTTGGTCCACCTTGTTGTCTAACGAGGGGCATACACGCGACGGGTCGTGAGAGGACTGATCTTGGACCTTTTTCGAGGTCCAAGAGCAGTCACATGCTTCACATCATTAGTGTATGCTTGACCTGGACCATCTGATGGGCAACACGACAGCTCAGTGACTATCGCTGTGCTGTGCAGATACATGGATTTGGGCCTGTGTCTGTGGGAGTTTGCGCATTCTCCCCGTGCTTGCATGGGTTTTCTCCGGGAGATCCGGTTTCCTCCCACATCCCAAAGATGTGCTCTTAGGCTAATTGGCAAAAACAAATTCTCCCTAAATTGTCTCAAATTTGGTTTTTAATCCATAGATCTATAAACATGGACAGGGATCGCATGTAGAAGTGGGAACATCGAGGTGGCGGCTCAGGCTTGTTGGGCCGAAGGGCCTGTTTCCCGTGCTGTTTTGTTCTTTGTTCTTTGTAATTAAATGTGTTTTCTCGTGCGGTGCTGAACACTGAGACCTTGGGTTCAATTTCCGATCCTTATTAAGTTAGCTGCCTTCAAACGTGACAGCAATTCAGGTGTTGCAATTATCCACTTCATGAGCTCTGCAAAGGGGATTAAAATATATCACCCTGGTCCCTATTACTGGATCACTGACCAATGGGTAGAATCAGGCTCAAAGCTGATACCTGAAACTTTCTGCCAACAGTCAGCAACCAGGTACACGTGCAAAGATTTGAAGTGGACAGCAATTGCCATTTGCAAGGCCATGTAACAATTTTTAGGAATATAGGTAGTGAAGTTCAGCTTCTCGAACATGTTCTGCATTCCACTTCATTCATACCTGACCTGTACTTCAGTTCAATTTACCCAACTCTTCTCCAAATCCTTTCATTATCTTGATAGGTATGATCTTACTAATTTGGTGGAACAGTTCAAGGGGCCGAGTGGTCTACTCCTATTCCTAATTCATACGTACCCTCAAGGAACAAAAATCTATCAATCACAATTTTGATAGTTCCAATCGATCAAGCATCAGAAATTGGACCCAAGGCTTTCTACACATTGTACATCAGATTCAGTTCTGGCTACAACATGGTGGCACAATGGTTAATACTACTACCATCTCATAGCTCCAGGGACCTGGGTTCGATTCCCTGCTTGGGTCACCGTCTGTGTGGAGTTTGCATGGGTTTCCTCCAGGTGCTCTAATTTCCTCCCGCGGTCTAAAAATGTGCAGGTTAGATGCATCGGCCATCCTAAATTGCCCTGTAGTGTCCCTGGATGTGTAGGTTAGAGGAGTTAGTGGGGTAAATATGTGGGGTTATAAGGATAAAGCCCAGGTGGGATTGTTGCTGGTGCAGCTTCGATGATCAAATGACTTCCTTCCGCATTGTAAGGTTTTTATGATATACAGACACAATTACATGTTAGCTTTATTTTTCAGTTCCTTTCTGCTTACCTGGGTCAATGTCATTGGCAAGGACGTGTGTCGCTCTGCTCATAGAAGCTGCAATGGCAGAGGCACCACAGCCACTTCCTAAGTCCAACACCTTCTTTGCCTTTGTGACTGCAGGATTATCCAGAAGATATCTAAGAACAATGTTTAGAGCAAGCGAGTTAGGACTCTTGGGCTCCTAGTGTCTCTGCGTCATCATACCATCACAAGAGAATTTTCCCCCATTACCAACTTACATTTATCGATGATGTATTTACTCTTGGGAATATCTGTCTAAGCTGCCACTGGCTCTAAGAGACCTTTTCCTCCAATTCTTAATGTCCATGAGCAATGATAGGCTATTCAATCGAGCTTGGTCCTTTCCTCATCCAATGTCAACACTTACTACTGGGTGACTAACAAAGAATCAGGAACGAAGGATCTTACTTCTTCCTTTATAGTTCAGGATCACTTATGCCCAAAGTGCACTGACCACTGATAAAGTATTCACATTGTTATGACTGGGATGGAAGGACTGTGTGGTTTATCAGGCACCACTACATCACTGGCACACCATTAATTTAAAAGTTTCATTCACTCACCAAATTGGCCAGGTGTTTACCCTTGCTACTGTTACACTCAGAAGGGACTCGAACCAGGCTTTTCAATAAACTCAGCATGATTTATTATAAACATAAACATATTTTTAACTCGTTGCAAGAACCAGTTAATCCACAATTGAAATCTGGAAGTGTAAGTATCTATCTCTTCTTGAACAAAACCCCAGCATGTGTGCGCACACACACCAACAAACAAAGGGAGGTCTCTGCAGACATTGGCTTTAGATTGCAAGCTTTATAAAATGAAGGTTAAAGTTTGCAGGTCTTGATGCTGTTGATCTGGAATTCCCTCATGTTAAGATGGATCACTGGTTCCAATAGATGTCTGGTGGTTCTCACCAATGGAGTTTTTGGCATGGAGGAATATATAGATATATTATAGAGCTGGATTTTTGTCTCAACTTTGCACATTTCCAAAAACAGACAAGTTACACTCAGATGAGGATTCTCTGGCTACAGGTTAACCACTATACATGGAATTTCTGACATGGCAGGGAAAAAAAAAGTTAGGCAAGAAATAAAAGCCTGAATTTAATGCTCCCCTGGCAGGTTTTGAGGCAGGGGGTGAAGAATGAAATGCATGGATGGGATTGCCTCCATGATTCTGCCTGCTCCAACCTGATGATTTTACTGTGGAATAGGCAGGGCCTCAAACAGAAAGCCTGCCCAGTTAAGGCCCGAAGTGGCCACTTAAGGGCCTTTACCCACCCAGCCTCAATTTCTAAGCTGAAGGGTACCAGAGAGATCAAAAAGGGAAATAGGAATTTTTTAAATCCTGAGCTATAGATGCGAAGGTTAGGAGGCACCTCCATCAGAAGGTCCTTTTTGAATGGGGCACCCTCCCCTCAGGAACCTGGCACTACTAGCCCTCCTTCCCATCCCCCAATCTATCCAATTATGCCCCCCTCATGAACCACCTAAGACTCCCTTACCACCCTCCTGAGACCCCTGCCACATACCTGGCCTCCATACTTCAACACTTAGGTTCAGGCATGTCTCTACAATGCCTCTTCCAGTCAACCTCAGTGCGAAGCCTGAATGGATTGGAGAAATATCAGCCAAGCTGGTTAGCTGGCAGTTCCCCAAGGTGGAACTTCTGTCCAAGTGAGGATGGTAGTCCTGTCTACTGCGTAAAATGGCAGCAGGCCTGTCGGAATGGGTGGGGCTGTCTTCTTCACCAAATTCACCAGTTTGTTTGGAGGTTGGGAAGGAGGGAATCGAGTCCCCCACCATCCTAAAAGTTCAGACCCAAATGTCCAAATAATACTGTATCCTTCTATATTTTAAAAGGAAAATATAAATTGTTTAAGATATGGTGTTCCCAACAATGTGTGATAATTTGAAACCTTGGCTAAGTGGTAGTACTCCCAACTCTGAATGAGAAGGTTCTGCTTTCCAGCCTTGTTTTTAAGACTTGTAGTCAAAATCCGTGCTGACAATCTAGGGAGTATCTGCACTTGGAACAGCATTAAACTAAAACTCTATCAGACTTCTTAGGGAACATAAAAAAATCCCTTGACGCTTGTAATAACTCGGGAAGCCCAGCTGGAAAGGAACATAGTTTATTACAGGATGTAAAGTAAAAACACTCCCATGGTGTATACACATGGTGAACTACAGTTTAGAAATCTGACAACACCAAGTCTAAATCCAACCAATTTATTTGATAGTAAACTCACAAGCTTTCGACCTTATGGTCTTCGTCAGGTGAATGAGGTGTTCTGGTCTCCAACACACATATACCCCAGTCCAACGTCGGCATCTCTACATCAGAACTACAGTTTAGCAGCCCCAATCCAGGGCCTGCTTCATAAAATGAGTTCCAGCTGATTCCCCATTGACCTCGTGGGGGTTATCACAACACCGTTCTAAGAGGCAATATGGGGATGCTGGTGTTGGACTGGGGTGGGCACAGTAAGAAGTCTCACAACACCAGGTTAAAGTCCAATAGATTTATTGTGACTCACCTGATGAAGGAGCAGCCCTCAGAAAGCAAATAAACCTGTTGGATTTTAACCTGGTGTTGTGAGACTTCTTACTATTCTAAGGGGACCAGAGGGGTTCTTTCAGTGTCCAACTCAATATTTATTCTATGTATCACCTATAGCAGAACTCTCATCCGAGTAAAGAAGGTTGTAAGTTCAAGCCCACCCCAGAATTCAAAGCTGACATTCCAGTGCAATACCAAGGGGCTGCTACACTGGGGGAGATGCTATGTCTCAATGTGATGTTAAACCGATGGCCAGTCGGTTCTCTCAGCTGGAAGTAACAGAGACCACAGCACAACTTCAAAGAAGTGTAGGGAGTTATCCCCAATGTCCTGACCAACATTTACTTGTCAATCAACATCACAAAAATAGATTATTTGCTCATTGTCATATTCCTGTTTGTGTGTTTTGTGCAAATTGGCTGCTCTGTTTCCTACACTACAACATTGACTACACTTGAAAGATATTTCATTGGCTATAAAAGTGCTTTGGAGCATGGTTGTAAAAGCTGCCAAAGAAATACAAATCTTTTATCCTCAATTAACTCAAAACAGATGATTATTTATTTCTTTTCACGCAGGAGTTTCAAAATGGTTTTACATTAAAAATATTGCTTTGGAATATCCCATTTGGTCATGAAAGGTGTAATAAATGTCTAAATCTTCCATCATTTTCTTATTGCAATTTTTATTTATGTTTTATAAAGTGATCTTGATATAAATGGACCCACTCTCAAAATTAGGACAAGTCAAAAAGGAAATGGCTGAGTTTCAAGGGGGCACTAAAGGTCAGTCTGAAAGGTAAGATTTGAAAACAGGTGGAGAGGTATCAATACTAAGTGATCAAATAAATGTTATTCCCAAGGAATAATGTGTTTCAGGCATGTTTATTTTGCAATCTATTGCCCAATGTAAGGAGACTGCAATGGCATATTGGTATTATCACAGGACGAGTAATCCAGAAAGCTATGGTTATGATCTGGGGATCCAGGTTCAAATCTCACCATGGCAGATGGTGAAATTTGAATCCAATAAAATCTAGAATTAAAAGCCTAATGATGAAAGATTATTACCTGGGGGAAGAAATCTGCTGTCCTTACCTGGTCTGACCTACATGTGACTCCAAATCTGCAACATGGTTAATTCTTAATTGCCCCCTGAAATGGTCAAGCAAACCACTTTGTTCAAGAGCAATAAATGCCGACCCAGCCAGTGATATCCATATCCCATGTATAAGTAAAAAAAAAACCAATTCTACTACTGAGCAAATGTTTTTGTCTGGTATTGCCAACAGCATTTCAATAAAGCAGAATGCTCTTCTGATGGCAGACTTTGGTCCATTTCCATTGCTAGTAATTTCCAGAGCAGGTCGTTAGTCTCCCACCAAGAATGCTGCATACTTGGAATGTATCTTTGTACCAACAGATCTCCCACTGCATTGCTCAGAAATGCTGTTTTCCAAAATCATAGGATATTATCAATAAAATCTCATAGGTAGTAAGTATAACATATGAGGGAGATACAGAGAGTATGCTAGATGAAAGATAAATATTCTGAATTGAAAAACATAAAGAAGTAAAACTATAAGATCCATATTTCTGGGATGTGTGTGGAGAGAACATTTTGAACTATATAACACCAAGGTGAAATACTGGTGGTTATACCTAACAGTAGAGCTCCATATTGTGCAAGAGTAAGAATGCTAGGTGGGGAATGAAATATATTATTTTTTAAATTCTCAAGTTAAGGAAATCGCTGACAAGGCTAGCATTTATTGGCCATCCCTTCCTGTTCTTCAGAAGGTGGAAATTTCTTCAGTCACCACTGTCTTTATGATGAAAATGCTCCAAATATGGTGTTAGATAGGGAATGCCAGGATTTTAACCCAGTGAAAATGACAGGTACTTATTTGTCTGAGTCAGGGTGATGTGTGTTGGAAGGGAACCATGAGATTATAATGTTTCCATGCTCCAGCTATCATTGTCCTCCCAAGATTGTGGGGTCTTGGAGAGAAAGTACTCTGCAGCTTTAAAGTAAATTGTTTTTAAGTGCAATTACTATCTATTCTGTATAAATACATCAAACACATTAAATGTTTGAAGAATTCATGCAAAGGTATGAATTCAGGACTTTAATAAATTACCTACTAATTCCAATATTCAGCATCTGTCAAACTTGCTTCAACTGCTTATTAAAGTGGCCTCCAAACTTGATATTTAAACAAACTCAGTGCCAAGGCAGGAAGAGATAAGTTAACCTCAGTGATGTTATCAGCTTCAGTCTTTCCACACCTTTACTAATGCATTAAATTGTGCAGTCACCATGAATACACAGCTTCTTGTGTTAAGCAAATAGGCCTCAGAGTATAATCATGAAATGGCTACAGCATGGAAGGAGGCCAATCATCCCATCGTGCTCATGATGGTCTCTTCACCACTGTAGTGGGTCAGATCTCAAAAAAATGACGAGACAGAGAACAAACATTAGATAGCGAATCTGGTGAACTGGTGACAATAATCTTTCCTTCAATGTCAACAAAATGAAGGAGATTGTCATTGACTTCAGGAAGCGTAGAGAAGAACATGCTCCTGTCGACATCAACGGGGATGAAGTAGAAAGGATTGACAGCTTCAGGTTTTTGATGTCCGGATCACCAACAACCTGTCCCGGACCCTCCATGCCAACACTACAGTTAAGAAAGCCCATCAATTCCTCTATTTTCTTAGAAGGTTAAGGAAATTTGGTGTGTCAGCTATGATTCTCACCAACGTTTACAGATGCACCATAGAAAGCATCCTTTCTGGTTGTATCACAGCTTGGTATGAGTTTGCTCTGTCCAAGATCACGAGGAACTCAAAAGGTTGTGAACATAGCCCAATCCATCATGCAAACCAGCCTCCCATCCACTGGGTCCGTCTACACTTCCCACTGTCTCAGTGAGGCTGACAGCATAATTAAGGACACCACGCACACTGGACATTCTCTCTTCCACCTTCTTCCGATGCGAAAAAGATACAAAAGTCTGAGGTCACGTACAAACTGACTCAAGATCAGCTTCTTCCCTGCGGCTGTCAGACTTATGAATGGACTTACCTCACATTAAGTTAATCTTTCTCTACACCCTAGCTATGACAATAACTAGATTCTGTATTCTCTCATTTCCTTCTCTATGAATGGTATGTTTTGTCTTTATAGCACACAAGAAACAATTTCATTGTATATTAATACATGTGACAATAACAAATCAAATCAAATGAAATATAGCCTCTCCTAATTTTTCCTATGAAAATAGAGCCCTTCATACTTTTGTGCATTAAGTTTAACCTGCCCCTTCCACTAGCCCGTATATGTCCTCTTGAAGTCTATTACAGTTCATAATACTTCCAAGTTTGTGTCATCTCATATTTTGAAATTGAACCCTGAATGTTCAGGTTTCGGTCATTAATATATACCAAGAAAACTAGTACTGATCCCTGGGGCACTTTACTGTATATCGGCCTCCAGAACACCAAAAGACAACTCTATTGCCAGTCTCCATCTTGCTGCCACTGTCTCTTTTCAAGTCTGTTGGCAAGCCTATCATACAGTTCAGAATTCAGCAAAGGAGGACCAAGAAATTGTTTAGGACGGGAAAAATGGAATATGAGATTAAACTTGCAAGTAACATAAAAGCGGACAGTAAAAGTATAAGTGTATAAAAGTAAGAGGTAAGTATGTAAAAAGGAAAAAGAGTTTAGTGAAAACAAATGTAGGTTCCTTGCAGTCCAAAACGTGAGAATTTATAATGGAGAACAAGAACACAACAGAGCAATTAAACAACTACTTCAGTTCAAGTAGCTTTCCAGAAATGCTGAGGAACCAAGGATGTAGTAAGAAGGAGGAATTGAAGGAAATTACTAAAGACATAGTGGTAGAAAAATTAAGAATTGTGAATTGGTTAGCAGACAGGAAACAGAGAGTAGGAATAAATGGATCTTTTTCTGAGTGGAAGTAGTGACTAGTGAAGTCCCACAGGAGTAGTGCTTGACCCCAGCTATTCAAAATATACATCAATGAATTGGATGAGAGAAAAAAATAATATTTCCAAGTTTGCTGATGACATGAAACCTAGTGGGATGGTAATTGGTGAGGAGGATGTTAAGAAGCTTCAGGATGATTTAGACAAGTTGAGTGAGTGGGCAAGTATATGGCAGATAAAGTATAATGTGGATAAATGTGAAGTTATCCACTTCATACAGAGAAACAGAATTGTGAGAGATTGGGAAATATTGGCATAGAAAGGTACATGAGTATCCTGATACACCAGTCACTGAAAGAAAGTATTCAGCTATAGCAAACAATTAGGAAGGTAAATGGTATCTTGGCCTTCATTATAAGAGGACTTGAGTTCAGAAACAAGGACGTTTCATTGCAGCTGTACAAGCCCTTGGTGAAAACATACCTGGAATATTGCGTACAGTTTTACTTTCCTTATCTAAGAAAGGAGATACATATCATGGAGGGAGTGCAGTTAAGGTGAACCAGACTGATTTCTGGAATGGCAGAATTGTCATATGAGGAGGGACTGGGTCGATTAGGCCTGTATTCACTGCGATTTAGAAGAATGAGAGAATTCCTCATTGAACCATATAAAGTTCTGACAGGGCTGGACGGACTAGATGCAAGGATGTTGTTTTCCCTGGCAGGGGAGTCTACAACAAGGGATCACTGTCTTAGGATGTGGGGTAGGCCATTTATGAATAAGATGAAGAGAAACTTCTTCACTCAAAGGTGGAATTCTCTACCACAGAAGGCTGTGGAGGCCAAATTACTGAATATATTTAAGAAGAAAATAAGTAGATTTCTAGACTCTAAAGGAAAATTTGCACATGACAATTAGTTCCCAATTAATTAGTTCCTAGCTCTTTACAGATAATACAACAATATCTAACACCACCATTAGATCGCAATTCAAATCAGGGAGATTCAGCTGTTTTTGAAGATGCATTTCAACTTTGCAAGTATTCCAGTTTTTACAACATCTTTTCATCGCACGTGATCTCAGCCACACTTTCTCAAGCAAATATTTTGACACCTTTGCTCCATTTATCCAAGTGGACTTACAGTTTTGAATTAATGGATTGAGAAATTGTGAAATGTTACAAACTGCAGCAACTTGTTCTGCAAGTTAAATAGTCAGCATCAGATTTCCAGAATTAATAGTACATATTTTGCAAGCCATTATTTTAAAGAAGCACAATTTAATTTTATTTTGGTTTATGGGCAAGAAAGGTAATGCTCACTTTTTATTTAATGGGCAGGTGACGATGAACTTCAGTAGCATTTGCAACCTTTTACTAAACTGACCAGTAGAGGGCCACATTTCTTTAAAGCAGAAAAATCAGATTGAACTGAGTGCAGGATTCTCCCAAAAAAATTCTTAAGTGCCAAATTCATGTAAAAACTGGAGTAAATCCCGTTAGATTTTTCAGTGGGATTTTCATAATTAATCTCCCACACTCCGCATTGCAGAGTGCAGAAGCATGAATATTATTAAAAATCCCAAGGCAAGGTCTATTCCTGCTGGAGAAGCCAGCGGGCAGAGTGCTGAGTGAGCCACTGTGAGTGTGCCAATCTGTCAGAGCTGAGATCAGCCCTGCACTGCCTGTCTCCCAGTAGCTAGCCGGCTCCATCACCCTGCAATACTGCCCCTCCGATTCCCACCACCGCCTGATTGCTGACCTTACAGACATCTATAGGCCAGTACCCATTCCTCACCAAGCCTGCCCCTTCCCACAACAGTCCTGATTCCCACCCCCCCACCCCCGCAAACTGGCAGCCATGATTTCTCTCAGCAACCCTCTCACTCCACAATTCATTCACACCCCCCAAACGCCATCTCAATGGCCAGCCCCAATGGCCTCCCTCTGTCACTGATCCAAACTGCATAATGGCAGCGGGACCCCTAGCTCCATCAATCTCCTCCCTCTGCATAGGTTTTTGCCCCTTATAAGCCCCCTGGCCCCACCCCCTTGGCACTCCCAATGCTCAATGAGCAGGGCCACTTTGCCCTATTGGCAGTGTCAGGGTGCCAGACTGGCATGCCAAGTTGACAATGCCTCCATGACCATCGCTTCACTGCTGGTGGGGAGCTATTGTAAACTCCGTTGGAGTGAAATACTCCTAGCAGAAGGAGGGGCGGGGGGAGACCACAGACAGCCCGGAGACTTCAGTCCCACGCCAGTTAATGATATTAAAATGATCATCTGCATAATTTATTCAGCTCCGTGCCAGTTTCTGGCTCGAAGCTGATGACGCCAGACATCCAGTAGGCGGAGACACACGGAGGGAAATGACACTTATCAAGAAGTCCACTACACAGCCTCCATTTAAGTCTCCGGGCCTGCTGCACTGCTAGAACAGCACAGCGGGCTGGGAGAATCACCCACTATATATACACAGCAAGGTGGTCAGAATTAGGAGCAGGATTTGGTCATTTGGCCCTCAAGCTAGCTCCACCATTTGATAAGGTCATGGCTGACCTGATCATGGCCTCAGCCCTACTCTCCTGTCTGTCCTCTCTAACTTTCAACTCCCTTGTTAATCAAGAATCTATCTACTCCACCTTAAAAATGTAAGTTAACTATCTCTTTTGAGCGGAGAGAACTCACATTTGGGATGCAGCCTATATGCACAGCAACCAGTAACCAGTGTCAAAATAGTGTCATAGAATCCCATTGTACTGAAAGAAGCCATTTGGACCATTGGGTCTGCACTAATCACAAGCCTACCGAGGCCCTATCCCCAAGCATTTACCCTAGCTAGCCTCCTGACACTCAGCGGCAATTTAGCATGGCCAATCCACCAAACCCGCACATCTTTAGACTGTGGAAGCGCCCAGAGGAAACCCACACAGACATGGGGAAAACGTGCAAACTCCACACACACACACACACACACACACAACCACACACAACACACCACACACACACACACCACACACACACACACACACACACACACACACACAGTGCACCAAGCCAGGAATTGAACCCGGGTCTCTGGTGCTGTGAGGCAGCAGTGCTAACCACTATGCCATTGTGCCACCCCCAATCTATCTATCATCATCCCCAGAGTCAATGATTCTTTAAAAAGTCAAATGAGGGTGGCTATAAACAACTGACTGGATAAATTTGCTGA
The DNA here is from genome assembly GCA_024679065.1 of Sphyrna mokarran. Classification (NCBI taxonomy): domain Eukaryota; kingdom Metazoa; phylum Chordata; class Chondrichthyes; order Carcharhiniformes; family Carcharhinidae; genus Sphyrna; species Sphyrna mokarran. Next base: position 53,111,104 of record JAGIQG010000008.1, on the reverse strand, counting down.
ACCATCAGAGCAGGAGAGTTTTACCAATGACCTCTTGTGCTTACACTGTGCCTTTACAGGAACAAAATACGTCGCCGTGCTTCACACTTGGCATTGTGAAACAAAATATGACTCAGGCTCAAATCCAAGGTGGTGCTGAATTACCTCAGCTTAAGGGGAGACACTGAGCAGTGGTGGACTAGTAATCTAGAGACCCAGGGTGATACTCTGGGAATCCTGGGTTTGAATCCCACCACAGCAGATGGTGAAATTTGAACTCAATTAAAATCTGGAATTAAAAGTCTAATGATGATCATGAATCCATTGTCGATTATTGTAAAAACCCATTTTGGTTCACTAATATCCGTTAGGGAAGGAAATCTGCCATCCGTACCTGTTCTGGATGAGGAACATATTAGCCATGATCGAATGGTGGAGCAGACTCAATGGGCCAAATGCCTAATCCTCCTCTTATATCTTCTGAACGTAAATGTGATTCCAGACCCATAGCAATGTGGTTGACTTTGAAAACCCCTCAAGGATGAGCAATAAACGCTAGCCCATTCAGAGATACCTACATTGCATGAGTGAATTTAGAATTTAAATTAGGGTGAAGTTAGAAGTTGTCTTGTATCTAAAGAGAAGAGAAAAAGAGTGCTCTGTCTGAAAAAGTACCATTTGTGACCACTGAAATTGTATTGAAGTGCCTCATCAGGGAATATGGTTGTGAGAAGAAGTTAAATTGTATTGCACTGTAACACTGAATTTGAAATGTTTTGCCCTTGGGGCTGTATGCTTGGAATATATAAATCGTACCTATCAAGAGCATTACAATTGCATTGAGGCACCTTCGGAGTGAAAATTGTTTTTTAATTTTCTCTAATTTTCAAATCGAAATGTCTTGTACATAAATAAATTTTATGAATAAAATATATTTTTGTGAAAAGAATGTTGGGCATTAGGAGGGAACATGTGTAAACTCCCCGTGTGCTCAAAGGTTAAAGTTTATTTATTAGTCACAAGTAGGCTTACATTAACACTGCAATGAAGTTACTATGAAAGTCATCATACTCCGGCACTTGTTTGGGTACACTGAAGGAGAATTTAGCACGGCCAACACACCTAACCAGACCTTTCAGAGTTTGGAAGGAAACCAGAGCACCCAGAGGAAACCCACACAGATACGAGGTGAACATGCACACTCCACACAGACAGTGTCCCAAGCTGGGAATTGAACCCAGGTCCCTGTTGCTGTCAGGCAGCATGCTAACCACTGTACACCATGCCACCCCACTCACAGGGTGTGAGAGTCATAGCTGGCCCAGCACTTATTTTATATCCCAAACCACATGTAGGATAAACCAAGCAAATAGGGCAGATTTTCTTCCCTTATAGGGATATTAGTGAGTTTCTCCACAGCCATTAGCAATTGTTTCATGGTAATTTCTAGATTTTTAATTCCACATTTTTATTGAATTAAATTTCATTATCTGCGTTGGTATGATTTGAACCCGGGTTTTCAGTTTACTAATGTGGTGACAATACTACACTATCACCACCTCTTTTCACTTGCCATGAAATGTAAAAATATCATTTAAAAATATCTTCCAAGCAAGTGTAATCAGGTATCTTGTACTATATTGAAAGAAACTGACCTGTATTGCTCTTTATGTATTGTTGAAGTCAACTGTTATGTAATGTGCTTTTACTAACTTAATAAAAGTAAGTTTTTTTGTTGGGAGGGGTGGGCGCTGGGATGAGTGTGTGTTAGGCAGGAACAGCTTGTTCAATACTGGGCTGTCAATGCAGAGTATAATTGCCAGATAACACTCGGGGAACTGTACACCCCCAACCTTCAACATAGAAAGGGAGGAATTTGGGCTGTACCCAAGTTTCATTTGAAACATCAGGAATTATGAGGATTTTGGATTGGAATATTACATATTTTGAATTCTCAGGCATTCAAAATCACGACTTAATTAGTTCTGACATGTAACCATTGCTGTATAAACATAAATTTCACTAACTTTATTGCAGTGTTAATGTAAGCCTGCTTGTGACTAATAAATAATAAATTAAATGAATATGAATATTGCATATAGCGTGGGGGAGGATATAGTACTCCGACAGTGCCTGTCTGCCAGGTCTGTAGATCACTGTTATATAGAGACAGGTCTTAGGGGAATACATCCAGTATGTGAGAGGATATAGTATCCCGACAGTGCCTGTCTTCCAGGCCAGTAGATCATTGTTATATTGACACAAGTGTTAAAAGTATACATGCAGTATGTGGGAGGATACAATACCTGGACAGTGCCTGTCCTCCAGGCCAGTAGATCATTGTTATATTGACACATGTTAAAAGTATACATGCAGTGTGTGGGAGGATACAATACGTGGACAGTGCCTGTCCTCCAGGCCAGTAGATCATTGTTATATTGACACATGTTAAAAGTATACATGCAGTGTGTGGGAGGATACAATACCTGGACAGTGCCTGTCCTCCAGGCCAGTAGATCGCCCAGTAGGGATCGCTGAAGGGCCACAGATGAGCTGGTTGGCTCCAGAAGGGGCACCGCGGAGTGAGGAGCCGCAGGTTGATCTCCGGGGTGAGGTGATCTCTCACCGGCTCTGTGTTGCGGGCAATGAAGGTTTTGAGGTGGGGGGCGGAGGGCTGGCTGAGCTGCCGGGCAGAGGGCAGCTTGGAGAGAGGGAGGCGGCTGCACGGTCCGGCAGTGTGCAGCCTGGCTAGGAGCATGTCTGCGGCTCGAGTGCCAAATGCCGGCCTGGGGTAATATATATAACCCAAACTGCTGCTGCAGGCACTCTCTCCCCCCAACACACACACACATCTAAACAGCTGCAAACACCAGCCTCAGCCTGATACACTGGAAAGAATCTCCTGCTGCAGCTATGCACTGCTTGCTGCACTCCTGTCTGAACATGGAGCAAAAATAGACCATGCGAGTTACACAACTTTCTGTGTCCAACCACTTTGATTCTTCCCGCTGCCTGCCAGTGCTGCACACAGTTGTTCTGCCTCTCATTTGGTCCCCATTGGCAAACTCAGACTTTGCCCCTTGCTCCTCCACCGCAGGTTGACCTGCCAGCTACAATCCTCCAGCATCCTACAACGCACAACCGTGACAGCGCAGAAAGAGGCCATTCGACCCGTCGTATGCACACCTATCCTTCAAATGAGCAAATGCATTCAGTGCTGTTCTCCTGCCTTCTCTTTATAACCCTGCACATTAGAACATAGAACACTACAGCACAAACAGGCCCTTCGGCCCACAAGTTGTGCCGAACACATCAAAACCTACCCAGCCATAGACCTTCTTCCTTTATTTCTATTAAGCTCCATTGAATTTGCGTCCACCACATTCTCAGACAGCACAATTCTGACCAAACTGTGTGGAAAACATTTTTCCTCCTGTGACTTCTGTTTCGTTTGCCAATTATTTTGAGTCGGTACCCTCTTGTTTTTACTGTCAAAATTCATAGAATTCCTTACAGTGCAGAAAGAGGCCTTTCGGCCCATTAGGCCTGCATCTACAACAATTCCACTCAAACCCTATTCTCATAACCCCATATATTTAGCTTTATAATCCCCCTGACATTTACCATAGCCAATCAACCTAACCTCTTTGGACGGTGGAAGAAAACTGGAGCACCTGGTGGAAACATGCAGACATGGGGAGAACATGCAAAGCCCACATTGAGAGTCATCCAAGGCCAGAACCCAGGCCCCTCTGAGGCAGCAGTACTAATTACCATACCACTTAAGAACATAAGAACATAAAAAATAGGAGCAGGAGTAGGTCATCCAGCCCCTCGAGCCTGCCCCACCATTCAATTAGATCATGGCTGATCTGTAGTGGTTCAGTACCACTTTCCCGCTTTCTCCCCGTAACCCTTAATTCCCTTGTCAATTAAAAACCTATCCACTCTTGACTTGAACATATTCAGTGAGGAAGCCTCCACCACCTCATCAGACAGAGAATTCCAAAGATTCACCATCCTTTACATGAAGAAACCCCTCCGCAACTCTGATCTGAACCGCCCTCCCCCACCTAAAATTGAGGCTGTGCCCTCTAGTCCTGCTGTCTTTGCTAAGCGGGAAGAATCTCTCAACCTCTCCCCTATCCATCCCCTTCATTATCTTATACGTCTCTATAAGAACCTCTCTCAGCCTTCTAAACTTCAAAGAGTACAAACCTAGCCTACTCAGTCTCTCCTCATAATCCAACGCCCTCATCTCCGGTATCAGCCTAGTAAACCTTCTCTGCACCCCCTCCAAGGCCAATATATCCTTCCTCGAATGCAGCGACCAAAACTGCACACAGTACTCCAGCTGCGGCCTCACCAGCACCCTGTACAGCTGCAACAGAACCTCCCTACTTTTATATTCTATCCCCCTAGATATAAAGGCCAACATTGTATTCGCCTTCTTAATCACCTGCTGCACCTGCATACTGTGTTTTTGTGATTTGTGCACAAGGACCCCCAGGTCCCTCTGCACCGTCACAAAAAATAATCAAATTGACTATAAAGCAACTTGGGATGTTTAATTTCTCCATTTAAATAGTAGTCCTTCCTACCATTATTTTTACCAAAGTGGATAACCTCACGCTTGCTAACATTGTACTCCATCTGCCAGGTCCTCGCCCACTCACTCAACCTATCAGATCCCTCTGCAGGCTTTCCACACCTTCCATGCAATTCGCTTTTTCACTCATCTTCGTGTCGTCAGCAAATTTCGTTACCCTGCACTCAGCCCCTTCCTCCAGATCATCTATGTAAATGGTAAATAGTTGAGGCCCCAGCACCGAACCTTGGGGCACTTCACTAGTCACCAGCTGCCAATCAGAATAGCACCCATTAATACTTACTCTCTGCTTCCTATTAGACAACCAATCCTCTATCCAGTCTAACACCCTACCCCTGATTCCCTGCACCCTAACCTTCTGCAGCAATCTTTTGTGAGGCACCTTATCAAACGCTTTTTGGAAATCCAAAAACACCACATCCACCAGTTCCCCTCTATCTATCACTTGTTCTTTACCCATTCATAACTGGGAACAGCTTCTCCCCATCTCTTCTGTCCAGATCCTTCCTTTTTGAATACTTCTGTCAAATCTCCTCTCACTCTGGGTGCAATACAGGGTAAGCATAGAAATTTGTGGGATGTACCTCAACCATGGGTATACTACTGCTGCTGAGGATTTCCAATACTTCCTGTTTTATTTCAGACGCTCAGCATTCGCAGCATTTTACTGCTTATATATTTTGCAGTGTTCGTTAATGTTGAAGGAAAGAGAAACGTGAATATCAAACATTTCACAAGGCTGTGATCATTCTAGATACAGTAAGAAGTCTCACAACACCAGGTTAGAGTCTAACCAGTTTATTTGATAGTAATCTCACAAGCTTTTGGAGACGGTGTTCCTTCGTCAGGTGTGTGGAAGGTTCTGATCAGAGAAGGGCATATAAAATAACACACAGTTTACAAAATACTTGTGGGATTACTAGCTTGTGGGATTACTATCCCAGTGATTCCATTTCAAAAAATAATCAAATTGATATTGATTATAATCAAATTGATTAGAAAGCAACTTGGAATGTCATGGAATCAAGAAAGGCATCAAATAAATGCAGGACATTTTACCCCTCATGCTCACACATGAGAAATGGTTGTTTGATCAGGTCATCAGAAGATCAGCAGTTCCTGGAGTGGATACAAACAAACACTCATTGTTTTATTGGATAAGGGTGCAGTGGAAGAAAATAGGAGTAGGATTAAAAACCGTGGCAAAGTATATCTGGTCATCCTCATTAATAAGGAGCGCATTCATTGAATAGCTGGTTTGCAAGTAAAAATGAAACTTGCATCTGCATTTTTAAACAATATTTTTAAACAATAACATAATGGTCAATGTATATAAAAATAGTAAGATGTAGCTTTGTTTCCTGTTAAAATGTGTGCAGCACTGTCTTTCCTATAATATTTGCAGTCCATGCTCGCTTTTTTTTGGTGCAGCTGCTTTTTATAAATGCAAATGGTTTTGGTCTGATTGGTCTGATAGTACACACAACTGCTGCAAGTTAGTTTCGAATACAAATGGTGCAATGGGACGCTTGATCAGCGTTGATTTCTGTTATCAGTTATAGGAGTTTAATGAGGTCATTCACCGAACCTTCACCCTCCTGATGTCAATGTGTACAGCAACCCTCATCCTTGATCCCAGTTGTATTATTAATGTTGGTAGGAACCCTGCACTGCTGACAGAGTGAAAGCCAATCCATCTGTCACTGCTCTCCACATCTTTGGTCACAAGCTGTTTTGAACAGTGTGTAATGATGTGCTGATTTATGTTTCTCACTCTCAAACTGCTTTCTCAACAACATAAGGTTGTAGTTGTATAGCATCTTGCACCTAATAAAATGCTCCAAAGGCATTTCACAGGAACAGGAGCAAACCAATTCCTGACACTGAACTACATAAGTAGGTATTTGGGCAGGCGATCAGAAGCTTGGGCAAAATAGGTATATTTAAGGAGTACTTTAAAGGAGGAATGAAGGAAGAGACAAGGACAATGTAGGGTGGGAATTTCAGCTCTTAGGCTCAAGTCAGCTGAAGCACAATCACAAATTATGAAGCAATTAAAAACTGTGACTGCACAAGAGGCCAAAATTAGAAGAGTACATAACTCAGAGGAATACACAGGAGATTTTTTAAAATCTACTCATTCATGAGATATGTGTGTTGCTGGTCATTGCCCATCCCTAATAGCCCTTTACGTTAGCAGTGAGCTTTCTTCTTAGTTCGCTGCAATTCATGTGTAGTTAGAACTTTTGCCATGCTGTTAGGAAGGAAGTTCCATTCTTTGACCCAATGACTGTGAAAGTTACCAAGGTAGAGAAAGGTGAGGCAATGAAGGGATCTAAAAGTAAGGAAAAGAATTTTAAAATCAAGGCATTGCCTAACTAAGAGTCAGTGTAGGCCAGTAAGCAAAGGGGCAATGGATAAACAGAACTTGATTTGATATAATTTAGTATCAGCAGCAGAGTTCTGGATGGTCTCAATTTTAGATTTTGCAAGGCTGACCAGGAGTGTATTAGAATGATAACTCCCAGAGAAAATAAAGATATAAATAGGGGAAGGGCGATAGTGGGGGGACCCTGGTGCCATGGAGATACTGCACTAGTAAATTAATAAATCTGGAATTAAGCTAGTCTCAGTAATGGCGAGCATGAAATTATCATCGATTTCTGTAAGAACACATCTGGTTCATTAATGTCCTTCAGGGAAAGAAATCTGCCACACTTACCCAGCCTGGCATACATGTGACTTCAAACCCACAGCAATGTGGTTGATTCTTAACTGCCCTCTGAGCAAGCCAGTCAATCTCAGGGCAATTAGGGATGAGCAACAAATGTTGGCCTTGCCAGTGACACACACATTTCATGAAAGAATAAAACAAAGGCTCTCAGTAGCAGATGATCTGAGATATAGAATCCCTACAATGCAGAAAGAGACCATTTGGCCTGTCAGATCTGCACCGATCACAATCCCACCAAGGCCCTATTCCCGTAACCCCATATATTTACCACACTAATCCCCCTCTTAATTTAGCATGGCCAATCAATCTCACCCGCACATTTTTGGACTGTGGGAGGAAACTGGAGTACCCAGAGGAAACCCACGCACACATAGGGAGAATCTGCAAACTCCACACAGACAGTGACCCGAGGTCAGAATTGAACCTGGATTCCTGGCGCTGTGAGGCAACAGTGCTAACCACTGTGCCACCCCTTCTGGATCACTCTCTACATGCTTTTGAGCCACTCTTTTTCTTTTCTGTGAGACAGCCTGTGCCAGCCATCAGCATGAATAGCAACGCAGATCCAAAATCCTGCGAGAGTCAGGAAACAAGACTCTCTCTGGAGAGCTACATGCCAGTTTTCTCGCCTCAGCCAGCACTCCGTGTATTGAGAGGAAGATTCTGCCCAATTATTCTGTTTCCCTTTGTGGATGCTGCCTAATCTGCTGTGTATTCCCAGCTTTCTCTGTTTTGCCTGCATAGTTATTAAGAACTTACAAACTCATGAAAATGTTGCTCTTGGTTTGCCCTACTTATGCCTGCTATAAATAAGACTTAAGATTTATTTAGAGCTATTCTTGACTTCTGCACACTCCAAAGTTCAATTACTCTAATGAAGTACGTGTGAACATAAGAACATCGGAAATAACAGGAGTAGGCCATTCAGCCCTTCAAACTGCTCCACCATTCAGTGAGATCATGACTGATTTATTACCTCAACACCATTTTCTTGCTCTATTTCTATCCTCCTTGCGATTTTATTGTTTTCTTCGTTCATGGGGCATGGGCGCCAATGGAATCACCTTAGTACAATATCTGTGCAAACTGTGATCAACCAGGTCTGTGTCATTGCACCAACACTCTTCTCCATCTTCCTCATTGCAACACTCCATCCCTTTAGTCTGAAGTTCCCCATTGGAGTGGAACAAATGTATGGGACAAGTGGGAAACTGTTCAACCTCCACGCTTCCAGGTCAGAATTAATACCGGACCTCTCCAACTTCTGTAATCAAGCTGCAGTACGTAGACAAAGCCTGTGTGTGTGCACACTCAGAGGCTGAGCTACGAATCATCGTTAATGCTCTCACCGAGACATATAAGAGAATGGGCCTCAGACTAAACATCTAGAAAACAAAGGTTCTCTACCAGCCTGCTCCTGCCACAGAAAACTGCCCCCAACCATCAAGATCCATAGTGTGTGTCTCTGGACAAGATGGATCATTTCCCAAATCTTTGGTAGTCTCCTCTCAGCGCCAGCAGACATCGACAATGAAATACAACACTGATGCCAAGGCGCCAGTGCAATCTTCGGACACTTGAGGAACAGAATGTTTGAAGTCTGAGATTTCAAACCAGCACCTAACTCATCGTCTCTACAGCAGCCGTGGTCCCTGCCATCCTGTATCCATCAGAAGCATGGTCAATGTACAGCAGACATTTCAAATCCCTGCAAAGATATCACCAATGTTGTCTCCGCAAAAACTTGCAAATCCACTGGCAGGATTGGACTATTCAGCAACCTCACCTCCCTGGAATGGAACTCAGTTATCCTCCAACCTGAGGGACTGCCAAAGTAGAAAGAACATTGTTGTAATGTGGGAAACATGACAGCCAATTTACGTATAGCAAGCTCCCATGAACAGCAATGTGACGATGAGCTGAAAATCAGGTTTTAGTGATGTTGGTTGAAGGATTTGTTGTTCTTCTTCCAACAGTTTAATGGTTTTTTATTAAAAAAAATTCCAATAACATAGCACTTCCTCCATACTGCGCTGCAGAGTCAACCCAGATTTCATGCTTAAGTTCTTGGTTCATGATGACCATTTGACACAGAGGTGTAATGCCAACAGCTGAGTCAAGGCTGACCTGCTCATTAAGGTTTTTAAAATCTTTTCCAGTGAATATCTTGCTTTGAGACTGTGTTCAGGAACCGAGTTGTTCTCTGTAACTGCAACAATCAGCATTATCATGCCTGCAGTATTTACTGGAAGGCTGGAAAACCCTCTGCAAGGATGAACTTCCCCAGTGACACAGTGGGTATGTCTAAACTTGCTCCATCTCTCCTCCTCTTCCAAAGGTGCTAACTCTTCTGGGGTATGGTTTCACAGGGCAAGCAACCATTCCCTGTGTAAGTATCAATAAGCTAATCAACCATAGTGGGCATCACAGTTTAGTCTGATTATCAAGAATCCCGCATGGGCACTGGACAGTGATCAGGAATGGAACTGCCTCTGATTCAACCTCCCGCCAACCCTCCTCAAGGGTGCATCCCAGCTAACCCAATCCCCACAGCAAAGTATGGACTGAGAACAGAGTATGAGGCATGCTGTATCAGATGGCCACAGTGATGTGCTTTCATGAGTAATCTATTGGCTGCAAAGTATATGGAATGTCCTGAGGAAGTGAAAAATGTTACACAAATACAAGGTCCTCTTATTACATAATGGTACTTGAATATATTTCCAATATCCTGATTATTGCCCTGATTGTTGAAGCATGTTCTGAATAGTTATTTCCTGACTAGTGATTGTATCAATGTAGTGAATGTATACATGCCAAAGAATCCCACTGTTTTGACACTTCATTTTCAGTTGACTCTAAAACAACTATTTGCAATCAGAACGTTGGTTTGGAAAGCAAATCTCTCTCTGTCCATTACAAAACTTGATGTTCATAGTGATACACATGAACTCAAGTCAATATCTTTCAGCAGGGTGATATAGTAGACAGAAGTCTGAGCCACGAGAATAAATTAGTCACACTCATTAAAGACAAAAGAAGAAACAAAATGGCACTGGAGAGTACTCACAAAAACCAAATGCCTGGACAGATTTTGTTCAGCATAGTAAAGGACAGAACTGAATGATCGGGTTGCACAGTTCATTGTTTATGAAGCTACAAGTGTCACCAAACTAGACTTAGTCTAACATGCTTTAACACATTAAAAAGACCGAAAAAATGATATAGAATCAGAAAGAAAGATAGACATATTTAAGAAGTGTCTTTCATAACACCAGGATATCCCAAAAGAGCCAGTAAAGTACTTTTTAAAATCATTGGAAGCTTACAGTGCAAAAAGAGGCCATTCAAGCACTTGACTCTCCAAAATAGCATCTCACCCAGGCCCTCCCCTCCACTCTATCCCCATAACGCATGCATTTATCATGGCCAATCCACTTAAACTGCACATCTTCAGCGTGTGGGAGGAAAGCAGAACACCTGAAGAAAACCCATGCAAGGCTGGAATCAAACCTGGCCCCTGGCACTATGATATAGATGTCAATAGACTTGGTGTTGTCAGATTTCTTACCCTGGCACTGTGAGGCATCAGTGCTAACCACTATTCCACTGTGTAGCTACTGTTCCTTCAGAAACGTAGCAACCAATTCGCAAGCTTCCACAAACAGCAATGAATTAATGATCAGATGATCAGTTTAAGGGATAAATATTTGCTGGGATGCTGGGAAAACCCTTCAGCTTTCCTCCAAAACTAGTGTCATGGAACCTTTTGTTCCATGAGGACCTCCTGAGGACCTCCTCAAAACAGCAGTGGAGTACTAGCCGAAAAAAAATGTGGTTAAGTCTCTGGAGTGAGACACACTCTAATTCTGGGGTGGGAGTGCTACCACTGAGCCACAGCTGACGTGCCATCCAGAGTTAGAACATGATCTGGCCTGACAATAGCTGAAAGCAGTCTGAGACTGACTCATGAAAAGACAGGCTCACTCTGCCTCATTATCCAGTCTGTCACACTTAATTTACTCTACACTCATTTAACACTCATGCAAAGGGTGAGAATACTTCACACCAATGCTGACCTTTACACCCATGTGTTTAAATCCTTTCTTGTCCCTCTCTATGTCTGTATTCCACTAGCTGCACCCCATTCCAGCCCTGTGAGCTTGCCCTTCCTCCAGTCAGCCACATCAGCTTCTCCCTTTCCCTTCATCCCACTGTTAGTGACTCTGACAGCAGTTGCCTGGGCCCTATGCTCTGGAATTTCTACCCTAAACTCTTCTACCTCCTTCTTAACGGCATCACCATCTGTCTCACATTCCTGTGTTGATTTCATTGTGAGAAAGTTATAAATGTGAAGGGCACTAAATTAAAGCTTTCAATTGGAGTGAGAATGCATTTGTTGGACATTAGCTATGAGTTTCCAAAGTGAAAGTTGTTTTAAAAAATGCAATCTGAACATGCAGCAGGCAACTTTGCATGCAGGAAAGCCTTGGAAGCAGCAATTCAATAACCAGATAATCCATGTCTTTTTATGTTGGTTGAGGGTTAAATATTGGCCTCTGACAGTGCAGCAGTCCCGCAACACTGCACCTGGTAAAGTTTTCAGAGGGGTCTGAACGCATGACCATCTAACTGGGGGTAGTGAACTCAGGATGAACTGTATTCCTGAAGGTTTTCACTACTTGAGCTGCAGAGTACTGCTGCCTCACAGCACCAGGGACCTGGGTTCAATTCAGCCTTGGGTGACTGTCTGTATGGAGATTGCATATTCTCCCCAAATCTGCGTGGATTTTGTCCGGGAGCTTCGGTTTCCTCTCAAGGTTCAAAGATGTACGGGTTAGGTAAATGCATGGGGCTATGGAATAGGGCAGAGGGGAGGGTCTGAGTAAGATGCTCTTTCAAAGAGTTGGTGCAGACTTGATGGGCCAAATGACATCTTTCTGCATTGTTAGAGACTCTAGGATTTTGTAAGAAGTCTCTCAACACCATAACTTCCCCTTTTTATCCCTGCACTTCCCTGTGTCTATCCTCACCATGTGTTACCTTGCCATGCCAATTGGAAATGTCTCAACCATGATTTATTCTCAAATCCAATATTAGTATAACTAATAAACAAATCTCTTCAAATCAAATAGGATAACAAATAATTTCCCCAAACTTTAATTGTACAGTATCTTGGTTAGATCATGTCTGGAGCACTGTGCGCAGTTTTGATCCCCTTACCTCAGGAAGGATATTATTGCCATAGGAGCAAGGCAACAAAGGTTCATCAGATTTGTTCCAGGGACGGTGGAACTGTCTTATGAAGAGAGATTGGGTATGTATTTTCTGGAATTTCGAAGAATGAGAAGTGATTTCATTACAAACTACAAAAGACTTAAAGGAATAGGCAGGACAGATGCAGGTAAGATGTTTCCTCTGACTGGGGAATCTAGAATCTGGGGGCACAATTTCAAAATAAGGAGGATGCAACTAAGGAATGAGATGAGGAGAATTTGTTTTAGACAGAGGGTTGTGAATTTTTGGAATTCTTTACCCCAGCGGGTGTAGAAACTCAGTCATTGCGTATGGTGAAAGCAGAGTAGATTGATTAGCAATTGATTGATTAGTAGATTGAAAGTAGATTGATTAGCAATAACCTAAAGGGTTAGGGGGATAATACGGGTAAAAGGTATTGAAGAGCTCAATCAGCCTTGACCCTGGAACAGGCTGGATGGCCTAAATCTTTCCTTATGTTTTCTATGATTTTTCTTCAGGGTCAGAGTGTGCTGAAGTAAATCTTCAATCCCTGTCACATCTAGGCCAATCCTGGAACGCTGGCAACCCTGAGTGAGGATCATCCATGGCTCCAACCCAATATATTTTAACGAGAAGTCGTAGAGCATGAAAATAAGCCCTTCGGCCCAACTTGTCCGTTCTGCCCAGTTTTTAAACACTAAACTAATCCCAATTGCCTGCGTTTTGGCCTTTATCGCTCTATACTTATTTTACTATGTAACTGTCTAAATGCTTTTTAAAATACAAAATCGTACCTCTAATAGCTTGTTCCAGTGAATTAAAAGTGATTTTAAAAAAAAAGAATCAGAGACTGTTTTAAAAGTGGCGCCCGCAGTGCGTCAGTGTGCTGGGGTTATAGAGCAGTGGGAGGGAGAGAATCTAGTGTGGATTGGGTTTGCAGATTGAGAAGAGAGCTTTAACACAGCGCAGATAGGAGGAGGAGGAGCAGGCAGCACACGCTCAGAAACACAGCGCCGGGCGAGAGAACAAGCACTGAAGCTTCCCTTCCCCGGGGAGGCAGCTCCTGCCATGGGCAAGGCGGACAGAGAATGAGCGCTGCGGAGCTCAGCCCCCCGTGCCCAGCGACAGCAACTACAGAGCCGCCAACATGACCAGCTCCAGCTCGGGATCCTGCCGCTTCGCCGACTACTTCGTGCTGGCCGGCATCGACACGGACAGCGGGCTGGAGCCTGACGAGCTCTCGGGTAAGTGAGCGAGCTTGTGGCTGGGAGGGGAGAGAGAGAGAGAGAGAGCAGCCGATGCCAGTGGGGCTGCCAGCCGAGCTGGGCTGTGCCCGGTATGTGTGTGTGTGTGGCTCTTTGTGGGGTGGAGAGGCACTGCAATGATTGTAAACATTCGTAGGGGTGACTATAAACTACAATCCAGTTGGGTTAAATGTAAAGTGTTTGTGTCAATGCTGGCCCTTCTGTTGTAGTATTCCGGCAGAATGATTCACACATGGTGTGTGTGTGTGTTTGTGTATAATTTGCAGTTAGTCTCATTCATTTAACCCCTCTGTCGTCTTCTCCCCTTTGGCTCTACTCTTTCTCCAGCTATCTCCTGTTGGGGGGGTATAGCTTCACGTACGTTGCCAAGCCTCCCTGTAGGACACACTGAATTTGAGGTGGTCTTGGTCATTGGGCTGTTTGACCAAGGGGAGCATCGTGGTAGAGCCCTGATCCGACGGCGCTGGTTATGTGAGGGGGCGGATCAAAGCCTCTCGTCTCTAACGTGTGCCTCCCCCCGCCCCCATTCTCTAAATTAAGGTGTCTGTATGTATCACTGCCCTGGTTGAGGTCAGAGAATTGAGCGAGCAATGTGCTGGGAGCAGAGGGCTTTCTTGTGATTGAAATGCATTCTCAAGCCCACTGCTCAGCAGTGAATGAACAGTTCCCTTTTATTACGTGGAATTTTTCACGCGTGTTTTCAAGACTAAATCCTGCAAATTCGGAGATGCAGGCGTTGATAGCCTTGCTGATGTTCCAGTAAAGGAGTTGCACTAAATTGGGATAAAACCAGTAGTTTCCACAATATTAGAATATAATTAGTATAGAATGAGACTGGCTGTTAGTGCCACATTACTGTCCCTTTCTCAGATTCATTCTCATGCCATCATGTTTAAACAAGGAGATCTCTCAGAACAGTGGAGAAATGTGCTGCATGTGATGGACCTAGCTACCTTCCTCAGTCAAATATGTTGTTGAGTAAAATTGATCCTGGATATATTGAACTGTTTATGTTGGGAGTTGGGTTAAGAATGATTTGATGAGAGAGCTGTATCTCTGGTTAAGTGAAATTCACGCCATTAATAAGTGGTGTTATGTGTACTTTTTGCCATGGTTCAGCATTTTAAACAAACAAATATATATGTACAGTGTTCAGGCAAATATGGTAACAGAAGTGTTGATTATCATGAAAGCCTGGCACAGGTGGAGACGATGTCACCTCTGCAACAGGAGGTTGTGGGTTCAAATCCCACTGCAGAGACTGAGTAGCTAATCTAGGCCTGATGCTCCAGTGCAGCCATGGGTGAGTGTTAGCTTTTGGATGAGATGCTAAACTGAGACCTCATTTGCTGTCTCAAGTATGTGTTAAAGATTCCATGATACGATTCGATGAATGGAAACATAGAAGATAGGAGGAGGCCACTTTGCCCTTCGAGCCTGCCCCACCATTCAATACGATCATGGCTGATCGTCCAACTCAATAAAGCCTAATCCTTGCTTTCTCCCCAAAACCTTTGATCCCACTCACCAAGTGCTTTATCTAGCTGCCTCTTGAATACATTCAATGTTTTGGCATCAACTGCATCCTGTGGTAATGAATTCCAGACTCGTCACTCTTGGGTGAAGAAATATCTCTTCATCTCTGTTCTAAATGGTCTATCTGAATTCTCAGACTGTGACCACTGATTCTGGAATAGCCGTGGAGTTATCCCTGATGTTCTGCTGAGTATGTCAATCCTTGATGAACATCATTTAAAATAGATTCTCAGGTCATTATCTCACTGCTGTTTGTGGGATCTTAGTCTGTGCACATTAGCTGCTGCGTTCCACATGACAACAATGATTACTCTTCAAAAGTATTTCATTTGTTTTAAAGTACTTTGGAACATCCTGTGATCCCAAAGCAGTGTATGCGCAAAGAAAATCTTTTTCCATTTTACTATGTTCACTAAACTCTTCTAAACATGATTATGCAGGTCACAGAACTTGAAAGGATTATACAGTACAGTTAACTGCTATCTGTAGTGCAGAACAGATTCAAGCTAAATGGCCTATTCCTGCTCATCATTTCCTACTGAGCTTCCAGAAGGTTGCAGTTATTGAAATGGATGCCCAGTGCATTGTGTCATACTAAACCAACATTGCAGTGATTGGACTCATATCTCCGGTTTAAACATGATGTCATCATCGATCCCCAACAATTCAGTGAGTGAATGAATGAATTTATTCCCAGGACCATTCTAGTCTGGCCTATGCAGAGTTGACAGAAGTTGGCTGGGTGCATTTTGAACTGGCCAAAGCCTCCTTCCTGATGATTATTGGAAAATGCATGTTTAAAGGATGTTGAGTGAGCATAGGATTGGGTGAAGTTGCGAAGCTCTTCATGATTGAATGGATTGCCAGAAGTAATATGTTAGCCCAGGCAATATCGGAGAGGAGGTAACAGTCTGTGGAACAGGAGCGCAGCAAGCATAAATACCATAGAGAAATGAGACAATTGTCTCAAAATGCTCTTGGCGCTCTGACCCAACAGAACAATATTATCCGTTTGCAAATAAGCTGTGATATACAAATAAATCATCCAGGTTAGAACTAATTAGATTTAGTTCTACTTCAGACACAGAGAGAAATGCAGAGATAGTGCTGATTGGATTTTCAGTCAAATCAGGATTTTGCTCCTTTTCCCTTAATGCTGCTGCATTGAACCATGTGATTATAGATGCTTAACTAACCACCAGTGAATGTCAAGCTGAATATCCTACCCTGTGTCTCAGCTCAAGCTCAACCACTTGGATGGAACAACCTGCAGCACTGCACAATGATGGTTTAGAATCATAGTGGATTTACTTTGAGGTGCACATCATTTCTGCAGTGCAAAAACGATGCACATTACCTGAATTAATAAAAGATGCTTCTGGTGATGGATGGAGTGCAATGACTGCCTTGCCAGGGCTATTAGGTATTTGCATTTTATAGCTCAAATCATGAACACTGAGTGGTTGTTACGCAACTAAGGAATGTCATTGCATTCCCTCTGGCTTAATGCATGCCACTTCCTCCCATTCCAGAGTGAGTAATAATTTTGTGATGTGCTGATTATTGGATTGATGGTATTCAGATTCAGCAACCCTGAATTGCGTAGCTTGAAGGAGGACAATTAGTTACTGTGATGAATAATGGTAAGACTAATATTGGGCTGATGTTACAGAGTTTTAAAAGCCTGAAAATTGGAATGTTTATCATTATCAGAATGTGGCTTATAGAATCCTAGCATCCCTACAGTGCAGAAGGAGCCAATTCAGCTCATTTAGCTTGCACTGACCACAATCCTACCCAGTCCCTATCCAAGTAACCCCATATATTTACCCTAGCTAATTCCCCTGATACTAAAGGGCATTTTAGTATGGCCAATCCATCTAATCTAGATATCTTCATAACCTACACACCTTGTAAATAAAATCACTCCGATGTATTCTTAGCTTGAGGTCCAAGTTGGTGCATGAAAACTTTTTAATTTATACGCATTAAAATTGTATATATTTTTCAAGTGCATTAAGATGCATTCTACTCATGCTATTGAGCTGCCAAAGTGAAGGCATTTTTATTGAGAGGCTATACATATTAATTAATGACTTGTGCTGCTGAGAAATATTGGCCAGAATTCTTCTTGCAATCCCTATTAGCATTACCAGCCAGAATGGAGAATTTGGCACCCAGACAAATCTCCATTCACTGCAGTGGGACTGGAAAATCCCACATATGGGCGAGTTTGGAGAGTCCCAGCCATTGTGTCAGCCATGCCTCTTGAGCCCAAAAGTCATGGGTCCAATTCTGATTCTAGAGAGTTGTGGAAATTCTACAGTGCTGCTTCTAGTTGTCTACCGAGGGAGTGCTGCACTGTCTGAAGTGTAGTTCTCTGGACGGATGGCAAAGATTTTGTTGCAGCATTTCAGCAAGAGCAGAGTCATGCTCCTTGGTGGCCTGGCAAACATTTATCTCTCAAACAACATCACTAAAAATAGATTATCCAGTCGTTATCCCATTACTGTTTGTTCAGTCCTGCTGTGTGCAGTTTCCCCACGTTAAACTCCAGAGAGAAAAAAAATCATCGGCTGCCAAGCACTTCGTGATATGTCATGAAGGACATATAATGGCTTGGTGTGTGTTGCTTGTCTGCTGCTTCAGAGACTAATGTGTTTTGGTCGTATAACAATTATCCTCAGGGTAGACTGAGTCTGTCTAGCTGATGACTGTGCAATGTGTGTGGGGGTTGTTGCTGAAAGGAGCTACATTTCAAAGGGTTTCTCCCAGTTTAGTATTGTTTGGAGGGGGGTGTGAAGGGGGAGAGGGTAGTGGATGTTATTTGTGATGGATAAGGCGATCTTGTAATGTGAAACTTGGAGCCTTTTCTGAGCAAATCTGTTCTGTTTTTCTGTGCAAAACTGTGGTATTTGATTTGCATATACCTCTTCTCTGGGGAGCAGATTTTTTAATATATTTCCTCTCAAGAAAACAACAGCCTAAGCACAAATCTTTAAATTGTTCTCTGGTATCAAAGTGTGTCTAACAGATTTGTTCTGTTTGCTGGGTGTGGGGTAGGAAATTAGGCTTGCAAATACTGAGTAAGTCTTTCAACACATGGAATGATGCATGTGGGACTCTCCCAGTTGTGTTGTTTCGCAAATATTGACGTTATGGATTCTTTCAAATTGCATTGGAAAAATGAAACATCCTGTATCTGATTATCTTTCATGTTTTCACCAAGTCTTACTTATCATTACCAAACACCTTTTCTGTTTTATGCTTTTTTTGAACAAAGTTCCCATTCCTTGAGTCCAACAGCAAATGTAGCTAAAGCTTAAACCAGGTGCTTTGAGCTTCTGCCAAAGTTGAGGTCTGTGTGTGTGTCTCTGCATCTGTCTATGCATGTGTGTATTTCTCTGAGTGGGTGTCTGTGTGCCACACTTTGCCCCATACCATCCATGCTGACTTTCCTTTGTTGGGCAGTACTAAACCCACCCCCCTGCCCTCACCCCCAATCAAAGTGAATTGAAAAGGGTTAAATTATGAGGGATTGTTACGTTCATTTGGCAGCTCCAGAGGGTGGTTAGCTCCATGTAAAATGGTAACTTGATTTAATAGAAAAGATAAACTTTTCTTCTAGAAATTCAGGGCGAGGGGATATAATCTTTAAATTAAAGCCAGGCCATTTAATAGTAATTTGATGTTCTGATTCTTGGATTGATGGTATTCAGATTCAGCAATTCAGCAAAGTGACTTTTCACTCATATGGTAAGACAAAGCTACAACCTCACTCCTCTTTCTCTCTCTCTCTGTCTCCCACCACCTTCCCCGTCTCCCCACCACCCTTGCACTGAGGCTGGGAAGTGATTGGATATTTCAGAGCTGAGGTTTTTGCTTGGCAAAGAGCTAGAACCAAACGTGCAGTTAAAATGGACATCAGCTCAGATTGGCTGACTGAGCAGCAGAACCAGATGCTGAATGAACTCTCCTTCTTCCCACTCACAACTCGGCAATGCAGAATGAAATGTCGCTGCTGTCAACTGTGTGTTGCTACCCCAGTACGTTGCTCCTGTAAAGGCTCCAGTTAAGGAAGGGTTTAAATGAATGGTGTTATTACATAAAGCTATGACCTTTCTGAAGACACTGTTTATATTTCCTTTTCCCAACATGGCTTTCTTTGGCCTTGTTGGTGGTAGAGCCTGAAGCAGAGATTTGTACACAGTCGCTATTTGTGGCAGTTTATGATTGCCAGCAGGGGATGTGGTATTTGAGCCAGCCCTGCTGACTGTATATATAATTTTCCCATTCCATCAGTTGCTGGCTATTACAAAAGATTGGCATGATGCCAGCTGCTGAGTTTCTCTAACAGGGGTGCAGATTATTTCTGCTGTTGTGTTGTCAGACCTTGTGAACTGTTTAATATTCTGGCAGGCTCTCAGCTGGTTGCACTTCCACCTCTGAGTCAGAGAGTGTGCATTCTATTTCCACCCTGGAGATTTGAGCACAAAATTCAGCCTTCTGCTTCAGTGTAGCACCAAGGCAGTGCTGCGCTGTCCAAGATGCGGCTTTTTGTGTAAGATATTAAACACAGGCCCCTTCTGCCTTCCGAGTCAGCTCCACTCTCTTTGAATACGGGGATTCTTGAGTTTTTTTCCTCCAGTTGATTGTCCACCTTGACTCACGATTGTACCGAAGTTTTGTTTGGTCTGTTGGTTATGGAATTGTATCACTGTATTTATTGCATGCTGCTCTCATTGTTCAGCACGTAAGTAGTCCTGTGTTGTAGTTTGGCATCTAGTTTTCAGGTTTGTCTGGCATTGTGTCCCCAACTTTTCACTGAACGAGGATTCATCCTATCTTGATGGTAAGGTAGTGTGAGGAATATATTGGATCGTGAGGTTAAAGATTGTGGTGGAATAAGATTCTGCTACTTTGAATATCCCACAGCATCTCGCAATGGTTAGTTTTGAGCTGTTAGGTTCATTCTGAATCTATCCCGGTTAACACCACGATAGATGATGTCCTCAATGCAAAGATAGCTCTTGTATCCATAGGGGCTGTGCAGTGGTCACTCCCAGAAGTCATGGATGGATATACCTGGAACATTGATGAGGCCAAGGTAAAATGGGTTCTTCCCATGTGTTGATTCTCTTAGTGGTGCTACCAAGCCATTCCTGTTTGGGCACTCCAAGAGTACCCTCTTTAATATGGAGGAGTACTGATTCATTAGCTGAGGGAGGGAGTGCTCAGCAGGAGGTTTTCTTGCCCATGTCATAATACCTCATGGAGCCTGGAGTTAGTGTTGAGGATCTGCAAATTGATATCTTTCTTGCTAAAAGGGCAGTGAAAGCAGAGTTTTTGAATGTTTTTAAGATGTGGAGATATTGGTGTTGGACTGGGGCGGGCACAGTAAGAAATCTCCCAACACCAGGTTAAATCCAATAGGCATTAGAACTGACCAACAGGAGGTTAGTTCACAGGTTTGTGAACTAACCTCCACTCAGATGTTGAAGGAGCAGCACTCTGAAAGCTCATGATTCCAAATAAATCCATTGGACTTTAACCTGCTGTTGTGAGGCTTCTTACGATGTTTTTTTAAGGCAGAAGTGGATAAGCAAGGGTGAAAGGTTTTTGAGAGATAAGCGGGAAAGTGAAGTTGTTGTTACAATCAGATCAGCTCATGATCTTATTGAATGATGAAGCCGGCTTGAAGGGCTGAGTGGCCTACTCCTGATCCCAGTTTATATGTTATTCAAGTGAGCAATTCTATGAATTGGGGGTGAATGAGATGTGGTTTCATCAGACTGGAATTTGTTTGCAGTAGGAGTAAATGGGATGTGGGTTTGTGTATTGTGGTTTGTTGTGCTTTATATGCATGGAGTCTTGTAAACTGTAGTATTAATTTATGCTATCTTATTTGAGGAAGTTTGACTGAATATTAATGCTCATATCAAAATACTTCAGTCCATCTGTCGGGCAAGCGGACAGATATAGCTTAATGCCGCTCAAGAAGCTTTCACCTCCTGCTGTGTTGCTAAAGAATGGAGCTTGACAGCAGCTCTGCAGAAATCTGGGGCTCTCCAACAATCTATCAAACACTGACATTTAAGCTAAGACTAGGGCTTCTAATCATTTAAAGCTGTCATGTCCGTAACACGCATGGCTGCATTGCACAAATTAACACGTGTGTGTATGTTTGCTTGCAATGACCAAATAATATTCAACTGTCACCTGAACTCAAAGGTCAATCTTCAGCAGTGAGCAAGGGTCATTAAGTAGTAAATCTTTCCTGGGCTTGCTGAAGTCGTGCAAGTGAGTTGTGCACAGTCATACTCGTGTTTTATCAACTAGGAATTGGGATATTGCAGGGCAGACTAGGCCTTATCAGTGTAATGGCTGAACCAGGCTTTCTTGTTTTCCCCTGCTCCCCATCACCATTTTATTGATATACGAGGAAAAGTGATAGAGCGTGACCTAAAACAAAGATTTATGAGAATTATGAAGGACCGGCTTTTAGTCAACTGATAGGTTCACGATGTTATGATCCAGTGTAGTACTGAGGACACTGTGAGGTGCTGTTTGTCAGCTGAAATGTTAAACCGGGGTGGATATAAAAAATCCTACGGTATTATTTCAACAGCAAGTGGGCACGTTCTCCAGGTATTCTGGTCAATATCCATAAACTGTAATGCTGTAATGTTCTATGTTCTTAAACAAACATCATAGAAACCTATTAGATCGTTACTACATTGTTGCTTATAGCTTCTTGCTGTGTGCAAATAGACATTTCCGATTGTTTCTGAAAGCTGGTATATCAATGCAGGTTATTCTTCGTGTGTCTACAATATGCTTCCACTTTGACATGGACTCAGTGACTTTCCAGCTCTTGTTATAAAGTTGTCGGACATTTGTACTTACTGAAGACAGAGAAGCAATTTTTGAGAGTATGTCCAGTCCATGCGCTGGGGATGCATCAGCCGTGTTAATCTGCCTGCTTGAGGTCACAGTCTCATGGGTGCAAGACCCTAACTTAAGAATGGTGAATTATAAACGATTCCTGCAAGAAAAAACCCAACTCGCAATTAATAAAGCACATTTAATGTTGTAAAAGATTATTTTAAAAATTTGGGTGCATTTTGTTTGTCTTGAATACTCTAACAGTTGGGATTTTGGTGGCAAATGGAAGAAAAATACACCATAATTTTGCATTGATTCAGTCTACTTAATCCATAAATTTCAGTCTTGGCTGAAGCATTTGTGAGTTAGAATGGTATTGGCTTATCACAATGCAGGCTGCTGTGAAACATCTACTCAATCCCCATTATCTACACCTTCATAGAATTTGTGCAGAACCCGTTTGTTTTGAGATATGTGATTTGTCACTTTTATATTGAAGCAAGATTTTTTTATTTATAATGGTTTTGCAGGAAGGGAGCTTATTTATCCCTCCCCACCACACGCACAGTCATTAAATGCACAGCTGAATGCAGTTTTATTGCCAGAGAGCCAAGAGTGCCTGTGACTGAGACAGAGTGCCTGATACTGGTTAATGATAGTCTTCTGATTATGTCTGTGTTCTACTCTTTTAATTCAAAAGGACATGCATTGTAACCATTTTGGGAGGAGGACCTCACACATTGCTATTTTCTCTGACTCTCTAACATGATACTGTCCACCCTTTAACATGATAAAACCATGTTTGAATATGCTTTTGGTGCTCCCTTCTAATATTATCATCTTTGGCCTGGTGGCAGGCGATATTTTTCTGACAACATTCCTGTGAAACGTCTTGGAATGGTTTACTGTGTTAAGGATGCTATACAAATGCATGTTCCTGCTGCTACTGTTGTTCTCATGTATATACAGTCTACAAATCATGATTCCAATGGAATACTCCCTACTTGCTTGAATGGGTGCATCTCCAACAACACTCAACTCAACACCATTCAAGACAAAGCAACCCATTTGATTGGAATCTTTGTCCTCTGTCTTCAACATTCTCTCCTTCTACCCCATCAATGTACAGTGGCAGCAGTGTGTACCTCTACAAGATGCACTGTAGCAAGTCAGCAAATTTCCTTTGACAGCATCTTCCAAACTTGGAAGGACATGGGCAGCAGACACATGAGAACACCATGACCTGCAAGTTCCTCTCTAAGTCACAAATTATCCTGACTTGGAAATATTTCATTGTCACTGGGTTCAAATCCTGGAATTCTTTCCCCAGCAGTTCTAATGGTGTACTTACACCACGTAACAGCAGTGGCTCAAGAAGGCAATTCACCACCACCCTCTCAAAAGCATTAAGGGTGACAATAAATACAAGCCTAGTCAGTGATTCCCACATCCCATGAAAGAATAATAAAGGCAATAAAGCCTTCTGATCCTTTAATGGAGCAAATTGTCCTCTGTGTTGGTTAGTATCATACCCTAATTGTTAGCTTGGACTTTTTCTCACAATATCTAGCCATGGTGTTTCATTCTGCTTTTCACACCCAGGTACCACTGATATTTGCTTGCTCCTTTTTTTTCCATTTTGGTTGAACACTGTATACCTTGGACTTTTAAAGTCATTTCCATCCTTTGGATTTAACCCTTTTTCTGATTATTCCCACCGCACCATAATCCCCTAAAACCACAACATTTCTTATTTCTAGTGTTCATGCATGTGCAATGCCTGCATATTCCTGCTGTCTGCTTCCTGTCAATTTCATAGTGGAGTTTGTCAGAAGGGGGCTTGTAGGCCACAAAGCTCCTCGAAGGCATTTCTAGTGAATCCTGGCGATTGAAGGGAAGTTGAAGAATTCCTTCTGCTTTTACGCTATTTAATTCAAATTCCAGGAGTCCAGCATGGGAGGCAAGCTCCCGTTCTTTCACTGTTAAATCCTTCTCCCTTAAGCTGCTTGCCCGTGAGAAATGGGATTTATGACTCAGTTACTGAGATAAGGGACCTGGGATAAATATCGGAAGGAAGTTTCGGAATGCAGGCTAAGTAGATTTAGAAAAATCACAAATGGTTCTCTGTAAACTTGATCTCTACCTGGACTGTGGCAAGGTTGCTGCATCAGACCTGGCCTCTGTGCCCATGTTAAGAGTGGTCTGGTCTTGTGTACTCTGAGATGTACTTGCCGGATGTTCACGTAAATGGATATTGGAGGAGGGTTGACTGAAATTGGATGCCTTTCCATGGCCAGATACCGAGGGGTATCTGGAAGTCATTGCATTTCGCTCATGAGTAGGAAAATGGCTGCCACAGCAACCTGAGGCATTATCTTCTGATTAAAACCACCAGGGAGGAGAGAGAAGAAAAACATTGAGGCTTTTGAATTGAAGCCAAAGACTGAAACAAATTATAGAAAAGCAGATGAGCTCAGAAAGCCTATTTTAAAATGGAACTGAAGAATCAAGCGTTTTAATGTCAGACTTACGCCAGTCACCTGCTTAAAGGACAGTTGCTTTAAGCCTTCCTCCATCCCATCCTTATGTTGTGAATGGATTAGGCAGCCTGGGTCTGTGGCTACGGTTTTGAAATAAAGAGCTGCTCTCATCCCATGAATGGGCCACAGATGGTGCCAGAGAAAATGACATTCAGGCGTGCGTTGTGTTAAAGAGGCGCCCAGAGCAGAGATGTTTGGGGCACCATTCAGTGACAATGGCTTTGTCATCTGTGCTGAACCAGATTGCCAGAAGTAAAATCAAAAGAGATGGACATTACAGTGGGTAGTTACCTCCTCAAAGAAGAAGAGGGATTTTGATCAAGAACCTTCAGTAGAAATTTTGACCTGTAATTTGCTTCCAAATATTGATTTGTGCATTATTTCCAGGTTTATTTTATCCAAGTATCATTTTTGCTGCTTTTCTTTCTATCTCTGTCTCTCTCCACCAGATTTTTCCCTTTTATTTTCTGCAGATCATAGAATCACAGAACCCTACAGTGCAGAAAGAGGCTCTTTGGCCCATCGAGTGTGCACCGAACACAATCCCACCCATGCCCTACCCCCATATCCCTACATATTTACCCACTAATCCCTTTAACCTACACATCCCTAACACTAAGGGGCAATTTGTTAGCATGGTCAATCAACCTAACCCGCACATCTTTGGACTGTGGGAAGAAACTGGAGCACCCGGAGGAAACCCACACAGACACGAGGAGAATGTGCAGACTCCACACACAGTGACCCAAGCTGGGAATCGAACCCAGAACCTTGAAGCTGTGAAGCAGTAGATATTGATTGGATTTGTTTTTAAGTGCTTTTGAGGAATGATTATTACTGCTCTGACCAATTTTGAAAGCTTCCTACCTGTGTGTGTAAACAGGGACACTTGCATTTAGATAGCACCTTTTGTAAACCTCTGAGTGTCCTTTGCAGCCAGTGAAGTATTTCTCAAGTCTGGTGACTGATGTAACGCAGCAGCCAGTTTGTGTACACAGCAAGATCTCACAAAGACCAGTGTGATGAGCAGCGTCGACTGAAGGTGGAGAGGTTACAAAAGGGGAGAGATTTTCTCACTGCGTAGGAGAGATGATTCACAACAGGGAGCTTCTTGGTATATCTGATGAACTGGCCAACATGGTGTTAGCAACAATTCGGGATATTGCTGATTGACTGAGTCATCTTCAGTGGAAGGTTGAGCGATGAGTAACTGGGAAGAGGAAGTGCTAAAGCTGCCTCTCATTTTTTCACATGGAGACTGGGGAGCTCTGAGCATCTAGACATCCTTCAAATCGCCTCATCAGGTTCATAGATTACAGACTCATTGTAGTTCCTTTTTAAAGCTGGCAAGCACAGGGTCATAAATACAAAGAACTTTCAGGTTAACTAGGGGTAGTTAACGATGATGTGTTAATGTAACCTAGACTTTGAGGAATTTTTAACTGTGCAGCATAGAAGATTTCAAATGTATTCATTTGAGAAGATAATCCGGGAATATTTTAACATTTTGTATCCTGTAAGCAGCTGACCTGAATATTCTTTTACAAAGTAGACACTCGCAGACTAATAAATAATGTATTGGACTGATTTGTGTTCCTGAGTGTAGCAGAAATGCAGAGTCAAACTGAATGTATTTCAGGCTTGCAGCCTGCCCAATCTATGTCCCAGATATTCCCCGTTCCTACTTGGGCTACATAACACACTTCAATCACAAATTATCCTTGAAGGTGTGGGTCAATTTTCTCGAAGAGAAAATGATGTGTCTTGCGTTTTGTAACATTCTAAGCTGTAAACAAGAGGCCACAAGCTCTTCTTTCTTTCTTAGAAATGATTTGGAATTGTGCTGATAAAGGACTAGCAATTAATGAAGTGTATTGTGTGTACTCTCAGAGCTATAGACATTCACAGCACAAAAGGAGGTGCTTTGGCCCATTGTGTGGATGCTGGCTCTATACAGGAAACTGATTTTACTTCCCTGCATCTTTCTTTCCTTCAAATATAGGCAGCATGATGACACAGTGGTTGGCACTGCTGCCTCATGGCGCCAGGATCCTGGGTTTAATTCCAGCCTTGGGTGACCTGTCTGTGTGGAGTTTGCATGATCTCTCCATGTCTGTGTGAGTTTCCTCCAACTCTCCAAAGATGTGCGAGTTATGTTGATTGCTAAATTGCCCTTCGCATGTCAGGGGGGTTAGCTAAGGTAAATACATGAGGTTAAGGGGATGGAGTCTGGGTGCAATTGTGGGTTGATACAGACTTGATGGGCCAGATGGCTTACTTCTGCATTGTATGATTCTATGAAATATTTATCCAACTTTTCCCTTCTTAATTGTTTTTGACTCAGTCGCTCCCTTGGCAATGCATTGAATATTCCAAGAATCCTATGCGTAAAGAAATGTTTTTCTAATTCTGGGTAACAATGTCAAACTCTAAACCCCCTTGTCACTGACCTACCAAACAGAGGAATCTGGTAGCTGGAAACTTAGTCTACTGAAACGCTATATAATTTCAAAAGCAACTGTTGAATTCTGCTGTTTGTTTTTTCTAATGAATATGTTCCCATTGTCTCAAAAAATTGTCCTCATATCTCTCATATGTAAGGTTAGGAATTTCTACAAAGTCACTGTTTGGGGATTGAAAACAGATATTGTGAAAGTTTTTTTGCAAAAATATTCTTTATTCATATAAAATCTGAAAAACACATTACTGTTATGACAACTTGAAATATTTTGTAAAGTGCAATAATATTCACATTTTCTCCAGAGAACAAATTGCACTCTGAGGTTTGGCAATGAGAAATTATAAACATTTCAATATTTTCATTGCACCAAGTACAATCTGTTCAAACTGTGTACAATGGTCATGTTGCACTCTGAGGTGCTTTGGTATGTTTACATATGGTTGGGATTAAAGCATATGGTGCTAGAGATTTTACCCAGTTACCAGCCCCTCGATGTACATTGGCTGAAAGCCCTTACACAGTGGTCTTTTCCCTATTGCGCTTCTACGGTGGATGCCCCAAACTTGAGTGCGCAGCTCAGCACTTAGTCCTGAACCTTAGGATGTGCCAGTCTGCAACATTCAATAGAGGATAATTCTTTGTGTTAGAAGATCTATATGTTTTGGGCAGACCAAAGACCATGTTTCACTGAATTGATGATCCTCCAGCAGCAGTTGATGTTTGTCTCAGTGCGTCCCTGGGAACAGTCCGTAGAGCATAGAGTCCTGAGTCATGGAGCTACTCAAGACAAACCTTAAAGTACCACCTTTACCTCTCTCCAGACTTTCTTTGCAAAAGCACATTCCACAAGGAGGTGTGCGACCATCTCTTTCCCCCGCTGCAGCCACTTCAAGGGCAGTGTGGGGTGGCGCAGATACCTCAGGCATGCAAAAAGGATCTGATGGGCAGTGTCCTTCTCATCACTAGCTAAAGTTCAGTTTGCTCCAGGAAGCATAGTCCCACATTCCTGATAAAATCTTTTGTCAAAGATTCAGGTAATTTTGCATTATACCTGAAGTTTAAAGTGTACTTATTAGTATCACAAGTAGACTTACATTAACACTGCAATGAAGTTACTGTGAAAATCCCCTCGTTAATACACTCTGCCTGTTTGGGTATACTGAGGGAGAATTTAGCATGGCCAATAAGCACCTAACCAGCATATCTTTCGGTCTGAGAGGAAACCGGAGCACCTGGAAGAAACCCACACAGATACAGGAAGAACGTGGATCCAAGTCGGGAATCGAACACGGTCCCTGGTGCTGTGAGGCAACAGTGTGAACCAATATGTCACTGTGTCTGTGCACTATGCCATTTTCTTTCTGTGTTCTGCAATTTAATTAACAAAGTTGTCACTATAGGTGACCAGGATGATGGTTCATCCATTCCTCCATCCTCCACACTCCCAGCATCAGTCACCTGACAATCACTGCCGCCTTGCGCCAATCAGAAAATGGGCAGGCTCCACACAACCTGGCTGATTTTCATCTGCTAGTTAGTCTGTTTTCTACCATTTCCAATGTTTCTGCAACTAATTAATTAGCAAAAAAAAAGCTCTAAAGCAGATGAAAGGAACATGCTTTGTTTTATTCCTATAAGATTTCTCTTACAGCACAGTCCAGGAGATTAATCTTTCCCAAAGATTCCAGCATGATCCTGAATGGTTGTTACTGAAGCAGCCCAGGAGAGGGGAGAAAGTTTTCACAGAGCCAGGTATTTGGTCTAGCGTACATTGCTGGATAGGGCCATGGGAGCAGATTGGCTCAAAACTTTCAAAGGGGAATTGAATCTATTATTGAAAAGTAACCATTTGTAGGATTATGAGAAACACAGAACTGTGAAACTAATTGGTTAATTCTTTGAAAGAGCTGGTACCAGATGAGGGTTCTGAATAGTCACCCCTGCCCCAAAAGCTGTAGCATTATATAATTCTATTGTATAAGAAACCAAAGTGGCTCTAGCCTTCAAGGTGGGGATGTCCTTCTGAAAGATGGAGAGGCACACATGTTAAAGAATGAGGGGAGATGTAACTGAGGTACGTAAGATGCCAAAGGGGATTGACAGGGCTGACAGAGAGTGGATGCTTTTCCTTGTTGAATATTCTAGATTGGGAGGTCATAATTTTAGGCGAATGAGTAGCAGGTTTAAAAACAGAAAGGAGGAGGAATTACTTCACTCAAAGAATTGTGATTCTGTGGAATTCTGTGCCCCAGAGTGCAGTGGACACCGGAAAACTAAACAAAGCTAAGGAAGCGATAGATGGGTTTTAATTATTAGCGGGATGAAGGGTTATGGGGAGTGGGCAGAAAGGTGGAGGTTTGGGGTAAGATGATTGTACTGAATGGCAAAGCAGGCTTGAGGGGCTGAATTGCCCACTCCTGCTTCAGGCTTTTATATTTTGGAAAGAAATTCCAAGGTTTGACAGCCTAAGGCATGCTGACGGTGTGATCAAAAATCCAGAATTGTTGAGTAAGGCTGCAGAGATATTGAGGGAGGCCATAGACAGATTTAAACATGAGGATTAGAAATTTTGAAGATTGCTGAGATTGGAACCTAATGAATGGGTTGAACCCCAGCATGTTGCAGGATAGGATACAAACTAACAGTGTTTTGGACGTATATATGGGAGAAACAGGCCACTTCTATCAGCATGGATAATAAAAACTGTTGTCTTTTGCTTGCTATGCTGGCTTGTATGTGTTGAATGTGGAAACCAGTGTGACTAAAACAGATTCATTCTAAATTGAAATCCAGCAGAAATTTATCATATTTTGTGCTGTGAAGTTCTGTGGGTGTTTTTGGATGATACAATGTCTTTTCCTCCCCTTTGGTGGTTACAGATGACTTGCCTTCTCAAAGTTTATGGGAGGCAGATTTCAGAGTGTTGCTGGGCTAACCTGATCAGTGATTTCTCTGCTGGATTGTTCACTATGACCAGCAGATTTCTGGGCTTTGTGCGTCTGCTGATGTAGCAGTGAATCCTCCACTAGCCTGGCTCTGACATTGTCACAAGGATTATCAGGCAGCACCTTCAGCTTCAGTGAAGCCTGAGACTCCCAGGTCCCTCTTTGTGAGATATAATGTAATATTTTTAGGGTCAGTGATTGCTGTGGTTGAATTTCATCACCATCGAGACCAGTTTATTGCTGTCAATTTGTATTCTGTGTATGTGTTTGTGTTTGTTTGTGTTTGTTGGAGAAGGAGGAGGAGAGTGCAAGTTCCAAGAAATAGCACCATGGTGTTGTTTGAGCAATAGATATAATGCAGGACAATGAAAGAAATTCCCTGCTCCTCTTCAACATTGTGTCAGGAAACAGAAGAGACTGGCCCTGGGTCTGTCGCAGCCAGTCCTTCAGTACATTACTGGACTGTTGGCCTAGATTATGGGTAAATTCAGTAAAGTTTTACAACACCATTTACCCCAGTCCAACGCCGGCATCTCTACATCTGGATTATGGGCTCAGATCTCTGACCTCCCAGAGGGAATTGAACTCGTGACCTTCTGACTGGGAGTGCTATCCAGTGAGCTGCAGCTGATTCTGGAATTATTGTGAAGCTTTCTTTCTCCCTAGTCTTATTCAGTAGCGGTTGATCATAGGGTCAGAACTGAGAGGTCTTTGAAGTATCCATTCTTGGGGATGTGGGTGTTGTGTCGAAGCTGATGTTTATTATGCATCCTGGTTGCTCTGGAGAATAGAGTGGCCATTTTAGACTGTACATTTGGTACGAGACTGAAGTCACATATATGACAGGCCAGGGAAGGGTGGCAGATTTCCTTTAGAACAGACATTAGTGAACCAGATAAATTTTTGCAACAATCTTGACAACTTCATAACATTTTGTTATCCAATGCCCCAAGGACTACATCCAACTCCCTCTTGAACATGTTGGTAATGAATTAACATACCTTCCATTATGTCCTAATTTGATGTCAGTTGTTCAGTAAAAATCACTGATGTATAAATGGGCTATAGGTGGTACTGGATGTTGGTGGAGAATTGTGTGTGGAGTTGGATCAAACAAAGATAGGTTATGAAGAAGCAGACTCTTGTGTCCTTTACTGAACTGCAACCCAAGGCTCAAACAGAACATACCAAATGAACTGGACCCTACAGATTTCTGTTGTAGAGAATTCTGCAGGTTCACAACTCTGAGTGAATAAGTTCTTCCTCAATCAGCCCTGGTTAATTGGTTAACTGTGACCCCCTGGTTCTGCACTTCCCCAACATCAGGAACTTTCTCTTGATTTGACTTGATTTCTTAGTGTCGCACGTATTAACATACAGTGAAAAGTATTGTTTCTTGTGTGCTGTACAGACAAGTTGAGGGATCTGGGGCTTTTCTCTTTAGAGCGAAGGAGGATGAGAGGTGACTTAATCGAGGTTTATAAGATGATGAGAGGGATTGATAGAATGGACATGCAGAGACTATTTCCTCGGGTGGATGTAGCTTTTAGTAGGGGGCATAACTACAAGTTCATGGTCAGAGATACAGGAGGGATGTCCGAGGTAGATTCTTCACTCAGAGTGGTTGCAGTGTGGAATAGACTGCTGTGATAGTGGAGTCAGACACTTTAGGAACTTTCAGGCAGTTATTGGATAGGCACATGGAGCACACCAGAATGATAGGAAGTGGGATAGCTTGATCTTGGAATTGGACATAGCTTGGCACAACATTGAGGGCTGAAGGGCCTGTACTGTAATGTTCTGTTGTGTTCAATGATCAGTTCATTTTAAAGTTGTGTTCAAACACTCAAACTGTCATGGGATTTGAACCCTCCTTCTCCAAATTAGTAATCCAGTGATATAACAATGACATTCCTGTGCTCATCAACTGGTTGGATCAGAATTAACAAGGTGGCTTCACTTTGGTAATGACTGAGCCCCATTACTTAAATTTCCTCTGTGTGGCTACACCATGGTGGGCACCTTCAGCTCAGGGGCCACATGAGGCCCAGCTGGATTCTGAACACGACCCGCGAGACATTTTGTTGACCTCTGCCCCTGCTGGTTGCCATGCACGTAGTTCTATTTCTACTGAAATGATATAAGTGAAAAGCAAGATCAAGTGAAATGAGGTGCAATAATATAAAAGCAAAATAGTGCGCAAGCTGGAATCCTGAAACAAAAACAGAAAATGCTGGAGAATCTTAGCAGGTCTGTCAAATTCTGTGGAAAGAGAACAGAGCCAATGTTTCCAGACAAGATGGGTTTGAGTCAGCACTGATGCAGGGTCATCCTGATTTGAAACATTGGCTTTATTTTCTCTCCACAGATGCTTTCAGACCTGCTGAGATTTTCCAGTTTTTTTTTGTTTTTGTTGAAGTACTGATTACACACATTGTGAAAGTCACACACTTCCTGTGCATCCTTTTGAAGTTGATGACAAACCTATTAATATATGAATGAGTAAGCATTTTCTATGACTTGTGAAATATTTGGCATGTGTTAAATGTATTTAATCTTATTCATGGGATCATAGTTAGTGAACAAACCTGATTCTACGGCCCACTGAGATGAAGGAGGTCCACTTGTGCGGCCTGTTCACTAGTCTAAGTTGCTGATCACACTCACTGGGCTAGACAGTCTCATGATGCAGCTGAGCAAGTCACCCTAGGGTTGTCAAGTGATAGGCAATGAGATGGCCTCCAATTCTGTCTATTGAAATATGTCTGGAATTTCTCCAGTGAGTGGAGGGAATGTAGGACAGCTCTTTGCATTCACGGTCGCACTATTCTAATGCACAAGAGAACAGTTGGCATCAGTATTGGCAGGATTAGGCTTTGCAAGACTGGCTAGATGTCGCATGTGAAAGCACCTTGTCTATGCTGTATTTCTGCGCAGCGTTTTTTCAGATGGTGCGGCCTGCAAGAGTGCCATCTATTTCAAAGGACTGGAAAGGAAAAGCCTTTTTCATGGGACGAGATGCTGGGCTTTGGAATGCGCTCCCTGAGTGTGTGGTGGAGACAGGTTCAATCGAGGCATTCGAAAAGGAAGAATGTTACGGGGAGTGGAGGGGATGGGGAAGGTGGGGGATGACACTACACAAGTTGCTCTTTTGGAATGCTGGTACAGTCATGATGGGCCGCATGGCCTCCTTCTGCACTGTGACAGTTCTGTGAAGTGGTAACAGTCTGGCTGTTTCTGTAGATTGAACAACCTGTGCCTGTTAGTTATATTGCTTTAAAAAAATCCTGTGCATATCTGATTGGAGAGCAGAGCCAAACCTGGCCCTGAATTTCAATGTGTGGTTGCTACATCGTCTTCCTGACCTTGGTGAATAAATAGAAGTTGTTGAAAGCAAATTACTGCGGCTGCTGGAACCCGAAACCAAACCAGAAGTTGCTGGAAAATCTCAGAAGATCTGACAGCGTCTGTGCAGAGTTGTCATTTGTTGCAGTTCATACATGATTCACTACTCCTGCCCCAATCTAGTCAACACAGACACAAAACTGGAAGTCCTGACCTTCCTCAATAACTTGCAGCTTTCGACAACTAATCCACACTACATATTATGGTTTGTGGGAGTTTGCTGTGCACAGATTAACTGAAATGATGATGACTCCTTCGAAAGTACCTCATTGGTTGTAAAGTGCTTTAGAATATCCTGGGGTGGTGAAAGGCTGTATGTAATTTTAAGTTATTTTGTCTATTTACTTCATTTTAGATCTGATAGCCTATATTGTAAACCTTCACTCTTGGCTCTTCAACATTAGAGGGCATTCTTTCACACAAAGGGTAGTGGGGGTGTGGAATGCACTACCGAGTAAGGTGGTGGGAGCAGGCACGCTAGGGTTGTTTAAGGGTCTCTTGGACAGCCACGTGAGCGGTCTGCAGATAAAGGGATATAGGAGGACTGTTTAAATACTTTAATTGTTTCCACAGGCTATTCGGTCCACCTTGTTGACCAACAAGGTGCATGCATTCGGCAGGTTGTGCGAGGGCTGCTCCTGGATGTTACTTCAGGAGTGGCCTAGTGCTTCATGTCGTTAGTGTATGCTTAAACTGGACCATCAGATGGGCAACATGACAGCTCAGAGACTATCGCTGTTGCTGTGCAGACACATGGATTTGGGCCTGTGTCTGCGGGAGTTTGCGCGTTCTCCCCGTGGTTGCGTGGGTTTTCTCCGGGTGCTCCGGTTTCCTCCCACATCCCAAAAATGTGCTCTTAGGCTGATTGGGTAACAAATTGTCCCTATATTGGTCTCTATGTCATTAAGACGTTAGGATGGCGGCGCGGGCTCGTTGGGCCGAAGGGCCTGTTTCCCGTGCTGTGTTGTTCTTTGTTCTTTGTATTAAGACTTCTGTCCTCATAGCTCACTCATTGAAGCAGGGAAAACTTCCCTCCTACTGTTAACCCAAATCCAATGCGATGTTGCACAGACTATATATTAAACGGGATTCTCACTGTCCTGTTAAAGTTATAAATCAGTGAAGTGGGCCTTTTGTTTCTCTACAATGCAAGTCAACACTCTGAATAATTAGGCCTGTTCTGGCATGCCTAAAGTTGAGCAAGGCCACGTGAAACAGAGAAGAATTACTGTTTGATGTCTGCTTAATGTCTTGAGTAGCTTGACTCTTGGCCACTGGTATGGCTGTTACTGAATTATATTTCACCATACTCAATAGTAGGGTTGCCAACCTTTCAGGGGTTGGCCTGGAGTCTCCAGGGATTGAAGATCAATCTCTAGAGGACACCGTGGTGTGCATTCCTGGAGAAAAATTGAGACATTTGAAAAAAAGATTGCATTTATTTGCTGTTTACTTTGAATATTTCTCTTTACTGGATAGAAAAATATTGAAAGTGGAAGAAACAAGACAGTGTTTGGTGACAGTCCAGCATCATCCAGTTGGTGTAGGAAGGCAGTATATCACAAAGATAGAAGTGTTGGCCAATTAATGGCCGGAGTGTGGGGGTCCAGTATGTGATAAAATCTCCAGCAATACACTTAATGAAAATAGGATTACCAATGTAAAGTAAGTAATTAGCCATGGTCCATAACGGAGCATAGGAATCTCTCTCCATTAAAGAGAAACAATTGGCCATATACACAACCTTCTTCAGTGGATGGTGAGGCGCTTTGGTATCAATGCATCTCTACTGGGACCAAGACATGTTTGTCTAGTCCTGTCAGCATATTGGAATTAAAACTTGGAACCAGGAAAGGACTGATTCAGAGGTGAGAGGCACAGGAAATGTGGATCTCTCACCACTGTCCTTGTAATAAGAAATGGCAGTGTGTAGGTTCACTAAAACAGTGGAGGGTGGCATGAACCAAGCATGCAAAATTAGCACATATACTTTGCAAGCCAGTGGTAGGTCAGCAATTGGCTAAAAGTAGGGTTCCAGTCTTTTAACAAAAATTGACTTCTACATCAGTTGAAAAAAGATAAGATTTTGCCTTCTGTACCAGTTGGTGCTGACATTAGTTGACAACCCAATCATTCGGTCTTAAATTGCTTGGATAGAAATTGTGTTCTTGCAGCAGGAAGCAGCCTACTGTGGTCTTAGCCAAGGCTTTGAGTAGAACTGACCATGGAAAGTTTAATTCTGTGGGATATTGCTTAGAGGATATTTCCCTTCATGAGAAATCTAACCTTGGACTTGGTTTCAAAGTAACAAATCACCCATTGAATATGGAGAGGAATTCCTTTTTTCTGAATGTCATGATTCTACGATGTTCTTTCACCCCAGGGAACTCTGGAAGCTGTATAATTGAGTACTTTCGCAGCTCAAATGGATAACATGGAAAGATGGGGGAGTTGAGCTTAATGGGGGAACATTCAAGAAAATGGAATTCAAATCCAGATCAGATCAGCTAAGATCTTATTGAATGGGGGAGGAATCACAAAGGGCTATATGGCTGCATCCTCTTCCTAATTTTGAAGTTCTTTGTGACCTTTAACCCACAACCTCTTGAGAGCTTTGATTTCTCCAGTTCTGGCTTCATATCTTCCACTTCTGTTTGGCCTGCCTGGGTGGGGGGGGGGCCTTTGTCTATTGTCTTGTCTGAAAGACTGTGCCTCCGACAAAGCAGTCCATGTCCAAGAGCATATCCAGACAATATCCAGGCTTGGGCTAACAAGTGGCAAGGAACGTTCACACTATACAAGTGCCAGGCAATGGCCACCTCAAATTAAGGCAAATCTAATCATCGCCCTACGACTTTCAATGACATTACCCGTGCTGAATTCCACACTATCAACATTCTGGAGGTTACCATTAACCAGGAAAAATATTGTGACTAGCAGAGCAGGTTGGAGGCACAGAATCCTGCAGCGAGTAACTCACCTCCTAACCCCCAGAGCCTATCCACAACCTACAAGGCACAAATCAGGAGTGAGATGGCATATTATTCTCCACTTGCCTGGATGGGTGCAGCTTTAATAACACTCAAGAAGCTCCACACCATCCAGGAGGAAGCAGCCACTTGATTGGCACCCCATCCATAAACATTCACTCCCTTCTCCATGATCAATGAACAGTGACAGCCATGTGTGCTGTCTACAAGATTCACTGCCGGAATTAACCAAGGCACGTTAGACAGCATCTACAAGGATGAGGTTAGCAGAAATGGAAAAACCATCATCTGGAAGTTCTCCTCAATATCATTCATCATCCTGACTTGGAAATATATCACTGTTCTTTCACTGACGCTGGGTCAAAATCCTGGAATTCCTCTCTAACAACATGGGCCACAGCACTTCAAGGAGGCAATAAATGCTGGCTTAGCCAGAAACACCCACATCCTTTGAATTAATTGTTTAAAAATGCATTAAAGTTGAGCTTCAACCTTGATAGAGTGCTTGAGTCTATGCAGTACACACAACCTTCAGATTCCAGTGAGAGTGCTACATGCTGAAATGTAGGGGAGGAGATCTTGTGTGTCTTCTGCCATGGAAGCAAATCTGTTACGGCAGTTGCATGCAAAACATAAATGCTGGAGCATGCAAACCACAAAGTGCATTCACTTGATTGGATTGCTGCACCAGAGCTGGGTATTGAATCACTCCCAGAATACGCACAAGGAGAGCATTGTGATCAGCAAGAATATCTGTCCAGAGCAATCAATGTCAAAAGCAGATCTGGCATCTTCCAGACTTGATGCTTGAGGGAAGCAATTGATTGTTTAATGTCTGTAGGGCACATTTTACACACCCTATAGCCTTGATCAATTATCTATGAATCTCCTTTTTTTTATATAACAAATCAATTTGGTAAGACTTGCAAGCACAGCAGTGACAATTTGAAGTTTATTAGTATCACAAGTATGCTTACATTTACACTGCAATGAAGTTACTGTGAAAATCCCCTAGTCACCACATTCCGGTGCCTGTTTCGGGTACACTGAGGGAGAATTAAGCATGACCAATGCATGTTCTTCGAACTGTGGGAGGAAACAGGAGCACCTGGAGGAAACCCATGCAAATATAGGGCACAGACAGTGAATCAAGCTGGAAAGCGAATCTGTGTCCCTGGCACTGTGAGGGAGTAGTGTTCATTACTCTGCCACCGTATTGCTCTGGTTACTTGAGGTTCCAAAATATTGAGGTTCCCCATTTTTATTCTGAGCCTGCCTGATCAGGGTTTCTGACTTGCATTATAGTGGTAGCAAGTACACCTCTGAATCGGTGTTTGTGGGTTCAAGCCGTATTCTGGGAAACTAAGCTAACCCTCTAGTGCAGCACTGAGGGAGCGCTGCATTGTCAAAGTTGCTGTCTTTCAGCGAATCGGGGCATTTTTGATGAGCCAATGCCTCCTCCTGCATTGTGAAAACTTTTATGTTTCTAGGTTAAGTAGCAGACATAAAAAAAATCTGTCATTATAGTGCAAAAGGAGGCTATTCTGCCCATCGAGTCTGTACCAACCACAGGCTCTAGCCCCGTAACCCTGGCTAGTCTCCCTGATAATAAGGGGGAGTAATATGACATGGAGATTTAATATGGCTAATTCACCTAACCTACACATCTTTGAGCTGTGAGATTAAATCCTCACAGGCACAGAGAGAACGTGAAAACTCCACACAGACAATGGCCCAAGCTGGGAATCGAACCCAGGTCCCTGGCACCGTGAGGCAGCTGTGCTAACCCCTATGCCACCATGCCCCCCATTCAATGAAGAGTTCTTCTCACTGTCTTGACTCAGCTTTACCTCCCTATCAATACCACAGAAAAGGTTGCCTTATCATTGCTGTTTGTGGGAACTTGCTGTGTGCAAGTTGTCTGCTATATTTACATTATAGGGGCAACCACACTTCTTCAAATAATGTTTGCTTGACTGATAAATCTGTTTGGATGCCTTGTCACTGCACAAATAAATGTAAGTCTTTTCCTGTTTCTAAATATGAAAGAAAGATGAAATCAAGCTGCTAACAGCAGCTTCAACATCTGGCATTAAAACCTCTCCTTATTTAGCATGAGACAGTCTTGCAGTTGTGATGTTGACAATGTTCTCTCGGCTAGAATGATGCAGTACTCAGAGGTTGCTCCGAACCTCGATTTCCATTCTTGCTGTTTAGCTTCATTTAAATTCCAAGTCTTTATGTCTGTATTTGAAGTCCTGCTCAAATACAGGACTTTATGTTTGAGTCCTGTACACTCAAGAGGACTTGAGACTCAAGAGAATTACTCAGCCCCTTCATTGCTCCGCTGGTACCCCTATCCCTGTGCTATTCTTTGTAACCTCCCAGATCAGTGCTCAGAAGTGAGTGAAAAGAGCAATGTGCCTTTGTTCTGGTGGTCTGTTTTTCTATAAGGGTGGCACTGCTTCTCACAATGCCAGGAACTTGGGTCTGATTCCAGCCATGGGTGACTGTGTGGAGTTTGCACATTCTCCCCGTGTCTACGAGGGTTTCCTCCTACAGTCCAAAGATGTGTAGGTTAGGTGGATTGGCCATGCTAAATTGCCCCTTAGTGCTCAAAGGTGTGTATGTTAGGGGGATTAAGTAGGTGGGGTTACGGAATAGGGGGATGGTGGAGGGATGGATGTGAGTAAAATGCTCTGTCAGTGGGTCAGTGCAGAATTCATGGCCCAAATGGCTTCCTTAGGCATTGTAGGGATTCTAGGATAAACCCAATGCAGCTTGCATTTAGCTAGCACCTTTAACTTCACCAGATGTCCCTCAGCACTGCACAGAAGCATTATCAGAGAAAATGTGATGCTGAGCCACACCAGATATTGGGACAAGAAAGCCAAGAGTGGTCATCAAGGTAGATTTTAAGGAGCATCTTAAAGATGGAGGGAAGTGGATTCGTTTTGGGAAGGAATTCCGGAGTTTTAAGTGCTGAAGGCACAGTCTGCAATGCTGGATGGGTAAAAATGGCAAACTGCAAGAGGCCAGTGTAGGAGAAATGCTGAAATATCAGAGGTTTGTAAGGCTGGAGGAAGTTAGAGGTTGGAGGGGCCAGGCTATAGGAGAGTTTGAATGCAAGAGTAAGTATTTTAAAATCAAAGCATTGTCAGAGCAGAAGTTAACGTTGGGTCAGCGAGCAAAGAAGTGCTGAATGAACAGCATTTGAACTGACTCACGCTTCTGTGCCCTTTCTGAGACAGAGTGCTCCATTATAGCAGGGGCTCTGTGTCTTGAGGAGAGAGGAGGGAGCAATAAAAGAATACATGAGAAAAAGAAGAAAACATGGTTTTTGAAGAGGAGTGGAACAGGATCAAAAGACAAGAGGGAGTGAGACTCATTTTTTACATGCCTTTTGTTAACAGCATCCTAAACTTGAGGAGTTTTGAGTTCTTCAAGTGGGGTCCACTTCAAGAATTGGGTCTCTTTTTCGCTCATATTTTTCATCAATATAAACTTGAGCAAATGTGTAAAGATGAGCCACCATTTTTGAGCAATGGCAATTGTTGTGGGAATGGAATGAAATTGATGATGGGGCTTGAATTGTCGCTGGATGAATTACTCAAGCGCAGTGAAGGGGAGGGAAGGGTGTATTGCACTACAAAGCTTTATCCAGGTAGTTGCATATCCTGTTAACGCCAGTAACGTATCACATTCTTGAGATGCAGTCATTGTTCCCCACTAACGATAAACTGCTTCATTTCTTAATGCTCAACATGCGAAAACAACGGGTTAACGTATCCTTAACGTTGTGAAATCTGCTGATAATGAAAACCAGTGTGTTTCCCCATTTATAAAATGGGAACTTTGTCATCATACAACAGTGGTTAATCTGATTGCAATCTGAGGTTAAAGTCCCATGCAGTTTTGGTTCTGAGTTTTTTTGACTGATGTCATGCGTCACTCTGGAAATTCCTCGGTGCTGTTCTGAGGATTTTGAAAATTTCAGACATTGTCAGATTGTGGTCAAAGCCCCAGCTTTTAAATGAAGGCATTGGTCCATCCACACCTAGCTTCTGTCCGGAGAGACACACCAAGCTTTGGAACAGTTGGGTCCAGTTCTGGCACTAACTGCTCCAGTCAGACACTTGAGCACAAAATCTAGGCTGACTCTATAGAGCAGTACTGAGGGAATGCTGCACCATTGCAGTTAAGCGAGACCTTTGTTGGGTGAAAAACTTCCTGTAGCATTGTCTTGAAGTAAGAAGTCCCAAAACACCAGGTTAAAGCCCAACAAGTTTATTTCGTAGCACAAGCCACTAGCTTTCGGAGCGCTGCTTTTCATCAGGTGAATGTCTTGAAAAAGTGGAGGAGAGGAACCTCCATTTCTGTCCCAGCTCAAGCATCACTTCAGAAACACTGATTACGAGATAACGTTGCTCTTTGTAGAAACTTGCACGTGCAAACTGGCTGCCACATTTTCCCACATTCTCATTTTCTAACAGCACTGTGAATGTACCTACACCACAGGGACTGCAGCAGTTCAAGTAGGCAGAACACCACTACCTTCTAAAGGGCAATTAAGGATGGGCAACAAATGCTGATCTTGCCAGGAACTCCCACTTCCCTTGAATAAATTAAAAAATACATTCCAACTGTGACTACACTCAAAAGAAAATACTCATTTTACTGTAAAGCACTTTAAGATGTCTTGAGTTCATAAAAAGATGCTATACAAATGCAGACCTTTCTTTACATGCAGGAAAAATCCACTTGCACGAGGAACTGGAAAGCTCCCTCATTACAGTTGACGTGAACACCAACAAGTGTTGGCATTTGCAGCTGAAGATGTGCAGAGTCTGCTGCTGAGTGGGAATGAGTTGAAGGGGAAATGCTGGATAGACAAATGGGGACGGGACGTTCTTGTCCGAGGCACTCCTGATTCATCCATCACTCATTTAAGGGCCAGCAACACATGACATTGAGGGATATCCCATAACCTTGCATTGAGGCTCTAAGAACAGAGGCGAACAGATTTGCTTAGACGGCTTTCTGCTATGAGTCGGTGCTACAGGCTTACGATTAATGTAATGGATTATATTACACGGCAGCAATAAGCAACAGAAGGCAGTTCAGCATTGCCATCCAATTTTAATTGAATACTTGAGCATATTGTTGTGAATTGGCGTTCTTTGAGCAAAGTGCACAGTGTTTCAAGAGGTTTTGTTCTACTGTGGAAAGAAT
Source organism: Sphyrna mokarran (assembly GCA_024679065.1). NCBI lineage: Eukaryota > Metazoa > Chordata > Chondrichthyes > Carcharhiniformes > Carcharhinidae > Sphyrna > Sphyrna mokarran. The sequence continues at coordinate 53,069,285 of JAGIQG010000008.1, read as the reverse complement.
CCAGCAAACTATTTTTGTGTGCGTGTGTGCGCGCATGTGCGCAGTAATGCAATTCCTAATTTAAACAATATGCTCACTGCATTTTAATTTGAACAGACCAGCCAAAAGCAAAATACCCCATCTGCCTGAAATCTGCAAAACATTCCTCTTGAACACTTAATAAGCCAGGACAGCATCTGTAAAAGGAGAAACAAGAGTTAACGTTTCAGGTCAATGACCTTTGATCAGTTGTCTGTTTCTCGCTCCACGGATGCTGCCTGACCTGCCGAGCGTCTGCAAACATTTCCCATTGATCTCTCTCTGCAGCTTATAGTATTCAGAATTTGATTCTTATACACAAATAGTGGCACTCTGAGGGATTCCCCCACAGATACTGGCATTCTATCAGGGATTCCCTACAAATGGTGACATTCTGCTGGGGAAATTCCCTAAAAGTTGACATTTTCCCAGGATTGCCCACAAAGATTGAAGCTCTCCCTGGCACTTCTTGGAAACGCTGACAAGGTCCCACTATGAAAACCACATCTTGAGTACTGCTGGGAAATCATGTGGCGTGGACTTACCCAGACAATTTGCAAGAATACCAAATGAAAAGGGAACAGTAACAAAATAGCCATTCTTTGATTCGTTCGCCAGGGCAATGCTATTGTCCAGTCAGAGTCAACCTGCCTGGTTTGAATTTAGACAATGTTTGGCAATCAAGTACGTCAGTCATCAGCCAACTGATGCATTCCTCTTGGTAACACTTCTACCAATGATTTCCATTTGCCTTCCAAGTGACGCTTTCTTCTCATGAAGTATGAATTGTCGTTCCCTGTAGACTTGGTGTCCTTGCAAACTGTCCTGATGAGTGCAAGACAAAAAGCTTTTCAGCAATACGCAGGTTCTATAGCACACAACAGCTGAAAATCTACCTAAGGAGGATGAGAAAGAAGCAAGTGGAATTTTTCCTTTAAGAGAAAGTCAAGGATATTAATGCAAAATGGACATAGAATTGAACGATCCAAGGCTTGTGGCTTTGCAAACTGGAAGGGTCTTTTTAAAAAGTTCACTAACCTACATGAGAATGTGAATGAAATTAAGCCTAGAGGGAATGTGGGATAGGTTTGCCTTAGTGAAAGGTGGATGCCAATCATACTTCAGTTACATTTGCTGGATGCCAACCAGTGCTATATTTGCTGATTTAATGCAGGCAGCAGTGGTGCTGATGCTGTTGACTGTAGAGGCCAGGGTTAGTGACGAAGAAGTGCAGTAAGCCTTGCTGTAAATGTGCCCGGGCACAAGCTCAGGGTAGGATTGAGTTCTGTAATGTCCTACGTAGTTGAATACCTAACTGGTGTTCTGGGAGTGTGCATCAGCACCAGACTCAAATTTAGATCAAGTAGAATTCCAACTCAGTGGCAAACTGGATCAGGTTGGTCACCTGATTTGTACCCTACTTAATTTAGTCTGGAGTGCAATGGAATACCCTCCACTTGCCTGGATGAGTGCATCTCCAATGACGTTCAAAAAGCTCACACCATCCAGGACAAAGCAATGACTTGATTGCTACCCCTTCCACAAACATTCAATCCTTCCAGCACCAACATACAGTAGCAGCTATGTGTACCATCTACAAGATGCACTGCAGGAACTCACCAGGATCCCTTAGGCAGCAGCTTCCAAATCCACAGCCATCCAGAAGGACAAAAACAGCAGATACCTGGGAACACTACCACTTGGGGGTTCCAATCCTAGTCACTCCACTGATTTGGAAATATATTGCCGTTCCTTCGCTTTCGCTGGGTCAAAATCCTGGAACTCCCTGCCTAACAATACTGTGGATGTATCTATACTTTCGGGACTGCAGCGGTTCAAGATGACAACTCGCAACCATATTTTATTGGGCAAATAGGATGGACAAAAATGCTCGCCAGCCAGCAATGCCTACATCTTGTATATTATTTTTTTTAAAAAGATTACATATTGGACTTATTAGCATTTCTGCCTGGGGTGGAAGTAAATCACACTTGATCCTGTAGAATTGCCTAAGAAGAATCATTGCACTTATTCAGCTTGCTCTGTCTGGGTGTCTGTGCCTCTGGTATTAATGGCCTAAATCCATAGGGAAGAGATGTTGGACAACTGATTGGAAGCTACTTTGATACCCTCTATTCAGCAATGCCTCGGGTGCTTGCCTGGCGCCTGCACCTTGTTTACATGTAGATTATGCATGAAGGGATTTGCAGTGCTTTTGCTGCCTAATGGGATGTCTAGCAATGTGCTGGAATTGGCGGGTGGGAAGCCAAGTTCCCAGCCAGCCTGAGGAGATGGCAAGTTAATTCATCATTTTTAACAAAACAAATTTTGGATTTGAAACCTGAGGAATTGAGCCACTAATGGGGAAGCCTTGTTATCGCTGTTTCAGCTGGCCAGAGAGAAGAGCTCGATTTTAGAACACATTTTATTCTTAGTCTCCTAGAAAGAAATAATACATTTTTTAGTGTCATTTTGATCTCAGATATACCCACATTCTTCTGAATTATTTTTGAGCGATAGTCAATAATGATTATGTTGTTAAACGTTGCAGCCAGTTTGTGTGCAGCAAGATCCCAGAAAGAGCAAGATAAATGACACAATCATCCTTGGCTTTTTCAGTGCTGTTGGCTGAGGGATGAAAGTTGGTCAAGCCACCAGTCCTTTTTTCACATTGTACAAGGTCAAGATCAGTAGTTTCTCAATCCATCTGGAATAGAGACCAGCTGTTTAATATTCTGTCAAGTAAAGGTAACTTGGACAATGCAGCTTCCTCAGTGCTGCACTGCCGCGTGGGTCTGGATTGTATGGCTATGTCTTGGGAGTGGGGCTTGAACTTTCAACCTCTGATTCCAAGGTGAGACTGCCACCACTACCTGTACCAGATTGCTTATTTATTTTGTTAAAAATGCTGCGGAGGCAGTGGCTGGATGTTTCTGGCTGTCCCTGATGGTGGGATCTTCCGGTTCTGTCGATGGTGAACCCCCCCCCCCCCCCCCCATAGCGGACGGTGTGAACATTGGGAAAACGTGTTGACGAGAAGATCCAGCCTCCAGTCAATGTTGGGCCACCTCTGCCATTGCAAAACATGTGCAGAAAATGTCATCCCAGTGAGAGTGCCGGGGAGAATGACATAGAGAAAAAAATGTCATTTTGCAAATGTGACCTCCGTTTTCTTTTTAAGCCTCTGTATCTCCCTTAAGCTTGTATCATAGTAATACCTTCACTCTGTCACTCTCTCTCTCATTCTCCATCCCCCCCCCCCCGCTCACTCGCCCCCCCCCCCCGCCCACCTCGCCCCCCCCACCCGCTCACTCACTCGCCCCCCCCACCCGCGCTCACCACTCGCCCCCCCCACCGCGTCACTCACTTCGCCCCCCCCCACTCGCTCACTCACTCACTCGCCCCCCCCACTCTCTCACTCACTCGCCCCCCCCCCCACTCTCTCACTCACTCGCCCCCCCCACTCTCTCACTCACATCGCCCCCCCCACTCTCTCACTCACTTCGCCCCCCCCACTCTCTCACTCACGTCGCCCCCCCCAACTCTCTCACTCACTCGCCCCCCCCACTCTCTCACTCACTCGCCCCCCCCACCTCTCCTCACTCAGCCCCCCCCCCACTCTCTCACTCACTCGCCCCCCCCACTCTCTCACTCACTCGCCCCCCCCTCTCTCACTCACCTCGCCCCCCCCCACTCTCTCACTCACTCGCCCCGCCCCCCCCACTCTCTCACTCACTCGCCCCCCCCACTCTCTCACTCACTGCCGCCCCCCCCCCACTCTCTCACTCACTCGCCCCCCCCCCCCACTCTCTCTCTCACTCACTCGGCCCCCCCCCCCACTCACCAATTACTGCAAATTTAATTTAAATTATAATTGTTTTGAGTCTTTTTTAAAAGTGGTCTGTTGACTGACAGTGGAAAGAAAGGAAAAGAGATTTCATTTTTCTACAGTGTAGTTCATGACATCAGGAGATCCTGTAGCTTGTTTCAGTAGATGAGGTATTTTTGAAGTGTTGTCACTATTGTAATGTAGGAATCACAGCAGGAAATCTTTGCAGAGCAAGCCTCTACAAATAATGATAATAAGTAGGGGTAAACATTGATTAGGGCAGCAAGGAGGACTCTCTGCTGTATTTCTATGCTGTGCAATCGCTAGTCCTTTGATTCAACATCTCATCCCAAGGCACAGTTCTTCCTCAGTATTATACTAAAGTGCCATAAGGTATAGGACTAGAACTAGGCCATTTAGCCCATCGAGTCTGCTCTGCTATTCAATCAGGGCTGATATGATTCTCATCCCCCATTCTCCTGCCTTCTCCCTGTAACCCTTGATCCCTTATTGATCATGAATCTATCTCTGTCTTAAAGACACTCAATGATTTGGCCTCCACAGCCTTCTGTGGCAACGAATTCCATAGATTAACCACCCTCCGGTTGACGAAATTCTTCTTCATCTCAGTTTTAAAGGAGCGTACTTAAGTCTGGGGTTGTGCCCTCGAGATCTCGTCTCTCCCACAAGTGGAAACATCCACTCCATGTTCAGGCTATCTAGGCCCCTCAGTATTCTGTAAGTTCCAATTAGATCCCCCTCATCCTTCTAAACTCCATCGAGTATAGATCCAGACTCCTCAACCACTTCTCATGTGACAAACCCTTCATTCCTAGGATCGTTCTTGTGAACTACCTTTGAACCACCTCCAAGGCCAGCACGTTTTCTTAGATAAAGGATCCAAATTTGCTCACAATATTCCAAATGGGATCTGACAGAGCCTTGTACGCTTCAGCAGTACATCCCTGCTACTGTATTTTAGCCCTCTAAAAATGAGTAGTAACATTGAATTTGTCTTCCTGACTGACAACTGAGGATGTGCTCAAGTCTTGAGAGTAGGCCTTACACCTTCAGCCCTCTGACATGGAGATATGTGCTGCTGCTGAGTGACAGCTGACGCCAGTGTCTTGGAATTCATTAGTCAGTCACTGAATGCATTATTTGGACGTGTTCTGGATGGAGGGTGCTGCTTTGTGTGTGTTGTTGATTGACGGTGAACTCATATAAATGAGCAAAGTCTCCTCAGTGTAGCACTCAGGATTGCTCTTTGAACTTGATGTCACAACCTCCAACAGTCCCCAGCATGATTGCCACTAATAGTGCCAAAGTTCATGCTGGGAAATCTTGAATCTTAAGTGGCTTTGGTGGCAAAATTTGAACCTAGCCTGTTTCACCTCATCCTCATTTGGAACAGCAGCTTTGTAACTTTGCCCGCATTAAGCTCAAAGTGACGTGTATCTAGAATATAAAGCAGAATGAGAATCCCTCTGCAAGAAATGTGATGTTTGCATTAAGTTCGTGTGGATGTTGCTTGTAGGTTGTGCTATTGTGAGATTTGTTGTCAACCTCTTGCACCAGGGCCACTGCACAAGATCTCCCTGAACAGACAGGCACAAGTCCCCAAGCAACTCAGACACCCTCATCATTGACTCAAAGTTGTGGGCTCAACTCCTACTCCAGAGACTTGGGAATAAAATCTAAGCATTGAGGAGGTACTGTTGTCATGGAGGCTCTGTCTGGATGAGAAATTTAAACCAAGGCCCAGCTTCCCTCTCAAATTGCCACTTAAGATCCCATGGAACTATTTTAAGGTAGATTAGAGGGGTTCTCCATGATGTCTTGGCCAATCTTAATCCTTCGGTTAGCATTACTAAAGCAGGCAGTCTGGTCATTACCTCCATTGCTGTTTCTGATATGCTGTTCTGTTTCCTACCTTATAAAACTGAAGGCATTTCAAAAGTACCTGGTCAAATGTGAAGCATGTTTCAATGTCCTGCTGTCATAGAAGGTGCTACATAAATGCAAATAATTTTATCTTGTAGCAGTGCCAAGGATTTTTAAGACACTTAAGTTGAAGAAGATTTTCTTTGACACTGTATAAATACGTTTTTGTTCTTAAAACACGACTGCAATGTTACTTGTGTTGTTCTGTTGCACTCTGATATGAGATCGTCATTTTGCTTCTTTCCTCTGTGTAAATGTGAAATCATCTAAAACTCTTTCCGTATCCTAACTGATACCAAGACCCATTTATCTATCACCCACTGTGCTTCAATGACCAACATCGGCTCCGAGTCAAGCCAATGTCTTGATTTTTCTCTCGCCTCTCTAGCTTTGTAATCCTCCTCCAGTCCGACAAACATCACTGTTGTGGTGGACTTCTTCCAATTAATCATAGGAGACTCGAGAACAGCTTATAATCGTTTACTTGTGATTCAAGCATGGAGGGAACTACCCCAGAGAAACCTCTGAAGGAGCACACTCCTTGATATAACTGTCACAGGGAAAACATCCTAATTCAAACCAAAGATACTGACTGCTTACACAGTTAGTCAGTACATAGAACATTGTTTAATTTTCAATCTTGTATTATTAAGCCTTTCACCCAAAAGCTAGTCAGTTATCTCCCAGCTAGAAACTGTCTGTTTATTCTTCTAACAAGTAAACAACCTTACTGGCAAGCTCTACTGATCTCAAATCCTTGAGAGAGTGTAAAGTTCACTCTGTAAGCAATTAGCTAGCATGTGATTTTACTCTAAGGCAGGGGTGTTAGATTTATCCTCCTTTTACTAAATCAATTCATTCATCCTGACACCACAAAATCTCCGTGTTAATTCTGGCCTGTTGAGCATCCATATCTTTAATTGTTCTAGAATTAGTGGCCGAGTCTTCTTGGCAGTCTTGGCTTTAAGCCCTGAAATTCCCTTTCTAAAGCTCGTAGCGTTTCTTTTCTCTTTTAAAATGCTCCTCAGAACCCAGCTCATTGAAAAAACCTTTGGCCTTTTTTTTACCTTATGTGTCTTGGTGACAAAGTCTTGAGAGTTCTATCAAGCACCTCAGGACGTGTTGTTACTTTAAAGGTGCTATATAAATGCAAGTTGCGATTGTTCTCATTCTTCGGGGATAAAAACGGTTCGTGCCTTGTTTCTTCAGGTCGGCGAGTATATGACCCTTCTGTAGCATAATAGTCCCTTTGAGTGTGATGTGCTTTGAGAGGTCCTTTATGTTGCAAAACAACAAGATATTATTTGACGTGACATTGAATACTTGCTTCCACTTCTGCCAATGTTTCAGTATTAGTCCAACAGAAGTAGTCAGCAGGGCTCAGTACTTGAGAGCGATTAGAGAATATTTTCTGGAGAATGCTTGGTAGCTATTGTGTAATAACACTTTTGTAAGTGTTTTTCAGCCCCGATTCAGTTCTTTCCTTCTGTTCTGTTTCGCCTTATTTCAGTCCCAATCTGTCGTTCAAACAACTAGATTCAGTCCCAATCTGTCGTTCAAACAACCCAGGTCCTATCCCATAACCCCACACCTTCACCCTGCTAAATCCCCTGACACTAAGGAGCAATTCATGTTGAGGAAAACATGTATACATCTTGATTTTTAAAGCATGAAATGAAAAATAAAATGAGGGACAGCACAGTGGCATGGTGGTTAGCAGTAACCCAGGTTCAATTTCGGCCTTGGGTGACACTCTGTGGAGTTTGCACATTCTCCCTTGTGTCTGCGTAGTTTCCTCCAGTTGCTCTAGTTTCTTCCCACAGTCCAAAGATGTGTTGGTTAAATGGATTGGCCGTGCTGAATTGCTCCTTAGTGTCAGGGGATTTAGCAGGGTGAAGGTGTGGGGTTATGGGGTAGGACCTGGGTGGGATTGTTGTTGGTGCAGGCTCAGTAAGTTGAATGGCCTCTTTGTGCACTGTAGGGATTCTATGATTCTTGATAAATTTCGAACCAGTCTGCTAAAAGGCAAAGAAGCCTTCACTTCAAATTGCAAACACTGTGACTTGATTATCCAAATCTGTGTTAGCCTGGAGCTGCCGCTCCTATCAATGTGCCTCACACGAGAAGAAGCATATCCTTATACAGCATGTTGTTGCATCCGCTAGACATCGCAAGGCACTTGGCCAACTGGCTGTCTGGAATATAATGTCCCACATTCAGATATGGTTTACCCAGGCATCAATCACTGTCCAGAAGGTGAACTGGGACGCAACATGTTTTTTTTCACTCATTAGCATTGAATGACTGCTGGTGAACTATTCAGCAAGGGTATGCATCACTTGATGTCCTGTCATATAGCATTCATGTGTACTTCACACAGGATTTCTGTGTAGTGATTGGATCAAAGTGTTAGCTTGTAACTCCGTTACTGCATTATCACAAGGGGCAGACAGTACAGATGTTGGGGAAAAATGTGAAAAAAAGTGGCCTCGTTCTCATGTGAGCTGGGACCCTGTCAGGGTACCTGATTGTTCAACACTTGAAAGATTTTGAGAACTATGTGAAAATAAATGCAATCTAAAGCATGTTGTGACATTCAGGTAAAGATCAGAATAATTCTCACCACAATTCTCACCACTTGAACAGAGAATGAGTTTGCATTTATTTAGCACCATTAGTCCCAAAAAGTCTTACTGCCAGTGGAGTACTTTGGGGAAGAGAATTCCAAAGATTGATGATCCTCTGAAAGAAGAAAATTCCTCATCTCTGTCTTGAATAGGAGACTCCTTATTTTTAAACTGTGCCCCTTTATTCTAGATCCTCTCATGAGGTGAAGCCCATTCTAAGCATCCACCGTGTCGAGGCTCCTCCAGAATCTTGTGTGTTCTGATAAGATCACCTCCCATTCTTCTAAACTGCAATGAATAAAGGCTCAACCAACCTGTTCAACCTTTCCCCGTTGGACAACTACATTTCTTCCACCACGATAATGGTTGGAATGTTATGGATGTTCGTGCCGGTGGAATTTTCCCATCCCGCTGCAGTGAATAGAGATTTGGCTGGGCTCCAAATTCTCTGATCTCGCTGCAATGGGACTGTGGCATGAACAACTATTAAGATTGTGCCCAACTTGGTAAGATTGCTTCAACGCCACTTTCCAAATCCGCAACCCCTTGTCCTCAGAAGGACAAGGCCAGTAGAATGCAAGGAAACACCACCATCTGCAAGTTTCCTTCCAAGTTGTACACCATCTTGACTTGGAACTATATCGCCAAAACTTTACTGTTGCTGAAATCAAACAAATTCTTTCTTCAACAGCACTGTGATGTTCCTACAATTGTTCCAGCTGGCTGCTGGCCACTACCTTCTCGAGGGCAATTAGGAATGGGTAATAATGTTCGGCTTGCCAGCAAAGCCTAGAACTTGTAAATTAATCAAAAACATCCTGGATCATTCTGTGTCAACGTTGAGCTCTCCTTACAACCATGATTACACTTCGAAAATACTTCCTTGGCTGTTAAAAGGCTTTGGAATACCCCCGAGGTCAAGAAGAAGACATGATAAATGTAAGTCTTTTTTTTAAACAAGCTGCCTTGCTGAACCAGAATCCTACCCATGGCTCAGTAGCCAGTAATTGCAATAGATAACTTGGAAATCCTGACTTTCGTGCGTTTCTGCACATCCTGATTTTTCAAATAGTAAATTTGGAACTTTGGTTTAAGGCCTTGAGAAGCCATCTTTCCATGTAAAATCTTGCTGACAATCACTTCAAAGACTGAATCAATATACATCCAGCCATTTGCTTCCTTCCTTGATCCTGTTCTGTCTCACTCTCGGCATCATTAAATGGCTACACACCGTCTGACACTAAGAGCAGACCAGTCCGCATTTATTGACACAAGTGTGAGGATTGTGCAGCACCCTCATGCAGTGCCAGTGTAAGGCGTCACTAATCCTGTTGTTGCTTTATGCAAAATTGGATTGGCACTTGTGCTTTGCTATGTGTTTTATTCTGGAGGATTGTCTCTCAGTAGGCACCTTCTGCCTTGCCTGAAGAGCGATTGCTCCTTCTCTGTTCTGCCCTGAAGGCCTTCCTCAGCACTGAGCGTTTGGCAATGGTTTACACAATTAATGATCTATCGAAGCAGTTAATTGAAAATCTGTGTTGTCATTGGAAGTGTTTTTGTGGTGCGTTAACATTTAGTAGGTTTGCAGTCCTGAATGAGCGTGTAATGATGAACTGCTGAATGGCTTATGATGTTTACTCAAAACGGGTCACAAGGCGACACTTGTAAGTTAATTGTTAATTGTGTTCATTTACATTTTTTATTTTTTCATTAGTTCACTCCGCTGGTTACCCTCTGGCATAGCACTCACGTGTGAATCCTTGTTAGCAAATCTGATTTGATTTATTATTGTCACATTTATTAACAAGCAAGGAAAAGTATAATTTCTTGCGTGCTATACAGACAAAACACACTATCCTAGAGAAGGGAATGACAGAGTACAGAATGTAATGTTAGTTATAGCTAGGGTGTAGAGAAAGATCAACTTTATGCGAGGTAAGTCCATTCAAAAGTCTGACAGCAGTGGGGAAGAAGCTGTTCGTGAGTTGGTTGGTACGTGACCTCAGACTTTGCATCTTTTTTCTGATGGAAGAAAGTGGAAAAAAGAATGTCCGGGGTGGATGGGGTCCTTAATTATGCTGGCTGCTTTGCCATGGCAGTGGGAAGTATAGACAGAGTCAATGGATAGGAGGCTGATTTGCGTGATGGATTGGCCTACAGAACTATTGTAGCATAGAAGAATTCAGCCCATTGTGTCTGCACTAGCTGTCCCAATGAATAATTCACCTGATGATACTTCCCCACTACCCCATAATCCGACACGTTCTTCTTTTTCAGATATGCGTCTCGTTCCCTTTTGAATCCTTTAATTGAACCTGATCCCACCAGACACTCAGGCAGTGTGTTCCAGACCCTAACCACTTGCTGTGCGAAAAGGACTTTCCTTCTGTTGCCTTTGCTTCTCTTGCCAATAAATCTGTCCCCTCTCATTCTCGATACTTTCATGAGTGGGAACAGTTTCTCCCTATCTATTCTGTCCAGACCCTCACTATCTTAAATCAAAATTTCTGTTGATCTTCTTTTCTCCAAAAAAAAACAGCTTTTCTGATAATATAAAAGTAAAATACTGCCAATGCCAGAAAGCTGAAATAAAACTGAAATTGCTGGAGAAACTCAGCAGGTTTGTCAGCATTTGTGATGAGAGAACAGAGTTAGCATCTCAGGTCAACTGTGACTCTTCAGAGCTCCACAAATGTTGAATTGTGTTTTGTGTTCAAAGGTCCAGGCTATATCAGAAAGAGTAAGGCTTTTAACATTAGTTCCTATGGCTCTCCACTACAAACATCCTCCAGCCTGAAATACAACCATTAAACACGAACCTTTTTCCTCTGATTTCAGCCAGTTTTGTACCCATGTTGCAACTGTTCCTTTTATTCATTGAACTTTAATCTTGCTCACAAGTCTGCTTCTTTTGGAAATCTAAGTACATCACATCAACCACATTGCCCTCATTTGCCCTCTGTGCTATGTTTTTGAAAAATTCCAGCGAGCTAGTTAGATATAATTTCCATGTACAAATCCATACTGACGTTCCTTAACTAATCCATGTTTCTCCATAACTCTATTAATTTTGGCCTGAACAATCCTCCCTAGTGGCACCAGCAATTACCAGATGTGAATTACGAGCAGAAGTAGAATCCTGAGAGCCCTTCACACTCTCTTTTATCAAGAAAGAATCCACTGACTTCTGCATTAAAAATATTCAAAGACTTAGCTTCCATCACCTTTTTGAGGAAGACTCAGTCCTAGCTCTATCCAGATGCAATCTTTCTGATCTCTCTTGATCCTATTTCCCTTAGATCTTATCTTAGTGATCCAAGAATTTAAAACCCTTTCTCTTGCAACATTTCTCCAGCCACAAGTTCACCTGTTATACCCTCCTATACAATGCTCATTTGCTTCTATCATAGGGAAAAATCTGGAGATTCCTACTTTTGAGAGCCTGAATGCTAATTTCTTTCCCAACTCCCTAAATTCTGACTGCAGGACTACATCCCTCTTTTTCTGCCTGTGTTATTTGTCCAAGAGTGGAGTAAATACCGATACACTGCCCAGGCATTTCCTGTATATACAAACACCCTGTCTCCCGTGTAAATAGTGACACACTGCCAACCACCCCCTGCAAATACTAACACACTTCGGACACCACCTGCAAATAGTGACACGTTGCCAGGCACCTTCTGTAAACAGTGACGCTTCATCTCCAGCCCCCCCCCCCCCCCCCCACCGTGGACGGCGGCGCCCCGCCTCCCCCCTCTGTAAATACTCTCACATTCGCAGAACCCTTTTTCCTAATGTCCAAAATCTGTGTTTCCTAATCAAAGGTAAACCTTTCCGCAAACCCTTCTATAATTTTATGGTGACAAAAAAAACATAGAAAATGAATGAGGGAGAATCTAGTGTTTAAAATGGTCAAAATCCCTGACTGAGAGAAGCCTGCCATCCTTAGGGCTCCCTATCGCTCGGCCTCCCCTCAGGGACCCCCACTTGACAACCCGTGATTCTGAATCATCTTTAGCGAGCGACACGATAAGTGACTGGCTGGGCAATGATAAGGAGCAGGTCGCACACATCCTCTCACAGTGTGGGAATACAAAATGAAGTGGGATATCCATCATCTGCAATGATATCATCTGTTTGCAATTGTGTCTGCGCGCGTGGCTCCTTCCCCTGGAAATAAAAATCAAAGCTCGGTTTCAGGTTTTATTCCTTTGCTTTCAGTTTGTTTCATTTGGATGTGAGGATGTTATGGCCTTGCTCATCCCGAAGTTGTAAAATCCTACCTGAGCACAAAAGACTTTCCCATGATCTATCTACCCCTCGCCCACTCTGATTCCCGTGGCAGGCTGGACAGTAGAATTCTGGCCAATATCTCCCAGTTGGTCCTATGCTAGCTTATATTTCATAACAGAAGCATTAGCGAGTGATTGACTGAGGTGATTCTGATCTTGGCTGACTCTCGCTGTTGTAGTTTTTGGCATTCAGGACACAAGTATTGTTGCTGGCATTACAGCCGAGGGGAGGGACAGGGTCCCTGCTGGGTGTGTGAAGCTGGCAGGTTGCTGGCCATCAAACAGGAGGAGCGGAAATCATTGTAATCAGTTCAAACCCCGCGTGTTTGTTCTCTGTCCAATTCCGCCTCCCTCCCCCCACCCTCCACCCCCGGCCTTTCCTGAGGCTGTTGACGTCTGTTAGGATTTGACGCTATGTCGACTTCTATTATCTCTCCCAAGAGGCCATCATTCATATCTGAGCAGCGGCAGCATCTCACCTCTTGGCTCAGGAGGTCACCAGCCCCTGCCACATGATCACAGAGATTTCAGCATCTCTGCTATAGTTTTGGTGGGAAGGGGGAGGAGAGAGCTGGGCAGGGTGTGGGGAGAGAGCTGGGCAGGGTGGGGGCTGTGGGGAGGAGAGAGCTGGGCAGAGTAAGGGATATGTGGGGAGAGAGCTGGGCAGGGTGGGGGGTGTGGGGGACTGCTGGGCAGGTGAGGGGTGTGGGGAAAGCTGGGCAGGATGGTGGGTGGGGGAGAGAGCTGGGCAGGATGGGGGTGGGGGGAAGAGCTGGCAGGGTGGGGGGGTGGGGGGAGAGAGCTGGGCAGGGTGTGGGAGAGAGGCTGGGCAGGGTGGGAAGTGTGGGGCGAGAGCTGGGTAGGGTGGGGGGGTGTTGGGGAAGCTGGGCGTGGGGGGGTTTGCGGGGGTAGAGCTGGGCAGGGTGGGGTTGTCGGAGAGGAGAACTGGGCAGGGTGGGAGGCTTGTGGGGCGCTGGGCAGGGTGAGGGCTGTGGCGGGGGGGGAAACGCTGGACAGGTGGGAGCACTGGACAGAGGTAGAAAGTGTTGGGTATTGTCTGAATGGTATTGAAGCTGTCCACAAAACTGAACCAATCTCACTAAATCAGATCATCTGGTCAATGTCCCATGGCTGCTTGGGCACGTTTCCTGTGGACATTCGATTGCAGTTCAAAAGTAATCCCTTGGTCCTGTGATGTCTCAAACTATGAAAAGTGCTACATACCAGCAAACGCAAATCTTTCTTTAATAAAAGTCAGCTGGAATATCCCAGTTAGGGTTACCAATATTCCAGGATGGCCCAGCCTCTTCAAGAATTGAGGATTGATCTCCAGGACACTGAAGTGTGCGACCCTGGGGAAAAATCGCTAGCACGTATTTTTTTAAAAAAAAAATTTTTTTTTTTGTCATTTTCTTTGACCATTTCTCCTTATCAGATATAGAAATATTGAAACTGGAAAAAAAACTAGGCTGTTAGGCTGACAGGCCAGCATCATCCAATTGGGTAATGAGTCTTTTTGCTTTCCAGTTGGTGTAGGAAGGCAGTGCATCACGAGGATTGGATGTGTTGGCTGACAAATGGCTGGAGTGTGGGGCTTTAGCACGTGATGGAATCTCCAGGAGTACATTTAATCACAGTTAGTAAACCTATGCACACCTTCTCAGTTGCATCTTGACTTTCTAGCCAGTGCAGTCTCAATGGAGCAAATGGCTTCTTTCTGCACTGCAAGGATTCTATGATTGATTCTAAAGAAAGGCCTGATCAAACCACAAAACAGATTCAAGCAGCATTAAATTACATTTATAATTTCACTGCAATGATGTAATGCTTTACCAAGGAAGGGAAACCCTTATTCCTGCCCCTGGGAAGAATTAGCGGCGAAGCAAGGTCACCATATCCTCTCTCTGTAGACCAATAGAAAGGAAGGCACTTTATTAGTTTTCATGCTGCATGCTGGAATAATATCCTTTCCTTTGTATCATTGTGTTTGACCGCACAGACTGACTGGCGCATAGTGTTAAATCCTGGCAGGTTCCATGCACCTTTACATCGGGTGTTTGGAGTTATTTTCTGTCAGTGAGTAGGTTGTCAGCTAGCTGTTTTCATCACTATTCCACAGAAAACCTCATTTGCATGCTGTGTCAAACAGCAAAGTCAATAGTTGCTGGTAGTAGCAGGGATGAGTGATGAGCAGTGCAACGCAACTTGTGGCCCACATGCAGCCTATTTGGGGTCTGAGTGCAGCCCACGAGATGTCTATTGTCCAAGCATAGAGTTGCCACATTCTGCTGACTTCTGTCCATGTAACTTTTTTCCCATTGGTAATTTTTTTCCCAGTATTGCCCTAAAAGCTCGTGATTCCAAATAAACCCATTGGACTTTAAACTGGTGTTGTGAGATTTCTTACTGTGTCCATCCCAGTTCTATGCTGGCATCTCCACGTCATGGTTCACAACACTGATTGTGAAAGCCATACGCTTCCTCTGTCAAAAGTGTAACTATTTCTTTTGCTTTTACCATTTGAGGTTGATGAGGGTTCTATTAATATATGAATGTTGAAGCATTTTCTGTAATTTATTATGAAATATTCAGCATTTATTCAACATGTTCAGTGTTATTCATGGAACATGGTTAGGAACAAGCCTGATTTCAATCTTGTGACCCACTGAGTTGAAGGAGAACCACTCATCAGCCCACTCACTAGCCTAGGTTGCCCATTACTGGTTATGTGCATCCATCACCCTGCCAGAGATTCATTGCAGTCCTACTTCCTTGAATACTAACTTCCAACTTCGCAGTTCTTCATTTCAAACCTGTTTGCCATTTTGCAGCACCTTATCTGAACAGTGTGATCCATTCTTGTGAATCTGTAATGTTGCCACTTCTAAGGCAGTTACCAAAGTCTCTGTGCCAATGCTGTTGTGATATTCCATCTTTCTCTCTGTGCTCAAACGCTACTTTAAAAACCTTCCTCTTGGCAATAGCTGAACTCCATTCTCTGTAATTATAATGTACATTTTAGTGGTCATTCACTCCTTAAGCTTTATGAACATACAAAATAGGAGCAGAAGTAGGCCATTTGCCCCTTGAGCTGGTTCTGCCATTCAATAAGATTACAGCTGATCTGTTTGTGTTGAGTTCCATATTCCCATCCACCACCTGAGAACCTTTGATTTCCTTGCCAAAAAAGGCTCTATCCACTTCTGCCTTAAAAATTTTCAGTGACCCTACCTCCATGGCCTTCTGAGATAAAGAAGAAAAACTGCCCCCCCATCTCTGTCCTAAAAGGGCAACTCCTAATTTAGAAACAGAGTGAGAGTAAAACTGAGACACAGAGACACACCCACAACATCTTTTCCATGTCTAACTTGTCCATACCGTTCAGAAGCTTACGTACTTCAAGTCACCCTTCATTCCTCTAAACTTTAAATTTATTTATTTAGTCTCACAGGTAGGCTTACATTAATATTGCAATGAAGTTACTGTGAAAATCCCCTAGGTCCTTCACTGAAATGTCTATTTGGATATGCTGAGGGAGAACTTAGCATGGCCAATAAGCAACTAACCAGAGATCTTCCAATTGTGGGAGGAAACCAGAGCACCTGGAGGAAACCCACACAGATATGGGGAGAATGTGCAGGCTTTGCAAGGCAGTGACCCAAGCCGGGAATCAAAGCCAGGTCCCTGTGAGGCAGCAGTGCTAACCCTTGTGCTACCGTCTGCCCTGGAAATAAGTTGGTAACAAGCCCAGCCTTTCCAACTTTTCCTCATGAGAAAATCTATTCATTCCAGGTATTAACCTAGTGGACTTCTTCTGAACTGCCTCCAACGTATTTACATCCTTTCTTAAATAATGAGACCAAAACTGCCACACTGTTGGAGATGTGGCCTCACCAATGCCCTGTATAACTGAAGCATAACATTCTTACTTTTATGTTCAATTTCTTGTGTATTTGCATTGTGCTAGGCTTTTTTTAGCAATATAATTACCATCATCCCATTGGTCCATATATGTGGGTCTGTGACCTGTGGCTCTGCTTTTTGTCCCTTCCCTTCCCTCCACCCCTCCCCCCCACCCCCGTTATTGTCAACAGAAGCCTTTTCAGCTCCTGTAATTGAATTCAATGCCATCCCCAAGGGACTAAGTCATTACAATACAGACATTACCCATCCAAAACCTCATTGCGAAATGTTTGTTTATATTACCCCGCAGTCATAAACGACCAAGACTTATTCAGAGCAAGGCTCTTTGTGATTCACTGCCTGTAATCAAAATAGGGGAAGCTTAATTAGAAGCTTACAGCAGGGGCAGCAATTGTGAAAGAAATGTAGAGTGACGCACATATCTGATTCCGAGCTCAAAAGTGAGAAAGACCTGCATTTAGATTGCAGGTTTCGTCGTCAGCAGCTGTCCCAGCGGACCTCTGAACTCAAGTCACTGTTGTAATTTGGGAAATTTAGCAGCCAGTCGTCTCTCAGCAGTGTGACCAGGGCACCTGTTTTTGTGATGGGGATTGAAGGATATTGGTCAGGGCAAGAGGGAGAACTGCCTTGCTCTCCTTTGGAGTGGTGATGTGGGATATTCACGTCTGCTGACTGGACGGATGAGTCCGATGCAGTCCCTCAGTACTGCACCGGGATGTCGGTGTTGATTTTTGGGTTCAAGTCCTGGAGTGGGATTTGAATCAAGATTTGGTGACTGGGAGGCAAGGGTGCTACCAGCTGAGCCATAATTGACGCTGTGGTTTGTTGAATGTCGGAGGGAGATAGGGAACAGAGTGGTCTTTGTACTGTATAGGCTGGTTAGAAGCTACGTCTACATCAAGCATTTGGCCTCCTTATGTCACAGTGGCAATACCCACCCTTCTGAGTCATGCACACTCAATTGTGACACTTGAGTTCATCATCGAGGCTGACCTATAGTGTAGTACTGAGGGAATGTTACATTGTTGGAGGTGTCATCTTAAACCAAGGTGCTGTCTGTCTCTTGGGTGCATGTGCAAGATTCAATGGCACCACTTTAAGGAAGAGCAGCAAAGTGAGCACGAGTGTCCTGGCTGATTTCTCCCTCAATTGCACACAGACATGCAACCTAATCATTGATCTCATTGCTGTTTGAGAGTCTTGAATGTGCATTTGTTGGCTGTGATGTTTCATACAATGTGACAACGAATACACTTCAAGAGGAGTTGCTTCATTGGCTGCAGAATGGCTTAGACGTCCTGAAAGATGCTACATAAATGAATCATTTTCTTTGTATTGATGACAAAAGTTTGTTTTGAGTAGTTTGCTGTGAAGCATCTCTGGATGTTTTAGCATGTAAGAAATCTCATAACACCAGGTTAAAATCCAACAGGTTTATTTGGTTTACTCACACAAGACACAAAGTTTGTGCCGCCTTATATGCCCTGTTTGTGAACAGAACTCTCACTTACCCGATGAAGGAGCAGTGGTCCGAAAGCTAGTGGCTTGTGCTACCAAATAAACCTGTTTGACTTTAACTTGGTGTTGTGAGATTTCTTACTGTGTTTACCCCAGTGCAACACTGGCATCTTCACATCATGTTTTAGGATGTATAAATGCAAGTTGTTATCTCCATTGACTGTGGCTGCAGTTTGCTTGTTTTTGGGTGTTGCTGCAATACCCTCGGAGGACAAGCTGCCTAACTTTGCGAAGCATTGTTGGGGTAACTGCTGGTTGTTCAAAGCCCATCTTCTGAGCTGCGTCTCCATGACTTTCAAAGGCAATTAGATTATGCTAATGGTGTAGTTTAAATTGCACTTATTATTAATCTTTTGGGTAGCGATAATTGGCAGATGGTTATGCAAACTGTGCACGCGTCCTTCAAAAGCAGTAACTATTTTGGGTCTCATTAGTGTCTAATAACCTGGCTAGCACTGAAGTGAATCGTTTTTGGAATCTGTGTGCCTCTGTGCTGGGTACTTTGTTTTTTAATGAGAAAGATCATAATCAGCCTTAAACCAGTTGTGACGCTGACCTCATAGGAACTGAATAAAATGGCTTGACACAAAATCTAAGCTGTTGGCTAACTGAGTGGAATTTGCCAAATGGTCAACATGATACAGTTATCCCTGTTTGCTGGACTTGTCAAGTGACATGAGAGCTTGGCAGTTTTTGGCGTGATGCTTGCATTGCTCTTTTTTCATTCCTTTTAGGTGAGGTAGAGGAAGGCTATGTGAGCATTGAAGATTTTGCAACTTGGGGTGCTAAGAGTTTTGAAGACCTGATCCATATTGGTTGGGCTGGAGAATGTTGTTTCCTCCTTTGAAGGGGAAACCTCCCCCAAATATCTTCGCTTGGCAAAATGTTACTATGTAACAAAGCCGTTAAGTGTTGCAGCCAGAGCACACTTTTCAGCACTAGATCCATTTCTGATCACAAAAACACAAGCAAGACATTCAAGTGCTGGGGCTCTGTTGAGAAAAGAGCCGTAAGACTGATCCCCAGTGTTGGGGGGGGCGCGGTCTGAGGATAGACCAGAGAAAGTTGGGCTTTCTAACTTGGAAAGGAGAAATGTCCGTGATACATTATAAAATCCGCTCCATGTGAATGTTCTTGAAAAACAAACAGAGAGATATATGTTGTGAACTTACATTAACTATATAAAACGTTGGGTTTAATGCCCCACACCAGAACTCTACTTCATCTCAGCCTATCAGGAAATTTGATTCTGTTCTCCCTCAGCTACACTTATCTAGTTTCTCTGAGATGCAGGATGTTATTCACCTCTATTACTCTGCATTCCATAAACTTCCTAAAACACCTTACCAGAATTCCTTATTGGATTTGTTTGTTAATTTATTTTTTGTGTTAATCAAGCAGCTCCCTACAGTGCAGAAGGCAACCATCCCATTCAGTCTGCACCGACAACAATCTCTGTAACTCCATAAATTTTCCTACTAATTCCCCTGACACTTGGGTCAATTTACCATGCCCAATCCAAACTTGCACATCTTTGTACTGTGGGTGAAAACTGGAGCACTAAGAGAAAACCAATGCAGGCCCAGGAAGAAGGTGCAGACTCCACACAGGCAATGACCGAGCCAGCAGCCGAACTTGATCCCTGGCGCTGAGGCAACAGTGCTAACCACTGTGCTATCTAATGCCCCATAGTTTTGGACTTCCCCCAAGTGGAAGGACCTTCCCTACATGTAGCCTACCAAAAATCATATTTTTCAAAACCTATATTAATTCATTTCTCAGCCTTCTCTTATCGAGAGAGTCTTGAATCTTTGGATTCCCAGTGGGAAGGCTGGGTCATCGAATATTTTTAAGGCAAAGATCAACAGATTCTTAACAAACGAGGGAGTTACAGATTATTGAAATTCAGTGGCAATGTGGAACAGAGACCATAACCCTGACCAGCCACTGGATTTGTTGAATACAGGAGCAGACTCGAGGGACCAATTGGCTCCTTCTGCTCCTAATTCATATGGAATCATAGGGTGGAGTTTTCCAAATGTATTCACCCACAAGCTGGAAAATCCCACCTGAGGTCAACAGACCTTTGCATGGTGCCTATGCTGCCCGCTACGATTCTCCTGATAATCTGGATGGGAAAATGCTGCCCAGAGAGTTTTACAGTGCAGAAGAGGCCTTTTGGCCCATTGAATCTGCACCAACAATAACTACCACTAAAGTTACGCTGATGCCATTTTCCTGCACTTATCCCATATTCTTGAACGTTTTATATTTTAACTGCTCATCCAAATAGTTTTTAAAGATTGTGAAATTTCAAGCCTTCACCATTTTCCCAGGCAGTACATTCTAGATTCTCACCATCTTCTGAGTGAAAATTCTATTCTGGTGTAATTCTTGTAAATCACATTTGCGCCTCTCCCAGTGTCTCTAACCTTGCCTGTCTGAGTTCACCTCCAGTACACTCAAGCAGCTTGACACCATCCAGGGTAAAGCAGCCGACTTGCTTGTTACCATGAACACTCACTCCCTCCACCTTCAACACATAGTGGTAACTGTTTGTACATCTACAAGATATTCTGCAGGAACTCACCCTGGCTCTTAGGCAGCACCTTCCAAAGCACCCAATCTCTGTCTTCTAGAAGGACAAGGCAGCAAATACCACTTTGAAGTTCCCCTTCTATCCTGACTTGGAAATATATTGCTATTCCTTTACTGTCATTGGATCAAATACTTGAATTATTCTTCCTAATAGAACTGTGGGTGAACCTACACATGGACTGCGGCAGTTCAAGCAGACAGCTCACCACCACTTCCTTGAGGCAGTTAGGGATGGCAATAAATGGCTGTCTATCCAGCAATGCTCACATGCCTTCAATGAATACAAAAAAAGTAGAAACAAGTATGAAGAGCAGAACTGTGATCAGTACTCCAACATGTGATGGATCAGTCTGACATATCTCCTGAGACCTATAAGTTTGAGCATTGAAAGGGGGAAATGTGCAGTAGATGTGATAGTAACATACCTGAGTAGACCAAGAAGTCTTGAGTTCAACCCAATAAAGATTGACATAAGGAAATTCTTCATACGCGCAGGATCAACAGTTGGAATAGGTAATCCAGGAAGCTTACTGGATGGAAAAATCTTGGAATGATTGGGATAATGAAATAGGTGTGTGGACCGAACGATTGCCCTCAACCAGAACTGTCTGTGATCTTAGCCATGTGCAATGCACACAGTATGTGCTGGAAATGAGAAGGCATTGAGTTTGCGAGCACCAAACCTCTTGTCTTGATCAAGGGTGGGATTTCCAGGCCCCCCCCCCCAAGTGTTGTCAGTAATGGAGGTGGCTCTGGTCTCACTGATGCTTATGCATGACTCAACCAACCAGCCACTGGTGGGGGGGGGAGGGGGCGGGCAGCGGTTCTGTCTACAGCAGGATCGCAAGATCCCACCAGCAGGAAGGACTGGAAAATCCCACCTAAAGTCTGTGCTCTGAAGGTAAATTCTGATGTTGATGGGACATGAAATGGGAGCTGCCATGCATGGTGAGATCATAGAAACCCTACAGTGCAGAAGGAGGCCATTCAGCCCATCCAAGCCTGCACCAATAACAATCACACCCCAGGCCTTATCTCCCCAATCCCACACATTTACCCCACTAATCCCTCTAACCTACGTATCCCAGCACATAAATGTCAATTTACCAATCAACCTAACCCACACACGTTTGGACCATGGGAGGAAACCGGAGCACCCAGAGGAAACCCACGAGACAAGTAATGCATTGGTACAGCCTTTCTGAGACAGATGCTTACTACAGGATAAAAGGGAAAGAAAGGAGGGATCATTTTTGGGAGAGATTGCATGTCTGTTTGTAAGATTTAAAAAATAAATCTGGACAGAAAGGCGCAAAGCTGGGCAGAAATCATCATCTCTGGATTCTTGAATAACGCTCTGCATTTTGCATTTTATCCTGGTGCGGAAAAGTGAGAGATGTTTGTAGACAGCTCATCATTTTCCTCGTTAACACTCCCAGTGACTCATAAAGCAAGTTACTTTGCAATCTCATGACTTCCACTGAGACAAACATAACAGCAGTTTTATCCAGCACAATGCCACAAATTGCATTCACACATGAGCAGTTTATCAGGTTATTATGGAGGGATTTGAGAGAGGAATACTGATCAAACCATGGCCTAGGCTCTTGACTCCAAACTGAACAGACCACGTCACCCTTCACTGAGTACCTCACTGCGTTGTCAGTTATGGGTGGGTAAGGGTTTTGAAGATCAGTAACCAAGCTGGCTGAAAAATACTAGGAGCTGTAAGTTGTTAATTTGATGACCCTCTGTCTTCATTTGTGCTTAACCTACAAAATTTGAGCTTGTGCAATGTCAATATTACAGAACTTAAGATTTGTTGAAAAAAGAGACACGTATCGAAGTTTTTCATCTTGCACTCATCAGGAGAACTACACAAGAGTCCTAATAATAAAGGAAACAACAACTTATACTGTAGGAGATGAAAGTGCTGATTGTTTGACAAATGAATGATAGAAGTGTTGTTATGGCGAATGCTCCAGAAAACCGTTAACTGCTAAGCTTTGTTTACATTCCAGCCAGGTAGAGCATCAGTTGGACTCAGTGTAGCTCACATGCGAGTGTTGGAAGCTACGTATTCACGTGATGGGCACTGACCTTTGCAGACAGAAGAAGCAGGTCCACGTCTTGCGCCCTTCTCAATTAAATAAAGACTTGGAGGACAGCCATTCCCCGGTTCATTCCCCGTAGTCAATCAGAGTTACCCTGCCTGGTATGAGTTTAACCAAAAGCTTGGCAGTTAGTTGTTCCCTGATGCGTTCTTCATGGCAATGCCTTCACCAATCAGAGTCCACTTCCAGTAAATCAGCACTCTCTTCTTACACACAAAAATTATTGTTCCCTTTACATTTGGTATTCTTGTGAAGTTTTCCTGAAGCATGCAAGATGAAAGCTTCAACAGCCACGTCTCTTTATTCAGCAATAGCAATATTGTCTCACAATTTCATTTCCCTTCTACCCAAGATTAGCAACACCTTTCCTTCAGAAGTGAAGACTGTTGTTTGCCTTCAAAGGTTGACCTTTATTTGTTTCTGGTTGTTATCACTCATGTAACAGAAGCCTGGTGAGTCCAACTCCAATCTTCTAATGGTTATACGCCTTCATGTTCCTTTAAGCCAGCATTGTATTTATCTCGCTTTTCAAAAAGAAATAATTTACTCCTGAAACTATTTTCCTTTTATGATTTGCAATTCCAAATTTAAATTTAAATAAATTAGAATGTGAAATGTGTTTGTCAGTTGTGGCTCAGTGGGTAGCACTCTCTCACCTCTGAGTCAGAAGATTGTGGTTCAACTCCCACTGAAGACTTCAGAGTAAAAATCTAGACTGGTGCCCTGGAGAAAGACTGCTGCATTGTTGGAAGTGCCAGCTTTCTGATGGGACAATGTGGTACATTAAACCAAGACTAATGTAAAAAAAAAATTCTGGTTGAAATTCTCCAGTCTCACATGCCTTGTCTCCAATGAGAACATAGAATTAGACGCTCAGCCATTACTAAAGTCACTGCAGCGGGTCTGGAGAATCCCAGACAAGCTTGAAGAATCCTGGCCGAAATCCCTAAACTAGGAGCGGGGAGTTTGCCCTGACTATTATCTTCCTGTTGATCAACATTGCTTGAAAAAAAAGATATTACCCCAAGTCATCATTGCATTGCTGTTTGTGGGGAGTTTGCTGTCTGTGAACTTATATTCCTGCATTTCTACGAGACTATTCTTCAAATGTCTTTCGCTGGCAGTAAAGCAATGTGGGACTTCCTGAAGTCATATAAGTCAGTGTCTTTCTGAAAAAGCTTGCATTTAAATCATGCATTTCAGTAGTAATGACACGGTTGGCAGCACAGTGATTAGCATTGCTGCTGCGCCAGGGACCAAGGTTCAATGCTGGCCTCAGATCTCTGACTGTGCAGCATTTGCATGTTCTCCCCATGTCTGTGTGGGTTTCCTCCAGGTGCTCTGGTTTCCTCCCACAATCCAAAGACGCAGAGGTTAGGTGGATTGGATAAATTGACCCTTAGTGCCAGGGGGATTAGCAGAGTAGACAAATGGGGTTACGGAGATAGTGCCTGGGTGAGACTGTTGCCAGTGCAGGCTCAGTGGGCCGAATGGCCTCCTTCTGCACAGCAGAGATTCTATGATTTACTGAACTGATCTACAATCAATGAAGAATTTTTGAAGCATTGTCACTGACTGCTGGTTCCTACATTACAGCAATAAAATAACAGCAGTGTGACAGTAAAGATTATTTTTGTGGCAATAACCATTGTTTTGTGATGTGTGCATCGAGAATCAGTCATTATTGAAGGCCCATGGCAGAAATGTGGGTCCCTGAATCGACGTTGCCCTGACTTGAGACGCCACTAACTTCGGCAAGTTTGTTTTTTAATGATCCCAGTTCATGAGGAAAATGCTTCAGAAATGGCATGCACTGCTTCGTTCTTGTATATCCCTGATTTTTCCCCACACCCTGAATCATGGACTCATTTTGCCCATTAGGGGAGGCAGTGCCTTAGTAATATTGACTCAGGACTAGTAATCCAGAGACCCAGGGTAATGCTGCTGGGGACCTGGGTTCAAATTTATGTAAATAATGTGCACGAGTACAGGGAAAAGACAGGGGTAGGACACTAAGTCATAATACTAATTTGGAGAGCCAATCAGACATGGGGAGAACATGCGTCGTAACAATTCTGTGAAGTCCACCACGGCAGATAGTGAACTTTGAACTTAATGAAAATCTGGAATTAAAAGTTTAATGGTGACCATGAAACTATTGTCAATTGTCAGAAAAACCCATCTGGTTCACTAATGTCCTTTAGGGAAGGAAATCTATCTTCCTTATCTGATCTACATGTGACACCAGAGCCACAGCAATATGGTTGACTCTTAAATGCCTTCTGAAATGATCTGCTAAGCCCTGGAAGGGCAGTTAGAAATGGGCAATAAATGCTGGCCCAGCCAGTCATGCCATATCCCCTGAATAAATTTAAAAGATCGTAAAGAACGAAAGTGCACGTTGCCTGAGTTTAAACTTGAGGCCTTTTGAAACTGAGCCCAGGTGAAAGAGTTTACCTCACAACACTGTTAATGAGAGACTGACTTCATTGTGGCTTACTTTTTATTGGAAAGTAATCATTAGTGGTCAATATTGTGAAATAGGCTTCTTTTGCAATGCTCAGTATGCAGCATTTCGGGTTGCCACCAGCTATCTCCGTTGGTGATGGACCCTGTACCCACCACTACGTCACCTTGTCATACACTTCAAATTCATCTCTCCACACACAAATCAGTGTTGGCAAGCTCTCGATCTATTTTTATAGCTCTGGATAGTTTTAACTATTGTTCATGGATGGGCAGGAGACTGGAATGCCCTTTGTCAATTTCAACGTGCCTCATGTATATCGTACTGGAAACTGTCTGTGGAAATCCCCGCATTCAGCCAGATCGTACCTGGCCATGTAAACAAATGGCAGCATTGCAGACAATTACCTATATTCCGCCAACATCAACCAGTTAGTTAAAAACTCAAACTGTTGTGTTGTCCTGATTTCTATACATCGTATTCCATTTTTCTCATCTGTTGAAAAACCCCAAACAGGATTTTGTTCATGAGGAATGGCCACCTTAAGTCAACTACAGCATCCTCAGTTGTCTTTTATTAAAGGCTCCGCATTAGCAAGATCCCTTTAAGGGGACATGCCCTGAGGACCGCTTGATTAGGCAGATCCTATGGCGTGTTCAGGCAGGAAGCTGAGCCTGGAGTGTATCCCAGATCAGGGAGGAGTGTTGTACAGTCGCATTGTTATTCTGTCTGACCCTTTTCATTGTAAATACTGATTCATCATTTGCAATAAATCCTTTGTTACTGTTGGGTCCATTTATTCCTTTGAACAGATGAGGGGATGGCACTGGTATGGGATTTTAACATGAATTTCTTTTATTGAACGGAAGTTAAGAAAATTAACATGACAGAAGTGAAAAGAAAAAGCAAAACTTTGGAGACTGGCTTTTAAGCAATCCTGTACTGTACTAAACAGGATCTTGAAACTGGAACACACTATTGAAAACGCACACTAAAATCCAAACTATATTTCAAATCTTATCTTGTTATTGGAGATGTTCTTCACATGCTGTCTGTATTTAGAAAAACATTTCTTGCAGTTGTTGTTATGAAAAACTTGTTTTGGCTATAGTGTGCACTCTTCAGGAATGGAGTCAAACTTTAGCTAACCCAGCATGCCTTCTGAATTTTAAAATACAATCAAGTTAGCAGAGTTAGTTAACCACTACAATCTAGCATTTAAATGTAATTGCATAGGCAGAAATACCTTAAAATGAAGTCTTTACATAGATTGAAACAGTTAGAGCTTAGCATATGTAGAATCTCTCTGTTACTTTGAACCTCATCGAGTCACCCTCAATGTCACAGAATCCCTACAGTGTAAAAGGAAGACATTTGGCCCATTGTATCTACACTGACTCTTCAACAGAGCATCTGGCCTAAGCCCATGCCTCTCTCCTTTGCTGTAAAACCAGCACTAATCCCCCTAGTTTACACAACTTTGCACACGAAGGGAAAATTCAGCATGGCCCATCCTTCTAACCTGCATACCTTTGGACCGTGGAAGGAAGCCGGAGCACCTGGAGGAAACCCACGCAGCACGGAGAGAACATGTAAATAATCACCCAAGGCCGGAATTAAACCCATATCTCTGGAGCTGAGAGACAGCAATGCTAACCACTTTCCTACTGTGCCGTTTGTACAGGTGCCATCAAAATGTTGCTTTTTTGTGGGGGGGGTACTGTCACTGAGGAATGATGTGTAACTGACTCCACAGGAAGCCTCTGTTTCCATCAAGCAACTGCCAGGTTTTGCCCAAATATGTCCTTCATGCCAACTCCACAAACATTCAAGCAAAATTCCTGCAAAATCAGCTGCCTATTTAGTTGCTTTGAAAGCTTAGATGGAAGCAGACCCAATCACTTCTGTTTCCATGACCAGTTTTGCTTTGATTTTGAGCTCTCCCTGTTGCATCTGGTTTTTCACAAGTAGTTTAAAAGATTAGGGGTTGTTTGTGTTACAGGTGTTGCACAATGCTGTGGCCTTGCACTTGTATTCTCCTAATGGACATGTGTTTCAGTAATGACTGCAGCTAATTAAGGTAGCGCGAGTGTCATTGGGCAGCGAAGCACTAGGCCAAACTAGTGCCGTGGATGGGATAAATGGGCACAAGCCCAGCATCTGGAGCTCTGCTTTCTGTCCAGAAGCTTCTGCAGAATGACACAGTCTTTTCCTGTGACCCTTGGTGCTGAAGGTGCCAGCTGTCCAATGATGTTGGGGATAATGCTCATCATCGTCACAGCGCTGTGAAGGTCAGTGGGATGCCTGGCAATAGTGTAATGTCAGGCTCAGGTGATTATGTATTCAGCTGAGCTCTGTGGCATCTGGAGCTGTCTGTGTGTGGTTAACCGTTCAGCACTTGAGAGCCCTTGAGCTAAGTTAATATTACAGGAATATAAAAAGATTGACATGATAGGCTGTAGAAGGCCTAAGTGCACAAGGAAGGCCTCAATTTTAAAAAGAGCATAATGATTTTTCACCCCGAAAGTTAAAAGTCAGCAATATTCCTTAAAACGTTACATTTGCCTCTTGAGCATCCAGTTAGACCCAAACAAGGGAAATGGCTCGCCCCTGGATTTGTTGTTCACAAGTCTATAAATAGGACCTGAACCCCCGAAACTGGAATCGAATTGTGAACCACATTTGCAGAGTTTGGCATTGGGTAGTGAAACTAAGTCAAAGGACTTGCAGATATTTAACATAGTTTTATTTTGTAAAACAGCAGAGAGTTTCAATGTGAGGCAGTGCAGCAGTACCACAGCCCGTCATCTTGAACCAGCCTGCCTTTTGTGTGTAGCCCCAAGCCCACACACATGATTTTGCAGCACACCTAGAGACTGTCAACCAAACAGAATGAAACTAAATTTAAAAGCCGAGTATCTGAGAAGAAGCCATTAGGTTAGAATTCCTACAGTGCAGAATGAGGTCATGCGGCCCATTTGAGTCTGCATCATTTCTCCAAAAGAGCATCTTACCCAATCCCATCTCTTTGCCCTATCCCAGTAACCCCACACATTTATCATGGCCATTCCACCTAACCTACACATCTTTGGACTCTGGGAGGGAACCGGAGCACGCAGACACGGGGAGAACGTGCAAACTCCATACGGATAGTCACGGAGTGGAATCCAGGTCTCTGGCGCTGTGAGACAACCACGCTAACCACTGTGACGACCCACTGTCGGGCAATCCTGTGCAACAGTGGGGGCATTGGCCAGGGGAGCAGATTGTTTGTGGAAATGCCTGATCTCCAACCTGTGTGTGAATAAGGTGATGGCGAGCAGTGGGCGCTGGACATAGCTGTGCTACCCATTGCCAAAGTGGGTCTGCTGACACCAGCTTGACCAGTTTTGTCAGCGTTTGCTGCTCAGGATTCCAAGCCTGCGAAAGGCACTTGTGCAAAGCCTGAAAGATTCCCCTTTGAAAGACACTGGTGGCAGCTGCGTCTCCTTCAGTGTTTTCCGTGGCTCTATTACTCCGGCAATCGGCAGTGAAGGGGAGGAATGTGGAATGAATTGCCATCAAGTTGCAGGTGGCGCTGGATTCAGTAATAGGAAGTTCTCGTGTCCCCTGCTGCCTGTACCGACAATGCGTCTGCATTTTAATGACCGTGTCTCTTTGAGCCTTACTCAGTGATGGGTGTGCTTTGGAAAGTGGGCCTGTGAAACCTGGTGTCCATTGTGAGGGCGGAATGCTGATAATTGCCCTGTGGCTGGCTCTCGGGGAAAGACAAGGCAGCTGGTGGAGAGCTTACACTCTGCTATCCATTAGTGCCTGTTTGCTTTGACATTCGAAGCAGATTAACACCCGCCAGTCATTTTAACCCTTCCCTCATCAACGGGACAGAACCCTCCCCACCTCCCGAGGGAAGACAACAGATTTCTTTGAGTTTTGTGCAGACTCGGTGTTTCCTGATTTCCCTCCGATAAGACCTGGCTCTAATTTCAGCCCCTCGTTCTCTATTTTCCCTACCAGGGAAAATAGTTTCTCTGTTCCTTGCCTACAAAAATCATTTCAACATTCCAAACATCTTGCTCAGACCACCCCTCAATCTGCTGAACTCAGTTAAACACAAGCCAAGCCTCTACCAGCTCTTCCAAAATTTAACCCTGATGTGGAGATGAAATTTAACCCTACGGGCCCCGGGATCATCATCCCAGCAAATCAAAGTCAGCAAATTTGGTGCCGAGGACAGAACTGGAATCTTCCCATCTGTGTGTTACCCCACCACACTGGTCTTGTCCCTCATGCTGCAAAAATGAATTGATGCGCACCTGGGAATAAATATTGATACATCCAAAAAAAAATGCACAGAACTGAGCGGCTACATCTGGGAGAGATGATTACTTCTTCCCACTATGCAATCCCGAAGGCCAGGCTAATGGTCTGGGGACATAGGTTCAAATTCCACCAAGGCAGCTGGTCCACACAAAAACTCAAAGAAACCTGGTGTTGTCTTCTCAGAGGCTGTTTGCAGGGGCACACTTGGAGCCGCTAAGATTGAGATCAGGAAGTTTTTGTGATCAATGAAAACGTAGCTAAGGTAGATTTGATCATCCATCATGTTATTGAATGGGGAAACGCGCATGATGCGTGGGCGAGTGTGTGTGTGATAGATTAGCGAGGGGACAGTTGCTTACTAAGAATGACCATTTAGTTGACCGATTTGATTTCTGCCAGAAAGTGGAGCTCAGAAACAGGAGAGGAGCATTGGAAACTGACACAAGTAAACAAACACTGGCCTCCTGTGAATGTTGTAAATAATCAGTGCTGAAGAGGTTAATTTCTCTGAATATTGCCTTCAGGTCATTTAAATTAATTGCTCTGCAACTGAAGGCAGGACGAAATTGAAATGTGGGAAGAATGGAGTCGGATTTAGGGTAATCGTCCCTCTCAACAGGGACTCATTAGCTAGGAAATGAACTGTGGGTTTGTTTTGATTCCATATCTGAATTCTGTGGTTATTTACTGTGTTCCAGCTGCTAATACCCTCCAACAGCACCACAGAGTTATTAAAACAGAATCCTTTACTACTCCTTTTATAGCTGACAGTGCTACTCTTACTGAATATAGAAGAGTACAGGAGAAAGAGTGGGGGGTGGGACTGGCTAGACTGTTGCAGATAATTCAATGGGCTGAATGGCCTCCTATGCTGTAATCGCTCCGTGGCAATGGATTAGAAAGCTGAAAGCTGTATTCAAATCCCATCATGGCAGATTTCTGACGTGTTTGTAGTGCAGTAACACTGTTTGACTTTGTTTCTGTTACTGCTCCTGTGCTGCTGAAACCATCACTGATACCTCTGGCAATCTCCAAAGTGCTCCTGGCTGTTTTCCCTCTGTAAACCTGAGGTGCTGCTAAACTCTGCTGCCTGTGATCTCACTCTCAGCGAGTTCTGCTCACCTATCATCCCTGCGCCTGCTGACAGACGCTGGCACTCAGTCTAACAACGTCGCCTTCAAATCTTCCCCGGCCTTGCCTCTCCCTCTTTCTGTAATCTCCTCCAACTCCACAATCCTCTGAGGTTGATGTGTTGCTCTTAAATCTGGCCTTATCTGCATTCCCAATTCTAATCATTGGTGGCCGTGCTTTCAGTTGCCTAGGGCTCGAGCAGTGGAATACCCTCCCTGCACCTCTCAGCCTCTCGACCTTACTTTTCTCCGTAAAACTTACCACTTTGATCAAGCTTTAAGTCTTCTGACCTAATATCTCCATTTGGGGTTTGGGTCATACTTTGCTTTATGCCCCTGTAAACCCTTAGAATGATCCAATAATTTAAAAGCACAACATCAATACAAGTTTTTTTTTCAATGCAGACTTAAGAACATGATAACTTGGCGTATAAACTGACTGAGGGAAGGAACCCTGCCAACCCAGTCTATTCAGGTCTATTTGTAACTGATCTGTTACAATATTGCCCAATCATGTCTATCTCCTGAATTCACACATGCATCAATAAGATCTCTCCTTCCCATCCTGCTTCCCGCACTCCTGTTTGCCCAACAGAAATATTTCCTTTTTCTCTCTCACTGCATCAACACCAACTTGTGTCTTTGTAACTCCTTTACTGTAGTAAGATGTCCTAAGGCCCTAACCAAACAGAATTTGACACCCAGCTTCATAAGAGGATATTAAGGGAGATGTTCAAAAAATTGGTCAAAGAGGTTGGTTTTAAGGAGTATCTTAAGGAGGAAGAGTGAGCTAATGAGATTTAAAGAGAGAATTCCTTGGGGTCTATGACTCCTGAATTACCTTGGTTCCTGGTCCAGCAAGATCTGAATTTTAAAATTCTCCACCTTATTTTCAAAGCGCTCTGTGACCTTTCTCCTATCTCAGTAACTTGCTCCAGATTCACATTCATCCGAGATATCTCCACTCCTCCGATTCTGGTCTTGTGCGCATTCCCAGTTTTCAGTCGTTCATCATTGACATCTGTGCCTTTAGCTACCTTGGCCCAAGTTTTGTAATGGCCTCTGAAGACTTCTTCTCATTACTCCTTGTAATGATGAATGCTTATAGACTTCGTCAGGAACACAAAGGCTACTTAGTAACAAGAAAAAACTGTACAGAGGCTCACAGCCTCACCAGCCACCCTAGAGCAAGCCATCAGCTACCCCAATCCCTATATGTCTTATAAATGCATCAGAGAAGAATCCATCCCCTGGATGATTACCCACTCTTGGTGCCTCAAGTCAGGTGATTATCTTCTGTTCTGTTACCCTTAAAGAGACTCCCTAAGCCTAAAACTTTGACCAACCTTTTAAAAATTGTTCTAATGTCTCCTTATGTGACTCCCTCAAATTACTTTGGATATTGCTCCTGTAAAGTACCTTTGGACTAAAATTTTATTACAGTTTTACTATAATCTTCTTTTGGACTCTCCCAGTTTATTTGCTGGTTAATCCTTCTCCCATCAGTCACCCATTCTCTTCCAATCCCGCTGTGTTTAAGCTCCTCACCGCTTCATCTTTCCATCTGATCTCGGATTGTCTTCTGTCTCCTTTGGCGTTCCTGTCTCCACTTGCCTCATCACTTCCCTACTTTCGGCAGTGGATGATATTTCAATCTCTTGGCTACATTCTTCGATGCTCTTACAAATCTTCAGTGACACCCTCATGTACTCATTGCTGATGTTAGCCCCTGCCATCTCTCCACACATCCATCTGAGCATCTGCACCTCATTGGTTTCCTCTCGACTGTTGCCCAGGTTGTTGGGTGGTGTAACAAGGCTGTTCCCGGGACTGCTGCAGATACTTCCTTTCAGTTTCAGGGATACTTCTCTATCATGTAAAACTCAGCTGTCATTGACCTCGTAACGTTGACATCCTAATGTGGATAAATGACCTATCTAGAGAAGGAATCATGGCTTTACCCTCGAAGCCATCTCAACAACAATGGCTTAGTCACTTAGATATTTTATTACTGTTTTCGGACGTTGGGAACGATTTCCCCAATCAACAAATCTTCCCATTAAAGAAAGTGTCAAGAACGAAAGGGTGCAGATTCAGAATAATGGGCAAAAGGAACAGAGGTGATGCGAGGAAAAATCTTTTCACCCAGGGGGTGCTTGGAGTCTGGAATGAACTTCCTGAGAGGGTGGTGGAGGCTGGTTTTTTTCAAGGTATTCAAAGGGGAATTGGTTTACACTCTGAAAAGAAAGAATGTGCAAGGTTATGTAGCTAAGCTAGGGGAGTAGGATAGGGTAGAACGCTTCCTCTCATATCCACGCAGACTCAATCAGCCAAATAGCCTCCTTTTGCACTGAAAAGATTCTGGAATATCCTAAAAAAAAAAAAAATGCCTGATTATAAATGGTCTTGTCTTGTTTTTGGTTGATGTGGATGGGGCATCCATTTTAGGTTAATTAATTCAGACATGAAAAGCAGACAGAGCTGGGCAAGGGAGAATCCATCCTTGTCAGTCAGAGACACACAAAGGCCCCAGCCTGGGAATTGAACCCATGCTGCAGTAATCCATAGACAATACCAATTAGCTTGGGGTGATTACCTTATAAATGAGATTTTACTGAGCAAGGTGATATAGAAGAATGACTTATCTAACAGTAAGCAGAAATATGTGTGTGCGAGGGAGAATGGTGAATGTATGTATATGAGGGAAATAGACACGTATTTGTACGAAAATGTATTCTGTTTATTCATGTGTTCAATATTAAATAAAGCAATTTATTAGTTTATAACTAGCCTCAACCCACTTGAATGCTTTTCAATCCTACTTCCAGAAAGTGCTAGTGTTACCATTTTAAAGATTACTATAACTACAGCAACAACTCCTTCCCAAGCACCTCACAGGGATATCTCAGTGGCACAGTGGTTAGCACTGTTGCCTCATAGTTCCAGGGACCTGGGTTCGATTCTGGCCTCAGGTGACTGTCTGTGCAGAGTTTGCACATTTTCCCAATGTCTGTGTGGATTTCCTCCAGGTACTCCAGTTTCCTCCCACAGTCCAAAAATGTGCGGGTTTGGTACTGATCATGATAAATTAACCCTAATATCAGGGAGATTAATAGGGTAAATATGTGGGGTTACGGAGATAGAGTCTGGGTGATATTGTGCTGCCGACTCAAGGGGCCAAATAACTACTTCCTGCACTGTAGGAATTCTATAATTCTATTCTATGACTAAAAATAGACTTGCATTTATATAACCCCTTTCCCATTCATTGGATGTTTCAAAGCACTTTCCAGCCAATGAAGTGCTTCTGAAGTGTGATCAATGCTTGGTGTAGGAAATGCAGCAGCCAATTTGTACACAGTAAGATCCCATAGACAGGAATGTGATAATGACCAGGCAATTTATGATATTAAGCCGGGGATGGATATTGGTCATCAGGAAGAACTCCTCTCACCTCTTTTGAAATCATAACGTGGTAGTGTGGCTCCTTTTAAATGGCAATCCTCTGTGGCCACGCTAAAACCAATGGAGTGCCAGCACCCAAACCTCGGCCAATTGGGAGTGAGAGTGTGCATCTACAATGGAAATCCGCAGTGTGAGTTGGGAAGTTGTTGGGAACAGGTCCGTGTTGTTGTACTGCAAATTCTTTAGTCGTAAATACTTTCTTCTCTTTGAATGAATCATCTTGTTTTATATATGCCACACTCAGTGACCTGAAGTTATCATAGTAACACAGAATCTTGAATAGTAATATAATGTGCAGCCCACTATACTTCAACTTGAATCAGCATAATAGCACAATGGTTGACACTGCTGTCTGACAGCACCAGAGACCTGGGTTTGATTCCTAGTTTGTGCGGAGTCGGCACATCCTTCTGTATCTGCATGGGTTCCCACCCATAGTCTGATTAGGTGCCTTGACCATGCTAAAGTTTCCCTCAGTGTACCCAAACAGAAGCCAGAGTGTGGTAACTGGGGGATTTTCACAATAACTTCATTGCAGTGTTAATGTAAGCCTAATTGCAGCACTAATTAATAAATCTGTGCTTTCCTCCAGATTCAACAATGAGTGGCATTAGCAAGGATTTCTCAGTAAACAAATATATGGAGTGAACTATACAGTTCTAAAGAGTGCCTGCAGTGTCGATATTGGTTTGTGCATTCCCTGCTAATAAGCTTGTTCATGAATAGATTTATTCCATGTATGGATCAGGCTGATTCGAAGAATAACAACAACTCATGTACATAATGGGGACAGATATGTTGTTATCTTGTTTTCCTTTTCTCCTGATGGCCTCTGCTCTTGCTGGGATCCAGTTTGACAGAGGCCACAGTTCTCCACAATGACCCCTCTTGATGGGTCAGCCTGGGTGGCAAATGTTGGCAGCCGATTTGATAGTAGGACTCTCTGTTGTCAAGCCAGACCTGCTCCTTACCTAGTGAGTGCATCCTGACCTTTTTGAAGGATTCAGTTGAGTGGTCATCAGTGTAGGAACTGTGCCTGGTATTGGTTGTCCCTTTAACCCATGAGGAGGTAAGGAAAAGAGGTTAGTATAATTGAAGGAAAAACCCAATGATAAGGGTTGGGCCTAGTGAATAATTCTTTCAAACATATGGCACAGCCGCAAATGGCCTCTTTCCATGCTTTCAAATATTCTGATTGCCACAACTGAGAATGGCTAACATACAAGGTGGAGGAAATCAAACTTTAGGTCTTCTACTCTGTAAGACTGAGATACTCTGTTCCTTAGCCAGCTCCATCATTACAGGCGGGTCATGGGAAGAGGTACAGTGCTATATAATTTCTCTTCCTCTGAAGTCTCTCAGTCGCTGGCGTTTTTTTTTGTTATATTGGTATATTTGTATTGTTTCTGCTGGATTCAGTCCCATGTTAGAAGCTACGAGCTCTGCCAATAAACAGATGCTGATTGGAAGGCCTCCAGTGCTCAACAGCAACCCTGGCATCACACGTTACTTGTGCTTATCGCTTTTAGGAGACCAGTCACCAATAGTTCTTGCAACAATGCTGGAAATCTATGATGGAGAGCAGCCCTTTCCTAAAAGTTGAGTCCTCATGCTAAAATGAAGCTGTACAAAAAGTCCTTTGCTTCCACCTCTGACTTCTTCATCGTGTAACTCTTATTAGGCCTCCCAGGTTGCTACCCTCCGCTTTGATTTGTCCCTTTGGGAGGATAGTTTGTGGGATATACTTGTCCCCTTTTAATTTGTAGATGGGCTCTGCATGCCTTGCACTCTATGCCAATTTGTGCCATTTCCAGAAATGGGATCATTTAACACCGCAGTAAACCCCAAGGTCCATGAGAATGAGAGTTGATTGTTGTCTTTCTGTTTCTTTGATATTTTCATGGAACGTGGGTATTGTTGGTAGTGCCAGCATTTGTTGCCCACTTCTAATTGCCCTTAACTGCCCTCTGGAATGTGCAGTTCATGAGTCAACCATGGCTGTCTGTCTGGAATCACAGGCCAGACCAAGGCAATGATAGCAAATTTCCTTCCTTAAAGGATGTTATTGAACCATAAAGGGTTTTACAGCTCTTGGTGATTGTTGCAATATTCACCATCACTGGGACTGGCTTTCAATTCCAGATTTATTAATTGCATTCAAATCCCACCAGCTGCCGCGGTAGGATTTGAACCCACGTTCCCAGAGCATTAATCTGGGCCTCTGAATTACTGCTCCAGTGACATTGATACTACACCACCATCTCCCCTGGACAGGAATCGCAGAGTTTATCTGCTTTACGTTGGCCTGTGTTGGCCTGCCTCCTGAAGTAAAAGTGTCAAATTCTAGCTAACTGAGAAAACTTTTGCAGAGGAAGAAAGTAAGATAGAGGGATGTTCACCAACATCCATTCACTCCCTGTCCTGCAATGTTTTCATTTTGAAATACTCATGTTCAAATTGCTTCTTAGCATTGTCTCTTTCTGTCTCGAAGACCTTAAATCCCTTTGCAATATTGGCACTCCTCCAATTCTGACTTCTTGAACACTCCTGATTTTAACTGTTGCTCCATTGGTAGTTGTATCTTCAACACCTGAAACTGGAGAATTCCCTCCCTAAATCCCTCTACTTCTTTACCTCTTTCTCTCTCTCCTCCCTTTCCTTGTTTCCTTATGGATCTCATGCCAGTTTAACCTTGTAAAGTTACGTGGGGCATTAACAATGTTATATTTGAAGAAAGATGTTGGTGTGGATAATGCTGAGGGTGAGAGGGAGGAAGAGAAAGTATGGCGCACAATGAAACCGTTGTTATCTGAAGCCTGCTAGTTGAATGCACGGCCTGGTGATTCACTCAGTCTCAAAGGACCCAGGTTTGGACCTCCTTTAGGGACCATGGAAATATCCCAATGGCTGCAGGATAGGGAGCAAGGGAGAAACAGCCAGGATACTGGTCATCTCTAGGTGAGAATGTTACCTGTGTATGGACAGGGATAGTATGGAGCGGAGGGCCTGGGTGGTATGCTCTGTCAGTGACTCAGTGGGCTGAATGGCCTCTTTCTGCACTGTTTGGATTATGTAATTCTAAATTAATTAGTTATCACACCAGCCCTGAAGTCCAGTTTCCTCCTGCTCCTGTGGAATTGTTTTGTGTTCCAGCTCCCAAGCTCCGACCAGAGTCTGTTCAGGTCCCCCCCCCCCCCCCCCCCCCCCCACAGAATCCAGGAAAATCTACAATCTGGCACCATCTTCCCTAAAGTGCTGGAGTTTGGACACCCGATCTGTAGTAGCACTAAAGGACCACTTTTTTCTGTGCAAACTGAATTCAAAAGTTGAAACCCTGCCACCACAGCAGCTGGTGGAATTTAAATTCCACAATAAATAAATAAAAAGCCACGATCTAGAGTGGTTGCCTTCTGGCTCCTGGAAGCTGTGAAAATTCATCGTGTTCACGAAAATCCTTTCAGGGGAGGAAATCTGCTGTCCTATCTTGTCTGGCCGATATGTGATTCCACACGATGGGCTGACTTCTAACTGCGCTCTGACATGGCCTAGTAAGCCTGTTAAGAGCAATTAGGGATGGACAATAAATGCTGGCCTTGTCAACAATTTCTGCATCCCAAGAATGAAGAACATGAGCTGACAGCTGAGTAGAGTGGATCTTAACTGCTTGGCGGTTTTCAAGGGTAACTGATTTGGCAGCTGTGTGACTGTAGGCTATCTAATTTTGATCACTGCTTTTCATATTGTATACTCTGGGACTACCCCACCAGTAAGTCACTGTTTTTCAAACAGCCAGAAGTATAAAAGGGCATATTTTAAGTGGTTGAGGACGTACATCTGTCATTTGACTGAGTTGTGAACTTATCCCTTGAACAATTTTCTCTTGAGGAATTGAGGTGGCAGCTCAAGCCTGTGGAGGAGACCACTGCCAAAGTTTCAAATGAGGTGGGGGGGGGGGGCAATGATTGATGGGTGAGAAGAAGTCTTGAGTTTTAAAAGGCAGAAGATTGTAGGAAAAAGGAGAAAGGGACCAAAGGAAGTTTCAGTTTTGAAGTTCCAAAAAAGAATGTGTTAAAATGAGAGAGGGTGCGAGGAGCTATGATATCAATGTAGTGAGTAAGCAAAAAAAAGTGGGTGAGATGGTCCCCTTTGAGGAAAAATGTGGTGGCAGTTCAGAGGAGGTTCACTGGATTGATTCCAAAGATGAGGGGTTTGTCGTATGAAGAGAGATTGAACAATTTAGGCCTATGCTCTCTGGAATTCAAAATAATTTGATTTGATTTATTATTCTCACGTGTATTAACATACAGGGAAAAATATGGCTTCTTGTGGGCTATATAGACAAAACATACCATTCATAGAGAAGAAAACAAGAGTATGCAGAATGTAGTGTTATAGTCATAGATAGGGTGAAGAGAAAGGTTAATTTAATGCAAGGTAAATCCATTCAAAAATCTGACAGCAGCAAGGAAGAAGCTGTTCTTGAGAATGAGGGGAGATCAAATTGAGGCATACAAGATGACAAAAGTATGGATAAGCTAGATGTGGAATGGATCTCTCTTGGGGTTACTCTAGGACCAGAGATCATAGTCTTAAGATAAGGGGTAGCAAATTTTAAACAGAGTTGAGGAGAAACTACTTCCTAAAGGGCTGTGAATCTGTGGAATTTGCTACCCAAAAGTGTGGTGGATGCTGGGTCAGTGAGTAAAGTTAAGGAGGAGTTACTCGGATTTTTAATTGGCAATGGATTGTAGGGTTATGGTGTGAAGGCAGGAAAATGGGGATGAGAAGCATATCAACCACAGTCAAATGGCCTAGTTCTAATCCTACATCTTTTGAACTTATGGTGCAAATGTCACTTGGGAGAGAGATTGTTGGAAAGCTTGGAGGGGCACCAGCCCCATCAATGAACAACAACAACATGTGTCTATACAGTAGCTTTAGAATTGTAAAGCATCACTGAGAGTACTATCAAACACAATTTGATATGAGACCATATAAGGAGATAGAGGAACAGCTTGGCCAAAGGGAAAGCTTTAAGGCACATCTTAAAGGAGAATAGAAAGGTTTAGCAGGGTTCAGGGCTTAGGAGCCAGTCAGTTGGAGACATGTCTGCCCATACTGGAGTGATGAAAATTCGAGACTTGACAAGAGGCCAGAAATGGAACAGAGATAGAAATTTTAAAAATGGTCCATAGAAACAGTGACCAAGTTTGGGGTGAAGAGATAGGTCGCAGGCTAAAGCTAAGAGATAGAAATCTGTCAGCTGATGATCTTTTCCTAACCTCTATCCAAGGACCTAGAGAGACATTAACTCAGATGTGGCAGGACCCAGTCTCCTGTTTTTGGCTCAAACGGACTTGCTGTGATGTGACGCCAAAACAGAAAATGCTGGAAAATCTCAGCAGGTCTGACGGCATCTGTGGGGAGACAATAGAGCCAATGTTTTGAGTTTGGACATCTGCAGTAAATTGCTGTAATATTTGCTTGTGATGTGCATTGGCCTGGTGAGTAATACACGTCCTTCATACCAGGTGTCAATAATAATGTCTGTTCTTGCTGGTCAGTGGAATAGGGATTCTATATTGCCGCTTCCCCACAGGAGCTAATAAATCAACCAAGTACGAAGTGAACTTTTGGCTCGCTGATCTCTGATTCAGAGGTTGCTTCTGCAACATGACAGCAAGCAAAGAATCCTGCAGAGCATACTGATTCATTTTCATTCTGGGACTCTGTGCTCTGGCTGACAGCTCCCCAGCTGACGTACCTGGTGAAAATGATTCTGGGGTTGAAATTTCTGGTTTTGTTGGGGTTAACTGTGCAAGCTGTGGCTCAGTTGCTACAAATCTTGGCTCTTGAGTCACAAGCTTGTGGGATTCCAGTCCCACCCCTGAGATATGAAGATGGGAATCCAGGCTGACAGTCCCATGCAACACCAAGGAAAGGTCGCACGCACTCTTGGAGGTGAGTTTTTCAGCTAAGCCAACTAAACTGAAGCTTTGACTGCTCTCTCAGATGAACACAGAGAAAGATCTCATATCACCATTTCAAAGAGGAGTAGGTGAGTTTATCCCCAGTGTCCTAGTCAATATTTATTTCTCAATCAACAACACATAAAAATGAGCAGATTGTCTGGTCATTTTCACATTGCTGTCGATGGGAACTTATTCTAAACAAATTGGTTGTTACACTCGCCACAATTACAACAGTGACTGCACTTCTGACGTACAGTATTGCCTGTAAAACCACATTGGGATGTGCTGAGGTCATGAAAGCCGCTATGCAAATGCAGAGAAACCAAAGGCTAACTGAATGGCGGGAAGCCAAATCAGTTTGGAGAGTGAGACTCTCTGGATCGCAAAGGCCAGTGCT
This sequence comes from Sphyrna mokarran, assembly GCA_024679065.1. Classification (NCBI taxonomy): domain Eukaryota; kingdom Metazoa; phylum Chordata; class Chondrichthyes; order Carcharhiniformes; family Carcharhinidae; genus Sphyrna; species Sphyrna mokarran. The sequence continues at coordinate 53,028,670 of JAGIQG010000008.1, read as the reverse complement.
ATCTAAGAGCAGCAGGACTGTCCAGCCCTGGCTGGGTTATCTTCAATGAGGCATTTTGTGGAGAAGCACTAATTGCAACTCAGCTCATTGCCTTTGCACACAGACCATAGATAATGACCATTAAACTCAGATCGGTTCCAGATTTCTGTCCTGAAGAGATTGATTTCTTCCTCGAGTAACTGTCCACAGATAGCAGGCACTCTTTGATACCAATGTGGTGGGGGGGAGTGGTTGGTGTTGCTGAAATTGCACTCACAGGATTGCCTTTGGGTTCCCATCATCCCCAGATTAGTAGCAATTTTACATTGGAGTGAGCAGGGCCTGGAGGTAGAAGCCCACCAATGCCACAATTAAGACCTTTAAGTGACCACTTAGCTACTTCAGGGTCTTTTCCCTCCCAGCCTCAATGTTTTAGACTGATGGGCAAATGATCATGAGGTGGGGTAGAAGTAGAAAAATGATCAAGCTTGAATCTTGGGCAGGGAAGTGGAGAGGTGTGCCGTGTACATTTGTTGTATTGGGAACAGTGTGCAAGTGTTATGTTTCAGTGGGGTTGGCATTCCCATGTTATCTAATGCATGGCACCATCTTCTGAAACCCATAGGCCTGGAAGGATTCAGGCAACAGCTCAATGCAGTATTAGAGGTTTTGCTGGGATTGGTGAACTGACTTTCCCTCAGCTAGAGAGATTTCTGCAGTATGCTTTTAAATGAATTGAAACAGTTTGGTCAAATCTTCCCCCTGGCTCATTAACGGGGAAAACATTACTTACTAATAATTCTGAATTTATTGTTTTAAAAATTGTATCCCATTAAAATGCAGCAAGCTGGGTTTAAAACGGTGCATTATTGTGGAGGTGAGGAAACGCCGAATACCATTGTCAGTTTTTTTCCATCTTTAAATATCACTTGAAGATCTGCTATGTTGTGGGATGTTTTTGGATGTTTGCGTGTCTCTGGGGGATTGTATATGTGCAAATGCCTGGCAGACATCATCCTCTTTTCAAAGGACTGGTGACGGCGATGACTTATGCTAATCAGGACTCTGTGCTTAACCAGGAGCATAAAAGGGGAAGAATAATAAACTGAGAATTAATAAGGGGAGTATGAAGATAAGGCTAGAGTGGGTGACATTAAATTGGGGACTGATTTAACTTTATAATTTGTCATCTCATTACATTTCAGGTTAGTGGGGCAACGTGCTTACAATCAGACTCAATCGATGATTCCACATTTTTTAAAACAAAACTTTTCCTAAATTCAATTTCACCTGCAGTTGACTGGCTTCCCCAGTCGAATAGCCTTTTGTTGTGCTGGAAGGTGGAATAGTGGGATCACACCCCAATAAATGGCAACAATGCTCAGCGAGGAGAGGAAACATAAGGACAAAAAGATTTTGACACATAACATTTAACAGCTTACCTTTTGTAACAAAAAAAGCTTTTCTCCTTGAGCCTAAAGAGGTACTGAGTTGAAAATTGATGTTGTTGAGTTATAAACACCGACTCATAATAATTGATTGGTAATGGAGCAGTCAGTGTGTGATGGATATTTGTAGCTGGATGGAATGTTTTTTCCAGCAAGACCCCACATTCATTTTTATTTTGAGACTGCCGTGATTACTGTCAACCTCAATAATTGATTCCATCTGCCACATAGGTTCACCTCTTCCTCTGTAACAATCCTTATTGCCCAGGTCCCTGTCATTGCAAATGTAACAATTCGTATTGCCCAGGCTCAAATGTAATAATCCTACTGCCCAGGTCCCCACCAGTGCCAGTGTAACAATCCCTATTGCCCAGGCTGCCACCAGTACCAGTGTAACAAGCTTTATTGCCCAGGCTACCGCCAGTGCCAGTGTAACAATCGCTATTGCCCAGGTCTTCAGTGCCAGTGTAACAATCGCTATTGCCCAGGCTGCCACCAGTGCCAGTGTAACAATCCCTATTGCCCAGACCTGCGCCATCTTCTGAAGTGGTGCAAGCCTGGGCAATAGGATTACGACATGTGGGCCTGGGCAATAGGAATTGTTACATTTCCTACTGTACCAATACCAATATGACAACCCCTATTGCCTCGGACCTCACCAGTGCCAATGTAACAATCCTTACCAGTGATCTCCACCAGTGCCACTCTGTAACAGTCTTGTTGACCTAGTGCCATTATATAACCATTTCAATCAGTATTCCATTCAATTGCCCATTTCTTTCATGTTGTTTGTGCTTTGTGGAGCACCCCACAGATTGTGCTTTTCAACAACATGCTGTTTCCTTGGTAACAATCAGCATGGGGAGCTCCAGGGTGGCTGTATGGATCCAGTATACCAACTCAAAGCCATTAATCTAATACTTCCATTGCCCTCCCTTCCTCTAATCCTCACGAAAGCACATGTCTGCTCATTAAAGAATGTATTAATTTCCATTGTAATTTAACAGAAGGCTTCAAAGTGTTAAGAAATGCATTTATTAAAGTCTCCCCTGTTCAGTTCACTGGGGGCACAGAGAGCCATACATCGCGTTGTGTGTGAAATGATCCAGGAGGTGGCTTGTGATACAGGTCTTCAGTAGGTCAAAGTAATTTCTGCTGTAAGTTGATGAATGCCATCTAAAGTGATGGAAATGCATCATAGATAATAACGGCTTAACCTCAGTGCTGGCAGCAAGTTGGAATAATCCTAATATCGCCTTCAGACTGTATCTTGCACATCTGTTATGTTTTGCTGTCCCTTTTTATCTTGCACATTTTGGATGTAAATAGGGGAAGAAAGATTAGCCCACATTTCTTGATTGGTTTGTTTCGCAATTTGGCTTTCCAGCCCATTCCTCTAGTTAGCTTTCATTCTTTATGGTGAAGGCTTTTTTTTTGGAAGATAAGCTAAACGTGGGCAAGATCACTCTGAAATCATGGCTGTCAGTCTGACAATTTCCCAGATGGGACTCAGCCGTGAGCATAAGAATTGGAGTAGGAGTAGGCTATTCAGCCCCTCAAGCCTGCTCCATCATTAAATACAGTCATAGCTGGTCTAAACTGTCTCACCTGCCTGCTCTCCATAACCCTTCATCCTGCTACTAATTAAACACCTATCTGTCTCCTCAGATTTGTTTAGTGTCCCAGTGTCCACTGCACTCTGGGGTAAAGGATTCCACAGAATCATGTCCCTTCGAGTAAAATAATCCCTCCTCATTCCTGTTTTCATTTTGTCACCCCTTAGTCAAAAACTATGGCCTCTCATTCTAAAATCCCCAACAAGGGGAAACATCTGCTCTACATCTATCTTCTACCATGATGTAATGGTAGCACTCTGCCGCAGATTCCAATAGTCTTGTTTCAAGTCTCATCAGAGAGCCTTGAGCACAGATTCTGCTACTTTAGGAATGCCACACTATCCTATGGGACAACTCTTGGGTGAAGTGTTAAACCAAGACCTCTTCTGCAGGTGACTTTAAAGGATCCTTTGGCAGCATTTTGAAGAAGAACATGGGAGCAATACCTGATTAACCCACTACCAGCATCGCTCAGAAACAGATGACCTCATCATTTATCTCATCACTCTTCGTGGGGCTGTTGTGTTTCCCACGGTGACAACAGTGACTTCTCTTCACAAGTGGGGTACTTCGTGACATCCTATGATTATGACAGGCACCACAGGAATGCAGATCTTTTTGTCATGCATGGATCCCGCATTTATTGGCTCCATTAGCAATCCGGCAGCCAGATGAGATGCGAGCCCATGCTGCAAGGTGTCAAACCTGAAGTTCCTTGGACCATATGTGGCACTCACAAGGTGCCAATTCAGCTCTCAAAACACAAGCAACTCGCTCACTCTTGTTAGCTGGCTTGTTGTGAACATGGAGGTTTGGGAATGGATTTTTATTTAAATGCTGTTTCCTCAGAAGTGTGGAAGGTCAATTAGCATCAATGTCAGTATGAGATTTTTGTGAACAAGTGGGGTCATTGGACCTGCCAAATTCATGACCACTAACATCTAGAAGGATATGGGCAACAGACACCTGGAAAAACTACCACTTGCAAATTCCCCTCCAAATCACTCATCATCCTGACTTGGAAATATATCATCATTCTTTCACTGTTGCTGGATCAAAATCCCTTCCTAACAGCACTGTGGGTCCTTACCCCAATCCAATGCTGGCATTTCCACATCACTCTCCTTAACTCAGGGATGCTGAGTTCAATTCTGCAACCTTGCTGACCCTTGGGTGAGGTTGTACTAATTCAGCATAGAGGAAAGGTTAAAGGTTTCTGGATCCATATTGCAGTCCAGCCTTTTGACCTTGTAGGCCACACAGGTTTGCTTTTTATCCATTCATGGGATATGGGGGCCACTGGCTAGGTCAGCGTTTAATGCCTATCCCTAATGGACCTCAGGAAGAGGTTAATGAGCTGCCTTCTTGAACGTCTGCAGTCCATATATGTTCATAAGTCCTCACTCACCTGATGAAGGAGGCTGAGACTCCAAAAGCTAGTGCCAAATAAACCTATTGGACTGCAACCTATGTTGTGAGACTTTTTACTGTGCTTAAGGGCTAGCAAATCCTCCTCGAGTGGCTCAAGTTGAGTCTGTGAAGGCAGGAGCAATGGGCCAGGATAGAACAGACTTTGCACTGTTGCTTTCTCCTATCAATTATTCTACTGTTTTTCTCTGCCTTTGACTCGTGTCTAAAGAATGATCACTTCGATGAGGGGGTGGAGTGCTGGTTGCAAGCTTCAGAATTGTGTCCTGGTCAGAGTCAGGTGAAGCTGGGGGAATACTCGCAGGGGTGAAAGAAAATAAGGGATAATTTGTGGCACTAATCATTAGCACTGGCAACATTTTGGATTGACTTGGGAACTGTGTCAACATGGTAACTTGGGCACAAATGAAGACATTTGAGGTTGACAAGCATGGCTGAGATGTTTCTGAGTCAAATATTTCACACAGAGATATGAGGACAAAAAGATAGGCTATCACTTCCAGTGCAGGACTTAGCAGCTGAGTGGTCTCTCCTCAGTGTGAATATGCTGGTGGGACATCAGTTTCTGAGACCTTTTGAAGCCACTTCTACAGTCAGAGCATTTAAAGGTGAGTGACATGGTGTGTTGCCAGGTTGGAAGACCAAGTGAATTGCTTCCCCCTTACAGTGCAAGTAAATGGCCTCTCCCTGGTGTGAACTCGCTGGTTTATCGCAGTACTAAAGAAATGTTGGGCTCTTGGAGATGTTAGATAACCAAGTAAACCAAAGATCTTTCAGCTCAAACCTGTGCAAAAGATCCCAGGTTTGTGTTTTAAAGAAGAGACAGCTTTGTGGTATCCCTTAATCCCAATGTCACAAAATATCAGGTCGCTATCACACTGCTGTTTGTGGGAGCTTGCTGTGTAAAAAATGGCTGCTGCATTTCTGACATTATTGCAGTGACCATGCTTCACAAGTACTTAATTAGCTTGTGAAAGTGCCTCAGGGCTGTGGAAGGTGCTATATAAATGCAAGCCTTTATTTCTTCGCATTGCTTCAGGAATGGACTGGAGCATTCAGGAGTTGAAGATTCATTTCTGGCCCACAGTAGGGAGAACTCTGGAGAAAAAAAAATCATTGGGCTTTAGAATGGGATTTTTTTCCCCCCATTTTATTTGAATGGTTCTGCTTATCCATTATAAAAAGTAATGGAGGTGGAGGGGGGAAAAAATGGCTGCTCTGCTAATGGGCTTCATTTGGAAGGTAATGGTGTGAGGGTGGACATGTTGGGTGACCAAGGATGGAAATGTGAGGACCGAGTGGTTTTGAGGCGGGAGGCTGTCTGATTGACGTCTCCTGTGTTAGACAGCCATACCCCAGCAAGGAATCAAAACCAAGAGAGAAAAAAGATGTAAAAATACCTGTTTGGCGAGGAGTCTTTTTTTCTGTAAATCAGAAGCGAACGGAGCATTCTCTCACTGCGAGAGGCAATGTTGTAATGGTACTGTCACTGGACTAATAATCCAGAGACCCAAGGACAAAACTCTGGGGATCCAGGTCCGAATCCTACCACGGCAGATGGTCAAATTTGATTTAATAAATAATCTGGATACAAAAGTCTAACGATGAAACAAACCATTGTCATAAAACCCATCTCAGTTCACTAATGTCCTTGATGAAAGGAAACTTGCCCTCTTTACTTCGTCTGGCCGAGACATGACTTCAGATCCACGGCAATATAGTTGACTCTTAAAATGCCCTCTGAAATGGCCAATGACAATAAGGGGTGGGTAATAAATGCTGGCACAGCGAGTGATGCCCACATCCTATGAATAAAAAAATGATGCTATTGTGTGCTTGGAGGATATTGTCAGCATTTCATTCATCTCGGCCAAGAAAGGCAACACAGGCACTTCTTTCAGATGCTCACGAATGCTGTCTAAGATAAACTCGATTTCAAAGGTGCAGTTTGAGTTTGCTGTTCAGGAACTGGAAACAATTAGTTCACCAACAAACTCACCCATTGTCAGCTTATGCCTTATGAAACATTGGCAGAGCCTGGGGTTCATTCCCAACCGAAGCATCAAGGTTATTGTAGAATGTTTAAAAATAGCTGAGAGAAGGCCAGACTGGCGAGCAGGATGTTGATTGTGTGGCTCTGAGGATTAAAGGCCTGAGATTTCTTTGATTTCCATCCTCCCACTTTCTCCAAGAGGAACTGGGATGGTTCTTAAAAGATCAAACAATCAAAGAATTTAAAATGAGATTGAAAATTGAAATTAGTAATTGTGAGGCAACTCTGCTGGCGTGATTGAAAAGGAAAATGGATTACTTTATTCTCCCTCAGCCTCAGTCTCTGCTTCCCTTTCACTCTTTGTCCTACTGTGTGTCTGCTTTTCTGCTGCTTTCTCTCTGTCTGCTTCTCTCTCTTGAAGTGCCACTTTCCAGATTTCTAATACACGTTCTTTCTGTCTGTCTGTCTCTCTCGCTCTTCTGGAAGTTTATTCTATTTTCATGTTTAAATGTGGTGTATGTGTGCCATTGGCCAGTAAGTCATATCCTGATCACTGCAGGATTTCTGTTCAAGCTTATTCTTTAGTCTGCTGCCTGCGTGAAGGTCAGACTTTCAGTCTGCCCTTTCTGTTTGTCTATCACACCGTTTAGTTAGTCCCTTTCCTCTCCAGCCAAGCAATTGAGTTCTGGGAAAGGAAAGGTGACTCATTTTTCACCTTGACACAATTCTCCCAAATGAGCTTGTGTTTTTTCTACCCAGAAACAATTCTAATTCCTTCTATAAATGGGTAATATTTTGCCTGCTGTCAGGGACTCAGCAGTTACAGAAGCTGGGAAGCAGTTAGTGACCAGACTGATGCAACCTTTCTGAGCGAGAACCAAGCCATATCTCTCTCAGCCGCAGATTAGAAAAACAACTTTAATGTTGGCTGTTTGCTGAATCCCAACTAACCTGCCAGTGTGTGAAAGTCAAGCTTAATGGTGGGGGGAAAAAACGATTAGCCAATGACAGCTCCAGTTCAGGGTTGTGATGGATTGCAATGATCTGAAGGTTGAGTCGTTCACTGTGGCTGGGTCAAAATCCTGGAACTCTCTCCCTAACAGCACTGTGGATGTATCTATGCCACATGGATTGCAGCAGTTCAATGAGGCAGTTTACCACCACCTTCTCGAGAGCAATTAGAAGCAGGCAACAAATACCAAACTTGCTAGTGATGTCCACATTCACGGTGGTACAGAGGTCAGCACTGCTGCCTCACAGTACCAGGGACCCAATTCAATTCCTGGCTTGGGTCACAGTCTGTGTGGAGTTTGCACATTCTTCCCATGTCTGTGTGGATTTCCTCCCACAGTCTGAAAGACATGCTGGTTAGGTGCATTCGCCATGTTAAATTCTCCCTCAGTATACCCGAACAGGTGCCAGAGTGTGGAGGCTCGGGGATTTTCATTGCAGTGTTAATGTAAGCCTACTGGTGACTAACAAATAAACTTAAATATCCTAAGAACGAATTCAAAAAAATGACTTTTTCATTATCTTCATGAAGCTTTACAAAATTTAATACCCACTCATGTCAGTAAAACTGAGGCGCTTTAGTAAAGTTACATACGGTTAGGATTAAGCACACAGTCCAAGGGTTTTACCAGTTCCTTGGTGTATATTGACTGAAAGCTCTTACACAATGTCCTTTCTCATTGTGACTCTGCAGTAGCTGCTCCAATTTTGAGAGTGTTCCTCAGCGCGTAGTCCTGACCGTAGAATGTGCCAGCCTGTAACATTCGGTCAAGGACCTTTGCACTGAAAGAGCAACAAGTTTCAGGCAATATAAAGAGCATTTTTCTCTGAGTTGATTCTCCAGTAGTGTTTGATGTTTGTCTCTGTATGTCCCTGAGGACAGCCCATAGAGCACAGAATCCTGTGTCATGGAGCTGATTGAAATGAACCTCAACAAATACCACATCATTTGGCTCCAGACCTTCTTTGCAAAGGCACATTCCACAAGGTCTGCCTCTCAAGAGCTGATTGTTGAAGAAAAACAAATGACCACAATTTTGAAGAAGAGCAGGGGAGTTCTCCCTAGCCAATGTTTATCCCCAATCCAGATTGTCAAAGCAGATTATCTAGTCTTTATCACATTGCGACTATGGTATGAGAAAATTAGTCGATGTATATTGTACAGTACAACTGACTACACTTTAATAGTACTTTACTGGCTGCGAAGCACTTCGAGACATCTGGTAGTTGTGAAAAGTGTAATGAAAAATGCATTTTCTTCTCTCCTTTTTCCACAATCCCTCATTCTTCCCTGTACAGATGGCTTTGCGTGAAATAAGCTCTAGTTACATTTGAAAGTGGGGCAAGCTGGTGTGAAGAACACTAAGCTGGGATATTTCTAAAATCAAATCCTTGCACCTACAGTGAGGAAGGCCACAGACTGATTTCCCAGTCAACAGAGTGGGGGTACGCAGGAGTGGCTTGGGGGGATTGAGAAGTGACAACAAGTGAAGATTCCACTGTACTGAACTGCCTGCTGGAGTGCTGCAATGAGAACACCACAATAATTTAGCTAAATACAGTGAGAGGCACCATTTGCTCTCCTCCCCTTCTTCATACTGTGATCTGTTTTAGGGTGTTAATGAGGATTTTGTGAATCTAAAATTTCCAATGGAACTTAATTAGCCCCGGCTGCACGATCGCATTAATCAGCTCTCGGCGATGCTTTGTATGTTTTCCTCTGTGGTTCACTCTTCAGTTTTGTTCTTTCAATCATCTTCCAGCTGTAGAAGTAAAAGAAAATCCTAGCTGTCACTTCTCAGAGACTGCCTCTTAGCTTAATTATTTAAACAGAATTACTAATGAACTGTTTATAGAGTTTGCGAGAACGGCCTTGCTGAAGGAAGTTTTGGCCCGTTTTATGGCTGTTTGGGGGAGCTTGCTGTGCACAAATTGGCTGCTGCATCTCCTCCCATCACAGTAATGGATGAGTGTTTAGCAAAACAAAACACAGCTGCTAGTACGATTTGATATTGTCTCATGTGATGTTAGACCAAGTTTTGGTTTACGTAACCAATTGCAAACACTGCATATGAAGTCAATGTTGGAGGGATGCACTCACTCATACTGAAGACACTTGACTCCTTCTCAAACACCAAAATTGTTTGCTGACACAGACTTTTATATTTGGGTCTGTCTGCGATTTTTTTTCTCTCATGTTGGGATTAAGTTTGCAAGCTCTAAAATTATATTTGTCTAAATTTGGGATAACCTATAGTGAGTGTCCTGGTGCTTAGCTGGCTGTAGGGTACGACCATTGGTATGCAGGAATTCTCCGAGTAAACCACATGAGTAACCTAGTGAAGTGGAACTCTGATGAGGATGCTATAGTGCCACATATGCAGCACTTTGCAAGAACCTTGGTGTTGGGTCATTTGACCTGCCACTTGACATAACCAGATCTCAGACAGCAGGGATTGAAAATGCTTCCAGTTGTTTTATGTGATGTTGCTAAGCTATACTAGTCTTGTACGAAGAAGAGATATAAAAACCACCTCCTCCAATCTTTATTCCAAGACAAGCTCCATGCTCTTTCCAAAGCTTGTGCATGATCCCGTAAAACACTGAACTTACTTTTGCCATATGATAGTTATATGAAAGATTGCCATATGAAAGATTGGTTAGAGCAAGATTAGGGCCAGTCAGAGATAGCAGTGGGAAGTTGTGCGTGGAGCCTGAGGAGCTGGGAGAGACACTGAATGTTTTTCATCAGTATTCACGCAGGAGAAAGACAATGTTGTCGGGGAGAATACTGCAATACTAGGTTGTAGACTGGGCAGGATTGAGGTTCATAAGGAGGAGGTGTTAGCGAACCTTGAGGGTATGAAAATTGATAAGTCCCCTGGACCAGATGGGATTTACCCCAGGATTCTCTGGGAGGCTAGAGAGGAGATTGCAGAGCCTTTGGCTTTGATCTTCATGTCGTTGTTAGCTACAGGTATAGTGCCGGAAGACTGGAGGATGGCAAATGTTGTCCCTCTTTTCAAAAAGGGGAGTAGGGACCATCCTGGAAATTATAGACCGGTGAGCCTGACTTCTGTTGTGGGCAAGGTCTTGGAAAGAATTATAAGGGATAGGATTTATAAGCATCTAGAGCGAAATAAATTGATTAGGGATAGTCAGCACGGTTTTGTGAAGGGTAGGTCGTGCCTCACAAACCTTATTGAGTTTTTTGAGGAGGTGACCAAAGAGGTAGATAAGGGTAAGGCAGTTGATGTAGTGTATACGGATTTTAGCAAAGCGTTTGATAAGGTTCCCCATGGTAGGCTACTGCAGAAAGTGCAGATGCATGGGATTGAAGGTGATTTAGCAGTTTGGATTAGGAATTGGCTAGCTGATAGAAGACAGAGGGTGGTGGTTGATGGGAAATATTCAACCTGGAGTGCAGTTACAAGTGGTGTACCTCAAGGATCTGTTTTAGGGCCACTGCTGTTTGTCATTTTTATAAATGACCTAGATGAGGGTGTAGAGGGTTGGATTAGTAAATTTGCTGATGATACCAAAGTGGGGGGAGTTGTAGACAGCGAGGATGGATGTTACAGTTTGCAGAGGGACATAGATAGGTTGCAGAGCTGGGCCGTGAGGTGGCAAATGGAATTCAATACGGATAAGTGAGAGGTGATTCACTTTGGTAGGAATAACAGGCATATGAAATATAGGGCTAATGGAAGGACCCTTAATAGTGTTGTCGAGCAGAGGGATCTTGGGGTACAAGTACATAGCTCTTTGAAAGTTGGCACCCAGGTTGATAAAGTTGTTAAGAAGGCGTACGATGTGTTAGCTTTTATTGGTAGAGGGATTGAATTTAGGAGCCGTGAGGTTATGTTACAACTGTACAAAACTCTGGTGCGGCCGCACTTGGAGTATTGCGTACAGTTCTGGTCGCCGCATTATAAGAAAGATGTGGAAGCATTGGAAAGGATGCAGAGGAGGTTTACCAGGATGTTGCCTGGTATGGTGGGAAGGCCTTATGAGGAAAGGCTGAGGCCTCTGTACTGGGCTATGATTGAAACCAGCCAGGTGCATCGTGTACATGTTCCTGTTGTCACTTCCCTTCCCCCAGCCTTTGCCACAGGCCTTGACATGTCTCATGTTTTAGTTGATGATGACTTGTGTGTTTAAGTGGGTGGGGTTTGGGGAGAGCCGCTCCCACCCCAAGGCCATTTGGCCCTTCGAGCCTGCTCCACCATTCATTTTGATCATGGCTGATCATCAAAATCAATATCCTGATCCCCCCCCCCTCCATTTCCCTGCATCCCTTGATCTCTTTAGCCCCAGAAATACATCTAATTTCTTGAAATTGCACAATATTTGGCCTCAACTACTTTCTGCAGTAGTGAATTCCACAGATTTGCCACTCTCTGGATGAAGAAAGTTCTCTCCTCACCTCAGTCCTGAAAAGATTTGCGCATTATCGTCAAATTATGACCCTTAGTTCCATACTCCTCACCAATAGGAACATTTTTTCTGAATCTATCCTGTCTAAATCTGTTCGAATTTTATAAGTTTATATGAGAACTCCTCTCGTTCTTCTAAACTCTGAGTATAATCCAAACCGACTTAGTCTGTCATCCAAAGTAGCTATTAGCCACACTAGTGTATAACATGCCAGCTGAAAGGAAACTGGTTTGACTTTGTCCTTCTGGATGAGCTGCTAAGCAGAGTGAGGAGCCTCCTCTATCCTTGACATCACTGTCCACGCTTGGATACTCCCATGATCTTCATTATTGTCAGCCAATGTATATTTGCCAGGGGGTTTGGAAATCCAAGTTACCTTCCCCCAGATATAGGCTGCCAATTAAAACTACAAAACTTACCAATCTGGAGCTTCTGGTTTAGAGATTCTACAACCTATCTTCACTCGTGTCCACCGTCCTAAAGAGGGATCATGAAGCTGGGCAGGAAGGGTTTTTTTTTTTGTTTCAATATTTTGTTACAGACTGGTTTCACATTTTAGAAAAAGAATCCTCAGATTTTTTTTCCTCCTGTGTGTTTTCTCGCTTGGCCTCTTCATCATTCATGATAACAACTGAGGTTGTTATAACGATGTATCCAAACTGGATAGCAATAGACCATTTGCCACTTTTCTAGCTCCTTTATTTGAACATCAAAGCTGGGGCTAATGCAACCACGCTCGTTCAGTCTGTCTGTGAGATTGACAACTATTTCCTCAACCCTGTAGTCATCAATACTCTCAAACTCTCCAGTGTAGCCATGCTTAATCATTACTAGGGAGGAAATTTGCGATGCTGACCATATGAGACTACTTGTGGATAACCAGCATTTCAACTCTTTTCACAGTCCCAGTGCTTCCTAACTCTTTCACTCCTTACATTATAACAGTGACTACACTAAAAATGTATTTTAATGGCTGTAAAGTACTTTGGGATGTTCTGAGGCTGTGAAACGCGCTTTATTAATTTTCCCTCCTAAAAGCATGTGATTGTTGTTGAGTAATGAATTGATTGGAGATGGTTTTGTCAGCATGGTTTTGTGAAGGGTAAGTCGTGCCTTACTAACATTGAGTTTTTTGAAAAAGTGACTAAGGAGGTGGATGGGGGTAAGGCGGTTGATGTGGTATATATGGACTTTAGTAAGGCGTTTGATAAGGTGGCCCATGGAAGACTTCTGCAGAAAATGCAGATGTATGGGATAGAGGGTGATTTAGCTAATTGGGTTAGGAATTGGCTAGCAGATAGAAGACAGAGGGTGGTGGTTGATGGGAGATATTCATCGTGGAGTTCGGTGACAAGTGGTGTACCTCAGGGGTCTGTTTTGGGGCCCCTGCTGTTTGTAATTTTTATAAATGATCTGGATGAGGGTATTGAAGGATGGATTAGTAAATTTGCAGATGACACTAAAGTCGGTGGAGTGGTAGATAGTGAAGAGGGGTGTTATAGTTTGCAGAGAGACTTGGACAAGTTGCAGAGCTGGGCCGAGAGGTGGCAAATGGAGTTTAATGTGGAAAAGTGTGAGGTAATGCACTATGGCAGAAATAATAAATGTGTAGAGTATAGGGCAAATGGTAGGATTCTTAGTAGTCTAGATGAACAGAGGGATCTTGGTGTGTATGTGCATAGATCCCTGAAAGTAGGCAGTCAGGTCGAGAAGGTTGTTAGGAAGGCATATGGAGTCTTGGCTTTTATTGGTAGAGGGATTGAATTTCGGAGCCGCAACGTCATGTTGCAACTGTACAAAACTCTAGTGCGGCCGCACTTGGAGTATTGTGTGCAGTTCTGGTCCCCACATTATAAGAAAGATGTGGAGGCATTGGAGAGGGTACAGAGGAGGTTTACCAGGATGTTGCCTGGTATGGAGGGCAGGTCTTATGAAGAGAGGCTGAGGGATTTGAGGTTGTTTTCGTTAGAAAGGAGGCGGCTAAGAGGGGACCTAATCGAAACATATAAGATGATTAGAGGTTTAGATAGGGTGGACAGTGATAGCCTTTTTCCTAGGATGGAGAAAGCTAGCACGAGGGGACACAGCTTTAAATTAAGGGGTGATAGTTATAGGACGGATATCAGAGGTAGGTTCTTTACCCAAAGGGTGGTTCGGGAGTGGAATGCCCTGCCTGCAGCAGTTGTAGATGCGCCAAGTTTGGTGGCGTTTAAGAGGTTAGTTGATAAGTATATGGAAGAGAAGGGAATGGTTTAGTTTGGAGGGGCATTGCTTTTTATATTGGTCGGCGCAACATCGAAGGCCGAAGGGCCTGTTCTGTGCTGTAATGTTCTATGTTCTATCATCTTACTAATGGTTACTAGCTGATTCTGAAATAAAGCTCGTACCTGATCCTTAATCACCCGTTCTGGAAGTTCACTCCTGCTGTTGATCACAGTCTGAGTAAAAAAATACTGCTGATCTAGCAGGATACTTTCAAAGCAATTAACTTGTTTTGTAATTAGCCTACAAAAACCCACTTTGGGTTTCAATCATTCACCCTTAATTCAAAGCCTTAATGTTGCATACAGCAACATAACTATCCAGCTCAGAATCGAGGTGATGGGCTAAGTCCCCCATCGATCACATCAGGACTGCTGTGTGTGACTGGGATTCAATTTACACACATAGTTTGTATTTAACTCTGTTCCACTCACTACATTGTGGTGGAGATAAGCTGCTTTTAGCAGGAGCTCATCACTACAGTTGACCATGCTAAATTCTCCCTCAGTATACCCAAACAGGTGCCTGTGTATGGCAACTGGAGGATTTTCACAGTGACTTCACTGTATTATTAATGTAAGCCTACTTGTGACAGTAATAAATACACTTTAAATAGTTTTGGTCTTGAGTTCTGTTAGCTGTAGTTTGAAAAAGGCTCCTTTATAAATCAACTCTGACCTGTGTGCTGTAGTACATCAAATAAAAGGTCTCTGTTTGCTAAGTAAATACACTTTGTTGTAAACTAGACTGTGTTTGCCGAGTTCTGCCATAAGTCTCATCCTGCCTCCAAATCATTGGCTGACCCATTAACGTCAATAAACACTCCATGGCTTATAGCTGTTTTCTGTTGGTGAATACTGGAGAGTAAACGTACTTAAGAGAAAATTGCACTTGGTATCTCAACTCCAACCACATGTTTCAAGACAGGGAGTCACAAACTTGGTTGTTTTTTTATCTTTAGACATGCTGGTCAGTGAGAGTGGAGTTAGTTTCATCAAATGAGCCACTTCAAATAAGGATGCTGGCCAAGACCACAGATTTGTGGTTTTTTTTTCTGGAGATTTGCACAAAATTACGGAACACAATCCTTTACAAATAATTCTTAATGATTTTTTTTAAAAAAAGGGATTTTGAATGATTTAATTTACCATAAACCAATGATCCTAAATTCGAAACTGGTGGAATTTAGTCTTCAAAATGCTGGTAAAAATTCTGAAAGATGATATCGTAAATTCCATTTACTGAGTTACCATAAATCAGATGCCCTGATAATGTCCTTTGGGAATTTGGGGAATTGAACCCTACTTGAGACCATCATTTCAACTTGATGAAAAATAATGGAATAGTGTTTTACACAAAGAATCTCAGGAGAGATGAAGACAAATGATTGTTCCTTTTCCACATCTTCCCACTTTTTCCTGCCCCACAATCATTCATTCTCTTTCTCTCTCTTTCTGTCTCTCTAAGCCTTCGCAATTGACTTGAAACCTTGATCCCATCCTAATTCAGCATTCAAATATTCTTCCGAGCAAGATTCACTGGATGGTGATCAAAAGTGATGCCTTGTCTGTTTGTTCCCACTCCCTCCATGAACTCAGCACCCCTACTGAGAAGCTGGTTACAGCTGTCTGCGTTGATAGAGAATCAAACCATTCTTATTCAAACCGTCCCTTGATCGAATAGCTCACCATGCTATCTTGATTCACATTGCATAGAAACGTACAAAATGGAAGCAAGAGCAGGCCATTCAGCCCTTTTAGTCTGTTCTGCCAGTCATTATAATTAAGGTTGATCATCCAGGTCTATAGCCTGATCTCACCTTTCCCCTTTGATCCCCATTTACCTCAAGAGATAAATCTAACTCCCTCTTCAAAACATATGATGTTTTGGCCCTAGCAGCTTTCTGTGGTAGAGAATTCCACAGGCTTACCACTCTGGGTAAAGAAATTTCTCCTCACGTCAGCCCATATCCTTTGACATGACCCTCGGCTGAGATTCCGCCCTCATTTTTTTGCAGTGAAACTTTCCCGTGAACATAATCCTAACCAACTCAACCTCTCTTCATATGTCACTCCTGCTATCCCAGGAATCAGTCTGGTAAACCTTCATTGCACTCCCTCTATAGGAATTATATCCTTCCTCACATATATTCCACATGCAACCTCACTAAGACCCTATATAACTGCAGCAAGATATCCTTGCTCCTGTACTCAAATCTTGCCTTCTTTTCCACCTGCTGTACCTGCATGTTTACCTTCAGCAACTGGTGCTCGAGGACACCCAGGTCTCATTGCACATTCCTCTCTCTCACTTCATCACCATTCCGATAATCTGCCTACCTGTTTTTGCTATCAAAGCTCTCTAAGATGACTGGCATTAAATAATTTGCGTAACATCTTTGGCGCTTCAGCAGTAGTTTAACAGTGACCAGTGCACGTTTTTAAAAAAAAAACAAAATTATAATTGAATGCAATGTAAAGAAATTATAAGAATAAATCTAAATTCTGAGTAACAAATAAATAAAATGCAGCTACGAAGGTTTAAAAGGTTCAAGGTACAAGTCCCGATTCCAGTTGAAAGTTCGAATTGATCTGCAATGTATCAGAAATTGAAAAGTTATTACAGGTCATAAGGCACCAGCTAACACTTGGCTAGGTGGCCCTGCTTTTGATCACTGGAAAAGGGATGGTTCAATGCTGCCATTCTCTAGAGTCCAGTAGACGCCCAACAATCAGGGTGTGTTCTCCCTAATGAAGGAGGAATGTAAGGATTGAAAGAGTTACTGGCAGCAGTTGAGTCCACCCCAGCAAGGCGTGGTGTCCAGGAGAGGGCATTGGGTCAAGTGATTCCAATAATAATTGTATCATTGACATACAGTGTGAACTGCTGGCATTCAAAAATAAATCTCGCCCAGAATGAAGTGTCTGTTAACATTGTCTGATCATGACCATTGTGCAGGTTTAAAATGCTTCAAGGCTAGCTTGGTCAGGCAACTGAAAAAAGATAAAAGTACAGACATGACTCTATTCGATTGAATGTTGTAAGCTGTTTCCATTTGACCCACTTTTTCCTGTTCTATTTTGGGGACATATTTCTGTCTACTTCAAGCAGCATAGATAGAGAGACAACAACTCCACCTCCCAGTGTAACTATATAAAGATGCTGACAGACGCCAGACTTCCCATCCCTAAATACCATCCTAATGCACGCAGCCGTCTCCCTCTGTCTGCCTTCCAACCGATTCATCAAGGTCAGGTCTTTCACAGCACGTTTAATTATTACATCGCTTTAAAACATGGAAAATTTGTGGTGCAGTGGGAATATCACTGGACTTGTAATCTGGGGACAAGGGGTCAAATCCTGCCATGGCATATAAAGCTAGTCTCAGTGATACTGACTGTCACTGTGGTAACACTGGTTCACTAATGTCCCTTTCGGGAAGGAAATCTACTATCATGTGACTGTGGATCTAAACTGTCCTCTGAAATGGACAGATGAGGTTAAACCATGAGGTTTAAAGGCAACTAGGGATAGGCAACAAATGCTGGCCTTTCATTGGGGAAATCCCACTCAAGTTTTAAAAAATGCATTTGACTGGGCTGTGACTGGAGTGTGTCTCCCTTCTTTGACTGTGATAGAAATAAGATCACCAAACTCAGCCTAGTTCTTTATGGTCCATGGTTAACTGGTTGGCATTTCAGTTGGTGATGTTTACTGAGGTTGTGCTGGATACATTTCCAAAACTGGGTTAGACAAAGTGTCAATCCACCTTGACCTGGGAATGATGGATTCTACTGCCAAGTGTCAAAGGAAAGACTGAAGAGGTGAAATTAGAGACCGACGTGGGTCAACTCTCAACGGATGACCAATATATAACATCCCTGATGTTCAACTCCATTGTAAGGAATGGAACTGAATGTAGGAAGGGATGGGTATTGGTGAGAGATATGAAGCTCTTTTTTCTGTGACCCTGCCCGTGTTAAATGTCACCACCCAACTGTCTGAACAGTAACGTGATGAGGACAAATAAAATTCAATGTTCTGCTGAACATTTGTTAGCTAACATGGGAAGTATAGATCACAGAAATCGGTCCTGTTCCCACCAGTACTGTACCCCAGTGTTATATAGTGACAGATGTGTCCCCACCACTGCTGTACTCCAGTGTTACACAGTGACAGACTGTCCCCAGCAATACGGTACTCCAGTGTTACACAGTGACAGACTTGTCCCCACCAGTGCTATATTCCAGTGTTACACAGTGACAGACCTGTCCCCACCAGTGCTATATTCCAGTGTTACACAGTGACAGACCTGTCCCCACCAGTGCTATATTCCAGTGTTACACAGTGACAGACTTGTCCCCACCAGTGCTGTACCCCAATGTTATATCGTGACAGACCTATCCTCACCAATGCTGTATCCCAGTGTTATACAATGACAGACCTGTCCCCACCAATACTGTACCCCAATGTTAGACTGTGACAGACTTGTCTGCACCAGTGTTGTTCCCCTGTGTTGTTTAGCTCACAACAATCTCAAAAGACATGACCTGCTTGATGTACAATCCATGATTATTCTGTTCCTCACAATTCTAGTGAACAGACTGTGAAAGTTGCTTCTGCCCATTCTTATGTTTTACTGAAATCACAGCAAGAACACAGATTGCCTTGTCCCTGGTAATTAGTCATTATGGATAGCAAGTGAAAGGGTTGCAGTCTTCGGTTGCGACATTATCTCAAATCATGCACAAATTTGGCAGTCGCTCTCTAAAGGCAGTCAGTTACTGGAGCAAACGTCATCATGCTATGTTGAGCATGAGGATCATGGGACTCGTGCACATTTCAGTCACACTTCTGTACAGGAAATAGAGATTAGGAAACCGAGATTGGGAGAAGAAAGCTGTTTGTTTTATTTGGTAATGATGCCAGCAATATTTTTTTCTCTGATGCTCGAGCATTGGATCTGCATTGACATTCAAAAGCGTTATCATTATTGAATCTCCCACTGTCAGTACTCTGGAAATTAACATTGGTCCAGTTTAGTTTCTGGTCAATCATTTAAATACTGTGGCTACAAGAGCAAGTCAGAGGCTAGGAATACTGTGGTGAGTAAATCCCCTCCTGACTCCCCAAAGCCTATCCATCATCTACAAGCCACAAGTCACTTAGTCACAAGTGCCTGGATGAGTACAGCTCCAACAACATTCAAGAAACTCAGCACTATCCAAAGCAGCCTGCTTAATCACCACCCATTCACTCCTCCCAAGAACAACAGCAGTGTGTGCCATTTGTAAGATGCCCTGTAGTCACTTGCCAAGCTTCTTTCAACAGCACCTTCCAAACTGGTAACCTCTGCTACCTAGAGGAACAATAGCAGTGGACGCATGGGAACACCATCACCTGTAAGTTCCTCTCTGTCCTGACTCGGGACTATCTTGCCATTTCTTCCTCTTCGGTGAGCCAAAATCCTGGAATTCCTCTTTTAATAACCTTGTGCAAGTACTTTCACTACACAGGCTGCAGCAACTCAAGGAAGGTTGTGGGGGAGGGTGGTCATCACCACCTTCTCAAGTGAGATCAGGGATGGACAATAGTTGCTGGCCCAGCCCGTGGCACTCGCTCCCCGGGAATGAATAAATAAAACTTCAACGCTAAAGATTCTATGCAGTGAACTTCAAGCATGTGGCAATATAGTAACAGGCTATATAAATGAGGGCATGGTAGAAGTGTTTGCCTACGACATTTCCTATTCCATGTATTTTCCTGGAGCGCTTGATTTATTGCTGTGTGACATATTTCACATTATGAGTATGCCACCAAGATTGTTCTGTAATAGAAGGACAAGGCTATGAGGATGGACTATCACCAACGATCTGTTGAGTTGTTGCCAGAGATGAGCATATTGATTGCAAAGAAGGGGAACCTGTGTGAGATCCAAAGGCTCCAAGGTTATAAGGAAAGCAAGCTTTGCCTCAGATAATTCTCTGTCGATTATTTAAGGTCAGTATTTTGGCTGGAGTTCTTCCAGGTAACATTATCCCTCAACGACGTCATTTATCTTGTTCCTAATTGTGGGGTCTTGCTGTGTGCTATTGGCTACTACGTTTCTCTTCTAACTGGGTCCCAAATGTAATCGCTGTGCTAATAATTAAGAGGTAGGTGGTCATCCCCGTGCAATCACTGAAGGTGTTAATCCTGCCCCTCTCTCCTCATGTTCCAAGGCCCCAAACATTTTGTGCCACATGAAGCAGTGACTTGTACTACTTTCAGTTCAGTGTCCTGTCTTTATTGCTGACAATGCTGCCTCCTCTGCAGTGGAGAGTCCCAATTCAAATGGGGTGAGCACTTTGTGGTACGTCTATTCAGTCTCAAGCATGGCCCCAATATTGTGGTCCACTTGTCATTGTAATTTACCCTCATCTTAATACTGAGCCTGCTACGGCATCCAGTGAAGCTCAGTGCAAACTGGAGGAACAAAAACCTCACCTTTCTATTAGGCACTCAAACTTATTGGTCTCAGCATTGTGTTCAGCACCTTCAGACCATAGACTCTCTCCTACGTTCTGATTCTTTTGTTTTGCCAAATACCAATCTGTATCTTTTCATGTTTTTTCTTTTGGACAGAGCTCCTCAGCAGGATAATGAGCTCAGCTCCTCATTAATCTGCCATTAACACTCACTCAGGACCAACGCTTTGTTTCTTTACTCGGACCATGACCAGTCCCTTCAGAATTTGTTCTATAGATTATTGTTATTAAATCTCTCCTGCCCGCCAACATATCTTACATCGTTCTTTTAGTTCTAACTCTACCACCCCCACCTTTCCCCTTTCAATAGAATAACAAGCATCATGTTTCTGTAAAAGCAAAATACTGCAGATGTTGGAATCTGAAACAAAAAAGGAAAAATGCTCACCCTCAGACCTGCTGAGACCTTTCAGCATTTTTCTGTTATTACATCATGTTTCTACCCTCCTTCAGTTCCGAAGAAAAGTCAGAATTGGCTCAAAGCATTAACTCTGTTTCTTTATCTATGGATTTTAAAATTGTATGTTCAACCCTTATGCCTTTTTTTTGAATTACTAAGGAGCTTGTAGAATTTAAAGCTCCCTGTTGATTTCTGCATGTCAACACCTCGTCCAATGTTTTCCCGCCTAGTATCAGTTGTGAGCTTTTGAAATTTGGCAAGCTTGCAGTTGATCTGATAAGTGTAAGACAAATAGCTTCGACAACATGTCTCTCTTTTCAGCAATATTTCAGAAGTACTTAATAGGCTGCAAAGCGCTTTGTGACACTGAAAGATACTATACAAATATTTTGCATGAGTGCAAAGACATTGAAATTAGGAAGTACCTTCCTCCTCAATGGATGGTAGAAATTTAGAAGCCTTCATGGGAATCCTGCTTATGATTGCTTGGGGTCAGTTGGCGATTCCAAGGTGGATATAGATAATTTTCTCTTATGTTAGGGATGCCAAGGAATGTAAAGCAACAGCAAGTAGATGGAGTTCAGATACAAACAACCAGGATCTAATTAGCTCGAGGAGCTGAATGGCGAATGTTTGGAGTCTTAAGCTAAGGTCACCTCTGCTGCAAGAACAGGAAGCAATTCTGTTTAGCTAAAAAAATTAGGTTAAATCTAACACACCACTGAAACTAAGACTCTTTAGCAACATCACTTACAAACATCGCTTTGCAAAGTCATATTTTCCTGTGTAACCCTGCCATTGTCACCCCCCATGTCAACCTCCACCCTCATGTCTCTCTCTCACATACACATACACACACACATACACACACACCCTTCCACTGTCCATGTAAATCATAGAGCAATAGTAAGAGACTAATTGTCAGTGCAGCTCTTATAATCATCTTTAAATTAAGGCATCGGATGAAGATGTTACCAGAATGCTGCCTATGGGCATGGACTTGCTCTGTCAAGTGTTACGATTTGTTACAAAATAGATTTTGAAAATAGTTCATAGGCTGTACAAACTCATTGTTCAATTTGGTAGATTGCTTGGGGTAGCCTGTATTTAACACTCAAACTTCTGGGAGACAATTCAACTTTTTGTGCTAGATGAATTTGGAAAAGTTACTTCATGACTAAAGAGCAGTGCAATCTACAGATATGTAATTGCAGAGCAGGGGACTAGTTAGCTTCTGGAACTCAGCACTTGGCAATAATAGTAATTGAAGGTAGCTTCCCGCTATTAAGATGCTAGATGTAATGTCTTTAAAGTGTAACAGAAGTTGGGGGTAAAGATGATACAGAATCTATAACGGATGATTGCGAATTCTTCACTGTTCACCCTACTGATAAATTTAAACGGTACCAAAACTGCCTGGCAAGGAAAAGAACAATAATGTAAGGAAGATGGGAATGCTTTCACAGAAAAAAATGGGAGCAGGATTTTGTCACAGTTAATGCAACTAATTTGTATTGGAACATATGTAGACTGTCACGACAATCTGGTTCATGGTGGTTCGTGTTAATGTTTTAGAGAATGTTTAGTTGTGGGAAAATTATTGCAGTGAAGATGAGGTAACTACAATGCTGAGCTTCAGGGATTGCCAGAACACTTAAAAGAAAATATTTAATAGACTCAGATTGAAAGTGATGGAGCCATAAATCAACTGGTGGGCCTACTTAGCTGGAGAACTGGAGACTTAATGTCTACACTGCTTGCAAAGAAGTGAAGTCCAAAGAGTTTTTTGGGAGTTCGAGCTAATTTAGTTTAACAGTATTCAGTGAATGCTGAAAGGCATCATAATGAAGATGGATGGAGCTTAAGAAGGTTCCCAGTTTTCGGTTTATCTGGGACAAGGGATTGCTTGCAATTTGGACCTTGTGTAGTTTGTAGCTTAAACAAAAGCCCTGGGAGTTCCCCGAGACTGTTAGAGATTAGAAAAGTCCTGAGAAGGTGGTTACGTGTCAGGTAGTTAGAGCTCTGAGAACTCTCTGAAACAATTTATGGCTTGTTGCAGCCAGGAGTATGGGAAACTTAATGAAGCTGTCTATTCGCAATGAGCTGGTAATTGGAGATTGGATTACAACTTGGTGAATCACTTGAAATACAGTCTCAGGAAGAGAGATTGAGGCAGTCTGAGTTGGAGAGGCTTTTGAGGGAATTTAGAGGCTAGATCTTCAAAGGTGAATGGTTGTAATCCCTCATGAAGGAGGCAGAACTTCAATAAGATTGAGTGGCTCTCAACGGTCACAAATACCTGGGTGGATTGCTGCGAAATCTGTGGGATCTTTCTTTGTTACATCTGCCATCTAATGTGCAATGTGATTTGGTGACCACAGTTGGTAACTGTTAATTCGTACTTGCTTCATGTTATATTCTGAATCCTAGAATATAAGATTGATAATGTGAATGCTTCTACTTTGTTGATTTTGTCTGGCAAAGTTTACTTTGTTCAAAATTGTGGAATCTTGTGGCGTTTTTTCCCTTGGTAAGCACCTGGGATTTCAAACTTTGTCTATTTTAAACAAAAAGTTCCTAACCAAAACACAACAAAACCAAAAGGGACTGAATATAATAAGAGAAAAAAGTTACCCACCTAAAGGCCTCAATAGGCAACGGGAGTGAAGGACCATCCATGTCTTATGCTGAATTAGGATGGGGACAGGAAGGTGGCAGGATCCCCATCAGCCTTTCTCCCATCTAATTAAATGTGCCTCCCTGCTACCAAACTTACCAAGTGGGGGGGGCACTGGCATGTAGAAAGAGTGAGCTTGTTGTCCTAAGTGGGTTATCTGAATTTGGAACATGATTTCCTGACATTGGTCAGAATTTTCTGACCTCACTCATGGCTTGGCTACTCTGATTCCGCCGCGGTGAATGGAAGTTTGGCTGAGCACCAAATTCTCCATTATCACCTCAAGCGGTGATGAAATGGGGGAGAGGGGGTGGTGACATGGTGGCACTGCTGTCTCCCAGCACCAGGGACCTGGGTTCAGTTTTGGCCTCAAGTCACTGTCTGTGTGGAGTTTGCACATTCTCCCTGTGTCTCTGTGGGTTTCCTCTGTGTGCTCCAGTTTCCTCTCTGTCTAAAGATATGGGGTTAGGTTGATTGGCCATGGTAATTTGACCCTAATGTCGGGGATTAACAGGGTAAATATGTAGGGTTATGGTAATAGGCCTGGGTGGGATTGTGATCAGTACAGATCTGATAGGCCAAATGGCCTCTTCTACATTGGAGGGATTCTATAAACAAGAACGGAGAATCCCGACACTATGTATAAAAATAGAGAACCGTCCCAACTGTGGTGGGTTTTAGTTTCATTAGATAATCCAATCCAGGGTCTATTTTTATTTAACCACAATATGTTTGGATTCCTTTTGTTTCAGTTACATCAGAACCTCAGATTAGCACACTAAATCTGGGCAGTACTAGTCTGGTAGAAGTTAACCTCAGAATAAGAAATGTGTACTGTAGTGATCAACCTGTTTGAAAGGTACAGGCAGTGCAAGGGATTGGGAGATTCTGGGGAATTAAATTGACAACCTTGAGCTGAGCATGAAGTGAGTCTGGGAGGATTAGGAAGGAAAGTTCAGTGCAGCAAAAAGTTACTATAAGAGGTTTGGATACTACGAATGAGAGAGTATTGTCAATTGGAGGTTGAATGTTCCAATGCATGACTGGCATTAGCAAAATCTTCCATGCCATGGTAGCAGCATCCTGGATAACTTGAACTTTAGAAAGTTAAGAAGGTAGGGAATGTTCAAATGAAATGAGAAACTGTACATCTTGGAGGCATCTTTGCATTGGAGATGGTGTGGGACCCTCTGTTAAAGGAATCTGTGAGACCTACATTGTTACTGGATTAATTGCTTAGGAAGCTTGAACAATACGGAGTTGGGGGCGGTGCAGTGTCCTCAAAAGGCTTTATCCAGGCAGCAACGCCCCCTGTTAGCACCTGCAACATATCACATTGCAGAGATCCAGCCACTGTTTTTCTCCAATGAGGAACTGATTCATTGATCAATGCTAAACATGAAGAACAATGGTTAAATGTATTTTTAGAATTGTGTGAGCTGCTGATAATGAAATCCAACATACTTGACATTGCTTTGTGGCAACAAGGTTTCCCCTGTGCTTAATCCTGTTGAAGCCAACAGGTGATTATGCATTGCGATACAAGGTTAAAGTCCCATCCAGAGATTTTAATGATGCCACGTGCTACTCTGAAAATTCCCCTGTATTGTCCTGAGGATTTTACAACATTTCCAGACACTGTCGACATAACATGTGCTCCAGGAAAAGTCCCAGTCTTACGATTAGAGCTTTGATCTAGTTTAACTTTGCTTCAGTCGGGAATGTATTTAATAGAGGGTTTTAAAATTAGGAAGGCGTTTGACACAAAGTGAATAGGGAAAGTCCATTGCCACTGGATAGGGAATCAAAAGCCTGCAACTTTGAATCATCACTTAAAAGCGTGAGGTTAGAAAAAGAGTAGGGTAAACATGTGGAGTAGCACAGTGGTTAGCACTGCTGCCTCACAGCACCAGGGACCTGGGTTCAATTCCAGCCAGGGTGAGTGTGTGGAGTTTGTACTTTCTCCCCATGTCTGCATGGGTTTCTTTCGGGTGCTGTGGTTTCCTCCCGTAGTTCAAAGCTCTGCCGGTTATGCTGATTGGTTATGATAAATTGATCCTAGTGTCGGGGGATTATAGAGTAATTACATAGGGTTATGGGAATAGACCCTGAGTGGGATTAGGGTCAGTACAGACTCAATGGACCAAATGGCCTCCTCCTGCATTGTAGGGATTCTATTCTATGAAGAGGCATCCTATAAAAATAATTATTGGAACATAAAATTGCCAAAATGTATCGTACAAGTTAGAGACTTGAATGTGCTAGGAACGCAAACATTAGTGTGAAAGCACCAACAAAAAAAACACGAGATGTTGGCTTTTATTGCAACAAGTACAAGAATAAGGAAGCCATGTGATAGTAGGTGAGATGACACTTGGGGTGCTGGTCTCTATATCAAAGGAAGGATATATGTGCTTTGGAGACGGTGCAGGGAAGGTTGATTACATTGGCCCCTGGGCTGAAAGGGTTGCCCAATTGATAGAATCACAGAATCCCTACAGTGCAAAAGGAGGCCATTTGGTCAATTGAGCCTGTGTTGACAACAATCCCACCCAGGCCCTACCCCTGTAGCCCCACATATTTACTCTGCTAATCCCTGTGACACTGAGGGACAATTTAGCATGGCCAGTCTACCTAGCCCACACATCTTTGGACTGTGGGAAGAAACCGGAGCACCCGGAGAACCCATGCCGACATGGGGGGAATGCGTAAACTCCACACAGTCACCTGAGGCTAGAGTTGACCCGGAGTTTCTGGTGTTGTGGTGTTACCTGCCACCTTACTTAGTGGATGAGTAAACTGGATCTATTTTCTCTGGAGTTCAGAGGAATGAGAGGTTATCTCATTGAAAGAGACAAGATTCTGAAGGGATTTGACAAGGTCGACACTGAGAGGTTGCTTCCCCTGACTGGGGAACCTAGATTATGGGGGCATTAGAGTCAAATCATTTTGGATTGAGATGAGGAGGAATTTCTTTTCCCAAAGCATTGGGAACCTGTGGAATTCACTACCCCAAAAGTTGTGGATACTCCATCATTGAATATATTCAGGACTGAGTTTGACAGAGTTCTGATCTATTAGGGAATTGAAGGAAGTGTCTTTGCAGGATCTGGTGAAGTATTTGTGTTGTGTAATGTAGGAAGTTCATTTGCTGTGCAGTCAATTTGTGGCCACAAGCTCCCACAAACATCAATGAGATATAAAAACCCATAGAAAGAGGCCATTCGGCCCATCAAATCTGCACTGACGACAATCCCACCTAGGCCTTATCCTTATAACCTCACATATTTACCCTGCTAATCCCTCTAACGTATGCATCCCAGGATACGAAGGGAGAATTGAGCATGGCCAATCCACCTAACCAGCACATCTTTGTACTATAGGAGGCAACCAGAGCAACCTGAGGAGATCCACACAGAGATGGGGAGAATGTCAGTTTGGAATTTGCACAATGACCCAAACTGGGAATCGAACCCAGGTCCTTGGAGCTGTGAGTCAGTGGTGTTAACCACTGTGCTCCTGTTCTGCTCCATGTGATCGTGATATGAGACCATATAATCAGCTTTAACTCTGGGAGTTGGAATCAATTTTCTCCAGGGCACCAAGATGTTTAACTGTAAAAGGCATAACATTTAATTCTGATCCCATCCTTGCTTAGTATTTATTCTCTGGACAAGTGTGTCATTGGCAAGGCCAACATTTACTGCCCTTCCCTCTTTGAAAAGCTGGTGGGTAAGTTTTCCTTTGAGGCAGTTGCTGTGGTAAAGAAACTTCCACGTTAGTTAGGGTGTTCCAGACTTTCAATCTGACAGTAATGAAGAAACAGTGATATATTTTTCATTAAGAATGGTGTGCGACTTGGGAGGCAATGGGATATCCATGTGCCTTTCGGTGGAAGTCACAAGTGTGTGAGGTTCTATTGAGGAAGTGATGTTCAGTAACTAAAGCAGAGTCAGGATCAGAATTTGGTGAACCGGTGTGAATTGTTTGTTAACATTTTTCTTGAAACATTGCTTGCATCCCCAAATATGGTTTTGGTTGAAACCTTACAACTCAACTTGGAACCCAGAACTTTCTTCCCATGTGCCATATCATTTGGAGGATATTGAGAAAGTCAAATAGGGCATATCAGTCAAATTTTAAATATACTTTTCCATATTGTATGCAATTTATTTAATGCCTATTTTGGCACTGAAGCAGCAAGTACCAATTCACACATCATCTCTGTGTTCACTGACCTGCTTTGCCTCGTGATCTGGTAGTTCTCATATTTAAAATTCTTATCCTTGTTTTTAGGTATCTTTGTAGCCTCTCCCAAGACCTTCCCCAGTTCTATGGCCTTCACGGAACACTGTGTTCCTCTGCATCCGTAATGCCCTCTGCTGGACACCAAGCTATGGAACTCTCTTCCTAACCCTCTTCAAATCTTCCCTTAGGATATTCAGTGTCAGTCTTTGCCCGAGAAGACTCGATGTGAAGCATTTATGGTGTTTTGCTATGTTAAAGACATCATAAAAATGTTGTTGGCTGTTGTTGTAACTCAGAGTATTAAGAGATATTGATGGTGAAGGAATGGGTTAAGGCTGACAGGCGAAGCTGTCTGGAATATTGAATTAAATTGTTGCTCATTAAGACTATCCATTGAAATGTTATTTTGTTGAAAGCTGCATTATTTCCCCTGTTCATTTGAAGACTATGTTCCAGAGGCCTCACTGCAACATAACTCAATAATACATTTCAGTTTCTATGTGCCATTGAAACTGCTTTGAATATAGGAAAGAATGCATCTTTCCATACAGTACTGCCCCTAAGGCATTTAATATTATCAGATTTTGGAACTGATTTATTTCTAAAGCAAATAAATTAAAGTACTTGTGTATTTTGTTTCCCAAACCCACAGTTGGTAGGATTAGTTCTTCCCCCACCAGTGTTCTCCCCACCCCCCCCTCAATCTCCTCTGCAAACTGACTGATTAATTCCAATACAATCCTGTTCAGAGATTCAAATCAAACCGGATCATCACTAGAGGAATCATTTTGATTTACTTCGTGATTTAAGCAAACCAGGCTGGCCAGTCAGTAGTGTTCTTTTGAGTTTAGATTCAAAACACATATTATCACTGAAGAATTGCGATTTAACATTCAAAGGTGCGATGCAATCTTTTATGTCCCTTTTGAGCTTGCGGGCTAAACCAAGCCTGCAGGCTTATTGTGTAAATAGAATGGCGAGTTCAACAATGCAGCACTAACTTAGTGCTTTGTGTGAGGGTCAGCAGGCTGAATTCCTGGAGGGGGACCTTGAATCTATAGCCTTTCAGTTCAGAGCAGGAGGATGAACAATTGATTCAAGCTGTCTGTTAGGGTGGAATTCTCCCAAGCCCCCCACTGTCGTCTCCTCAGTGAGATCAATGGTGGGTCGGATGAAGGGGTGGGGAATTCAACAGAAAACCCAGAAATCAGTTCGCCGCTGGTGTGAAATTACATCGCCATCTTGCCATGCTGCCCCTCACAATGGATCAGGAAATATGCTAAAGGCTGGTGGGAAACAGATTTATGCCCCATTAATGCTTGCAGAAGAAAGCCCGGCCAGGATCTTTCACCCATGTCCATTTCTCCATGATGCCATTGGGAAGACATGCCAGTCTGGAACACGAACAAAATGGCGTGCAGAAGTCTAAACTTACCTGAAGAATGTCTGTGGCTGCCTCCGGAATTTGGGCAGGAAGCTGCTGGGGACCTGGAACAACGCAGCAGTGGGTGCAGGGAGCATCTGTAGCTGGATCTTCCAGATTCTGTGTCATTGTAGAGGTTCATCTTCCAGCCTCAGTGTTCCTGGAGATCCATCTTCTTTCTTCAGGAGGTCCATCTTCTTTCCTGAATTGTCAAGCTGTGATGTCAAGCACCTTTTCAATGTGGCACCCAGAAATGACCAGAAGTCCCTAACGTGAACTTGGCGAATACAGGCTTAACTATGGAAGACGTGGCGTGGTTTCCCATTGGCATCCACAACAGGAAACACTCGTAATCACACCCATTCCTCAGAACATAGTCCCAAGTGGGAGAATATGTCTTTCAAAGAGAAGGGGAGGCAAGAAAGCATTGGTTTCAGTTCTCTGATTGCTATTAGTAACTGTGCAAAGTGCTAAAAACAGCGGTGTGAGTGCAGTTAGATCCCATTCCCCCTAATCAAATTGAAGCTTGTTTGTGTTTATATAGACAGGTTGTTGATAGCCAATATAATGAAACAAACAATGCACATGACTGTAGGCAGAACACCATGATGTGCCTATATGTACAGTTAGTTCAGCTGGCTGGACGGCTGGTTTGTGATACGAAGTGACGCCAACAGTGTGGGTTCAATTCTCGTACTGGCTGAGGTTATTCACAAAGGCCCTGCCTTCTCAAACTTGCCCCTTGCCTGGGATGTGGTGATCCTAAATCACCATCAATCAGCTCTCCCCTTTAAGGCCTATAGTCATGTTGTGAACTGGTATTTGTTATGATCCCATGACGATGATTCCTGCTGTCCATGTAGAACCACAGTGACGGTAGATTCCTGCTGTCCGTATAGAACCACGAGTGACTGTGACTTGAGAGGTCTTTAATCTGTGTCCACAATAATCTTAAGATTAGAGCAAGATAGTTCACGTTGAGAAGCACGTTCTCATTCAATGGCTGATGGAAATCTAGAATTCTCTTCTTTAAGAAGCTGTTGAAGCTCAGCTAAGTGTGTTGAACTGATCAAACCTTTGATCTTTGTAGAGTGTGGAATAATGGAACCAAACTAGATAAATGGATTCATGACACCGGCCTTTTTGCAATATGTACATCCTGATATCATTCCCATATGGTCTAGCTCTTATTTAACGTTTTGCCCCTTGTTCTTGATTCTCCCACCACCCCCCAACAAGAGCAAAACTTCAATTGTTTAAACATTTTAAACATCTTAATTAGATAAGTCCTTAATCTTCTCAACTCAAGGGAATACAAGCCTTGTCCCATAATCTATTCTGATAATTCATCTGTTTATTTGCACTGAACCCCAATTCCCAGCCAATGTATCTTTTCTGAAGTGCAATGCCCCAAGTTAAACTCACCACTCTGGATGAGTTCTCACCAAGGTGTCATATAACCAAATATCTTACCAAATGGAATACAACGAGAGGATGAGCATTTCCTTTCATTCTCTCCCCAGCCCAAGGTGGCTCGGTTTCACGGACATTCAATGTCAAATAATCCATTACTGCACCATTTGATTAATTGAGATCAAGTTGGTGTTATTTGAGAATTGATAGATTTTTTTTGTATTTGTTCCCAGTAGAACTTAACTGCATTTTGATTTTTGCCTGCAAAACAAGATGGCAAGTCAAGGGCAGGACACCATCAGAGTTGAAAAGTAAATTTGGAAGTGGTGATTAAATTGTGACGAGCCTGGGTTTGAAAAGGCTGAGATAAAAAGGGAAGATTATAAGGGGATGAATACTTGCATAGCTTTATGGTGCTGGGATGGTGTGAGTTGGATGGTGAGAATCATTACAGTACTTATATTCACTGGGAGGCTGCTGTTGCACATGATTGGCAGATCTGTCTCCTAGCAACTGTAGGTCACGGTTACAAGAGGAAGGCAGGGTGTTAGGTTAGAAAGGAATGCTCAGTGTCGCTGTGTGAGAAACAAGAAATGTGTCTGGAAAAGAGAGAGGTTGGCGAGGTCAGAGGCTGCACAAAGGTGGTCGGACTCTCAGCACGAGTCTGCCAGTAATGTGAAGGTTTTTGATCAGAAAACCACCATTATTTCTGACTGATCCTCAAAAGAACATTGAAGGAACATTGTTAACCTTATTTATCGTTTATCCAAATTTCTAAGTAACAAACATCCTTTTTATCATCAGTCTGTCAGTTTTATTTTTAAGTTTTATTTATGTAAAATGGCTCCCAAAGCTAGGAAATGTGACAGATGTGGTCCGCATTACAGTTCTGGGGGGGAGCATACCTTGACCATAGCTTGGAATGAAGGAGGCAGCAAACAAAGTGTCATGTGTCCAACATGGTGTTTCCAATGTGATTGACTCATAAATGCCCTCTGAAATGGTCTAGTAATCCACTCAGTTGCATTCAACTGCTATGAAGTCTACAAAAAGAAATGAAACCAGACGGACAACTCGGCATCAACCTGCGTCAGAAACAACAATGGCAAGCCCATTCCTGTTGATCCTGCAACATCCTCCTTAATAACGTCTGGGAGCCAGTGCCAAAATTGAGAGAGCAGTCTCACAGACAAGCAACCCCATGACCTAATCATTCTCATTGAAATCATACTTTATTAATAATGTCCTAGACACTACTATTACCATTCCTGGCTATGTCCTGTCTCACCACCAGGACAGATCCAGCAGAGATGGTGACATAATTGTATACAGTTGGGAGGGATTGCCCTGTGAGTCCTCAACATTGACTATGAAATCCCATAGCACCAGGTCAAACATAGGCAAGGAAAACTCCTTTTGGGCCATGGGCAGCACCATGGCACAGTGGTTAGCACTGCTGCCTTACAGCACTGGCAATCCAGGTTCAATTCTGGCCTTGGGTCACTGTCTGTGTGGAGTTTGTACATTCTTCCTGTGTCTGGGTGGGTTTTCTCCAGGTGCTCTGGTTTCCTCCCACTTTTCCAAAGGTGTGCAATTAGGTGGCTTGGCTGTGGTAAATTGCCCCTTAGTGTCGGGGTGGGGTTAGCAAGATAAATATGTGGAGTTATGGGGATAGGACCTGAGTGGGATTGTGGTTGGTGCAGGCTCAATGGGCCAAAGAGCCTCCTTCTGCGGTGTAGGGTTTGTATGATTCCTGCTGGTCATCACATACTATTCCCCTTCAGCTGATGAGTCAGTACTCCCCCATGTTGAACACCACTTGGAGGATGCATTGAGAATGGCAAGGACGCAAAATGTATTCTGGGTGGAGATTTTAATCTTCGTCGTCAAGAGTGGCTTGGTTAGCACCACCATAGACTGAGCTGCTGGGTCTTATAGGACAGAGTTGCTAGATTGGGAGTGCAGCAGATGGTGAGGGAAACAAGAGGGAAATATAAGCTTGATCTCATCCTCACAGACTGTCCTACCGCAGTCTACGTATATTCGTGACAGTATCAGTTAGAGTAGCCAATGCACGGTCCTTGTGAAGTCTTCTTCACACTGAGGATGCCTTCCATTGTCTTGTGTGTTACTCTCGTGCTAAATGGGATAGATTTTGAACAGATCTGATAACTCAATACGGAGCATCCATGAGACATCGTGAGTCATCATCAGCAGCAGAATGGTATTCGAGCACAATCTATAACCTCATGTCCTAGCCTTTCCCTCACTTAACCATTACTACTAAGCCAGGGGATCAACCTTGGTTCAATGGAGAGTGCAGAAGGGCATGCCAGGAGCGGCACCAGGCATATATAAAAATGACAACCTGGTGAAGCTATTTGTATGTCAGACAGCATGTGGAGCGAGTAATAGACCAAGCTAAGTGATCCCCACATCTGTGGCAGGACTGCATATAAGCTCTGCAGTCCTGTCACATTCAGCCATGAATGATGGTGGACAATGGAACAATTCACTGGAGCTGGAAGCCCCACAAACATCTCCAACCCCATCCTCAATGACAGGGGAGTCCAGCACCTCAGTGCAAGAGTCAATTTTGAAGCATTTTCAGAATTCAGCCAGAAATGCCAGGTGGATAATCCACCCTGGCCTCCTCCAGAGCATCACAGATGTCAGTCTTTAGCCAATTCAATTAATTCCCCGTGATACCAATAAAGGGCATTGGATACTGCAAAGGCTGTGGGCCCTGACAGTATTCCCGCAAAAGTGCTGAAGAACTTGTCGTACCCCTGGCCAGGCTATCCCAATACAGTACTGACATCTGCCTGGCAATGTGGGAAATTGCCCAGATATGTTCTGTTCACAAGAAACAGGACCATTCCAACCTAGTCAATTACCGCCCAATCAGTGTACTCTCAATCATCAGTAAAGTGATGGAAAGAATTAACATCAACTTACTCAGCAACAACCAGCTCACTGATGCTCAGTTTGGGTTCTGCCAGGGTCACTCAGCTCCTAAACTAATTACAACTTTGGTTGAAACATAGACAAAAGAGCTGAACTCTAGAGGTCAGGTAAGAGTGACATCAGTGCGGTATTTGACCAAGTATGGCATCAAGGTGACACAGTGGATTTGTGTATGAAAGTTGTGATAGGTCAGCAGGGTGGCACAGTGGTTAGCGCTGCTACTTCACTCCAGGAACCTGGATTTGATTCCAGCCTTGGATGATTGTCAGCGTGGAGTTTACACATTCTCCCCATGTCAACATGGGTTTCTTCCAGGTGCTCCGGTTTCCCCTCTCAGTCCATTTGTGCTGGTTAGGTCAATTGGCCATGTTAAACTGCCCCTTAGTGTCCCAAAGCATGTAGATTATCTATGGTAAATGTGTGGGGTTATGGGAATGGGGTGGAGGCTCTGGATACGACGCTCTGTCAGTGAGTCAGTACAGTCTTGATGGGTCGAATGGCCTCCTAAACTGCAGAGATTCTATAGGATTCTATGAAGGAACTATAGGCAATGGGAATCGGGGAGAAAACTCTCTGCTGGTTGGAGTCATACCTGGCACAAAGGAAGATGGTTATGGCGGTCAGTCATCTCAGCTTTAGGACATCACTGCAGGAGTTCCGCGGGGAGTATCCTTGGCACAACCATCTCCAACTGCTTCATCAATGACCTTCCTTCCAACATAAGGTCAGAAGTGAAGACGTTCACTGATGAATGCACAATGTTCAATATCATTCATGATGCCTCAGATAGTGAAGCAGTTCATGCCCAAATGCAGCAGCCCTAGGCATTGATTCTGTCTGCCTCTGAATACCCAGGTTTGAGCTGACATGTGGCAAGTGAAATTCATGCTATGCAAATGCCAGACAATGACCATCAACAACAAGAGAAGATTTAATCTTCGCCCCTTGATATTCAATACCATCCTCCACTAGCAACATCTTCGGAGTTACCACTGAGCAGAAACTGAACTGCACTTGCCAAACAAATACTGTGGCTATGAAATAGGTCAGAGGCTAGGAATCCCGCAGTGAGTAACTCACCTCCTGATTCCTCAAAGACTGTCCATCATCTGCAAGACACAAAGTCAGGAGTGTGATGGAATATTGCCTGGATGAGGACAACTCCAAGAACTTGAAAGAAGCTCAATATCAAGCAGGATGAAGCAGCCCATTTAATCGTTACCCCTTCCATAAACATTCAGTCCCTCCACCACTGACACACAGTGTCAGCCGTGTGTACCATCAACAAGTTGAACTGCAGGAACTCACCAAGATTCCTTGGGCAGAAGCTTCCAAACCCACAACCACTACCATGTGGAAAGACAAGAGCAACAAATAACCTGGGAACGTTCACCTCGTGGTTCCATTCCAAGTCACTCACCGCCTTGGCTTGGAAACATATCGTCATTCTTTCACTGTCACTGGGTCAAAATCCTGGAACTCCCACTTTTGCAGCACTGTGGTTGTACCTACACTCAGGGACAGCAGTGGTTCAAGAAGGCAGCTCATCACTACTTTCTGAATGGCAACTCCTGGTAGGCAATAAATGCTGGGCTAATAAGTAACACCCACATCCCATGAATGAATTAAAAAGACTGGTAAAATGTCCATCAGTAATAATTTTTCTTGGAGTAAATGTTATCCAATAAAAAGAAAGGAAGGTAGAAAGTTTAAAAAATAATCAGCTATCTTCTGCCCATACCTGCCAGTAGCAGTAGAATAATGAATCTGTGAAACCCATAGCAGGAGAACTTTGACCCACAATTAGTTGGTGTTTGTCACAACGAAGTCGGATCTAAGAAGGGATTGTTAGCACTGCTCAGTTTGTTTTCATTGTGAGCTAGAGGAAGGAAATTATCATTCTTAAAGCAGGGGACAGCAAGGAGTGGTGTGAGGACACCCCAATGCCATAAGTATGGATTAATTCTGGTCAGAATGGCTTTGATGGGTTGAGTGGCCACTCTCCCACTTCTGTCTTTGTTATGCTTTTGATCGAGTGTTTTAAAATGGGTTTCAGTACAGCTATGGCACCTTTCTTAACAATTACATGTTCTTAACTGTCCTTTGGAAGCAGTTTTTTCTTCCTTTTGAATTTATTTTTACCCACCATTTTGTCTCTTTTATTTGTGTTGTGTAGCACTATGCCAGTGGCTAGAAGCACAGCGATATGGCAGGAGCCAAGATAATCCATGTCCAAACAAAGCTTCAGGTAAACAGTGGGAAACCGCTAGATCTCTCACCTTTCTGTTTCCTCTCCGAGTGTATCACCTTTCGCTTTACCTAATTTGGGAAACTTTGCTGGAATCCCAGCTGACCCATCATAACTGGCTGATCAGGATTATGGGTTTGAGTGGGATGCAGCTGCCGTTGATTGATTGGCAGAGCTGTCTCCTAGCGACTGTAGACTATTATCCGCTCTCTAAACTAGGATAGCGCAATCAAACTAATGATCCTCCACTTATCCCTTCCTGCTTTCCTTCAAATAATCCTCATCACTCCTGGATAATCTATGAAAAGATTCTCGCTGGCTTTTGTAAAAGGTGAGGGTTAATGTCTCCTGTTGGCTTGCTGGTGGATGGTGATGGGTCTCTTTTCTAGGTGCTCTCTGCATTGCCTGCATTTCTTTCCCGTGGTTATGGGTTTCTGTTGATTTGATGGTGAACCAGTGATTGTGTTTCCAGTGTATTTGCTTCAAGATTACTGCCAACAACAGTTAAAAGGAGGAGACCTTTGACCATCTACAACCGCAATAGGAATGTTACATCTTGTTGCACATCCATTAACCCAACTGATGAGCCTTGTTAACCATTAATTAGGCTGTTCCTGCCGAACATTAATTCTAACTTGTAATATCCTGGCAAGTTCCAAATCGGATGAGAAACACAATTGAACTCAACTTCTTTCAACTGTTGGCAAAGTATTTCTACATGTAATTTTTAACATTGTGATAAATGCCTTCCTGAATCTGCAGTGATGTTGAAATATTCTGTATGTGTTGTTGATTCATCAGGAAGAGTTTCACATTCTTTAATCTCCTCCTCTGCCCGAGGTACTGAATTGTGTGTCTAGTGATGTTTACAGCTTCCTGGGCATCTAGCAAGCTGCTGGTTTTTCATCCCAGTAGCTAGTTGTTCAGTATGAGCCAACACAGGGAGCATTGCTGAGATGGTCAACTGTGATGTACCTCACCCACAACTTCCAATTCTTCCCCAGCACGCACCAATGTTCAGTTATCAGTAAGGGATGGTGCAATCCAATCTCATTATCATACTGTTCACTTCCTCCAACCACCATCCCCTGATCCACCGCCAGAAGTACTGACCCCAGTTGCAGTGACCCTGTCTGAGACCAGTCAGTGGAATCTTGGGCTGCAGGAGAATGAGTTGAAATCCATGTTGCTGGAACACAAAGCTGCAACGAATGGTTTATAAGGATGTCCCTTTCACAACATTACAATATGTGGCTGTTCACATGGATCCTTTTTGCATTCATCACAGAAACAGGCCGTTCAGCCCATCTGACCTATGCTAGTGCTTATGCTCCACACAAGCTTCCTCTTACCCTCCTTCATCTGTATTCTGCCCTATGTCCTGTCCTGTCTGCCCCGTGTCCTACCCTGTCTGCCCTATGGTCTGCCCCATGTCTTGCCCTGTCTGACCTTTGGTCTGCCCTGTGTCTTGCCCTGTATCCCCTGTCTGCCTTGTCTTGCCCTGTCTGCTCTTTGTTTTGCCCTGTCTGCCCTATGTCAAAACCATGCTTGCCCTGTCCTATGTTGCTCAGCCATCAGATGACATGATGTCTGCATACACCGAGACCCGCAAGAGGGCATGTAATGGACCTTTCTGAGTGATGCTGTGTGACTTGAAGGATTCATTAAGTAGGAGAACCCTCTTTTTAAAATCTAAAGAAAGCTATTTCTGCAATAAGGTAAGTTGGTAAACAATGTTCTCTACCTTTCAGCAGCCAGTTGGAGAGCTGTCCATGATATGTTGTAATGTCCCGGTGATGACTGTATAATTCAATTCTCTATTTCCATCTCATAGGGGAAAACTTTGATCAGAGCCCACTGAGGAGAACGTTCAAGTCCAAAGTGTTAGCCCACTATCCCCAGAATGTGGAGTACAATCCTTTTGACCAGGATGCTGTTAATATGGTGAGTAGTGAATTATAATGTCCTTTTTCAACCCTACAGAGGCAATGCGATGGATCAAGCTTATGGGTATTTTATAAAGTTCCAAAGACTATAACTATGATTTAGTTAGCTAGTTTTCATTCTCTCTTCTACCCATTGCAATCACACAATGTGGGTCGTGATCCTTTCATCTTGATTTGACCTGAATACCGTAAATTGCTTGATTTAAAATAGGCAACCTGGTCATATATCTCATTGCTGTGGCAACTTGCTACAGTGTTTCCTACATTGTGACAATAACTGCACTTGAAAAAGTGCTTCATGCGCTGCAAAGTTCTTTGGCTCGACTTAAGATTGTGAAAGGCAATATACTAAAGCAAGAAATTTATGCTTTTTGTAAATGGTAGGTGTTTATAGTTGAATTTCCACAGACCTGGTAGATAAGGGATTGAGGTATCGGTGGGTGGGGGAGTCGGGGGGAAGGAGCAGGGTGTTGATGGCGAGGGCCGGGGGTGTGTCGGTGGGTGAAGATTGGGGGAGGGGACAATGCATGAGGGGCCGGAGTGTCATTGGGTGAGGGACAAGGGTGTCAGTTGGTACCAACTTCAATGTTAATATTCATACAAGACAGAGGAGGACACGTGAACTTAAGGATATAAGAATTAGGAGCAGGGATGTCATCGAGAGGGCCAAACCTATCCCACCAGTGAAATAAAGCACGGCTGAACTAGCTGTGGCCTCAACTCCACTTTCCTGCATTCCCCCGTAACCCTTGACTCCCTCGTCAAATCAATAATCTGTCTTAAGTTAGCATTGAACGTAGTCAATGTCCCAACATTTACTGCTATCTGAATCCATAATCCATAGAATCCCTGTAGTGAAGGAGGAGGTTATTTGGGCTATCGAGCCTGTACAGATTCTTCAAAAGAGCATCAAACTCCAGCCCTCTCTTCGCTAAAAGTTTTAACTGATTCCCTCGTTGTTAGGTGAAAGGGTGTATTTGATGGGATCGAAAGGGTCGTGTCCATGTGAGAATGATGTGCACACGGAGTGGAAGTTGCAGGTAATGGTGTTCTTGTGGCATTGGTGGACTACTGCTAGGTTGCTGTTGGAATCTCCTTACCGAGTTGATGCAGGATCTCTTGTGCGGTGCATCCACCTTGTGCTATTATTCGGTTTCACAGAGTTTCTAAATATGATTCACTCAAAGGCTGACCCAGACGTGCAATTGTGATGAGCTTAAATATCCCAGACAGAAAGCTGGATAACCAGCTCTGAATACCAGTAATGGAGTTGTTGCTGTGTAGGGAAAGGGACTTGTCTAATGATGATTGTGAAACACTGTCGCTGAATAATGTTCTAATGTACCCATTTACGCCCTTTGGGAATGTTGCAAAAGGAAAAATTAGCTTTTGCACTAATTCTGAACCCCTGAGATTTTTTTTAAATGTTAATTATCACTAGCTCATCTGTTTAGTGAGGCAAGGAAACAGTGAAATTGTCATTAAGAACTGATTCCACCGGATCTTGGAAATGGTGTAGAGCTCTGTGAAACCTATATAGCGGATCAGTTCATCTTTATAAGTGCTGGAGGTGGAGGCCGGTGATGGTTTTCTAACTGTGATGGATTTCTCATTATCGCTTATTCTCATTAGGTGCAATTCTTTGTGTGTTCGGGTGCTGTATGCGATGAATGTTGCTTCAGCACACTTTTTGAAGGCCACAAACCCTGCCTCCCAGGATGCACAGTGGATCCATAAAAGTGAATATGTTCAGGTCCACACCACATGAAATCTGTTCTTTATCTGACCTCACCCAAAATGGGTTGTGGTGAGGGCTACCCACGGAATGTAAGCCAGTTTGAGTTTGGGCGGAGGGACCGTAGCTACTCACTCGATAGTTCGATGACAATCATAACCATCTTTGCATGCAATAAGACAAAAGAGATTTAGGCCTGAAAGTTTGTACCAGCAGTGAGAAGATAAGTTGATTCAAATAACCAGTTTGTAGTATTGATCTTGAGTATTGCTGAAAAAGAGAGACATAATGTCGAAGTTTTCATCTTGCACTCATCAGGGAAATGTATCCTTATGATGTTTGCAAATGGCAGAGTACTGACCCCAGCCCATGCTTGAACCTCAGAACCTAATGTTTGATGCGCGATGAAATTGATTGGGCAGGATTTATTGAATAATCTGGAGTGTGCTAAGAATTACGCTTAAAACCAATTTAAAATTACTAACCAGACCTGCAATGCAGCTCACTTATGTGTGTGTGTGTATATTATATATATTATATATATAATATGTATATATTCATAAGCAGGGATCTGTGTTCTGCAAGTAAAAGGTACATGTCCAGGCTTTGTACCTCGTTTGAATTAAACAAGAGCATGGAGTCAGTAGTGCATTCTCCATGGCAAGGCACGGACTAATGAGAATCAACTTTCCAACCAATCAACACCCTTTTCTCATTCAGTATGAATTGTCGCTCCCTCTGAAATTTGGCTTTCTTGTATCTATCCTGATGAGTGCAAGGTAAAAAACTTCAACAGCATGTCTCTTTGCTCAGCAATAAGTTGATTCCTTCCTCATTAATCTACTTCCAGCAGGGCTATTCAATCCCATTATAACTGATACATTATCTACTTCTTTACAGAAGTTGGGTGGACTCTTGGTTAATCTTTCCCTTTTAATAGCATTACTGTTTGTAAATAGCCAATAGCTTTAAGGTGAACCTATGCCCAATGTTGAATTCAAAATACATCAACTTCTTCATCTGAAGAGTCTATGGGGTAGGTTTTCAATTTGCAATTTTGCGTGAAGGCTGTAGTTTCAGATTGGGTGCAAAGTTAGTTTTAAAAAAAGCTCAGTTTTCATTTCAGTTGGGTAGTGAGTTAAAAGTCGACCCCCTTTAACTCTGCACCTATATTGTAAAAGTTACAGTGTAGTGTGTTTCAGCAAAATTAAACACCTTGGAGTTGTACACAAGCCAAGGTGGTTTCTCAATGTGAAGATGCTAATTGCATCCAGGCTCTGCCTGTGCAGCAGGCCACTTGTTCCTGGGTCTTTCCTGCATTCTCACCTCAGGTTCTCTTCACTAATCGTTCCTGTGCTCAATAACCCGTTGTCTTGAACATCTCCATTTAAGAATTCACACCCTCATGCTCCAGCCCCACTGTGGTTTCATCCCTCCCTATCTCTATGACTTTCTCCAGCCCTACACCTCTCTGAGAATTCTGTGCACCTCCAACTTGATGTGGGTCTTGATCCTTCCATCTTGATTTGACCTGAATACTGTAAATTGCTTGACCTAAAATAGGCAACTTGGTCCTATATCGCGTTGCTGTGGGCAAGTTGCTACAGTGTTTCCGACATTGTGACAATAACTGCACTTGAAAAAGTGCTTCATGCGCTGCCAAGTTCTTTGGCTCGCCTTAAGATTGTGAAAGGCAATATACTAAAGCAAGAAATTTATGCTTGTTGTAAATTCTAGATGTTTATAATTGAATTTCCACAGACCTGGTAGATGAGGGATTGAGGTGTCGCTGAGTGAGGGGCTGGAGTGTCTGTGGGTGAGGACTGAGGGAGGGAACGGTGTATGAGGGACCAGAGTGTCAGCGGGTGAGGGGTTGGAAATCAGGAGGAAGGAGTGGGGGTGTTGGTGAGGGGCGACGGTGTGTCAGCAGTAAGGGAAGAGGGTGTCAATTGGTACTGACTTCAATATTAATATTCATACAAGAGAGAGGGAGGACACATGAACTTAAGGGTAAGTTCTGTCCTCTTGTCCATCAACATTGATCCTCCACTCCACCTATTGGTAGTCATGCCTTCCGTTGCCCTGATCAGGGATCTATGGCCTGCCATTCTGGAGCCACTGTAGCACCTGAATATCATGTTTGTAGTTCCCAGTTGTATTGTGTTAACATGTATTCAGTCTAACAAAATTAAGTCTAGGAAAATAAGAGCTGTGTTTTTGTTGTGGGGACTAAAGGTTAATCACTGTGCTATACTTTGTAGTTTCAAATGATTATTTTAATGAAAAACATTATCGTGCTCTAAATAAACCTTTTCGAGTGGTACAGCTACACTGCGGTTATAAAACAATTCATGATTTGAGGGGCTATCACCATTATTGTTCTGAAATGGAACATTACCCTGGATGTGCTGTTAGCAGCTTCATTTTACATGAGTAACAAAGAAATTGTCTTAATTTGGTGTACCTTAAATTGAAGTTTGTTTTAAGCGTGACTTTAGGGATAAAATTACAGTAAGGAAAGGTAAGAAAAAGTGATAATTCAGAATTGTATCTATTTTAATGTTGTTTTATTTCCTACTGTGACATCGATTCAATTTCGCACATTTCGTAGAATCATAAAATCCTACACTGCAGAAAGAGGCTGTTTATGTGAGTACTGCATTTTACTGAAGACACTTGGCAATCTGTCAAGTATTTGGTACACGAGTGCTGAATTTTAGTTTTGTGGCTCCCAAGAGCTTTTATTTTAGGCAATTTGTTTTTTAAAAGGGCTCGTTGGGTGAGAAAAAAAGGTTGCCCCAGTCAGTAAGCTCTGAATCCTTTTCTAAATGTTTCCCTCTAC
This sequence comes from Sphyrna mokarran, assembly GCA_024679065.1. NCBI lineage: Eukaryota > Metazoa > Chordata > Chondrichthyes > Carcharhiniformes > Carcharhinidae > Sphyrna > Sphyrna mokarran. The sequence continues at coordinate 52,986,070 of JAGIQG010000008.1, read as the reverse complement.
CTCCATCACTGCTTTTTGCTGCCACCTCAGAACCTGTGCCTGGAATTTTCCAGCTCCTCCCAGGGGAGAGACTTTCCGGTCTTGCTGAAGTTAGGAGACATTTGAATAGTTCATCACATCTGCCATGGAGGAATCCACCTCAGCAGGGCAAGAAAATTCAAACTACATCTTTGGCTAAGCTTTGCCCGCCAGTGCCTGCTTTGTTGGCTTGATGCCAAATTTAATCTTTTTTTTAAAAAAATTTGTTCCTTTATAGGATGTGGCATCTCTGGCTAGATCAGCATTTATTGTCCATCCTTAGTTGCCCTTGAGAAAGTGATGGTGAGCTAACTTCTTGAACCGTTGCAGTCCGTGTGATGTAGGTTCACCCACAGTGCTGTTGGGAAGAGAGTTCCAGGATTTTTAACCCAGCAACATTGAAGGAATGGCGATATAGTTCCACGCCAGGGTTGTGAATGACTTGAAGGGGATTTGCCATATGGTTTTACCAACTATTTGCCATACATGCCATAGAATCATAGAAATCCTACAATGGAGAAAGAGGCCATTTGGCCCATTTGAGTCTGCACCGACCACAACCCCATCCAGCCCTAACCCCATATCCCTACATATTTACCTGCTAATCCCTCTAATTTACTCATCAGGACACTAAGGAACAATTTTAGCATGGCCAATCAACCTAACTCGCACATCTTTGGACTTTGGGAAAAAACTGAAGCACCCGGAGGAAACCTATGCAGACACAAGGAGAATGTGCAAACTCCACACAGCCGGGAATTGAACTCAGCTCCTTGGAGCTATGAAGCAGCAGTGCTAACCACTGTGCTATGGTGCCACTGCATGTCCTTCTAAATGGTAGAGGTTTTGTATTTAGCAGTTGGTATCAAAGGAGCCTTGGTGAAATGTTGTAGTACATCTTGTAGATGATGGTGATAGAGTCCTGATCATGTGGGCTACTTTGTCCCAGATTGTGTTAAACATTTTGAGTTTGTTAGAACCATATTCATTCAAGCAACTGGAGGTTATCAACATCCTGGGGGTTACCATTGACCAGAAATTGAATTGGATTCACAGATTTTTAGCGTGGGTTCCGCCAGAGTCATTCAGCTTCTGATCTCATTACAGTCTTGGTTGAAACATAGACAAAAGAATTGAGTGCCAGAGGTGAGATCAGATTGACATCAAGCAACATTTGATTGAATGTAGTATCAAGGAGTCTAATAAAATTGGAATCGATGGGAATCGGTAGAGGGAATCCCTTCAGTGGTTGAAATCATACCCGGAAGAAATAAAATGGCTGGATGTCAATTATCCCGGCTCCATGTCATCACTACAGAAGTTCCTCAGGGTAATGTCCTAGGCCCAACATTTTCAGCTGCTTTATCAATGACCTTCTTTCCGTGAGGTCAAAAGTAGGAATGTTTCCTCATAACTGCACATTATCAATCGTGACTCCTCAGATACTGAAGCAGTCCACGTCCATGTATAGCAAGGCCTGGGCATTAATTCTGTCTACCTATGAACATCCAGGCTTGGACTGATAAGTGGCAAGTGACAGTCGCATCACACAAATGCTAGACAATGAGCATCTCCAGCAAGAGAGGATCTAACCATTGCCATTTGACATTCAATAGCATTACCATCCTGAATCCTCCACTAACAATGTCCTAGGGATTACCATTGACCAGATATTGAACTGAACTAGCCACATAAATACTGTGGCTACAAGAGCAGCCAGAGAGCAGGAATACTGCAGCGAGTAACTCGCCTCCTGACTCCCCAAATCCTATCCATCATCTACAAGGTGCAAGTCCGGAGTGCAATGGAATAGGCTCCACTTGCCCAGATGACTGCAGCTCCAATAACACTGAAGAAGCATTACATCCTCTAGTCAAAGCAACCCATTTGACTGTCACCCTTTCACAAACATTCAATCCATTCACCATCAATGCACAGTAGCAGCAGCGTGAACCATCTACAAAATGCATTGTTTGAATGGCATTACCCTGACCATTGAAGCTGGTGTTTATTGAATGGCATCCTGGTTGCCTTAGTATCCAGTGCATTTGGAACACGAACCCAGCCAGGAGCCAAGTCCTTGAGGAGAGAAGAGAGGGAATGGAGAAAAAATTTGTGAAATAGCTGCAGGGAAACAGCTCAAAATTAGGAGGATTTTGACAAAGTAAGTACACCAAAAGTGTTGCAATTGAAAGGAACATTGATAATCACAGGGCACATTTAAGATGGTTGGCAAAAAGCTCAAGGATGAGATTATAAGGAATGTTTTGATGCAGTGAATTGTTAAGGTTTGGGGTGCACTGCATGAAAAGATGGTGGAGGCATAGTAACTTTCAAAACAGAATTACGTTTTTCTTCATTCATGGGTGTGTGCATTGCTGGTTGGATTGGCATTTATTACCATCCCCGAGGACCACTAGAGTCAACCATGTTGCTATGGTCTAGAGTCACATGTAGACAAGTGGCAGATTTCCTTCTCTAAATGACATTTGTGAACTTCACCACAATCAACTCTGGTTTCATGGTCACTTTTAAGTCCAGTTTTTTTATTGAATTCAAATTTCACCATCTGCCATGATGGGATTCGAACCCAAGTTCCTGGAGCATTGTTCTAGGTTTCTGGAATACAGGTCCAGTGACAATGCCACTCTGTGGCAGCTTCCCCTTAGATAAATAATAGAACATAGAACATTACAGCACAGAACAGGCCCTTCGGCCTTCGATGTTGCGCCGACCAATATAAAAAGCAATGCCCCTCCAAACTAAACCATTCCCTTCTCTTCCATATACTTATCAATTAACCTCTTAAACGCCACAAACTTGGCGCATCTACAACAGCTGCAGGCAGGGCATTCCACTCCCTAATCACTCTTTGAGTAAAGAACCTACCTCTGATATCCGTCCTATAACTCATACCCCTTAATTTAAAGCTGTGTCCCCTCGTGCTAGCTTTCTCCATCCTAGGAAAAAGGCAATCACTGTCCACCCTATCTAAACCTCTAATCATCTTATATGCTTCGATAAGGTCTCCTCTTAGCCGCCTCCTTTCTAACGAAAACAACCTCAAATCCCTCAGCCTCTCTTCATAAGACCTGGCCTCCATACCAGGCAACATCCTGGTAAACCTCCTCTGTACCCTCTCCAATGCCTCCACATCTTTCTTATAACGTGGGGACCAGAACTGCACACGATACTCCAAGTGCGGCCGCTCTAGAGTTTTGTACAGTTGCAACATGACGTTGCGGCTCCAAAATTCAATCCCCCTACCAATAAAAGCTAAGACTCCATACGCCTTCTTAACAACCTTCTCAACTTGACTGCCTACTTTCAGGGATCTATGCACATACACACCAAGAATCCTCTGTTCATCAAGACTACTAAGAATCCTATCATTAGCCCTATACTCTACACATTTATTATTTCTGCCATAGTGCATTACCTCACACTTTTCCACATTAAACTCCATTTGCCACCTCTCGGCCCAGCTCTGCACCTTGTCCAAGTCTCTCTGCAAACTATAACACCCCTCTTCACTATCTACCACTCCACCGACTTTAGTGTCATCTGCAAATTTACTAATCCATCCTTCAATACCCTCATCCAGATCATTTATAAAAAATTACAAACAGCAGGGGCCCCAAAACAGACCCCTGAGGTACACCACTTGTAACCGAACTCCACGATGAATATCTCCCATCACCACCACCCTCTGTCTTCTATCGGCTAGCCAATTCCTAATCCAATTAGCTAAATCACCCTCTATCCCATACATCTGCATTTTCTGCAGAAGTCTTCCATGGGCCACCTTATCAGACGCCTTACTAAAGTCCATATATACCACATCAACCGCCTTACCCCCATCCACCTCCTTAGTCACTTTTTCAAAAAATTCAATGAGGTTAGTAAGGCACGATCTACCCTTCACAAAACCATGCTGACTATCTCCAATCAATTCATTACTCTCTAAATAACTATAAATCCTTTCCCTAATTATTCTCTCCAATACTTTGCCCACAACAGAAGTAAGACTCACTGGCCTATAATTCCCTGGAAGGTCTCTCTTCCCTTTCTTGAACAATGGGACCACATTCGCTATCCTCCAGTCCTCCGGAACCACACCCGTAACCAACGACGACCTGAAGATCAGAGCCTGAGGCTCTGCAATCTCCTCTCTTGCCTCCCAGAGAATCCTAGGGTAAATCCCGTCCGGCCCATGGGACTTATCCAACTTCAAACCCTCGAGAATTTCTAACACATCCTCCCTATCTACTACAATACTTCCCAATTTGCAACCCGGTACCTCAGTGTTCTCCATAGCTACATTTCCAGCACTCTGCGTGAATACCGAAGAGAAATATTTATTCAGTGCCTCACCAATCTCTTCAGGCTCCACGCACAACTTCCCACTGCTGTCTATGACTGTCCCTAATCTTGCCCTAACCAATCTTCTATTCTTAACATATCTAAAGAAAGCTTTAGGATTCTCCTTAATCCTATCAGCCAAAGTCTTCTCGTGTCCCCTCTTAGCTCTCCTCAATTCACTCTTTAGCTCCCTCCTGTCTAATCTATAGCTATCCATTGCACTAACCGAGCCTTCAATCCTCATCCTGACATAAGCCTCCTTTTTCCTTTTAACCAGCAAATCAACTTTTTTCGTACACCAAGGTTCTCTTACTCGACCATTTCCTCCTTGCCTGACAGGGACGTACTTATCAAGGACGATAAATAATTGCAAAAGGTTAATCTTCGGGGCTCTGTGGAAAGAGTAAGAGTGGAGCTAATTGGATAGTTCTTTCAAAGAGCTGGCATAGGCACAGTGGACTGAATAACCGCCTTCTGTGCTATAAGTTTGTGAGATTCTGAAAGAAAATTAGAAGTAAAATGAATCTTCCTGACAGCTAGAGGACCGCTGTCTGTGACTATTCAACATGCTGAAACTTGAACACATTTATAAATTGTTTTATGAATCACAGTTGAACACGTAATTATCCTTACTGCTGTTCAGACAATCTTTTTCAACTACGAGGCAAACTGACTTGTACTGTAGGACTGATGATTGCTTGAAATGAAATTTATGCTTTACATGGAGAAGGCAATCTGTGAAAATATATTTGCAGCAGTGATTTAAGACCTCTGAATGGCGTTTAGAGGGTGGGGCAATTGTGCTATGTTTCAGCTGCAATTCTAAGCTGTTCGATAATAAGCCATGAGATATACCAATGGACGCCATGGTGGCACAATGGCTTACACTACTGTCTCACAGCGCCAGAGACCTGGGTTCGATTCCAGCCTGGGGTGACTGTTTATATGAAGTTCTGTGTGGGGTTTTCTCCAGGTGCTCTGGTTTCCTCCAACAGTCCAAAGATATGTAGGTTAGATGGATTGGCGATGATAAATTGCCCTTAGTGTCCCAAGATATTTAGGTTATGGGGATAAGTGAGGTAAATAAGTGGGGCTATGGGGATAAGATCTGGATAAATGCTGTATAGAAGAGTTGGTGCAGACTCGAAGGTTGAATAGCCTCCTCCTGCGCTGCAGGGATTCTATAATTCTATGAGATAAAGCAATTGCACGTGCAATGATCTTATTGAATTCATTGGCTATCAGTCTCTGCTCAGCGACTCTGCACTGTCGTGTGTCGTGAAAACCGCTATAAATCCTGTTACCCTCCCTACTGATCCACCCCTAGTCCTGCGGACCCCAGGCCTCATTGCCCTTGTTGCGAGGGTTGTGTCCATTGCTACACCTTCTCAGCTGGTGGCACAGCTGAAACAGAGGAGCTTCCGACTATCTTTAATTAGCCAGCATTTCTTGGAGACAGGTTCTCATCCCTTTAAAAGTTTGAGAGCTCCATGGCAACTAACCAGTTGTTACACAGGCCTACAACATGGCGAGGAGGCCCCTGAACCAAGGCACAGGAGCCAAGGCAGAGAGGCCCTTAGATTTTCAGCCTGTCCTCAGGGAACCCTAACGAAACTCAGTCTGATGGGTTATAGGTTAGGAACCTAGTGCTCAATAGTGGGGTTCAAAGTGGAATCGGAAAGGAAACCAAATTCCAGTCAAATTGCCTTCAGTTATACCTAGAGGCTGGTTCGTAAGTATACTGGAAAGATTTTGCTAACATTGAGTTGAGATAGAATCAGAAGTTGGAAGCATATTGAATTGGTGGAGGACTAAATACGAATGCTTCAGGAAAAAGCTCCCATGTTCAGCCCAGCAAGGCTTTGATGCTAAATCAGATTCACAATCTTGGTTTGGACCAATGGCCCTTACCATTTTGATTGCAATGGCTCACAGTTGATTTCTGCCATAATGCTTGCACACCCATTCACCCTGTCGTTCTGGGTTTTTTCTTTGGCTAGGAGCTGGATAGACATCGTCACCCTGAAATCACCAGTCTAGAAATCTGCACGCACGTACATTTAATTGCGGACACTGTCTCCGTATAACATACCCAGTGAAGGGTGTGATGAGGGAATAAAAACAGCCAGCCTTGCTATAGTTGGTGCAGTCCCGTTTGATAAAAATACTTGATTTCATTTATTACGAATGTGGAGATGCTGGAGTGGACACAATAAGAAGTGGCACAATCTCATCACCTGAGGAAGGAGCAGAGCTCCAAAAGCTCGTGATTCCAAACAAACCTGTTGGACTTAAACCTGGGGTTGTGATTTATTATTGTCACATGTATTGGGATCTAGTGAAAAGTATTGTTTCTTGCAAGCTGTACAGATAAAACATACTGTTCATAGAGTACACAGAGGAGAAGGAAAGGATAGGGTGCAGAATATCCTGATGTCTGATGCCGGCTTTGAGGATTTTGAGGACCCGTTAAAGGAAATAATAATTACGAGGGACGAAGTGTTGGGGCTTTTAGGTAGCATAAAGACTTATAAAGCCCCGGGGCCTGATGGTATTTATCCCAGGCTGCTAAGGGAGGGGAGAGATGACATTGCTGGGCCTCTGACGCAAATCTTTGTCTCTTCTTTGGACACAGGTGAGGTCCCAGAGGACTGGAGGATAGCAAATGTAGTACCATTGTTTAAAAAGGGTCAGAGGGATAATCCAGGGAACTATAGGCCGGTGAGCTTGACTTCAGTTATAGGTAAGCTAATGGAGAGGATCCTCACGGACAGGATGTATGAGCATCTGGAGCGCTGCGATCTGATCAGGGATACGCAGCATGGCTTCGTTAAGGGGAGGTCGTGCCTTAAGAATCTAGTGGAATTTTTTGAAGAGGTGACAAAAACGGTTGATGAAGGACAAGCCGTTGATGTCGTCTACTTGGATTTCAGTAAGGCGTTTGACAAGGTTCCCCATGGTAGGCTGATTTAAAAAAAAAAGGTGAAAGCGCATGGGATACAGGGCCAGGTATGTAGATGGGTTGAGAACTGGCTTGGGAGGAGGAGACAGCGGGTATTAGTGGAAGGCTCTTTTTCCAATTGGAGGTCAGTCACTAGTGGTGTGCCACAGGGCTCAGTACTAGGACCTCTTCTATTTGTGACTTATATAAATGACTTGGAAGAGGGGGTAGGTGGTGTGATCAGCAAATTTGCTGATGACACTAAGATACTTGGATTGGCGGGGACTGAGGAGCAGTGCCAGGCAATACAACAGGACATAGATAGGCTGGTAGATTGGGCAGATAGATGGCAAATGGAATTTAATTCGGATAAATGTGAGGTGATGCATTTTGGCCGGAATAATGTAGAGGGGAGTTATAGGATAAAAGGTAAAACTATCCGGAGTATAGAGATGCAGAGAGACATGGGGGTGCAGGTTCACAAGTCTCTGAAGGTGTCAGTACAGGTGGAGAAAGTGATAAAGAAAGCGTATGGTATGTTAGCCTTCATAGGAGGGGGTATAGAATACAAGAGTAGGAGTCTGATGTTACAAGTGTATAGAACGTTGGTTAGGCCTCACTTGGAGTACTGCGTCCAGTTCTGGTCGCCATACTACCAGAAGGATGTGGAGGCCCTGGAAAGAGTGCAGAGGAGATTTACCAGGATGCTGCCTGGTATGGAAGGGCTGTCTTACGAGGAAAGATTGAATGCACTGGGGTTGTTTTCCCTTGAAAGACGTTGGCTGAGAGGGGATCTATTAGAGGTATATAAGATTATGAGGGGTATAGATAGAGTAAATGGTGGTAAGCTTTTTTCACCATTAGATTCGGATAGAACGAGGGGTCACGGCCTTAGGGTGAGGGGGGCTATGTATAAGACTAATATTAGAGGGCATTTTTTCACACAAAGGGTAGGGGGGGTGTGGAATGCACTACCGAGTAAGGTGGTGGGAGCAGGCACGCTAGGGTTGTTTAAGGGTCTCTTGGACAGCCACATGAGCGGTCTGCAGATAGAGGGATATAGGAGGACTGTTTAAATACTTTATTTGTTTCCACAGGCTATTCGGTCCACTTTGTTGACCAACAAGGCGCATGCATTCGGCAGGTCGTGCGAGGGCTGCTCTTGGATGTTACTTCAGGAGTGGCCTAGTGCTTCATGTCGTTAGTGTATGCTTAAACTGGACCATCAGATGGGCAACATGATGGCTCAGAGACTATCGCTGTTGCTGTGCAGACACATGGATTTGGGCCTGTGTCTGTGGGAGTTTGCGCATTCTCCCCGTGGTTGCGTGGGTTTTCTCCGGGTGCTCTGGTTTCCTCCCACATCCCAAAAATGTGCTCTTAGGCTGATAGGGACAATTTGTTACCCAATATTGGTCTCTATACGTCATTAAGACGTTAGGACGGCGGCGCGGGCTCGTTGGGCCAAAGGGCCTGTTTCCTGTGCTGTGTTGTTCTTTGTTCTTTGTTCTTTGTTCTTTGTTCTATATAGTTTTATGGGAGTAAAAGATGTTGTTAGAGGATATGCCGGGGAGAGCTTGCAAGAAGTCGCCTCACGGGGGTGGCGAGACGGCACAGTGGTTAGCACTACTGCCTCACAGCGCTAGGGACCTGGGCTCAATTCACTGCTTGGATCACTGTGCAGAGTCTGTACGTTCTCCATCTGTCTGCATGGGTTTCCTTCCACAGTCCGAATGTTGGTTAGGTGCTTTGGCCATGCTAAATGCTCCCTCATGTACCCAAACATTCGCTGGAGTAGGCAACTAGGAGATTTTCACATTAACCTCATTGCGGTGTAAATGTAAACCTACGTGTGGCAATAATAAATAAAAATAAATCCAGCACCATCTTTTTTCTCTAAAAGGAGGCTCCTGCTTTCAAAATCACTCCTAGTAAGGCTTACAGCGGTGACCAGTTAGAACTTGGTGTGAATTCCAATTTTTCATAAAAATGCCTCAAATCTCCCTATCACTGTAACAACCTCCTCCAAACTTGCAATGCTTCAGACTATCTGCACTCCTCCAACCCTGGCCTCTTCCATCAGTTTCATCCCTTCTATGATTGGCAGTCGTTTTGTCAGCTTCCCAGGTTCTAAGAATGAATTCATTCTCCAAACACCTCATCCTCCTTTAAGACACTGCTTAACACCAAGTCTTGGTCAGCTGTTTCGTGTCGGCCCTGTTGACTCGGTGTCAAATTATGTTTGGTAACACTCCTGTAAAGTTCATTGGGATGTTTTACAACATTAAATTAGGAGTATAAGTTCAAGTTGTTATTGTTGTTGACTCATAACTTGAGGCCATGCGCAGGAAATTCGGATCACTGGGAATCTGCTGAAGGGGACAACAGCTCTGAATGTCAGTGAAATAAGGTCCAGTGGAAGCATCACGCTGAGGGATGCGAATGTAACTCTTCTTCATGTAAATAAAGCAGCTGCACTGAAGACTTTACTTCCAAGCCTCCTATCATGATGTCATTGCAGATCTCCCAGCTGTTCCTCTTCTTCACAACATGTTCCGAAACATCTGGCTTTGCAGTAAAGACATCCTACCTCCTCAAATCCCTGGTCGGAGCGGAGGAGCTGCATGTCGTGAACCTCTCCACAGTTGGGCGGGAATGCATCCACAATAGAAATTAAATGAATGCCGAAGACCAGGCAGGAAATCCAACTGGAGCCCTGGGTTAAATTTACAATGAACGAGTGAGAACAATACAAATCAGTGCGGTTAAAGTGAGCAGCAATCGCCTTCAGGCAGCAACTGTTGCCAAGGGAACAACTGTTTCCATGGGACCGCCAGTCTCGTAGACTGTGCAAGGCAGCTGGTCAGAAATGCACAGCAAGTGCCTTCAGAGGATGTCAAATTATGCCAGTGTCGCCAATGATGGATGGCACTTGGTTGAATCAATTTACAGCCAAAATATAAAATAACCGTTATACTCAACCCCAGGGGACTTAGAGAGCAGAAAGTCTCATTCTTTGTACTGTACAACTGTAATAATGAAATATTAATCTGTGTATTGATCAATAATTCCGGGTCTTCTAAAGGTCTGGAAGTTTATTTTATGCTACCCAGAGGTGATGCAGACATGATGGGCTGAATGGCCTCATTCTGTACTGTGTGACTTCAGTGAATCAGCCTCCATTAGAGCTTGGATTCTAGAATTAACTTCACTCGGAGTGATGGTGTGCTATGACAAAATCATAGAATTGTACAGCACTGAAGGTGGGCATTCAACCCATCATGTGTGCCGACCTTTTGAAGGAGCCGTTCACGCTAGTGCCACACCCCTAGCTTTTCCTCATTGGTCACAGACAGCAAAGCTTTGCACCAATCTTGGGTCTTTGCTTTAGGGTCGGCTGTGAGAATTCCCTGCTCTGCAAACCCGGAGGAAGGGAGAAGGATGTCGGGCATAGAGGTGGGCTGGGCAGAAGGGACTCTGGTATCACATCCAAAACTTTTTAAAAAATGAAATATTCTTCCAGCCCCCTCAACTCCCCCAAATGCTTCCCAAGCCAACCCATGTACCCACCATCTGACCTTTTATACCCATTATATCCAATCTATGCCACTCTACACAACCTCACATAACCCTTCTATAGCCCCATGCAAATTTAGTGCCAACCCATGTCCCCACCCACTAACCTTTACCCTGATGTAATGCCAAATCACCCAGTATCCACAATGTGCAGATTAAAGAACGCAAGCAGAGTTGAAATTAAATATATAAAGATGTATAAATCCTGTAAGATCCAACCATCATTATTTCACGTTTTCAGCTCTGAACTAACAAGACTAGAGTAGGAATTCTCTAATCTCCTTTGCCCTGCTTCCAGCGAGATTAGAGAATTTGGCACTCAGCCAAAACTCCATTCACTGCAGCGGGACTGGAGAATTGCAAGCGAGGTCGCAGAATTCCAGCCACAATGTCAAAGATGTTCCCTTTAATCTGTCACAATAGCATCCTTCATCCTCCATTTCAAACAGAAACCTTGCTCCTTCCAATGTAACTCACACTTTCCGAATTGCTAAGTGGCATTGCTAATTTAATGTCCAACTGCCTCAGATTGATGCTAGACCCATGTCTACAATGAATTGAATTGTGATTGAGTGCTTCACTGTTTAGCACTGCAACAGTTCTTCCCTGCAAGCAGGCCACACACAACAATTTTTCTTACAAAGAACAAAGAACAGTACAGGACAGGAAACAGGCCGTTCGGCCCTCCAAACCTTGTCGCTTATTGGTCAACTAGACCATTCATTTGTATCCCTCCATTCCTAGTCTGCTCATGTGACTATCCAGGTAAGTCTTAAACGATACCAACGTGTCCGCCTCCACCACCCTGCTTGGCAGTGCATTCCAGGCCCCCACCACCCTCTGTGTAAAAAAAAAAAAATGTCTCTCTGATATCTGAATTAAACCTCATCCCTCTCACCTTGAGCCTGTGCCCCATTGTGATCGTCACTTCTGACCTGGGAAAAAGCTTCTCACTGTTCATTCTATCTAAAACCTTCAAAATTTTGTACACCTCTATTAGGTCTTCCCTCATTCTCCATCTTTCCAGGGAGAACAACCCCAGTTTACCCAGTCTGTCCTCATAGCTAAGACCCTCCATACCAGGGTAAACCTCCTGGTAAACCTCCTCTGCACTCTCTCCAAAGCCTCCACGTCCTTCCAGTAGTGTGGAGCCCAGAACTGGATGCATGACTCCAAATGTGGCCTGACCAACATTCTACACATCTGCAACATCAGACTCCAGTTTTTATATTCTGTACTGTGTCCTATAAAGACAAGAATGCGATATGCCTTCTTCACCACCTTCTCCACCTGTGCTTCCACTTTCAAGAATTTGTGGACTTGCACACCTAGGTCCCTCTATGTTTCTATACTCTGCCATTTATTGTATAACTCCCCCCTCTAGAATTCACTTTCAAAATCTTTATTTCTCGTTCTTTGCTCCTGTCTCCCGTCCACTCTCTCCCCAAGTGTGTATATATACACACACACACACTCACTCCCGTTCCATTCTCTCCCACACACTCATGCTATCTCTCTCCTTCCTACTCTCTCTCTCCCATATAATCTCTTCTCCCTCCACTCTTTCCCATGCACCTCTCTCTCTCTCCTCTCATACATTCTTTAAGGAACTCTTCAAAGGCCACAGTTTTGACCAGGCTTCTGGGTTCAGAAGCAGCAGACAAAGGAAAGTGGAATCCCTTCTGTCTAGTTCGGCTGTGGATTTGGGTGTTAGATGTATGCTTGATAACAGCCCCATTTTGGATATTTTTGATTCTCTCACACTGGTCACAGATTATTGTAGTACTTTATCCGCTGTTTCATACTGAAATTGTTTGTAGCTGAGTATCAAAAATATTTCTGTAATTATCAGAATTCAACTATTTCACACAACAACCTGCATGTTCTCCAATTCCAGTTCTCTTACTACACTTAGCAATGCCCTAAGCAGACTTTTGTCTGTTTCTATAGCTAGTTATTCCCAGAACAAGTCATTTCTGTGTCACCAGAGGCTTATAGTTCAAGGAGGCGCCACTCCACATCAAACACGGCTGACCAGGAGTCTTTTCTGCTCTTACCATTGGTGTTTCGGAAGGATTTTGCAGATTTTTTCCAGGCCTTAAATTGCCTTCTCGTTGGCTGTGGTCCATCCTTCGAATGTACGGCTCCTTCAGTTCTGCACACAGGCATCAGCTCGGATTATGAGTTCATGTCCCAAAATGGGGGCACTAACTGAGCCAAATTATTCCAGAGACAATATTTAGTTTAAATGGAGGTGCTCAAAGTGGCAAATAAGGAAAATAAAGTGTCAATTTCTTGTACTTACGGCTATTGAGGAAGTGAATAATTTTGTTGTAATTGGGTTGTTTGGGGAGAGTTGAGTGAGCTAGCCACACCTTTTAATTGGATTTTACCCCAATGCACAATACAGTACTGTGGTTGCGTTAGTTAATTGACTGTTAAATATTCCACAATCCATCATGATGTCTTTTTTGCTTTACACATTTGTCAAGCCATTTGTTAGAAGGTACAAACTCTGTTGCCTGTGTTTTCACTCTTTCCAGTCCCATTTTCCTCTTTCCCGTATTCTCGCTGGCCTACCTTGTTTTCTGGTCAATCAATTTAAAATTTGTACAATTGTTTTCAAATCCCTCGATGGTTAATGAGATGTCGGAGCTGGGCTGCTGTCCAGCCACTGCCTCTGTTCACTCCCCTGTGACATTCAACAGTCTGGACATTATTAATGTTTCCATTGAAAATAAGAAAAGGGAAACAGTCTGGAAACTTTACAGAAAATTCCAAACCAGTGCCATCCCTCTCTTTAACAATGAGACAAAATGCCAGTAAATCCGGTTCCTATGCTGTCTTTCTGTGGGTGGGGATAGGGCTGGAGGGAATGTGTGCCACTACCCTTCGACGGAACACATCTGTGTCAGTGGAAGAGGTGAGGCCAGAGTTTAATCTCTATAGCATCTTCAACAGCACACCACTGTTGTGCAGCTTAAACTGAGTCCAAGGCAAGAATTTACAGATGCTTACAGATGTGCTGCTGGTGATGATGATAAATTTGGACCATCGCATAAGAGGTATTGATGTGTGATAGCTCCTGTCACTCTGCAAACTCTGTTATATTCTTGCAAGCTATATTAAGAGCTGCTTATCTTTTACACTAACAAAGTCTCAGACTGTTATTGCAGAATCACATCACCCTCTATCCACTCGATAGATAAATCTCCCGCAGAGGGCATAACTGAGACGTTAGTGCAGGTGCTCGACTTGGAATTGTTATAATTGCCTTGCTATCGCATAAAATTCATAGATTGGTCTTTCCATTTAATCAGTTGAAAGATGGATTGATTGGATGTGTAACGCTGTCTGAACTGCTTACCTTCCTTTTCACAATCTTTACTCCTTTCAGTCTTTTAAATTAATGTGGAGATGTTGGACTGGGGTAAACATGGTGAGAAGTCTCACAACACCGGGTTAAAGTCCAACAGCTTTATTTGGTAGCACAAGCCACTGGCTTTCGGAGCACTGCTTCTTCATCAGGTGAGTCAAATGAAAATGAAGCTGATGAAGGGACAGTGGTCTGAAAACTAGTGGCTTGTGCTACCAACCTTTAACCTGGTGTTGTGAGCCTTCTTACTATATTTTAAATTCACTTTGGTGCTATGAGTGCTGCTGGCAAACCTGGCACTTCTTGTCCATTCCTAATTGGTGCTGTGAAGGTGGTACTGATGTGCTTCAACCATCAACCATGGTAGTGTGGGCATCGGTACTCCCACAATGCTAAATTCCAGGATTTGGACTCCAGTGAAGGAATGGCAATATATTTCACAGTCAGGATATATGTGTGTGACATGGAGGGGAACTTAAAGGTAACAATGCCCTTCTGCTTCTGTATGATCTCCTTTCTGGAGTGTTGAAACCCACAGACTTTATTGCAAGAGTTGCTGTGCAGAATGATGCCCGAAGACTTTAGATTTTTGTTGCACTTTAATCCCATCTCTTTGCCTGTCTGCCCATTCCACTGGACCAAAAAAATGCTAAAAACCCCACGGCATTACTAATGTGGGAGATTTATACATTGTGCGGGAGTTGGAAAATGCTTTTGCAATTACTGTTCCAAGCACTTCCCATCCACTGAATTACTTGAAAAACGATGACTAGCACAATGCTCACAATGCGACAAGTAAGATACTACTAATTGCAGTCGAGTGAATTAACCAGTTATTCTGATTTCGTGACTAAACTACAACAGTAAAATGCTATTGCAGGACAGGTCCAATGCAAAAACAATACAGTTTCCAGAAGATTTGTGTCAGTGAGCTAAATAAACTCAGTGACAACTCTAAGATTTGGAACTATTGGCAGCTTTTGTTCCATACATCTCACAATAATCTATCTGCATTGATTAATTTTTACATCTGATGATTCCCCTCCAAAGTGTTAAACTGAATTAGCACAATTTATTTGGCCTCTTTAGATTCCAATTATCATTTTATGTCCAGTGCTTCTATTCAGATAATTCTGTCTCATTCCGAGGGGTCTGGCATGCTCCTAGTCAAACCTGGCTCCGGGGATAGCATTTGGAATCAGACAATTGTAGCTTTAGGATCCACTCCATAAACTTGAGCAGAAAGCCCAGGCTGGGAATACAGTGAAAGATGGATGGAACGCTACATTTCAGAGGTCTGATAATATCATAGAATCCCTGCTGTACAGAAGGAAGCCAATCAGCCCATCTAGTCTGCACTGACCCTCCAACAGGGAATCTTACCCAAGGCCAGCCCCCCATCTTATCCCCTTAACCCCACACATTTACCTCTGTAACCCCCTAATCTATACATTTTGGGACACTGAAAGGTAATTGAAGCATGGTCAAACCACTTTACCTGCAGTCAAAGGAATCTCAAGCAGACGTGGGGAGAATGTACAAACTCCACACAGACAGCCCCCAAGATCAGAATCGAATCAGAGTCTCTGACACTGTAAATGCTAACCACTGTACCACCACGCTGCCTTATCTTTGGGATGACCCTGATTGACCTCCAGCACCATCTAAAATAGTCAATCTATTCATTTTCTCATTGCTATGTGTAGGATCTTGCTGTGTGTAAAAGCGGCTGCTGCATTTCCTACAATAAAGCAATGACTACCCTTCAAAAGGCCTGCGTTGGTGGAAAAGTGCTTTGGGAATCCTGAGATTGTGAAGAGCACGACATGAGTACACATCTTTCTTTCTTAATGTAAACAGGGTTGGAAATAAAAATGATTCAATCAGCAGCACTTGCTTTTATAAATTGTGGCTTAATCCCATGAGTTGATGGATGAGATTTATCACAGAGCTTTGATTCCGGTAAATCTTCTTTGGGGATCTCATTTCAGTCAGGTTGCAGGGAAGAATCTTTCAGCAACTAATCAACAAGAGAGCTCTGCTTATTGATTCTGTAGCTAAAGGATTTTTTTAATCTTATCCTTTCATGGGATTGGAAGTCACTGGCAAGGCCAGCATTAGTTGCCCATCGCGAATTGCACTTGAATTGAATGGTTTGCTAGACCATTTCAGAGGGCCGTTAAAAGCTAACCACATGGCTATGGGTCTGGAGTCACATTAAGGAAGTCCATCAATGTCTCTACGTTCTCAGAAGACTAAGGAAATTTGACATGTCAGTTACAACTCTCACCAACTTTCACAGATGCACCATAGAAAGCATTCTTTCTGGTTATATCCCAGCTTGGTATGGCTCCTGCTCTGTCCAAGACCTCAAGGAACTACAAAAGGTCATGAATTTAGCCCAATCCATCTCGTAAACCAGCCTCCCATCCATTAACTCTGTCTACACTTCCCGCTGCCTCGGCAAAGCAGCCAGCATAATTAAGGATTCCACACATCCATATTGTCTACCTTCTTCCTTCAGGGAAAAGATACAGAAGTCTGAAGTCACATACCAACAACTCAAGAACAGCTTCTTTCCAGCTGCCGTCAGACTTTGAACGGATCTACCTTGCATTAAATTGATATTTCTGTACATCCTAGCTATGATTATAACACTATATTCTGCACTCCTTCATTTCCTCTTCTGTGAACGGTATGCTTTGTCTGTATAGTGTGCAGGAAACAATACTTTTCACTGTACTCCAATACATGTGATAACAATAAATCGAATCAAACATGTAGGCCAGACCAGGTAAGGACGGCAAATTTCCTTCCATAAAACTGCATTAGTGAATTAGATGGGTTTTTATGACAATTGATAATTTTATAGTGACTAGTTTTATATCCAGATTTATTAATTCAGTTTAAATTCCACCAGCTGCCGTGGTAGGATTTGAACTGATTAGCCTACTGCTCCGGTACTGCCTGAGATAAAGATCAGAAAGGTCACAGTGTTTGGTTGAATGTCTGTGTTAGCCTTGATAAAGGGCAGGATGCTTTAGAATTAGTTTCATCAGCCCTGGGGTAGGGAAACAGGTAATAAAAAGTGATTTGGTCATTAGTTGTCCATGGTGTGTGTGAGGAGAATGGGCTCATAAGGACTTGATTGTTTAATCCACATGATCAGTTTATTAGATTCAACCACTAAACATGAACCTCTCTTTTAATGAACTGTCTACACCTGAACTGTTTTTTAACATCCATTCCTGGCTGTCCTGCATACGAGAGTAAATTCCCATGAGCTGTTTATGTTTTGAAGTGAAATTTTAGCCACCGTAATTGCTCAGCCTCTGTGGGTTACAAACTGGCAGTCAGACGGACTTTAAAGAAATATGAGTCGTTGCATTGTGGCTAAGCTGTGACAGGCAGATCAGCCTGTCTGTTAGGTCCTCCTGCCAAGTATGTGAGGGCCAAAGCATGTCTCTGGCTCTTGCTGTGAAATTGCCAACAAATCCAGTTGTCTTAATACCTGGAAGACCAGACTATTGATATATAAAACATATAGTGTTTACTGAATTGTGACTGCCTTGGTAACGATTTCAAAGAGTGATGATAATAAATGATGATCCTTGACCAGGAAAAGTCTCCATTATTGTCAGTGGGCTGGTGGAATTAAATGCTTTTCAGTCAACCATCGCAAGTGGCCCATTATGATGCCAGCTGATGTTCATGGTGCTTTGCAAGACCATCAACTGATGATCCCCTTTGTGGCAGGGATTTTCCCCTTTCTCTAGGCAGGGAACGTGCTTTCACTACAAATATAGCTTTAAATTAAGGGGTGGTAGTTATAGGATGGATGTCAGAGGTAGGTTCTTTACCCAGAGGGTGGTAAGGGTATGGAATGCCCTGCTTGCTGCAGTTGTAGATGTGTTAAGTTTGGTGGCGTTTAAGAGGTTAGTAGATAAGTTTATGGACGAAAAGGGAATGGTTTAGGTTAGAGGGTCATTGCTTTTTCCTAATTGGTCGGCGCAACATCGAAGGGCCTGTTCTGCGCTGTAATGTTCTATGTTCTAAATATTGACACATGGGTAAGGCTGCTGTCACAACTCAGGATGGCACAGTGGTTGATTCCCAGCTTGGTCACTGTCTGTGTGGAGATTGCACATTCTTTCCGTGTCTGCATACGTTTTCTCTGGATGTTCCGGTTTCCACCCACAGTCCAAAGATGTGTGTGTTAGGTGAATTGGCCATGCTAAATTGCCCCTTAATGTTCGGACTAGCTAGGGTAAATGTATGAGGTTATAGAGATAGGGCTGGGGTGGGATTGTAGTCAGTACAGACTCAATGGGCTGAATGGCCTCTTTGTGCACTGTAGAATTCTATGAATTTCCACTTGATAGTGGCAACCAGCCAAAGGGAAACAACACTGTCCAGAATTTTCCAGCTATTTTCACCAGCGAGATCTTCTGGATTTGCTGATGGCCAATGGTGGGCTACCTCTGCTAATGCAAAATGTGCCACAGGGGTGGGAGGAGGAAAAATCTCACCCACTGGTTTATAACAACTTGTATTTCATAAACAAAAATAGAAAATGCCAGAAAAACTCTACAGGTCTGGCAGCAGATATGGAGAGAGAAACGGAGTTAATATTTCAAGTCTGTAATGATTCAGAACTAAAGAGAGTGAGAAATGTCATGGTTTTTATATGGCATAAGAAGGGAAAGAGCAACTAGAACTGAGTAGAAGGTCAGTGATTGGTAAGAGCTAGGAGATTGCAGCAAAGCTGTGCAGGTCACGAGACAGAGGCAACATCGATGGCAGTAGAAGGTGCAAGCAGTTGCATAAAGGTAAGACATCAGAATGTGTTAATGGGAGAAACCGAGGTCAGTGGTCCGTGAAAGCAAACTTAAGAACAAGTGACAGATGGTCCAGTGGGCTGGGGGGATTTTGCATTGGGACAGAAAATGTTTTGGATGTTTAAAGAAAGGGTCAAGATGGAGGAGAAAAATCATAGTCCAGAGTTGTTAAATTCAGTGTTCAGTCCTGAGGGCTGCATTATGCTAGATTGAAAGATGAGGTACTGCTCTGCCAAGTTGCATTGGTTTCACTGAGGCATTGCAACAGAGCAAGGTTCTGTATTTACCACAGGAGTGTTACAAAACAAAATTCACACATAAACCACTTCAAGAGATATGAGGACAGATGGCCAAAAACTCAGGCAGAAATAGAGGTTTTCAAGAATGTCTAAAAGAGAGAGAGAGGAGTAAGTTTAGGGAGGGAATTTCAGGCAGTCATTGTTTTATTTTGAAGTTACTGAAACGTTCTGATGTAGGGGCATAAATCTGGTAGAATCCAGGGCCTCTCAGTCCACTAGTGCTACAGGCTTGAAAATCCATTAGCTTTCAAGCTTTTTCAGTCAGATTTGAATTGATTTGATTCAGTATTGTTCATGTGTATTGGGATACAATGAAAAGTATTGTTTCTTGTGTGCTATACCGGACATAGAGAATGTAGGGGAGAAGAAAAGGCTTATGTGCAGAATGTAGTCTTTCAGTTATTGCTATGTGCAGGTAAAGACCAAATTAATATATGGGAGGTCCATTCAAATGTCTAATGGTAGCAGGGAAGAAGCTGTTCTTGAGTCATTTGATCCTTGCTCTCAGATTTTTGTATCTTTATACCGACTGGAAGAAGTGGAAGAGAGTATTTCCAGGATGCACGGGGCCCTTGATTACACTGGCCGCTTTTCTGAGATAGCAGGAAGTGTAGACAGAGCCAATGGATGGGAGGCTGGTTTGCATGATGGATAGGGCTACCTTCATAACCTTTTGTAGTTTTTTTGCAGTCTTGCATAGAGCAGGAGCCATACCAAACTGTGATACAAGCAGATGCTTTTCTATGGTGCATCTGTAAAAGTTGGCGAGAGTCATTGTGGACGTGCCAAATTTCCTTAGCCTCCTGAGAAAGTAGAGGCAGAGCAGTATGGATAAGCTCTGCTTGCATTAGTCAGAACCCAGCTGTCCATCTGTGGAGTTAGCAATAGAAAAAAATAATATAAGTTAAAGTAATAAAAATTGTATAAAGAAAGTGAATTTAAGTAAATGATTCCCGTTTTGGCCATCCATTTTCATTATTAAACTTACTGAGACAGGGGATATTATACAATATCATTGACAATCTTTGATAAAGGAAGAAGCCATTCAGCCCATCGTATCTCTGTGAAGAGTTATGCAGCCTAATTCCACCACTTTGTGCCAGCTCTGTAAGCCTGCAGGTCATAGCTCTTTATGTAGTCATTCAGATGCTTGTTAAGTGTGGTGAAAGTTTCTGTCTCTACCACTTCTTTCAGGCAGTGAGTTCCATGTCTTCACCACCCTCTGGGTAAAAGAAGCTTTCCTCAACCAATCTTTCTGATCTTTCTACCAATTACTTTAAACCAGTGCCCCCTGGTTTTTGACCCCTCTGTCTGGGAGATTGGCCTCCATTCTTACGAAGAGGTCAGAGTCCCAAAGGTAATGGTGGGAATGTTTGGGTTTTATTGGAGTCGGTGTCCAGGATTTCCTGCCAATTCTATTCTGATTACCAAGACAAAGTCATCCTTGAGAGTTCAGGATGGTGTCTATTCCGCAGAGCTAGAAACTAAACAGGCAAGTTTGTAATTAGGGTGCACAAAAAATGAGGAGCAAGAGGGATCAATGTATCCCTCTTTCCTGCCTCACTCTCGAAAAAGACCAAGATTCTACACACCCACCACCACCTCAATACCAGCCTTCCTCCAACCCCCAACATCCTCACAAAGCAGCCTTTCAATCTCTCGTAGGAGCTGAACAGAACAGTGCCATCGAGGAGAAAAAAAATGTGAAAAATTCCTCTCCTACTTTCTCAAGCAATCCAAAGGATGGCATTGTTGGGCTAAATGACTATTTGTTTCTCTTCTGATTTAATTAAGAAGACGGATACTTTGTTCAGGATGTTAAAAGTTTTATAACGGTGTAGTTAATTTGCAGTATCTATAGCTACAGCCTATTGCCATTATAATCGGAGCCAAACTTTGGGCAGAAAATACACATTGCATCAGTGAGCTGTGCCAAGTAAAGGAGCTGTAGGATTTTAATTTCAGCTGACATGCTGGACGTTCCCGCTTGGTGCTGCAAACAGTTCAGTTACTGATCTCTGATGAGTCATTTACACTCCAGGCTGACATACGCAAAGGGAGCTCGGTGATGACAGGAAGCAAAAAAGCCAACAAGAGGCTCCAGCGTAGGCCGCACTTTGCCGCCCCCTGGTGCCCGGGCACAGTGCAGCACTGGAGGAAGCTTCTGGAGATGCCCACAAGATTCCTTGTTTTGAAGCCAGAGTTGTCCATTTTCGAAAGCAATGAAAGGAGCAAAATGACAATGATAAATGTGCTCCCCACCCCTGAACAGGAACATAACAGATCCCTGGGGGAAAGAAACATATCATTAAATGCATTAATACAAAGAACAAAGAACCAAACAGCACGGGAAACAGGCCCTTCGGCCCAACGAGCCCGTGCCGCCACCCCGATGTTCCCACCTCTACCTGTGATCCCTGTCTATGTTTATAGATCTATGCATTAAAAACCAAATTTGAGACAATTTAGGGAGAATTTGTTTTGCTTATCAGCCTAAGAGCACATCTTTGGGATGTGGGAGGAAACCGGAGCACCTGGAGAAAACCCACGCAAGCACGGGGAGAATGCGCAAGCTCCCACAGGCACAGGCCCAAATCCATGTATCTGCACAGCACAGCGATAGTCACTGAGCTGTCGTGTTGCCCACCAAATGGTCCAGGTCAAGTGTACACTAATGACGTGAAGCACTAGGATACTCTCGAAAAAAATATCCAAGAGCAGTCCTCTCACGACCCATCGCGTGTATGCCCCTTGTTAGACAACAAAGTGGACCAAAGCACCTGTAGGATAAAAACAAGTACATCAATATCATCATCTATTTCCCACTTCCCAGGAACTCCCAAGGCTCATGATCCCTATTTTAAATCAGTTTTCTATACCCCTCCATTCCCACTCTGTTCATGTGCCGATCTAAATATTTCTTAAATAACTCCAGAGTACCTGCCTCCACCACTTTACTTGGCAGCGCATTCCATACCTCCACCACCCTCTGTGTGAAAAAACTCCCTCTAGCATCCAAATTATACCTTACTCCCCCCTCACCCTAAGCCCGTGACCCCTCGTGCTATTCGAGTCCATCCTAGGAAAAAGCTTAACCCTGTTTACTCTATCTATAACCCCTCATAATCTTGTACACCTCTATTAGATCTCCTCTAAGTCTACGTCTTTCTAAGGAAAACAGTCCCAATTTGCCTAACCTCTCCTCGTAACTCAGACCTTCCATACCAGGCAGCATCCTGGTAAACCTCCTCTGCACTCTTTCCAGAGTCTCCACGTCCTTCCAGTAGTAAGGCGACCAGAACTGGATGCAGTATTCCAAATGAGGTCTAACCAATGTTTTATACAACTGCAACATTAAAGGCCAGCTCTTACACTCTATACGCCTTCCTATAAAGGCTAGCATAACATATGCTTTCTTCACAACCTGCCACCTTCAGAGACTTGTTCACCTGCACCCCCAGGTCCCTCTGCATTTCTATACTCTTAGTAGGTCTACCCTTTATCATATACCTCCCCGCTACATTCTTTCTCCCGAAATGCATCACCTTGCATTTATCAGGATTGAATTCCATCTGCCATCTATCTGCCCAAGCTACCAGCCTATCTATGTCCTGCTGTATTGCCTGACAATGCTCCTCACTATCCGCAAGTCCAGCCATCTTTGTATCATCTGCAAACTTTCTGATCACTCCACTTACTCCCTCTTCCAAGTCATTTATATATATTACAAATAGAAGAGGTCCCAGTACCGAGCCCTGTGGCACACCACTAGTGACCGACCTCCAGCTAGAGAAACACCCTTCCACTATTACTCTCTGTCTTCTATTACTAAGCCAGTTACTTATCCATCTACCTACCGGTCCTTGTATCCCATTTGCCTTGACCTTCTCAACTAACCTCCCATGAGGGACTTTGTCAAACGCCTTACTAAAATCCACACAGACGACATCAACGGCTCGCCCTTCATCCACCGTTTTCGTCACCTCCTCAAAAAATTCTACCAGATTTGTAAGGCACGACCTTCCCTTAACAAAGCCATTCTGCGTATCCCTAATCAGATCGCAACACTCTAAGTGCCTATACATCCTATCTCTAAGAATCCCCTCCAACAGCTTCTCTAGCACTGACGTCACACTCACCGGCCTATAATTCCCAGAGTTATCCCTACTAACCTTTTTGTCCATTTTCGAAAGCAATGAAAGGAGCAAAATGACAATGATAAATGTGCTCCCCACCCCTGAACAGGAACATAACAGATCCCTGGGGGGAAGAAACATATCGTTAAATGCATTAATGTTGAACTTGATCTAAATTTGAATCTCCACCTCAAATGTCATTCACTCTTCCTCTGGGACACATTGACCGATCTGGGTCAAATTATTGGTGACCAATGCAGTACTTTTTAAAGCATGGTTTACTGATGCAATGTTGGAAAATACCTCAAGTTTCCACAAACAGCAACGTGCTAAATAACCAGGTTTTTAGATTGATATTTTGGCAGGAAGATCTCCCTTTCTCTTCGAATAGTACCAGTGAATCTTTAATGGCTACCGGTGAGAGCGGACCATGGCACAGTAGTTAGCACTGCTGCCTCATAGTACCAGGGACCCAGGTTCAATTCCCAGTTTGGATCACTATCTGTGCGGAGTCTGCACGCTCTCCATGTCTGTGTGGGTTTCCTTTGGTGCTTCGATTTCTTCCCTGCAGTCTGAAAGACATGCTGGTTAGGTGCATTGGCCATGTTAAATTCTCCCTCAGTGTACCCGAACAGGTGGCAGGATGTGGTGACTTAGGGGGGTTTTCACATTAATGTCATTGCAGTATTAATGTAAGCCTACCTGTGACACTAATAAATAAATTTAGAGGGCAGTTTAACATCTTATCTAAGGAACAGTATCTCAAGAGAGTGAAGCATTCTGGGGACTCAAACCAGAAGTACTCTGGAAGAGTTGTCACGTAGAAAACTGCGACAACCAATTTGTTCAGACTCGCATACAACTCTGTGATTATGTCCAGATGATCATTTTAGGTTCTGGATGAGGGATGACTGTAGGCCTGAACACTTGGAGAGTATCTCTGCTCACCTAAATGGTGCTATTGGGTCTGTTACATTAACCTTCAAGCACCATTGAGGCCGCGGTTTGAGAGTTCATCCAAAAGACTGCTTTGGCTGGGCGGCACAGTGGGTAGCATTGCTATGTCACAGTGTCAGGGACCTAGGTTCAATTCCCGACTGTGCAGAATCTGCACGTTCTCTCCGTGTCTTTATGGGTTTCTTCTAGGTGCTCCGGATTTCTCCCAAAGTCCAAAAGATGTGCTGGTTAGATGCACTGGCCGTACTAAATTCTCCCTTAGCATACCCAAAACAAGTGCCAGAGTGTGGTGACTAGGGGATTTTCACAGTAACTTCATTGCAGTGTTAATGTCAGCCTCACTTGTGATACTCATAAATAAATACTTTTAGCTGTTCTGCAGTCCCCCAGTCAATCTGGATTATGTATCCAAGTCTCTGGAATGGGACTTGAACCCATTACCTTCAAACTCAAAAGATGAAGGTTCTTCTAAACAAGTCATGGTTGACATCTAGTTATTCTCTGACTCTTGAAGCAACCAGCCTGACTTTGAATCTTCATCTCAAGGGCCATTTCCACTCCTCGATGTTACAGCAATGATGGTAGAACTATAACAGTAGTATACAGCTATCTACTAAAAGTGCCATCCCTTCCTCCATGAATGAAGACAAGGGTCAGCATGTTAAATAAGGTCGTTCTGGGGCCATATTTCATCAGGAAGTAGCTGATTTTGGACCTTTAACTGGGAGTGGAGGGGGGGGGGGGGGGGGGGAGTGCTGTTTTCAGATGATGTGTTTTTGTGTTATTTGCTAAGACTCATATATTCTTCAGATGGCCTCTTTATTTGAACTGTATCATTTTTGTTTTACATCCCCGCCTTTCTCCAGCTCTGCATGCCCAAAGGGCTTTCCTTCAGAACACAGGCCGAAAGCCGAGACCCGCTGTTCCATTCATTCCTCATCACGCGCGAAGACGGCTCGCGTACCTATGGCTTTGTGCTCACCTTCTACGAAGAGGTGACCTGCAAGCAAATCTGCAGCGCCATGCAGACCCTCTACCAGATGCACAACGTGGAGCAGTACAGCAGCGTCTATGCCTCGTCCTCTTGTAGCATGGACTCACTGGCGAGCAGCATCGATGAGGGTGACAGCACCTCTCTGGCTAAACTGCAGCGCTACAATTCCTACGACATCAGCCGGGACACACTCTATGTGTCGAAGTGCATCTGCCTGATCACCCCGCTGCCGTTCATGCAAGCCTGTCGGAAATTCCTGCTCCAGCTGCACAAGGCGGTGAGCTCTCAGCAGCCGCCGCCCCTTCCCCTGGAGAGTTACATACACAACGTCCTCTACGAGGTGCCCCTGCCTCCGCCTGGTCGTTCGCTAAAGTTCTCCGGCGTTTACGGGCCAGTCATTTGCCAGCGACCTGGGCTAAGTGAGCTGCCCCTGTTTGATTTCCCACTGCGGGAAGCCTTTGAACTGCTGGGTTTGGAAAATTTGGTTCAGCTCTTCACGTGCGTGCTTCTGGAAATGCAGATACTCCTATACTCACAAGGTAAGCTACACCAAAGTCCTCAGTAACCAACATCTTTAAGGTTTGTCCATAAACAATGATGTATGACGCAAATGTAGTTTGGTATGTGGACTAGTGCAAGGCAGGAGAGCGGGTAAAACTTACTGTGCCAACTGATTGGAATTAGTGAGCTACATGTGGCACTGTATTGTGCATCGGCAAAGGGATTTTTCTTTTATAGACTGGCCATGCCAGCATTTATTGCCCATCCTTAGTTGCCTTTGAGGAGGCTATAGATTTGGAGTCAAAGGTAGGCCAGACCAGGTAAGGATGTCAGATTTCCTTCCCTAAAGGACATTATTGACCCAGATGGGTTTTTACAACAATCAACATTGGTTTCATGGGCATCATTAGATTTTTAATTCCAGACGTCTCACCATCTGCTGCGGTGAGATTCGAACCTGGGTCTCAAGAGCACCAACCTGGGTTTCTTGATTACTAATCCAGTGACAATATCACTACGACACTGCCTTCCCTAAATACGGGAAGCAACTTCAGAGATGAGGTCGAGGTTGATCAGCCAGACGTATACTGGTCAGTTTTCTATCATAGAATCATAGAATCCCTACAGTGCAGAAAGAGGCAATTCGGTTCATCAAATCTGCACCCACAACAATCCCAATCAGGCCCTATCTCCGTAAACCCATGTATTTAGCCTGCTAATCCCCTTAACAGTAAAGGACAATTTAGCATTGCCAATCAACCTAATTCGCACATCTTTGGAGTGTGGGAGGAAACCAGAGCACCCAAAGGAAACCCATGCAGTCACAGGGAGAATGTACAAACTCCATACAGATAGTGACCCAAGGCTGGAATCGAACCTGGGGCTTTGGTATTGTGAAGCAACAGTGCTAACCATTGTGCCACCATGCCACCCCTTCCTTTTTAATTAACAAACCTGTGTTGTACTTAGATACAGCTCGACTATATTTATTAAGAAAGTTCAACAATTTCAGTGATGTAAATGAAAAGATTGAGGTGTCTGTGTGGTATGCTGGCAGAACAGATTTTGGGATTCACCTGATTTCCATTTCATTGTGATAATTGATGTTGGGAATTTATTGCAATGTTTCAGGAGTACATTTGTTTTTGATACTTCCAGCATCGCACATTTGCATAATTTCTGTTGGACTTCTGTCATGTTCAAATCTGATTGTAGGTATATCTTAACAAAAATCATATTCATAAAAGAAGCAACATAGCACAACAAGCACGGTGGGGAATGTATCAATGAGAAGGAAAGCACCTTGTTGAAAAACATGTCACTTATGAAGAACCGCCCAAGATGCATGAAATTAATAAATCTGGCAAGGGATAGCTATAAAATCTACCAAAACAGGAACGGAGAGTCAAATCCATGTGTTCTTTATACTGAAGGCTGCTTTGGAGAGTTTGGCACCAAAATAAAACCCAGCATCTTTAGGTTCAGCATGTAAATTTTATAGTGGGGGAGGCAGGGCCTCGGATGGAGAGTCCATTCATACCCTGAAAATGACAATTAAAGGCCATTTCCAATCACCACAATTTTTAGGCTGGCAGGCAGCAGTTGGACCAGGGTGCTAAATAGAAAAAGTCTTCACCCATCACTTGTGGATAGGAAGAGGGGGCATTCTCAATCTGAAGGCCCCGTCAATTTGGGGCCTCAACCCTCGAGGGCATCTCCTATCCTCCTACTCCAAGATCCCTGATACTTACCTCAGGTATGATCCCAAGACCTACTTTAGTGCTGCAGTACCTCTTCTAGCCACTGCAGCGCTGTTCTTGGAGGGGCTGGACAGCTGCTGGCCAATCTGATTGGCTGGACAGCTGCTGGCCAATCTGATTGGCTGGCAACTCTCCAAGGTGGGACTTCTATTCAAGGGTAGGCGGAAGTCGTGCTTTCTGCCAGTCAATGCTAAATTGAGCTTTAAAAGGGCTGGTTGGGGTTAGCGGCAATACGTTTCCCACCAACTCTCAGGATGATGTGCGTCGAGCAGGAAAATGGTGTTGAAGTAGAAACTCAGCCGTGATATCATTGAACGTGAGTGGGCTCAAAGGGATGAATTCCTGCTCCTATTTTCTATGGTATTGTGTGTTATGCAGTAGAAACATGAGAGTAGGCCATTCAGCCAGTTCTGCCACTCAATACAATCCTACCTGATTCTCTGTCTCAATGCCACATTCCTGCTTTCTCCCCATACCCTATGATGCCATTAAAATAAAAAAAACTATTTCTTTCTTGAATATGTTCAGTGATGTAGCCTCCACAGCGTTCTGTGATAGATAATTCCACAGATTCATTACCCTCCTAGTACTCTCCTCAATCCTAGATGGTCTAGATTCCCCAATCAGGGAAAACATTCTCCCTGCATCTAATCTGTCCAGCCTTGTTAGAATTTTATATGTTTCGATTAAATCTCCTTCTAAAGTCTAATCAATTCAGGCCATTTGAACCAATTGCTCCTCCTGCCAACCTTGGTATCAGCCTAATAAACTTCTGCTGCATTCCCTCAATGGCAAGTACATCCTGTCTTAGGTAGAGAAACAAAAACTGCTAGTATGCTCTCACCAAAGTCCTATGTAACTTGCAGTAAAACATCTCTACTTCTGAATTCAAATCATCTTGCAATGAAGGCCAGTGTACATATGCCTTTCTAATTGCTTGCTGCATCTGCCTCTCCACTTTCATTGACTGGAAAACAAGGACGTCCAGATCCCTTTGTACATCTGTACTTTCCAACATTTGACTATTTAAATAATCCTTTTCCTTTCTGTTTTTCATACCAAAGTGTATAAATTCACATTTAGCCATATAGTATTGCACCTGCCGTGTGTTTGCCCATCACTCAACTTGTTCAAACTGTCAGTTCTGCCCAGTTTTGTGTCATCAGCAAACTTGGAAATGTTACATTTGGTTTCCCCCATTCAGGCACTGATCTCTATAGTACTCCATTAGTCACTGCATGCCACTCGGAGAAGGACCCATTTGTTCCCACTCTGTTTTGTCTATCAACCAATTCTTGATCTATGCCAATACATTATCTCCAATCCCATATGCTTTAATTTTACCCATTCACTTCTTATCAGGGACTATTTTAAAGACTTCTGAAAGTCCAAGTATACCACATCCACTAGTTCTCCCTTATTTATTCCACTAGTTATATCCTCAAAAAAAAGTTAAGCTTGATTTGCCTTTCAGAAACTCATGCTGGTTTTGACCAATCCCTTTTAATGCTTTCTGTGAACACGTCTTTTAGAATAGACCCTAGCATCTTCCCCACTACTGATGTCAGGCTAACTAGTCTGTAATTCTTCCTTTTTTATCTCTTTCCCTTCCTTTTTAAATAGTGGGGTTACATTTGTCACCTCCAACCTGTAGGAACTGCTCCAGAGTCTGTGGAAGATAACCGCCAATGTGTCCAATATTTCCAGGGCCACATTTACCTGAACTGCTAGAACAGTTCAGAATTGATTAAGAATTCACCAGAAAGACAGTACCTCTGGCAATGCAGCATTACTACAGCAGCATCAACAAGGCTATGGGCTTCAGCCTTGGATTGAGGTTTGAACCCACAATCCTCTCTCCTGAAACGTGACAAAAGTTGAGAAAGATGAGAGGGAGGAGAAAAAAACCTAAAGACAGACACTCTTTGCTCTGTGTTACCGAACAACATTAATCCTAACTGCCCCATCTGTTCTCGATCATAATTAGATATTGTGATATAAAAATGTCACAATACTATGACATCCCTACTTATTTGTTACTATTCTATTTTTTCTTGCACCTGGTAATAGAATACACTGGGTGTTAACTACATTTTCCAGATCACTGAATTGTAATTTAGTCACTTGGTGCATATGTATCTCTTGGTGTGACAATTTACTTTTCCTATATTTCTAAACCATTGATCAAACAGAATTAGTAGGTTTGACTTCCTGGTCTTTATTAGCAAAAAGATAGTGAATGGCGAAGGATGGGCAGCTTCTTGAGGAGCCTTCTGTTTTATGCATTGACCTTGTTATCTGGTGTTCTTTGATCAAAAGAAAAAGTGTGCCTTTTGGCATGGCAAGGATTAATGTGCACCTGAAGAAAAGTACCACCCACATAATGATGTGGAGAATGACATGATAATAGGCTTTGGGAGTAGAGACGGCATCCATGTGTGACAGTATTTGGGATATGTACAGATGTAACAATAACAGGTTTATGTTCAATCATACAAGCCTCCAAACTGCTTCGGAAATCACCAAACAATCTTCACAACTTTCTCACCTCCAGTTATTCCAAAGTGCTTTATAGCCAGAGTATAATATTAGCAAGTGTGAGGTTATCCACTTTGGTCGGAATAATGGTAGGAAAGATTACTATTTAAATGGCAAAAAGCTGCAGCATGCGACAGTGCAGAGGGACCTGGGAGTCCTTGTGCACGAATTGCAAAAACTCAGTATGCACGTGCAGCAGGTGATTAAGAAGGCGGATGCAATGTTGGCCTTTATATCTAGGGGGATAGAATATAAAAGTAGGGAAGTTCTGTTGCAGCTGTATAGGGTGCTGGTGAGGCCGCAGCTGGAGTACTGTGTGCAGCTTTGGTTGCCGCATTCGAGGAAGGATATATTGGCCTTGGAGGGGGTGCAGAGAAGGTTCACTAGGCTGATACCAGAGATGAGGGCGTTGGATTATGAGGAGAGACTAAATAGGTTTGTACTCTTTGGAGTTTAGAAGGCTGAGAGAGGATCTTACAGAGACGTATAAGATAATGAAGGGGATGGATAGGGTAGAGGTTGAGAGACTCTTCCCGCTTAGCAAAGATAGCAGGACTAGAGGGCACAGCCTCAAGATTGGTGGGGTGGTTCAGATCAGAGGTGAGGAGAAATTTCTTCACGCAAAGAGTGTGAATCTTTGGAATTTTCTGCCTGATGAAGTGGAGGAGGCTTCCTCACTGAATATGTTCAAGTCAAGAGTGGATAGGTTTTTGATTGACAAGGGAATTAAGGGTTACGGGGAGAAAGTGGGAAAGTGGTACTGAACCACTACAGATCAGCCATGATCTTATTGAATGGCGGGGCAGGCTCGAGGGGCTGGATGGCCTACTCCTGCTCCTATTTCTTATGTTCTTAAGAAAAAGATATCCAGGTTAGGTGAACTGGCCATGCTAAATTGCCCCTTAGTGTCCCAAGATGTGTAGGGTAGGGGGATTAGCGGAGTAAATATGTGGGGTTGCAGGGTTGCGCGTGGGTGGTATTGTTGCCAATGCAAGCTCGATGGGTCGAATGGCCTTCCCCTGCACTATAGGGGTACATTGATTTTATGAATTAGCTCTGCAAGGTATTTTGTAGTCGATGTGTGTGCACTGTTAAATCCTACTGCATGATTGAGCAGACATGAGGACAATACAAATTTCCTTTTAAACGGGATACCACTGGACCACTAAAAATGGACTCCGTCACCTGATTTTTTTTTTCAATTATGCTGTTTGTCAAGCTTTTAGAAGCTTCCAAGTAGAATACAAATGAATATGCTTGCTAGTTGACTGTCCCATGGCCAGCAACATTCATGGAACAGCAGAATAATGAACTGCGACTGGAAAGGCATTTGGAATTCCAAACCGTAAATTAGATTATCACTTGCCTCAGTTGGAACATGATTCGGCATTTCACTTACTGTGGCCATCTTTGCCTACCTGCCAAGAATGCAGAAAAAGCAGGGTAAACTGCCAAGACTCAGACACTTGGAGACACGGTCTGCATCAGAGAGAGGGAGAGAGACACGGTCTGCATCAGAGAGAGAGAGAGAGACACGGTTTGCATCAGAGAGAGGGAGAGAGACACGGTTTGCATCAGAGAGAGGGAGAGGGCCGGTCTGCATCAGAGAGAGGGAGAGAGGACACGGTCTGCATCAGAGAGAGAGAGAGAGAGACACGGTCTGCACAGAGAGAGGGAGAGAGAGACACGGTCTGCATCAGAGAGAGAGAGAGAGAGACCACGGTCTGCATCAGAGAGAGAGAGAGAGAGACACGGTCTGCATCAGAGAGAGAGAGAGAGAGAACACGGTCTGCATCAGAGAGAGAGAGAGAGAGACACGGTCTGCATCAGAGAGAGAGAGAGAGAGACACGGTCTGAATCAGAGAGAGAGAGAGACACGGTCTGCATCAGAGAGAGAGGGAGGACACGGTCTGCATCAGAGAGAGAGAAGAGAGAGACACGGTCTGCATCAGAGAGAGAGAGAGACACGGTCTGCACAGAGAGAGAGAGAGAGGTTGTGGGGGGGGTGTGGGGGGGGGGTTGTGGGGGGGAGAGACACGGTCTGCATCAGAGAGAGAGAGAGACACGGTCTGCATCAGAGAGAGAGAGAGACACGGTCGCATCAGAGAGAGAGAGAGACACTGCTGTAGAGGGGGCACTGTCGCATCAGAGGGAGAGAGACACTGTCTGCATCAGAGAGAGAGAGAGACACGGTCTGCATCAGAGAGAGAGAGAGACACGGTCTGCATCAGAGAGAGAGAGAGACACGGTCTGCATCAGAGAGAGAACACTGTCTGCATCAGAGAGAGAGAGACTGCTCAGAGAGAGAGGAACGTCTGCACAGAGAGAGAGAAGACACGGTCTGCAGAGAGAGAGAGAGGACACGGTCTGATCAGAGAGAGAGAGAGGGAGAGAGACACGGTCTGCATCAGAGAGAGAGAGAGAACGGTCTGCATCAGAGAGAGAGAGAGACAGTGATCAGAGAGAGGGGGGTGGGGGAGAAGTGATCAGAGAGAGAGAGAGAGGTGCATCAGAGAGAGAGAGAGACACGGTGATCAGAGAGGAGAGAGAGAGACCGGTCTGCATCAGAGAGAGAGAGAGACGGTCTGCAAGAGAGAGAGAGAGACACGGTCTGCATCAGGGGAGAGAGAGAGAAGTCTGCATCAGAGAGGAGAGAGACACGGTCTATCAGAGAGAGAGAGAGGGGCATCAGAGAGAGAGAGAGAGAGACACGGTCTGCATCAGAGAGAGAGAGAGGACACGGTCTGCATGCATCAGAGAGAGAGAGAGACACGGTCGGTGGGGGGCATGATCAGAGAGAGAGAGAGACACGGTCTGCATCAGAGAGAGAGAGGAGAGACACGGTCTGCATCAGAGAGAGAGAGAGACACGGTCTGCATCAGAGAGAGAGAGAGACACGGTCTGCATCAGAGAGAGAGAGAGACACGGTCTGCATCAGAGAGAGAGAGAGACACGGTCTGCATCAGAGAGAGAGAGAGACACGGTCTGCATCAGAGAGAGAGAGAGACACGGTCTGCATCAGAGAGAGAGAGAGACACGGTCTGCATCAGAGAGAGAGAGAGACACGGTCTGCATCAGAGAGAGAGAGAGACACGGTCTGCATCAGAGAGAGAGAGAGACACGGTCTGCATCAGAGAGAGAGAGAGACACGGTCTGCATCAGAGAGAGAGAGAGACACGGTCTGCATCAGAGAGAGAGAGAGACACGGTCTGCATCAGAGAGAGAGAGAGACACGGTCTGCATCAGAGAGAGAGAGAGACACGGTCTGCATCAGAGAGAGAGAGAGACACGGTCTGCATCAGAGAGAGAGAGAGACACGGTCTGCATCAGAGAGAGAGAGAGACACGGTCTGCATCAGAGAGAGAGAGAGACACGGTCTGCATCAGAGAGAGAGAGAGACACGGTCTGCATCAGAGAGAGAGAGAGACACGGTCTGCATCAGAGAGAGAGAGAGACACGGTCTGCATCAGAGAGAGAGAGAGACACGGTCTGCATCAGAGAGAGAGAGAGACACGGTCTGCATCAGAGAGAGAGAGAGACACGGTCTGCATCAGAGAGAGAGAGAGACACGGTCTGCATCAGAGAGAGAGAGAGACACGGTCTGCATCAGAGAGAGAGAGAGACACGGTCTGCATCAGAGAGAGAGAGAGACACGGTCTGCATCAGAGAGAGAGAGAGACACGGTCTGCATCAGAGAGAGAGAGAGACACGGTCTGCATCAGAGAGAGAGAGAGACACGGTCTGCATCAGAGAGAGAGAGAGACACGGTCTGCATCAGAGAGAGAGAGAGACACGGTCTGCGTCAGAGAGAGAGAGAGACACGGTCTGCATCAGAGAGAGAGAGAGACACGGTCTGCATCAGAGAGAGAGAGAGACACGGTCTGCATCAGAGAGAGAGAGAGACACGGTCTGCATCAGAGAGAGAGAGAGACACGGTCTGCATCAGAGAGAGAGAGAGACACGGTCTGCATCAGAGAGAGAGAGAGACACGGTCTGCGTCAGAGAGAGAGAGAGACACGGTCTGCGTCAGAGAGAGAGAGAGACACGGTCTGCGTCAGAGAGAGAGAGAGAGGACTGTCTGCATCAGAGAGAGAGAGAGAGGGATACTGCCGCGTCAGAGAGAGAGAGAGGGACACTGCGTCAGAGAGAGAGAGCTGCGTGCATCAGAGAGAGAGAGAGAGAGGCACGTCGCATCAGAGAGAGGAGAGAGGGTCGCATCAGAGAGGAGAGACGCATCAAGAGAGAGGAACACTGCTGCATCAGAGAGAGAGAGACTGCTCAGAGAGAGAGAGACTGCGGCATCAGAGAGAGAGAGAGGGACACTGCGTCAGAGAGAGAGAGACTGCGTGCATCAGAGAGAGTGAGAGAGACTGCATCAGAGAGAGGAACACTGCCTGCATCAGAGAGAAAGAGAGAGAGACTGCATCAGAGAGAGAGAGAGAGACTGCATCAGAGAGAGAGGGACACTGCCTGCATCAGAGAGAGAGAGAGACTGCATCGAACAGAGAGGAACACTGCCTGCGTCAGAGAGAGAGAGAGAGAGGGATACTGTCTGCGTCAGAGAGAGAGAGAGAGAGACTGCCTGCATCAGAGAGAGAGAGACTGCATCAAAGAGAGAGAACACTGCCTCATCAGAGAGAGAGAGAGAGAGGGACACTGCCTGCATCAGAGAGAGAGAGAGACACGGTCTGCATCAGAGAGAAGAGAGACACGGTCTGCATCAGAGGAGAGAGAGAGACACGGCCTGCATCAGAGAGAGGAACACTGCCTGCATCAGAGAGAGGAACACTGCCTGCATCAGAGAGAGGAACACTGCCTGCATCAGAGAGAAAGAGAGAGAGACTGCATCAGAGAGAGAGGGAGACTGCATCGAACAGAGAGGAACACTGCCTGCGTCAGAGAGAGAGAGAGAGGGATACTGTCTGCGTCAGAGAGAGAGAGAGAGAGAGTGCCTGCATCAGAGAGAGAGAGACTGCATCAAAGAGAGAGGAACACTGCCTGCATCAGAGAGAGAGAGAGGGGCACTGCGTCAGAGAGAGAGAGACTGCATGCATCAGAGAGAGAGAGAGGGGGCACTGCCGTCGAGAGCGAGAGACTGCAGCATAAGAGAGAGAGAGGAGAGAGAGAGTGCTGCATCAGAGAGAGAGAGAGATAGAGAGAAGAGAGTCCTGCATCAGAGGGAGACGAGAGAGAGTGCCGCATCAGAGCGGAGAGAGAGAGAGTGCGCCATCAGAGGATGAGAGAGAGAGTGCTGCCTCATGAGAGAGAGAGAGAGAGTGCCTGCATCAGAGAGAGAGAGAGAGAGTGCATCTGAGAGAGAGACAGAGTGATAGAGAGAGAGAGAGAGAGTTAGTGATCAGAGAGGAGAGAGAGAGAGAGTGCCTCCAGAGAGAGAGAGCGATGTGATCAGAGGAGAGAGAGAGAGTGATCCAGAGAGTAGAGAGAGAGTGATCAGAGAGAGAGAGAGAGTGCATCAGAGAGAGAGAGAGAGAGTGGATCAGAGAGAGATGAGAGAGAGTGCCTGCATCAGAGAGAGAGAGAGAGAGCCTGAGTGCATCAGGAAGAGAGAGAGAGAGAGTGCATCAGAGAGAGAGAGAGAGAGTGCCATGCATCAGAGAGAGAGGGAGAGAGAGAGGAGAGAGAGAGAGAGTGATCAGAGAGAGAGAGAGAGAGTGCCTGCAGAGAGAGAGAGAGAGAGAGAGAGAGAGTGCCTGCATCAGAGAGAGAGAGAGAGAGAGAGAGAGAGTGCCTGCATCAGAGGAGAGAGAGAGAGAGAGAGTGCCTGATCAGAGAGAGAGAGAGAGAGAGAGTGATCAGAGAGCGGAGAGAGAGTGCCTGCATCAGAGAGAGAGAGAGAGAGAGAGAGAGAGCCTGATCAGATCAGAGAGAGAGAGAGAGAGTGCCTTGCATCAGAGAGAGAGAGAGAGAGAGAGTGAGTGCATCAGAGAGAGAGTGCCAGAGAGAGAGAGAGACTTATTGATCAGAGAGAGAGAGAGAGAGGAGAGTGCCTCATCAGAGAGAGAGAGAGTGCCTGCATCAGAAGAGAGAGAGAGAGAGAGATTGCCTCTGCATCAGAGAGAGAGTGAGAGTGCATCAGAGAGAGAGAGCCTGCATCAGAGAGAGAGTGAGAGAGAGAGAGAGAGTGCCTGCAGAGAGAGGAGTGATCAGAGAGAGAGAGAGAGTGCCTGCATCAGAGAGAGAGTGCCTGAATCAGAGAGAGAGAGAGAGTGAATCAGAGAGAGAGAGAGAGTGATACAGACGAGAGAGAGAGAGAGAGAGAGAGTGATCAGAGAGAGAGAGAGAGAGTGATCAGAGAGAGAGGAAGAGTGCATCAGAGAGAGAGAGATGATCAGAGAGAGAAGAGAGGAATCAGAGAGAGAGAAGTGCCTGCATGAGAGAGAGAGATGATCCAGAGAGAGAGAGAGAGCCTGCATTCAGAGAGAGAGAGAGAGTGAGTGCAGCAGAGAGAAGAGGAGGAGAGTGCCATACAGAGAGAGAGAGAGTGCCTGAGATGTATCAGAGAGAGAGAGGAGAGTGCCTGCATCAGAGAGGAGAGTAGAGAGTGAATCAGAGATCAGAGAGAGAGAGAGGAGAGAGTGCCTGCTCGAGAGAAGAGAGAGAGAGAGTTGCCTGCATCAGAGAGAGAAGAGAGAGAGATGAGAGAGTGCCTGCATCAGAGGGGGGGGGACGAGAGGAGAGAGCTGCCGGCATCAGAGAGATGATGAGAGAGAGCGACAGAGTGCCTGCATCAGAGAGAGAGGAGAGAGAGGAGAGTGCCTGACATAGAGAGAGAGAGAGGAGAGAGTGCCGCATCAGAGAGATGAGAGATGAGAGCCTCATCAGAGTGCCTTCCTCAGAGAGAGTGAGAGAGAGCCTGCATCAGAGTGCTTGCCATCAGAGAGAGAGAGGGAGAGTGCCTGCATCAGAGAGAGAGATCGAGAGAGAGAGGTGCCTGCATCAGAGAGAGAGAGGAGGGACTGCATCAGAGAGAGAGAGAGAGAGAGAGTAGTGCCCTGCCATCAGAGAGAGAGAGAGAGTGCCGCATCAGAAGAGAGATGTGCCTGCATCAGAGAGAGAGTGCCTGCATCAGAGAGAGAGAGAGAGAGTGCCGCATCAGAGTGCCTGCATCAGAGAGAGGAGAGAGAGAGTGCCTGCATCAGAGAGAGAGAGAGAGAGGCCTGATCAGAGGGAGAGAGAGAGAGTGCCTGCATCAGAGAGCTGAGAGAGAAAGAGTGAGACGCAGGAGAGAGAGCAGTGCCTGCTATCAGAGAGAGAGAGAGAGAGAGAGAAGAGGCCTGCATCAGAGAGCGAGAGAGAGAGAGAGAGAAGTGCCTGCATCAGAGAGAGAGAGATGAGAGAGACGAGAGTGCCTGCATCGAGAGAGAGAGAGAGAGAGAGAGTGCCTGCATCAGCGTAGAGAGAGAGAGAGACGAGCGCTGCCGCTCAGAGAGAGAAGAGAGAGAGAGAGAGTGCCTGCATCAGAGAGAGAGAGAGAGAGAGGGCCGCAACAGAGAGATGAGAGAGAGAGTCGCCCTGCATCAGAGAGAGAGAGAGAGAGGAGTGCTGCCTCAGAAGAGAGAGAGAGAGAGTGCATGCATCAGAGAGAGAGAGAAGAGAGTGCCTGCATCAGAGAGAGAGAGAGAGAGTGACTGCACAGAGAGAGAGAGAGAGAGAGAGAGAGAGTGCCTGCATCGAGAGAGAGATGAGAGAGAGAGAGTTCGTAGAGAGTGCCTGCATCAGAGAGAGAGAGCGAGAGAGAGTGCCTGCACAGAAGAGATGGAGAGACCGAAGGAGAAGAAAAAAGTTGCCTGCATCAGAGAGAGAGAGAGAGAGAGAGTGCCTGCATCAGAGAGAGAGAGAGAGAGAGAGAGTGCCTGCATCAGACGAGAGAGTGCCTTGCATCAGAGAGAGAGATGCCTGCATCAGATTGAGGAGTGCCTGCATCAGAGCGAGGAGTGCCTGCATCAGAGAGAGAGTGCCTGCATCAGAGAGAGAGTGCCTGCATCAGAGAGAGATGCCTGCATAGAGAGAGAGTGCCTGCATCAGAGAGAGAGTGCCTGCATCAGAGAGAGAGTGCCTGCATCAGAGAGAGAGTGCCTGCATCAGAGAGAGAGTGCCTGCATCAGAGAGAGAGTGCCTGAGAGAGAGTGCCTGCATCAGAGAGAGAGAGCCCTGCATCAGAGAGAGAGTGGTAGAGAAGGAGTGTGGAGAGAGAGTGCTGCATCAGAGAGAGGAGTGCCTGCATCAGAGAGAGAGTGCCTGCATCAGAGAGAGGAGTGACTGCATCAGAGAGAGAGTGTGTGAGAGAGAGTGCCTGCATCAGAGAGAGAGTGTTGAGAGAGAGTGCCTGCATCAGAGAGAGAGTGCCTGCAAGAGAGAGAGGCCTGCATCAGAGAGAGAGTGTGTGGGGGAGAGAGAGTGCTGCATCAGAGAGAGAGAGAGAGAGAGCTGCATCAGAGAGAGAGAGGAAGTGCCTGCATCAGAGAGAGAGAGAGAGAGTGCCTGCATCAGAGAGAGAGAGAGAGAGTGCCTGCATCAGAGAGAGAGAGAGAGACTGCCTGCATCAGAGAGAGAGAGAGAGAGTGCCTGCATCAGAGGAGAGAGAGAGAGACGTGCTGCATCAGAGAGAGAGAGAGAGAGTGCCTGCATCAGAGAGAGAGAGAGAGAGTGCCTGCATCAGAGAGGAGAGGAGAGAGAGTGGCCTGCATCAGAGATGGAGAGAGAGAGAGTGCCTGCATCAGAGAGAGAGAGAGAGAGTGCCTGCATCAGAGAGAGAGAGAGAGAGTGCCTGCATCAGAGAGAGAGAGAGAGAGTGCCTGGCATCAGAGAGAGAGAGAGAGAGTGCCTGCATCAGAGAGAGAGAGAGAGAGTGCCTGCCATCAGAGAGAGAGAGAGAGAGTGCCTGCATCAGAGAGAGAGAGAGAGAGTGCCTGCATCAGAGAGAGAGAGAGAGAGTGCCTGCATAGAGAGAGGAGAGAGTGCCTGCATCAGAGAGAGAGAGAGAGAGTGCTGCATCAGAGAGAGAGAGAGAGAGTGCCTGCATAGAGAGAGAGAGAGAGAGTGCCTGCATCAGAGAGAGAGAGAGAGAGTGCCTGCATCAGAGAGAGAGGAGCGAAGTGCCTGCATCAGAGAGAGAGAGAGAGGAGTGCTTGCATCAGAGGAGAGAGAGAAGAGATCGGAGAGTGCTGAATCTAGAGAGATGAGGAGAGAGGTGCTGCATCAGAGAGAGAGAGGATGTTCCTGCATCAGAGAGAGAGAGAGAGGTGCCTGCATCAGAGAGAGGAGAGAGAGTGCCTGCATCAGGAGGAGAGAGAGAGAGTGATGCATCAGAGAGAGAGAGAGAGAGAGAGAGAGTGCTGCATCAGAGAGGGGAGTGAGAGAGAGAGAGTGCCTGCATCAGAGAGAGAGAGAGAGAGAGAGAGAGAGTGCCTGCATCAGAGAGAGAGAGGAATCCAATAAGCTAGGGTGACCAACTCAGACGCGATAGGAAAAGGAACACTGTGACCAAAGGCCTGGAAAAGGTGGAGGGGATGCAAATGACCCAATTGAAAAGTGGTTGGATGGAGAGGTGTGTGTTTAAAGGATAGAAAATCAGATTTAACAAATTTTATGAGACCTAACACAATATTTAATTGGCCACAAAATTTAATCAGTTCTGCTAGCCGGTTCATGGCTTACAGCTGCTGGGATAATCTTGAAAATCCAAACCTTCATTCTTCGAGGGCAATTTGAGACGAGTAATGGAAAATGCTGGCCCGTGAAAGGATTTTTAAAAATCTTGACCACAGAATGCCTGTAGAATAGAGACTGAAGTTGATTCCATTTTTATAAGTACTGTTCTCATCTTTAGCTATAATTAATTTGTGTTTGTGTGCATGTGTGCATACACATGTCTGTGTGCATGTATATGTGCACACGCATGTGTGCATGTCTGTGTACACGTGCATGTATATTTAAGTGTATGTCACATTTTCTTTCGCAGCCTCCAGAGCAAGATTGTAAAATAAACACTGTTTTTGTGACCAATGATGAATTATCCCAGGCTTTCTCAAACTTTTCCAGCCATGGAACCTTCACGATCTCCCAACAGCATTGGAGAATTCAAGACATTCTTACCAACTTGATGTTTTGCCTGCTTCCAGGAGTCTCTCCCATGGGAGGGATTTTTTTATCTTGAGCCTTTCACATTGCTGCAGATTTTCTTGATCATTTTCTCTGCTCCATACAACACTGACTACTTGTTGGGATATAACTGTGAAGGCAGCAGGGGTCTTGTGCTGGTCCTCCCCACAAGTGCCCACGGATCGTGATTCTCAGCAAGGATAAGAGGGTAACATCAGAACAAAAGTACTCTACTTTTTAACACTTACCACGTTAGTGGACGAATGATAGAGACTGCAATCTCTGGTTGATTTCCAGCTTTGAGACAGTGCCACTCAGGCCAATTATGATGCCACTGTCCCTGCATCAGTCAATCAGTAAAGTTTTACAACACCAATTTTAAATCCAACCAATTTATTTGATAGTAAATCCGCGAGCTTTCGACTTTACAGCCTTCGTCAGGCAAATGCAGTGTTCTGATCTGCAGAGGCACTCATATCCACACAGACTCTGAGTGCCTCTGCAGATCAGAACACTGCATTTGCCTGACAAAGGCTGTAAAGTCGAAAGCTCGCGGATTTACTATCAAATAAATTGGTTGGATTTAAAATTGGTGTTGTAAAACTTTACTGAGTTTACCCCAGTCCAACGCCGGAATCTCTACATCAGTCAATCAGGACAGACCAGAGGACTGGTTTTCGGGTTCAGCATTGAGATGTGTAAACTTGCTGACTGATCAGAGAGATGTTAAGGAACATGATGTTATAAAGTCATTTTCAATCATTTCTCATGTTCTGATCTAGAATATAATAGAATTACTACAGTGCAGGAGAAGGCCATTCGGCCCATCAAATCCCACAATCCCACCTATCCCCATAATTCCTCATATTAACCCTCCTAGTCCCCCAGACACTTAATGGACAATTTTCCAAGGCCAATCAATCTAACCTGCACATCTTTGTATACATCTGTTCAACAAAGAAGAAAAAAATATTAAGCCAAATTCTCTTACATATCCTGGGACATTGGAGTTTGGAAGGCCCCCAGAGCAGTGCTTTGGGGAAAATAATGGGAAAAGCAGTTTTGAGGATGGTTCTCTCTGTCTCCAGACCTCCCCACACTAGCAGCCATGAATTAGCATGGTTGTCATCCGGCAGCAAAGCCTGTTGTCTTTCAATGTCAAATACATCAAGGGAATCAGACAAATCCCTCTGTATAATTCATCAGTAATGCAACTTCTAATGTTTATTGCTCAGTTTTAAGTTTTGGATTGAACGATGACTAAATTTAGACATTGAGTTGTCTTACATCAGCCAGTTTGGAGTGAATGCGAGTTCACCCCACCAATCCCCAATTAGGGGTGTACACACATCTACCAATGGAATGAATGGATTCTTTCACATCATCTTGAGAGAAGGCAGACACTGCATCCTACACCACTGTTTGTTTACTGGCCCTGTAATTACCCCCACTTAAATATTTGCACGTACAAATAATTAGGAAATATAAATAGTTGGAGACTGGGTCATCTAGTGATTGAATAGTGGAAGTTTATAAAGGCAGCTCAGCAATCACCATTTTTCAATGCTAACCTTAACTCTGATTATCAAATTATAGTTTGGATCAGTATGTGAGATTTCTCTCAATTGGTGAGATTAATTTCCCTCCCCATAATTGACCGATTAGTAACATTTAATAGTCAGTCTATCGAATAGAGTTCGAGTGCAGGTGGTCTGTGTCCACTGTATTTATTAAAAACTGAAGTGATGGGATAGAATGCCACATAGTCAAATGTTCTGATGACAAAGGAAGGTTAGCAGTGTAGGCAGAAGCTTAGAATGCCAAAGGTATATTGGCAATAAGTTCACAGGCAAATATGTGAAAAGTGAATTTTAATACCTCCAATTATAAGATCATCCACATTGGACCTAAAAAAGGGTGGAATGGGGCACTTCTTAAATGGTGACAAACTGGAAACAGCGGAAGTCCAAAAAGACTTGGGAGTCTGAATAGATAAGTTATCAATATATAGTGAGAAGATCCAGAAAGGCCAATGGAATTTTAGAGTTTACCCAAAGACTATATACAACACAGTAGAAGATTTTCTTCAGCTATACAAAGCTCTACACCTGGAATATGTAGAGGCAATGGTATGGTGATGTTGTCACTGTACTAGTAATCCAGAGGCTCAGGGTCATGAGCTATGAGGGTCCCACCACAACAGATGTTGACATTTGAATTGAATAAATGTCTGGAATTAAAAGTCTAATGATGACCATAAAACCATTGCTTTTTGTTGTAAAGACCCACTTTGTGCACTAATGTCCTTTAGTGGAAATATGCCATCTTTACCTGGTCTGGTCTACGTATGACTCCAGACCCTCAGCAATGTGGTTGATTCTTAACTGCCCTGAGGGACGGGCAATAAATGCTGGCCCGGTCATCGATGCCCACATTCCCTGAATGAATTAAAACAAAGTATTGTAGTTAGTTCTGGACACCACATCTTTGCAAGGACATACACATCTTATATAGAATGCCATGTTGATGATTTACCAGAATAATGCCTGGATTCCAGGGATTAAATTACTCAAAAAGGCTTGAATTCCCTCGATTTTAGCAGGTTAAAAGATCTGATCAAACGTGTCAAGATATTAAGGGGAATACATTTGGTAGTTGAAAAGAAGCTATTTTCAATCGCTGGTGACTCTAGAACCAAGAAGCATGATATTAAAGTTGAAGCCAGACCTTTAAGAGTGAAGTTAGGAGACGCTTCTACAAACAAAGGGTGGAAGAGATTTGAATTCTCTTCTGCAAAAGGCAGTTGATGCAAGATTACTTGTTCATTTTTCAGTTGAGATTGATATTACTTTTTGTTCACAAAAATCTAAGGGATGTTGGGAAAATGTGGGGATGAGTAGATGAAGATAGGTCAGCCATGATCTCATTGAATGCTTGAACAGACTGAGAGGGGCTGAATGATTGACTTTTGTTCTTATGATCAACCATGTTTCAGACCTTTTTAAGACTTAATCCTTATAATCAAGTGGCTGAGTTGATGGCACACCTTTCCTTGGACAATTGGTTAAGTTTCAAGAACATGGAGTGGTAAATCTTTGTTGACAGAATCATATCCATTCTTCCCATTTCTCTTACTGGGGCTGAATCTGCTATACATGATGTTGATTCTATTTGGAGGTGCTGGTTTAAGTTGTCCCCTCCTGAAGCTAGTAAACTCATACATAAGTGATATGAATGCACTTAGTATAGACAGACTTGTGCAAGCACTCCATTTCTGCGATAACAATATTTTAGCACTTGCAATGATGTTTTCTTACATCTGCTGGGTAAAGATTATTCCAAAGAGAGGAGCAGAATAAGGAAGCTCACATCTGACTTAATGAGAGCAATATGCCCTCTTGAGTTTAAGTCCAAAGAAAAATTCAATTTCATTCAGTTGACCAGAGGGTTGCCAACCCTTCAGTTGGAGTTTTCAGGAAATGGAAGATTGATCTCCAGAACACTGCAGATCATGTGTTCGAACCTTCAAAGAGTACATTTAATCTGAGTTGGAAAACTCAGCTAGCCAGTTTGAATGACACATGCCATAGGGAAAGAAAGAACTAATGTACAAATTCAGCATTTTCCAAGTCATTTTTTGAAG
Organism: Sphyrna mokarran; assembly: GCA_024679065.1. Classification (NCBI taxonomy): domain Eukaryota; kingdom Metazoa; phylum Chordata; class Chondrichthyes; order Carcharhiniformes; family Carcharhinidae; genus Sphyrna; species Sphyrna mokarran. The sequence goes on along the minus strand of JAGIQG010000008.1, from coordinate 52,942,009 downwards.
TGTATCCACTTGCTATGCAGGGTGTCAATTTTGGTGTCAATCACTAACAACTATGTAAGTTCATGTAGTAATTATACATGGACACCCTAGCAGTTAAACTATATTTCTTCTCCCCTAACATCTCAATCTCACTTGGGACCAGATGTAGCAGTCATATTTATATTTGTACAAATGAACTCTCACATGCTGTTGTCAAAATGGGTTTAATAAAGAGCTTTAGTTTATATTTACCAGCCTTCATGTTTTGGTTAATTAATAAAGCCTTGCATGATTTAGTTTCTCTGGGTTCCTCATGACTCACTTTGGATCCCTTTTAGCTGAAATCCCATTTTGAGAATGCCTTTCAGACTCTGGCAATATAATAGGGCCTTTTATATTCAAAGAAATGACCATTTGGCCAATGAAAGAGCAGGTCAGGGAAGAGTCGCACAAAGATGTCCGTAAGGTGAAGCAAGACTTCTGCTGACAAAATGCCTTTCTTATTCACCTTTTTGGGGCCCCCCAATGACATGTGAAGTAATTTGTGCAATGAAGTGATGACTCAAACCTGTTCCTTGCATTCATGTTCAGTGTATTGCCTCACAACTCAATCCACTGATGTCCTTATTCCACTTTGGTAACCTTCCTCTTTCAGACAAGTATAGTATTACTTCTGCCACTGTGCTCCTTCTGCTACTTACTATTTATCTTAATATTTGCCTTATTACCTTTACTGCAACATAATACTATCTTGTTCAGTTGCACACTGACAATTTATATTATGCTGATGGAATGATGATCAGACAAGCAGCCTTATACTAATCACTTATAATGTTGCTGAGTGGAAGGGCCTGACTTATTTTAGTTTGGCAGGCGAAATGGAACCTGAGCAATTTGGCTTAAATAACTGAAGTGCATTGTGTTGTGTGATGGTAGCTAAGTTAGTAAGAGGCACCCCGATGCTTATAAAGGGAGAGGGGTAGGATTTAATTGAGGTTTCACAATGCATATAAATGGAACAGTTATGATTTACTTGTAGTATCACAAAGCTTAAAAGACAGAGAGGAATGATTTAATTAAGGTGTTGCAATGCTTTTGAAAGGACCAGAATTGAGATGTTTCAATGTGTATTAAGGGAGAAAGGTATGATTTGATGCCATTGACTAGGGGAAGAATGAGTGTTGGGGGCATGACAGAGAATTCATTTCAAGTAGTGTTATAGTTGACAATACAGCACATATGCACGTCCAATTCCTGAATGGGCTAAGGAAGGAATTCTAGGTGACAGTCACCTTCTTTCTGAATTTGAGTAAACCAGACAACACCAGAAAAGAGAGGACATGGGTCTCAGACTGCAGTAATTTTCAACTGCATAACCATCTGGTGTTGTGAATTCATCTCTTCGGCTGCTGTCCAGCTTTCTACCATGTAGTGAATGCCTCCATCTGTCACTTTCTTGCCTCAGGTCTGTAGTTTGAATTGTGGTCATTATCATTTCCCACCAGTTTCTCTCATTGACTCGGCAATATACTTCAGTTATACAGCACCTTTCTCAACCATCAACACTGTTAAATGTTTTACAGCAAAGGAAGTAATGTTTGAAATGTGGTCACTAGTAATTTTGGAAACATGGCAACAGTTTGCAAGCAGCAAGCTCTCACCAACAGCAAGGAGATAATTAATCAGGTCATCTTTCTGATGGTGTTGTTTGGAGGATAGAGATCATTCAGCAGATCAGCAAAAATGCATCCACTCTTTGTTAAAATGGTGCTGAGATATATCTGCATCCAGCTGAGATGGATGACAGGGACCATCATTTAATGTCTCATCTGAAAGATTACATGACACAGACAAGGCAAAGCTCTGTACCATGAAAGATGATTCTAGATGGTGGACCTGTTTGAATGGGAAAAGGCTCTTGGCAATCTGGAAACTCCTCCCCTGGATATCAATTAAAAATTCAAATCTGAAATTGATAACTGTTAGGCACTGGCATTCAGGGTTGTAGATTTGGGTCGGTACAGGGCTGTTGGCAAATACAGTTAATGTGCAGATCAGCCATAATCTAACTGAATGGTGGAATAGGCTAGAAGGGTTGAATGGCAAGATGCTGCCCTATATTCCTCTGACAAATCAAATAATCTTGGTTCATACTGCCAGTGGAGTGAGATTGCTCAAAGTTTTATTGTGTCAGGGTTAATAGTAAAGCATTTGTTGAAGAACTTCTATGGTCAAATTGCCAAATTTGCAAATGCTATATTTCATATACACAGATCATAGTTACTGAATTAATGAGTTAAACCCACGTATCAACTGCATTCACAGCTATCTTCTCATTGTAGCTACAGTTCAGAATTAAGGATGGCTGTCTTGCTTATAACCCAGGATGAAATACATCAGGAGAGGCTTGTGCTGAACTCTGTCATAAATCACATACTCGGCTACGATTGTATTTGAGGCCCATTTCGGGAGTTGAATAGATTGCATCTCTGCATTGTGCTACAGTCAGGATTATTTGGAGAGACGGAGAGCAAATTATATTTCCTGATGTATGCTGCATGAAACATTCAGCAAATATGAGCTTGAGCTTCAGAAGGTGAACTTGTTTGATTGCACACTCCGCTCCCCGGGATTTAGATGGAAGTATGAAAGAGGTGGCTTAATGGGAATATCCGCAATTAATGGATCCATGTGATGTGTGGCAGCATTCTTGGTGCATGCACAAGTGGATGGGTGTCATGTATCAGGATTTAGTGAGCACATTTCCATAGAAAGAATTTGTGTTGTAGAATTACAATTGGATAGGGGCACCCAGGAGTGAAACACACTGTGTAGGGACAGGTTGATTTTTATGGCATTTTTTGTCATTTTCAGGTTGAAAGGTTTTGAAATGTACTTTTACAAATTTAAGAATAAAATATATTTTTGGAAAGAAAAGGATTTGGGGAGGGAAAAAGGTTATTTTTACAAAATATATTCAAGTAAGTTCTTCTTAAAAAGATACTGAGGCAGCATGTGACTAAAACATGGCTAGGTTTGATTAAATGCTGACAAACGCTTCACAATTATAGAATTGTTACAGTACAGGAGACCATCATGCTTGCACCAGCTCTCTAAATGAGCAATTCACCTCCTATCTTCTCCCTGTAACCCTGCAAGTTCTGCCCTTTCAGATGATAGTCTAATTAATTTTTCAGTGCTGTGATTGAACCTGCCTCTGCTCTGGTTTCTCTTCAGATTGTACAAATCTTTTGCCTTTTACTAAAGATTCCTTTGAGAGAAGCATTCAGGGTTTGAGTAAATTTTTTGTGGCCCTGCTTTTGTGCCTTAAAAGAGGCCACCGCGCTCTCAGTGTATTCCAGATCCCAACTATGCTCTGTCCGAAAACGTATCTCCTCACACCGTTGGTGCATTTCTGATTACAACATGATGGACTGCTCCCTAAGGAGAATCTTTGATTGTTTCTATGAGTGATATCGCAGGCAAATGTTTCTTCCCCAGTGATTGCAAATGATCAACAATTCACTAGCCTCTCTCAGTAATTAGTAAATATCTCACACCTATTGTATACAAAGTCTATGGTTCCAGGCATTTGCCAGATCCATGTTCTACCAGGCTTTTTTCTTTTGAATGGACATGGAGATTGATGAAAATAGAAACACAGACATTTCTCATGCTCCAAAAAGGCTACTGAGTCAGGTTTACAGCAAAATCTCAGAGGACAAGTTCTAAACAGTCACAGGAGAATGCAAGAGGATAATAAGGGAGTCATTATGCTTAAGTCAAGCTCAATAAGCTATTGATGTGATAAAGAATAGCGCACTATTGTTTTGTGTATTCTATCTTAAAAAGACTGAAGAAGCATTTGAGGTACGTGTAAATGATGTTAATATCTCATTCAGATTAACGTTATACCGATGGGTGATTTATGTTTAGATTTTGGCATCCTTAAGGATTAGAAGCTGTTTCAATCACTTGTGGTAGTTACTCATCTTGTTGTACTGATATGCTAATTGTATATCAACCGGGTGCTTAGTTGCCTTAATTGGGGGAGGATTTCTTGTGTTCAAACATATAGGCGCAAGTTGAAAAAGGTGCTGTTGGTGAGAGATGCTTGATATGTAAAGTGTATATCTGAATGTAAAAGCTTATTAGCCTATGAAGACTATGCTCCAGTTCTATTGTTCAGTTTGGCAATAAAAATTTTAACGTGATTGACTATCCAAACTGAGGCCATAAACCTCTAACGATGTGTGAAATTATTACCTTGTCATTCTGCTTTTGTTCTTTAATTGTAATGTCCGTGGAGTGTAATAGGCTTCATACTAGTTTGCTCACATCATTGAAAGAATCCTGCAATATCATGACAGATTATGTCCTTCAAAATCTTGTATCTAGAGAGAGCAGTTTGAATTGAAGTCCAGATTCCATTGGTGGCCAGGCCAGTTCGAGGTCGTGATTAGCAATATCACACTGCAGAAATGGGAATACATACGACCAGTAAGGCTAGGCAACAACACCTCTTCATGATCATTCTGAACCCACAAGGCTGTGTTCTCAGCCCCCTACTATACTCCTTCTACACCAATGACATTGTGGTCAAATTCCCCCTCCAATTCAATTTTCAAGTTCGCTGACACCACCACTGTAATGATGATGAAACAGTAAGTAGTGTCTCAACACCAGGTTAAAGTTCAACAGGTTTATTTGGAGCACAAGCTTTCGGAGTGCTGCTCCTTAATCAGGTGATCACCTGATGAAGGAACAGCACTTCAAAAGCTTGTGCTACCAAATAAACCTGTTACGTATTAACCTGGTATTGTGAAACTACTTATAGAACATAGAACATAGAACATTACAGCACAGAACAGGCCCTTCGGCCTTCGATGTTGCGCCGACCAATATAAAAAGCAATGCCCCTCCAAACTAAACCATTCCCTTCTCTTCCATATACTTATCAACTAACCTCTTAAACGCCACCAAACTTGGCGCATCTACAACTGCTGCAGGCAGGGCATTCCACTCCCGAACCACCCTTTGGGTAAAGAACCTGCCTCTGATATCCGTCCTATAACTATCACCCCTTAATTTAAAGCTGTGTCCCTTCGTGCTAGCTTTCTCCATCCTAGGAAAAAGGCTATCACTGTCCACCCTTATTGTGCCTTTCCCAGTCCAACGCTGACAACTCTACATCAATGGTGAGAAGGAGCACAAAATAGAAAATCTGGTGAACTGGCACGGCAACAAAAATCTCTCCCTCGATGTCAACAAAACAAAGGAGATTGTCTTCGACTTCAGGGAGCGTAGAGGAGAATTTGCCCCTTCTACAACAACGGGAACGAAGTAGAAAGAGTCAAGAGCTTCAAGTTTTTAGATGTCCAAATCACCAGCAACCTGTCCTGGTACCTACCCCCCCTGCCAATACCAAAACTATAGTTAAGAAAGTTCATCAATGCCTCCACTTTCTCAGAAGACTAAAGAAATTTGGCATGTCGACTTTGACTCTCACCAACTTTTATAGATGCACCATAGAAAGCATTGTTTCTGGTTGTATCACAGCTTGATATGGGCTTCTGCTCTGCCCAAGACCGTAAGGAATGCAAAAGGTTGTGAATGTAGCCCTATCTGAGACGCAAACCAGCCTCCCATCCATTGATTCTGTCTACACTCCCAGTTGCCTCGGCAAAGCTGCCAGCATAATTAAGGACCACACGCATCCCGGACATTCTCTCTTCCACCTTCTTCCGTCAGAAAAAAGATACAGAAAGTCTGAGGTCATGTACCAACGGAATCAAGAACAGCTTCTTCCCTGCTGCTATCAGACTTCTGAACAGACATGTCTTGCATTACATTGATCTTTCTCTACTGTAACAATACATTCTGTACGCTATCATTTCCTTCTGTATGAACAGTATGCTTTGTCTGTATAGCATGCAACAAACAATACTTTTCACTATATATTAATACATGTGACAATAATAAATCAAATCGGATCAAAATCTTGAGCCAGATTCGCCATGGTAACTGTGCTTCATGACATGCAGTGGCTACCAAAGCAATCTAATGATCTAACGATTAAAGAAACAGCCCAAAGCACCATTAAGCAATACAGATTAGATCCCAATTCTTGACGTGCTTTGAATTGATTAGGTTTTAATTGGGAGAACATTGGGTGTTTCAATTTGGGCTTGCTTAATGTAGGAAATGGAAACTTGAGTTCCTATTTTTGAAGACTGTGCAGTCATCCTATTGAAAGGTGTGTATGTATTTTGGGGGGGATTTGGTGAGCGTAACACTGGACTTAACTGTGACAACTCACACCATAAAACCTGCCAGCTAGGATTATAAGTAGAATGATCACTTGAATGAATTATGGTAGGCTTGTGGATTTTGGGCCAACTAAACATTCAAGGCTGAGAATAATAGATCTTTGAGGGGCAATGGCATCAAAGAAAACGGAACTGAACTGGATAAATGGAGTCGAGTGAATGAATACAAATCTGAGAGACGGCATAGCCTACTGTGTTAACGGTACTCCTGATTTTGCCCTAGATTAGGACTTTAATGTGGGTCAGGTCCTTCAGGAGTGAGTTGGCAAAATAGAGTATCTGAAGATGGAGAGGCAGACGCTGTTAACATTTTGTTGTGCCTCCCCACCCACACCCTTTACCCCATGCAAATGGAGCATGCTTCAGTCCTCTTGCGGTCCAATATTTTCTGGTGCTAATGGTAATATATTAATCTGATCTATGTTTCTGTAACAGAATGGCAAGCAGCCAATTTCTATGGTCTGTCACAGAGATAAACGTAACTGGATAGATATTTGTATAAATTGCTTTTTATTGAGTAAAGGATCCATTGATAGTGGAAACAGTGGTTTCATCTGAGTCAGCTGATCTAGATCTTTAGATATGGAGCATTTTAGCATCAGCAGTAACCCAGCATAGAACTCCAGCGTTAAAACAGCACAGATCAGAAAATAGAGTATTTTGGCCGGATTTTGGCTACCAAGGTGGAAATCTCGAATTGGAATATTTCTTGAATCTGGCTTGGTAAAAAGAACCCCAATGGGCACAATTTTCATTCTCATGGTTGTGTTGGTGTGGTGAGGAAAGACAGATGCAGTTAACCAAGGAGTCTGATCTGGGAACAGAGCACAGGCAACCAGAGGGCAGGCAGGTGTTGTGGTGGGCTAGTTTGGTTTTGAGACTTTTTCGTAGTTGATTCTAATGCTGTAAGGTCCTCTAGCACTCACACTTCCTTAACTCCCATTTGCATCCCCCACTCATCCAATATCCATCATAGGCAGATCTCAGGAGCCATATTCAGATAAGGAAAACTTCTGACAATCTAATATAGCTCTCATGCATACATGTTTGGACTTTATCCACTATCAATCAAAACATTTAAATCTCCTGAAGTAGCAAATGTCTTATGAAAACAAATTTTATTTAGACACCATAGCAACAGAGCTGATCCTTTAACAGCCTTTTAAAACATCAATCAAACTGTGAACTCAGAACCCCTTTATAGATAATTACAGCTTAATGATATAATTACATTTTGGAAATGTCAACAAAGAATTCTGTTGGACATACATTAACAGCTATTATTTTTTTCTAACCTATACCTGCCAGTGAAATCAATCAGTTTGCTTTTTTTTCTTATAAACCTTATTTAATCTTCAAAGGTATTTACATCAATGTCATCATTTTGTAACTCCCACATTGCAGGTTGAAGTCTTCCCAATAGCTTGAATGGGATCTGTTTGAACTCAGCACTAAGTTCAAATCTCCCTACTAACTGTGGGTTTCCCTCGCATGTGAATCACATTTGCATCCCGCCCCCTTTTCCCTTCTTATACTTCTGGACTTTGTTTGCTATTTTCTAAGGTTTATGGAATTCTGTCAACTCTGGGAAAGGTGGCCCATTAGAATCATAGAATCCTACTCTGCAGAAGGAAGCCATTTGGCCCATCGAGTCTGCATTGGCTACTATTCTACCCAGATCCTATTCCCATAACTCCATGCATTTACCCTAGCTAGTTCCCCTGACACTATTGGGTAATTTAGTCAGGCCAATCCACCTAACCCACACATCTTTGGACCTCATAACCTTTATATCTCAGTGATTACAACATGCTTTATCTTTCATTCTGACCCAACAGTACGCAGAAACAGACAGCAATACAAACTGTATGAAGCTGAAATCATCATTTGCTTCTTTGACTGCCTAAGGCAAAATGTTACTCAACAGAAGCTGATTAAGGGAGTCTCTCAAATTGCTCAGTGTGTAGATGAACAGACTGTGTTTTATTATCATTGAGGTTAATCATGGGTCTCATATGAACTAAAATAGACCTGAAAATTCAGTGTATGTTCTGGAAATAAATGGGCCTCTGTGGCAGAAGCTTTGATGGTCTTTCTATCAGGATGTCATAATGTTGTCATAATGTTGCTACATCAATATTGGAGGGAACATGAGTTCAGCTTTCACCATTCAGTCTGAGAATTTGAATTTAATATTAAAAATTAAGAAATTTAAAAATAGCTCTCAGTAAAGGTATCAAAGCTGTTTGATTGTCACTAAAAATTTATTTGGTTCACTAACATTTTTTAGGGAAGGAAACCTCGATCCATGGGTGACTCCATTCCCAAATCATAGAGTCATACAGCAATAGAGGCTTACAGCATGGAAACATGCCCTTCGGCCCAATTTGTCCATGCCGCCCTTTTTTTAAAATCTAATCCAATTGCTCGCATTTGGGTCGACGTCCCTCTATTCCCATCATACCCACATAGCTATCTAAAAGATAAAATTGTACCTGCCTCTACTACTACTACTACCTCTGGCAGCTTGTTTCAGACAATCACCATCCTCTGTGTGAAAAAATTACCCCTCTGCACACATTTATATCTCTCCCCTCTCAGTTTAAACCTATGCCCTCTAATTTTAGATTCTCCTACCTTTGGGAAAAGATATTGACTATCTACCTTGTCTACACCCCTCATTACTTTATAGATCTCTATAAGATCATCCCTTAGCTTCCCACGCTCCAGAGAAAAATTTCCAGTCTATTTAGCCTCTCCTTATAATTCAATCTATCAAACCATGGTAGCATCCTAGTAAATCTTTTCTGCACTCTTTTTAGTTTAATAATATCCTTTCTATAATAGGGTGACCAGAATTGCACACAGTATTCCAACACTGATATTGATATTTCTTGTAACTCACCCTAGCAGGACATCTGTAGTCATGGTGTGTCACACTCATCTCTCACATGCCATCCTCACACATCCACTGTAGCTTGTTTGCAGCTGCTCTGAGGTTCGTTGACCAACTACGCCAAGGTCAACCCCTTTTTCTCTTGCCCTCCCCTTTACCATCACTGCAGCTTTTCAGCTCTGATCAAATGGCCAAAACGCTGATATTTCCAATTCTGGATGTTACTTTTTCAAGTTTTCTTGCAATTTCAAGCATCTCTTCATTTGCCTTATGATCTGTATACAGAATTTTTAGCAAACGTATTTGCATCTACATTTCAAAAGCCTCTGTTTTCTTCCTTAGATCTTTATTTATTGTCTGGGTTTCTGAGGTGATTGAATATCTGTTTGGTCATGGGGTAGATTTTGTCAGCAAGGCTTTGATTGGGTATTTCTTGGGCAGTTTGTTATCGCTGACTGATCATAGACTCAAATCAGCTGAGTTTGCAGCTTGCCATTTAGAATATGGAAATGTGGCAGAGACCCTGCTCCCCAGACTGGGAGAACAGCTGAGTAAGGCAAAGAATGGAGTTAAAGACTACTTATAACCAGCAGTACGTAAATTCAGAGGAATGCATGCACATTAAATGGCTACATGTTGGGACAAAAGTATTGGTTGTCTTCAGAACGATGAAGATGCAAACATTTATCAGACCAAATTATTTGTGTATGAAAGTTTTGATAGGATTAACAATGGCACAGTGGTTAGCACTATTGCATCACAGCACCAGGAACCCGGTTTGATTTGGATGGTTGTGTGGAGTTTGCATATTCTCCCCACATCTGTGTGGGTTTCCTCTGGGTACTCCAGTTTCTTCCCACAGTGCAAAGATGTGCAGATTAGGTGGACTAGCTTTGCTAAATCATCCCTTAGTGTCGAAAGGTGTGTAGGTTAGGTGGCAGGGTGATGGGCCTGGGTAAATCAGAGAGTTGATGAAGACTTAATGGGCTGAATGGCCTCATTTTGCATTGTAGAGATTCTATGATAGTTGATTTGGTCCCACAATTCTTCAAAAAGGCATCAAGATGAGAGTTCTCAAAAAGCTAATCATTAGCTTTTTGAGAACTCTCATCTTGATGCCTTTTTGAAGAATTGTGGGACCAAACCAACTATCATTGAATCTCTACAATGCAAAATGAGGCCATTCAGCCCATTAAGTCTTCATCAACTCTCTGACTTACCCAGACTGGCTTTTGCTTCCCCAAAGATTGTACATGATGAACAATTTGTTAGCCCATCTTTGTAATTGGCAAACAATCACGGCCATTTTTTTCAAGTAGTTAAATGAAGAGTGCAGGAAGGCATGCTATGCACAGCACCAGACATGCCTAAAAAATGAGGTGACAATCTTGTGAAGCTACAACATGGGATAATCTGCATGCCAAATAACACAGTAAGAATTTAGCAACACCAATTATTAATCCAACCGATTTATTTGATAGTAAAAAAGCGAGCTTTCAACACTCCCGTGTCTTCATCAGGCAAGTGCAGTGTTCTGGTCTGCAATAGCACACATCAGCACAGACAGTCAGAGATTGCTGATTAGAATGCGAATCCTTACATCTAACCTGCTATTCAAGTGTTAAAGTGGCTAACAATGTGTGTGAAGGGGATCCTGAGCATTGTTAGAGAGTTGTGTATTTTCTCCAGACAGCACAGTAAGTGAGGTTTTTTGCTAACCCAGGCAAGTTACGGGGGTTACAGATAGTGTGTCATGAAGCCAAGATCCCTGTTAAGACCGTCCTCATGTGTGCGGAGCTTGGCTATCAGTCTCTGCTCAGCGACTCTGCGCTGTCGTGTATCACGAAAGCCCCCTTGAAGAACATTTACCCGCAGGTCGGAGGCCGAATGCCCATGACTGCTGAAGTGTTCGCCCACAGGAAGGGAACTGTTTTGCCTGGTGATTGTTGAGCGATGCTCATTCATCCGCTGTCGTAGTGTTTGCATGGTCTCCCCAATATACCATGCTTCGGGACATCCTTTCTTGCAACGTATTAGGTAGACAACGTTGGCCGAGTTGCAAGAGTATGTACCGTGCACCTGGTGAATGGTATCCTCACGTTTGATGATGTCGTCCATGTCTATGATCTGGCATGTCTTGCAGAGGTTGCTGTGGCAGGGTTGTGTGGTATTGTGGTCACTGTTCTCCTGAAGGTTGGGTAGTTTGCTGCGAACAATGATCTGTTTGAGGTTGTGCGGTTGTCTGAAAGCAAGAAGTGGGGGGTGGGGATGGCCCTAGCGAGATGTTCATCGTCATCAATGATATGTTGAAGACTCCGGAGAAGATGTCGTAGCTTCTCCGCTCCGGGGAAGTACTGGACAACAAAGGGTACTCTGTCCACCGTGTCCCGTGTTCGTCTTCTGAGGAGATCAGTGCGGTTTATCGTTGTGGCACGTTGGAACTGTCGATCGATGAGTCGAGCGCCATATCCTGTTCTCACGAGTGCATCCTTCAGTGTCTGGAGGTGTCTGTCACGATCCTCCTCATCTGAGCAAATTCTGTGTATACGGAGGGCTTGTCCATAGGGAATGGCTTCTTTAACGTGTCTAGGGTGGAAGCTGGAGAAGTGGAGCATTGTGAGGTTGTCTGTCGGTTTGCGGTACAGTGAGGTGCTGAGGTGACCGTCCTTGATGGAGATGCGTGTGTCCAAGAATGCAACTGATTCTGGAGAATAGTCCATGGTGAGTCTGATGGTGGGATGGAACTTGTTGATATCATGGTGAACAATCATTGAAACAACTGTATGATGATATCAACAAGTTCCATCCCACCATCAGACTCACCATGGACTATTCTCCAGAATCAGTTGCATTCTTGGACACACGCATCTCCATCAAGGACGGTCACCTCAGCACCTCACTGTACCGCAAACCGACAGACAACCTCACAATGCTCCACTTCTCCAGCTTCCACCCTAGACACGTTAAAGAAGCCATTCCCTATGGACAAGCCCTCCGTATACACAGAATTTGCTCAGATGAGGAGGATCGTGACAGACACCTCCAGACACTGAAGGATGCACTCGTGAGAACAGGATATGGCGCTCGACTCATCGATCGACAGTTCCAACGTGCCACAACGATAAACCGCACTGATCTCCTCAGAAGACGAACACGGGACACGGTGGACAGAGTACCCTTTGTTGTCCAGTACTTCCCCGGAGCGGAGAAGCTACGACATCTTCTCCGGAGTCTTCAACATATCATTGATGACGATGAACATCTCGCTAGGGCCATCCCCACCCCCCCACTTCTTGCTTTCAGACAACCGCACAACCTCAAACAGATCATTGTTCGCAGCAAACTACCCAACCTTCAGGAGAACAGTGACCACAATACCACACAACCCTGCCACAGCAACCTCTGCAAGACATGCCAGATCATAGACATGGACGACATCATCAAACGTGAGGATACCATTCACCAGGTGCACGGTACATACTCTTGCAACTCGGCCAACGTTGTCTACCTAATACGTTGCAAGAAAGGATGTCCCGAAGCATGGTATATTGGGGAGACCATGCAAACACTACGACAGCGGATGAATGAGCATCGCTCAACAATCACCAGGCAAAACAGTTCCCTTCCTGTGGGCGAACACTTCAGCAGTCATGGGCATTCGGCCTCCGACCTGCGGGTAAATGTTCTTCAAGGGGGCTTTCGTGATACACGACAGCGCAGAGTCGCTGAGCAGAGACTGATAGCCAAGCTCCGCACACATGAGGACGGTCTTAACAGGGATCTTGGCTTCATGACACACTATCTGTAACCCCCGTAACTTGCCTGGGTTAGCAAAAAACCTCACTTACTGTGCTGTCTGGAGAAAATACACAACTCTCTAACAATGCTCAGGATCCCCTTCACACACATTGTTAGCCACTTTAACACTTGAATAGCAGGTTAGATGTAAGGATTCGCATTCTAATCAGCAATCTCTGACTGTCTGTGCTGATGTGTGCTATTGCAGACCAGAACACTGCACTTGCCTGATGAAGACACGGGAGTGTTGAAAGCTCGCTTTTTTACTATCAAATAAATCGGTTGGATTAATAATTGGTGTTGCTAAATTCTTACTGAGTTCTTACCACTCCAATCCAACGCCGGCATCTTTACATCATGCCAAATAACAAACAGCACGTAGTGAGCGAAATGACTCCACAACAAGTGGGTCAGATCTAAGCTTTATAGTCCTGCCAATCCAGTCATGAATGGAGAGAGTTAGTTAAGCAACTCACTGGTGAAGGACACTCCACAAATATCCCCATTCTCAACGATGGATGAGTCTGGAACGTCAGTGCAAAGGATAAGACTGAAGGAAGCATTTGTTTCAGTCTTCAGCCAGAAGTGGTGAATGATTGATCAATCTCAGTCTCCTCCAGAGGTCCCCAGTTTCACAGATACCAATCTTTAACCAATTTGATTCTATCCACATGCTGTCAAGAAATGGCTTGAAGGCACTGGATACTGCAAAGACTATGGAGTCCTGATAATACTGCAGAAAGGATACTAAAGACGTGCTCCAGAATTTACTGATCCCCTAGCAAAACTGATCCAATACAGCCAAAATTCTGGCATTTACCCAGCAATACTCCTCAAGATCTTAAAGATTTTGATCAAATCGCCAAATGGCGATTTGAAATCTAATGGATAGAATCCTACACTGCAATCCTGGCTTTGAATCCCATCATGGCAGATAATGAAATTTGAATTCAATAAAATTCCAGTCTAATATGAGTATGAACCATTGTAAATTATGGTTAAAAAGGTCATCTGATTCACTAAAGTGCTTTAGGGAGTGAAATCTGCCGACCTTACCTGGTCTGGCCTACATGGACTCCAAATCCACAACAATGTGGCTGACTCTGAAATAGTCTAGCAAGCCACTCAGTTGAAGGGCAATTAGAGATGAGCAATAAGTGCTGACCCAATCAATGACACTCTTAGTTCATGAACAGATAAAACAAAATTGCCATTAGATGCCTGACATGTTGAGAGCCACTGAGGTGAAGTATGAGAGCTCTGGCTTCGTGATACTGTTTATGTATAAGTCAATCAGTGTGCTGTGTTTTACTGTGTTGGAGACTCTACAAGCAGATCAGCTCTGGCTTCCTTCAAGGCATGTCAATTTGAGCATTTGGATATCCTGCCTCTTCTCTGGAGTAATTTTGATAACAGGAGAGCTGTAGAAGAGAAGTTGTCCAGATTTATAAATTCTTTGGCTGTTTAACATGATGGCCTAGTTATATTATTGCTGGACTGTTAATCCAGAAACTCATGTACAGGGGATCCGGGTTTGAATCCCACCAAGGCAGATTGTGGAATTGGAATTAAAAAAAAAATCTGGAATTAAGATTCTACTGATAAGCAGGAAACCATTGCCGATTGTCAGGAAAACCCATCTCCTTCAAAAATGTCCTTTAGGGAAGGAAATCTACTGTCCTTACTTTGTCTGGTCTCCATGTGACTCCAGAGCCACAGCAAAGTGATTGACTCTCAACTGCCCTCGGGCAACTAGGGATGGGCAATAAATGCCAGCGACAACCATGTCCCATGAATGAATAAAGAAAAGTCACCTCACCCAGCAGATGAGCTGAATCCCTACGGAGTGTGTATATTGGGAGGTAGTCGTGTGGGATAGGCTGGGCATACCAGCCAGTCTTTTTCTGTGGGTCCTTTTTTTTCAGGATTCTCTGCTTCCCAGGAGATTCCAGATCAGTTTCCTGGCTTTAGTGGACATTATGTTTCATTCCTGTCCTTTGCCTGGGCGTTGGAACCTCAGTTGCTGATATCTGATGTGCAGTGAGAGGTTTAACATTTGTCAGAATCAGTTGGTTGGCAATGCAACAGATGTATATCTTACCAAGCTCTCGGGGACTTTAAAACTGGAGAGCTGCCTGGTACTTATTTAATTCCACGGCGGAGATCATATATTCAGATCTGCCTCTTTTTGCGTTTACAGTGTGTTGCAGCTGTTTGTGGAAAGCTAATGCATTGCAGGGAATGTGCTTCTGCATAACCCCAGGGCTGCTCTGAGCGAGTCATGCTTATCAAGGGAATTCATTGTTAATTGAGTTATAGCTCTTCAGCTCTCTGGGTGAGTGACTCATGCAAAGATCAGTGTCTCGTCTTCCATACTACATTGGAATTTTTACCCCTCTGGGCTCAATGCTCTAATTCAGGCCAGCTTGCTGTGATGAAAGTCTCTGTTTTCTCCACTGATGTAAGGATAGTGAAGTGTGTTCAGAACGAAAGAAAGACTTTCATTTATATAGAGCTTTCCACCATTGCTGCATGTCTCAAAAGGCTTTCCAAACAGTGAAGGACTATTGAAATGTCTTCCCTGTTTTAATGTCTGAAACGCAGAAGCTGATTTGTGCACAACACGCTCCCACAAACAGCAAGTGATAATACTAATGATGAAACAGATACATGAAAGACCCAGGAATCCAGTTCAGATCACATGGGTTACACCCTAGTAGCCAATATACCTGGATATTGGGCAGTTGTGGACAAAGCCATAAAGGGGGAGCACTAAGACCTCAGAGAGGAGTGACCATGCCTTCATCCCTAGAGGATAGCTAAAGTTTTAAAAGTTTATTTATTCGTCACAAGTATATTAACACTGCAATGAAGTTACTGTGAAAATCCCCTAGTTGCCACACTCTGGACCCTATTTGGATGTGCTGAGGGAGACTTTAGCATGGTCAGTGTGCCTAACCAGAACATCTTTCAGACTGTGGGAGGAAACATAAGTGCCTGGAGGTGCTGGAGGCAGCAATGTTAACCACTGTGCCAGCATGCCACCCATCTTAGGTATGATCCTAAATTTCTAACAATAGGACTGACAAACACCAGGGCATTCTCAGTTGTCTGCAGTCCTCTGCCACTCCATATGTACTATTCTTCTTGTACAACCCATAAATCTTGGCCAATTATCTGTTTTTTGTGATGTTGACTGAAGAATAAATATCAATCAGGATAGAAGAGAGAACTTTCCTGCTTTCCTTTGAGGTAGTGGCAGCTTCCTGAGAAGTTGGGCATTGTTTAACATCTTATCCAAACAAAGCATTCGTGTAATGCAGCACTGGATGTCAGCCTTGGGGTTTTTTTTTGTTCTCAAGCCCCCGGATTGGAATTTGAATCCTTATGACCCAGAGGCGAGTACACTATCAACTAACCTGTGCCAATTCTAGGTCAACTGCAAGTGTGCATGACTGACCTAACATAAAACTCTGAACTTCACATCAAAAACAATAAAGAATAGGAAGATCAGAATGATAGAGGAAGGGATAATCCTGCAGGATTTGGATTGCAGGAATTGGTTGAGACCTTCACCTGACCCTAAAAGAAATTAGTGCTGGAAAGTTCACTAGGTGGAAATGAGTTTGCTGCTAGTATCTTCCAGCATGAAACTTGCTTCCCTCTTCAAATGTTGGTGTCCAGATTTTTGTTCAAAGAAGCATAGAATCCCTATGACACAGAAGGGGGCCTTTTGGCCCATTGAATCTACACTGATCATAATCCCACCCAGACCCTAATCCAGTAACCCCACACATTTACCCTGCTAATCCTCTGACATGAGGGTCAATTTAGTTGTTTAAAGCCAAACAGACCAAGTTAGTGAATCTCTGGTTGTACGCTGTGGCCATCCGAAACAACAGAAGCCTAAAAAAGCCCCATGGTATATCTGCTGAAGGAGTTCAAGTCCAATATATTAGCTTTGCTGCTGTGTTGTGAGCGCTCCTATGCCAGCTCCAAAAAATTCCACAAACAACAAGCAAATTTAAAACTTATCTTTTAATCAAACCTTTAGTCACCTGGCCTAATGTTTCCTTCTCTGTCTGTGTGTCAGTTTTATTGATTGCATCCTGTAGCTCAGTGAAACACTGGATGCTGTTAAATGAGCACGGGCAGCAATTTGCCAGTTTCTGTATTGATTGAAGGATAAATTTTGACAAAAACAGAGGAAGAATTTCTTTGCTTTATTTTTAAATTATAATTAAATTTATATGTTTATAAATTATAAATACAGTTTATTTTTAAATTAAAATTAACCCGAACCAGTGAAAGGGCAAATGGACTCAAAATTTCCCTGAGAAAGTGGCACTTGTGGTAACACAGCCCTCTCTCTATAGGGCAGTGCATTGTCAGGCTGGAATGTGGCTTCTAATCCCTGTGACCATTAAAACTGTAACCCTCTGGTGGGGGGATACTGTTGGGGTGCTGTGACAGTGGATATAAAAGATCTTCTAGTGTACACACGTCACATCGACTGCGGTGGTTCAAGAAGGCAGGTTACCACTACCTTTTCGAGGACAATTAGCAATGGGCAATAAACGTTGACACAGTTAGTGAATTAATAAAAAAAAATTAAGGAGAAGAGCAGGGGTGTTCTTCTAGTATCCTAGTCAACTCATATGTATCCCAAGCAACATTACTCAGAAAATAGATTTTCTGGTTGTTATCAGAACACTCTTAATGGGGTCTTGCTACGTGAGAGTTGTTTGTGGCATTTTCTTCATTGCAACAGTGATTACAAACGTAATTCTCAGGCATTAAAATGCTTTGATTTGTGAAAGGTGCTATTTAAAAGCAAGTTATTTATTTACGATGGAAGTGAACAGCATGGAAGGAGGCCATTCATCCCATCATGTCTGTCCAAGCTATTTCAAAGAGCTTTCCAATCCCCTGGGTACATAGAGTAACCTACTATTCCTTAGTGAAATCATCACAACCTGCCAACTGCCTTTGAGACGGTATGTGTTGGACAGTGATCTACATGTATGGGAATGTATGACAGGAGAATGATGGAAGGACCTGAAGTCAGTACAGTGGGTTGATTCTCCCAAAAAATTTGAACTGTCTAATTCATGTAAAACTGAAGTGAATCCCACTTTTTTTTTTCAGTGCGATTTTCAAAATGAATCTCCCACACTCTGTGCACTGCAAAGTGCCTCAGTGTGAATCACACTGGAAGTCAGTGGGCAGAGTCTATTCCTGCCCGAGAGGCTGGCAGCAGAATGCTGTGTGAGCCCACATGGGCCGATTTGGCAGGGCCAAAATCAGCTCATGTGCAGTCGCCCTGCACTGCCAGCCTCCTGATCACTGGTCAACCTTGTGACCCTGCATTGCTGCTCTTCTGAACCCTTCATGACCTGTTGGTTGATCCCCCACCCCTGCTCCTGGATTGTTGGTCTCCCTCCCTCTGTCACTCAGCTCAAATGCAGAGTGGCTGCGGGACCCATCCATGCCCATCAACTACTGTTTCCCCCTCCAAAATCAGTTCCTAAACCCCATTAGCCCTTGCTCCCTTGGCACTACCCCATGTTTGGTAGAGAGTGCCATAGTGTCCCTGAGGCATTGGCATTTTACCCCTTGGGCAGTGCCAGGGAGCCAGGCTGGCTCAACCCTACGAGAGATTTCGATTGCCCTCCCTTCATTCCAGCAGGGTCAGGCTGCCAACTTCCTGCAAGAATGAAATACTCCTGTCAGTGGAGGGAAAAGAGTGGCTAGCGGGCCCAGAGATTTCAGTCCCGGGTTTGCTGCTGATATTAAAATTGTGTGAAAATGAACATTTGCATAAATGCTGATTTCTGGCACGGAGCTGATGGCTCAGGACATGTATGGAGACCCATTTGCAAGCTCATGAAACGGCCTCCACATATTTCTCCTGATAGCACAGCGGGCTGGGAGAAATGCTCCCAGTATCCGCTGACCGGTACAAATCAGAAATGTTTCCTGTTCTGTTTCCTGATCTATCTGGCAATCATCTGTGTGTGAGTGCCTTGAATTGAAGAAATCAAATTCAGACTATGAAACTACAATGTGATCCAAGGACATCCGATCCGTAAGCTGATGTATACACTCCCGGTGGTGTTAGTCAGAATTGATTTAGAGTCTTCTTAGTGAAAGACATGTTTCCATTAATATTAACGTAGGCGTATTGATGTCCTTGCACGACATTAACATTTCAATCCCAGACAACTGGAATAACCACATCAGAGCATTCGGGGGGAGGCTGGCTTAGCAGCATGTCAACCATCTTTACCAATTTTCCTATCCTTCTGATCAACGTTGCCCTCTCAATTAACCTTAACTAATGAAGGGCTTGGTATCTCATTGCTGTTTGTGGGACTTTGCATATTCAAGATACAGTTCATGACCCCCCCGCACCCGCCACAGTACAGCAATGATTGCACCATGTTTTCAATGGGCCTCGAAGCTCTGATACATTTTTGCACCAATGTATAAAGCATGACATAACACAAGTGACCTGAATGTGAAAGTTGTCGAGGTGGCCTGAATTTCAGCTGATTACTTTTAGCTGGATTAGCAATTGGATTATGACACCTGTCCTCCTTACTCATGGGTCGAGATAATGAGACAGGGAACAGTCAGCAACTGGCTGCTGCAACTTATCACAGCATGTGTGTATGGACATTGAGCGGTGAAAATATGAGACTGTGTTATATTATCCTTCACAAGTGACAGCTCCTGCTATCTCAGTGAAGAATAGTAGAGGAGGCAAATACATGGGGGTGGAGGTGGAAAGAGTGGGATGGGGAGGAGGGGGAAGTGGGATGCGGAAGTGGGAAAAGGGGTAGGATGGGGAGAAGGAGTATAAATGAAAACATGCTCCAGAGAGGAGACAATGCATTTTTGATGGAGACAAAAGAAGAGGATTTTGCATTTGAGTGTGGTCACCTTTGTTTTAAATGTATGCTGAAAGCATTTTGGATATTTGATAAACAACTTAAAATAGGGAGAAATCTCAGACAATTCTGACCAAGTGATAAGGGGCAGGCAGTTGATTTGCAACATTAGAAGTATGCAACAAAGCGACCTGCTGATTTGATCACCGTGGCAACAGGGAGTCCGGAGATGGCTTTGACATTCTCCTTAGCAACCCAGCGCGCTTGCATGCGATGGACACAAGTGTAGCTTGCTGTCATTGTTACATTCAAACTGGAAAAGCAGGCGCAGCAGGCGTTGCGAAATAATTCATGAAGCTTGATACTGTGATGATCAGATGGTGTTCAGGCACTTCAGCAAAACAATAACCCTCTTCAATAATTGATAACTATTGGAATTAAAACGGAGTGGGTCTGTGTGGCCCTCTGAGCTCTTGCTTTCAAAAATGCTGAGGCTTGGATTTATTGCCTTCTGCATAATGTTCTTCCCTGATCATCTTCAGCAGCTCTGGCAAGTTGTGCTACGAGCCCTTCACACTGCATTGAAATACGAATGCAAGACCAATTGGTTTCAAACTTCCTGGGGATGTTTGTAGATGTAATTGTAAAATTAAACATTAGGCAAGGCCCTGTCACTGGGATTGGAGTGAGCAAACTGAATTGATGATATGATCCAAGTGATACATTCCCAGAGAATTTGTCTTCGGATTCAGCAGCAATTCTGTAAGTGGTCCCAGACATCCTGCATTCAGGAGTGAGTCCAAAGTGTGCAATCTCTAGTCCAATTCAGGCTAACAAGTTAAATTCCTTATTATATGAGTTGGATCTTGTATTTTTCTGAGTTCTCCAAAATAACTTCTCCAATTGTTCAATAGTTGCACAGATAAAACTTCAGTGAAACAAGGTTGTGTGCAAATTATCAATCTGCTCGATTTCACCAACAGGATGTTGGTCACAGTCAAAACTCATTTCATTTGACACTTATGAATGAAGAAAATACCCTCATGGGCTGCCTTGTCCTGATTACTGAGACAAATTTATTTCATGGAATCCCTATAGTACAGAAGGAAGCCATTCGGCCCATCAAGTGTGCACCAACCAGAATCCCACCCAGGCCCTATCTCCATAACCCCACACATTTATCCTGCTAATCCCCTGACACTAGGGTCAATTTAGCATGGTCAATCAACCTAACCCCGCACATCTTTGGATTGTGGGAGGAAACCAGAACACACAAAAGAAACCCACACAAACACATGGAGAATGTGCAAACTCCATACATACGCCCAAGGGCGGAATTGAACCCAGGTCTCTGGTGCTATAAGGCAGCAGTGTTAACCACTGTGCCACCATGCTGCCCTAGGATTTATTTATTTTTATTCTGTGGCTTCAGGCAATTTCTTGCAGCATTCCCTACCTAAGCCCCCAGCAGTCACCTTTCCTATTATAAGACCGTGATGTTTCAGTAGTAATGCATTCACCTTTGAATCAGTAAATTGTAGATTTGAGCATAGCTTCAGGGACTTGAGCACATAGTCTGGCTGCAGCTCCATTTCAGTACTGAGGGAGTGCTGCACTGTCTTTCAGATGACACAGTACACCAAGTCTATAGAATCCCTTTGATTTGATTTATTATTATCACGTACATTAGAATAGAGTGAAAAGTATTGTTTCTTGCATGCTATACAGACAAGGCATACCATTCGTTCAGTACATGAAGGAGTAAGAAAGAAGATAGTGCAGAATATACTATTATAGCGATAGTTAGCGTGTAAAGAAAGATCAACTTAATATATGGTAAATCCATTCAAAAGTCTGATGGCAGTAGGGAAGATGCTGTTCAGTTAGTACATGACCTCAGACTTTGTATCTTTTTCCCGATGGAAGAAGGTCGAAGAGACAATGTCCGGGGTGCATGGGGTCCTTGATTATGCTGGCTAATTTTCTAGGACGGCGGGAAGTGTAGACGGTGTCAATGGATGGGAGGCTGGTTTGAATGATGGACTAGGCTACATTCACAACCCTTTCTAATTTCTTGCAGCCTTGGTTAGAACAGGAGCCATATCAAACTATGATACATCCAGAAACGATGCTTTCAATTGTGTTTGTAAATTGCTTCCAAAAATTCTAAGTCCCTGATTCGTGTGAACACTGGAGTAACTCCCATTGGTTTTATTAGTGGGATTTTCAGATAGAATCTCCCACAGTCTGAACACCGCAGAGTGCCCAAGCAGGATTCCCTCTGAAAGCCTTGTGGTGGAGCCTATTTCCATTGGAGAGGCCAGCAGCATAGCGCTGAGCAGGTCACTACGCGTGCACCAACCTGTCAACATGGAGATAGGCGCGTGTGTAGTAGGCCTACATTGCTAGCCTCCTGAACGGTGGCCAGCCCAATTGCTAGCCAGCCCTGTGACTCCCCATCGCTGCCCCTCTGACTCCGCCATCCCCCGATTGATTGTCTCCCAGATTTTCAGCACAGAGCTGATGACGCTCAAAAACTTCGCCGGGGAGACCCAGATATCCAGCGGGAAAGCTATGAAATGGCCTCCGCTGATGCCTCCAGGCTCGCTGCGCTGCTAGGGCAGCACAGAGTGTTGGGAGAATTCCAACCCTCCCACACACACACCAACACACACACACACAATCCACTCAGTATCCGAGCTGCCACCTATTTATACACACTCTAGGTACTTCAATAAACAACACATTCACCTATTTTTCCAAACAATATAATTAACATAACATTAACACTAGCTCCCTTTATTCCCTTATTACAATAGCAAAACATCTTAAAAGGATGTCTTTGTTTTATGTTGTACAGCCTAGTTATACAAAGCGCTATCTAGCCTTTGAAGTGGTTCCAAGTAGAGATTGATGCAGTGTATTGACACACATTATTGAAAAGTGAAAGTGAATATTTGGTGGGATAATATCTTGCATGGATATTTTTTTTTGAAGCCTTTGTCTCCAGTGCTTTCTGCTAAAAGATAAACACGCATCTCACTGTGTGCTTTCAGATTACCAGCGGCTAATGACAGTGGCTGAAGGAATCACAACGCTCCTCTTCCCTTTCCAATGGCAGCATGTCTACGTTCCCATTCTCCCAGCCTCCCTGCTGCATTTTCTCGATGCTCCAGTTCCATACCTGATGGGGCTGCAATCCAAGGAGCCCAATGACCGCTCCAAGCTGGAGCTGCCGCAAGAGGTAAGAATGAGAGTCCATTCTAGTCTCCCCTCTGTAAGTAGACAAGCACATTGTCTGTTGGGATTAGTGCACCCAATTTGACATTGTAAGTAGAGGGGACTTAACAAGGAAGCAGGTAGGGTGGATAAGAGCAGGGACAGAATTCTCCACTCTTCCCAACCCACAGTCAGTTTTCCTGTGGCAGAGGTGGCTCGCCATTGGCTGCTGGTTGGGATCTTCCAGTTTCATTAAGTCAGTAATGGTTTAAATTCCTTTCCAATGCAGCCGTTGGTAAACCTGCAGTGGGTTTCGACTTCCAATCCCACAAATGGAAAGTTTGGGGAATGCTGATCCCAGGTCTCTGAACCTAGTTGGGAGCAGTGGTTAGATGGGTGATGGGACTGCAATTACAACATATGTTCCTCGTTGTCTGCTTTCTGCTCCAGTTTGTTTAACGTCAGTGAGCTCTTTGTTTCTTGGCTGAGCAACAGCCATTCTCACAAAGACATGAGAAATCCAGCAGAATTTGGCTCCTCAGCCTTAGTGCACCATTCAACAAGTTCCTATTAGCTGCACCTTTGCGCACTATCGCTAAATCCCTTGAACCTCATTGTTTCTAAACATTTATTAACCCTTGCCTTGAGTTTATCAATGACTAAGGCATCCACAACTCATATGGCAAAGAATCCCAAAGGTTCATAGCTTTTGACTGAAGAAATTTCTCCTCATCTGAGTCCGAAATAGCTGACTCGCACATTGTGAGATGTGATTCTCCCCATGAGGTCTTGACTCCCAAACCAGGAGAAACATCCTTGCAGAGTCTACTCTCGCCTTGTCTGCCATAGAATAGAATTATAGAACCCCTACAGTGCGGAAGGCGACCATTCAGTCCATCGAGCCTGCATCTACAGTTCCATCCTTGCCCTATCCCAGTAACTCCACATATTTATCCAACTAATCTCCCTGACACTAAGGAGCAATTTAGCATGGCCAATCAACCAGACCTGCACATTTTTGGACTGTGGGAAGAATCAGAGTACTCGGAGGAAACCCACTCCGACATGAGGAAAACCATATGACCTAGGAGCAGAATTAAGCCACTTGGCCCATCAAGTCAGTTCTATCATTCAATCATAGCTGATCTTTTTCTCATTCCCATTATCCTGACTTTTCCCCATAACCCCTGATTCCCTTATTAATCAAGAACCTAAATGTCTCTGTCTTAAAGACACTCAATGACCTGGCCTCCACAGCCTTATGCAGCAAAGAGTTCCACAGATTCACCACTCTCTGGCTGAAGAAATTTCTCCTCATCTCTGTTTTAAAGGATCGTCCCTTTAGTCTGAGCTTGTGCCCTCTGGTTCTAGTTTTTCCTACTAGTGGGAACATTCCTCTCCACGTGCATTATATCCAGGCCTCGCAGTATCCTGTAAATTTCAATATGATCCCTCCTCATCCTTCTGAACTCCAATGAGATCCAGAGTCCTCAACCTTTCCTCATACAACAAGCTCCTCATTCCAGGGATCATTCTTATGAACCTCCTCTGGACCCTTTCCAAATCCAATACATCCTTCCTTAGATATGGGGCCCAAAACTGCTCACAGTACTCCAAATGGGGTCTGACCAGAGCCTTATACAGTCTCAGAAGTACATTCCTGCTCTTGTATTCTGGCCCTCTCGACATGAATGCTAACATTGCGTTTGCCTTCCTCACTGCCAACTGAATCTGCACATTAACCATAAAAGAATCTTGAACAATAACTCCCAAGTCTGTTTGTGTTTCTGATTTCCTAAGCATTTTCCCATTTAGAAAATAGTCTATGTCTCCACTCTTCTTTTCAAAGTGCATAACCTCACACTTTTCCACATTGTACTCCATTTGCCACTTCCTTGCCCACTTTCCTAACCTGTCCAATTCCTTCTGCAGCCTCTCTGCTTCCTTAATACTATCTATACTCTCTACATATCTTTGTATCATCTGCAAACTTAGCAACAGTGCCTTCAGTTCCTTCCTCCAAATCATTAATGTATATCTTGGAAAGTTGTAATCCCAGCATTGACCCCTGAGGCACATCACTAGTCACCAGCTGCCATCCTGAGAAAGACCCCTTTATCCCCATTCTCTGCCTTCTGCCAGTCAGCCAATCCTCTATCCATGCCAGATCTTATCCTTAACATCATGGGGTCTGAACTTATTTAACAGTCTCTTACGTGGCACCTTGTCCAAGGCCTTCTGAAAATCTAAATAAATCACATCCACTGGTTCTCCTTTATCTAACTTCCTTGTTATCTCCTCAAAGAACTCTAACAGATTTGTCAAACGTGACCTCCCCTTGACAAACCCATGCTGTCTTAGTCTTGCTTTATCGTGCACTTCCATGTACTCTGCAATCTCATCTTTAATTATGGACTCTCAAATCTTGCCAATGTCTGAAGTCAGGCTAACTGGCCTATAATTTCCCATCTGCTGCCCCCCTCCCTTCTTAAACAGCGGCGTTACATTCGCTACTTTCCAGTCCTCTGGTACCCTCGCTGCCTCCAATGATTCCTGAAAGATCACCACCAATGCCTCCACAATTTTCTCAGCTATCTTTTTTAGAATGCTGGAGTGTAATCCAACCAATCCAGGTGACTTATCCATCTTCAGATTTTTCGGTTTCCCCAGAGCCTTCTCCTTAGTGATGGCCACTATACTCACCTTGCCTCCTGACTCTCCTGAAGCTGTTGCATCCCACTGGTGTGTTCCACCATGAAGATTGATGCAACGTAACTATTCAGTTTCTCTGCCATTGCTTTGCTTACTATTATTACTTCACCAGCCTCATTTTCTAGAGGTCCAATGTGTATTTTTGCCTCTTTCTTACCTTTTATATATTGAAAAAAACCTTCTTCTTTTATATTACTAGCTAGCTTTACACTTTTGTTTCACCTTCTCCTTGCTTACTGCTTTATTAGTTGTCCTCTGCTTGCTTTCTCAATCCTTTGGCTTCCCACTCATCCTTATTATTTTGTATTCTTTCTCTTTTGCTTTTATGCTGTCCTTGACTTCCCTCATCAGCCATGAATGCCTTGTCCTTCCCTTAGCATGTTTCCTCCTCCTTGGGATGAATTTCTGTGGTGCCCCTCCAAATAATTCAAAAACCCATTCCTCTCGCACCAATCTATGAGCCATGTGACTCTCTGAGCCTGGAACTGAACCCGGATCCACTGTGCTACTGTGCCGCCATGGCTCAGCCATTGATGTTGCTCCTGTCAGCAGGTTATTGGCTCAACTCTTATTCTAGGACCTCGGCACAATAATCAAGGCTGATATTCTGGCACAGTAGAGAGGTGATGCTGTATTGTCAGAGGCGCCTCTTTTCAGATCATATGTTAAACAGATGTCCCTCTCAAATGGATGTTAAAGATCCTGTAGCACTATTTTCAAGGAGTTTTATGTCTGATGTCCTGGCCGATATTTATTCCTCAATCAACATCACAAATAAAAGGTTATTTATGCATTTATTGCCGATTGCAGGAGCTTGATTGCGCAGTGACGAGAACTGGAATTCTCCGTCCTCACGGTTAATATACCAGCCTCTGGCTGGTATTCTCCAGTCCCACTGCATGAATGGAATTTTGGCGAAGCACCAAATTTTCCATTCGCGGTGGCAGCGGTACTGGTGCGTGCAAAACCAAGAATTCCAGCGTATGTTTCAGAAGTACTTATTTGGCTGTAAAGTGACACCCTGTGGTTGTGAAAGGTACTTAAAAATTGCAAATTTTTCTTGCCCTGTCAAGCTGACTGGGGACTTTATTTATTGTCTTTCACACTGCTGCTGACTGATGCTTTCTTTGAGCATTTATCAACAGCCAGTTTATTGGTTTCCAGCACAGTTTCTGAACAATGAGCAGACAAAGGGGGAAAGCTTCTCTCTTTCATCCTTTACACAAGACTTTCTACAACCCCTTACTTTGTCAAAAAAAAGAAGGAAATAACAGATTCTGGATTTCCACACATCATCCAAAGCAAAGAGGCTACCTGTTTAACAAAGAGTCAAAAAAAAACTGGGATACACTCGCCCCACACCCCGTAAAATCTCTGTTCAAAAAAAGTGGTGACTAGAAATGTTCAAGATTGAGATTGATAGATTTTTATTAGGTAAGGATAACAAGGTATGTGGATCAAAATGCAGTTAAAAGAAGTTGCCATGTTCTTATTAAATGGCCTGCTCCTGTCTCTGTTGGAATCATAGAATGGCTACAGTACTGAAGGAAGCCATTTGGCCCATCAAGTCTGAACTGACTGTTGGGAGGATTGATATGCTCAAAGTTCTGGTTGGTGATGGATTCCTCCAAGGCTTTCCAGCACACAGTGGCAAAACAAAGGGAGCTGAGTTCAAAGATTGGCTATGGGCATTGGATCATGTTTGGAAGAGCATCGCTTTTCCACGGGATCCACCACCTGCCTCTTCAGTACACGACCAGCCTTTTGGTGTCCAATATTCATGTGATAGGGGATGTATTTATTATACCTAAAGTGTGCTGAAAGGTTGCACCAATGCACATCAAGTGAACAGCTTAATTCAAGTGATAATAAAATGTTCTGTGTTGTTCGGCAATATTGTCAGATTTGTCACTGACTAGTCAGAGGATTTGCATGTTTGCTCTATTTTAATAGCTGATATAAGAAGTATTTCAAGTGGCTTCATTAATGCTGTTTTCCTGGGGTGTTAACCCTTTAATTAAATTTACTGCATCCAAAAACCTATGCTTCTGGGACACATGGGCAGGATTCTCCGGCCCCACTCAAGCAATACTGGATATTCCCACCCATGGTCAACAAACATTTCCACTGTCTGCCTCGCGCCTGCTCCAATTCCATGGCAGGCAGTGTGGGAAAATTCTGGCAAATGGCAAATTCCTATTTGTTTCCCATTGTACAAGCCCAGAGTGCACTTCTGGAAAATACATTAGTGCCTTGATCAGGTATTTAACAGTGTAAGTAATACATACAGTGTAGCCAATGCAACAATCCAGAATATCATCCTTGTGAGGTGGGTCATTTCCTACCCCTCTGCCTGCTGTACCGACTCATGCTGTTTTCCTGACAGGGTCACAGTAGGCGGGCTGGAATCTTTGCTCTTTACAACAATAATTTCTCTGCCTGTTTTCTCTTGTATCCCCTGCTGCAGAACTTCCTTGTGTCTGCTGGCCATCAGAAGCAGGCCCAAGTGGGAATGGAAGCACTGGGCTAGAAGGTTGGAAAGCCTGGCTCCATTACTGGGACATGGGCCCAGTTCTATGAATGAATGCTGGGCCCTCTCAGCACATGACTTGAACATATTACTTCTGCTTGCCAAGAAGGGGCATATGAATCATTGACAGCGAGTGTCAGTGAGCTCAGTCCAGCAGTTGAATCAAATACCATGTTCTTTCCATTGTTCATACTAAGCAGAGTATAGACTGCATTCAGCCCATGTTTGCAGAACTCAAAACAAAATGTTCACTGTTAGATGTGATTTTGTGATTGGACAGCACCTACTGAACAATCCTAAGTGTGTAAAAAGCTATACCAAAAACCAATTTAAGATCATCAGCTGAGCTCATGACATGGTTCATTTACTCTTGCTAGAAGTGACATACATTCATATGCACAATTCATGAGTGTGATGGAATGCTCTTCACCATGAGTCTCAATTGAGTGAGGCCCAATAAACATTCATGGAGCTTGACCCCAACCAAGACAAAATAGCCTGTGTCCTCCAATACACTAAACACTCAATTGACCCACTGTGACTGTTAGCATTTCCAAGATGCACCAAGCAACTCAAAAAAAAGCACCCCCCTAAACCCACGGCCTTCACCAACTTGAATACAGCAGATGCATGGAAATGCCTGCACCTGCAAGTTCCCTTCCAAGTTGCAACTTGGAATTACATCATGGTGCCTTCATCGTTATAAGGTTCAAGTCATGTAACTCTGTACCGGGCAGCGTGGTGAGTGTGGTGGCACCACACAGACTGCAGCAGTTCAAGAAAGCAGATCCCCAGCTGTTCCTCGAGGGCATTTAGGGATAGGGAATAAATGTTGGCCTTGCCAGCAAAGCCCATCTCCTGACAAATAAAATAGCAACCCTCGCCATGGGATGGGATTGTGATCTGCAGAGTTTTATACAATGGGAGCGAATAGAAAGGGGTTTTATAATCGGCCACAGAAATAAGTACACAGAAATATAAAATGGAGAAATGTGAAGATGTCCAGTGAGTAAAAACCTCTTCACTGAGAGGATGCGAGTTGTCTGGAATTTGCTATCCTCATTGTTCCCTTGGAGCAGCACGGAGAGGCAGCGATTTGGGAAAGCGTGAAGTTCGAGTGTTAAGTACTTTTTTAACTTTTCTCTTTGTTTAAAATAGCGAGCGGGGGTAGTTTTTTGCCGTTTTTATTTAAACTAACAAGAAACCGGAAGTCGTCACTAGGAGGCTGCCGGTAGTTGTAGTTTTCTGGCTATATAAGTACTAACCTCTGGGTATCGGCCTCATTGTTCCCTTGGAGCAGCACGGAGAGGCAGCGATTTGGGAAAGCGTGAAGTTCGAGTGTTAAGTACTTTTTTAACTTTTCTCTTTGTTTAAAATAGCGAGCGGGGGTAGTTTTTTGCCGTTTTTATTTAAACTAACAAGAAACCGGAAGTCGTCATTAGGAGGCTGCCGGTAGTTGTAGTTTTCTCTGTCTCTATAAATTGGTCCAGAGAGGAAACCCGATACTCTACACAGGTAGAGTATCCCACCCTCCCCCCTCCTCTAACCTAATAATATAAGTGTGTGGGAAGTTTTTTTTTCTCTCCTTAAAGTAAATTAAAGTATCAGGGATGGCAGTGCAGGCAGTCCGTTGCAACTCCTGTAGTATGTATGAGGTGAGGGACACCAGTAGTGTTCCTGCTGATTATACCTGCAGGAAGTGTGCCCATTTGCAGCTCCTTGAGGATCGTGTTAAGGAGCTGGAGCTGGAATTAGAGGAACTCAGGAAAATCCGAGAGGTTGAGGAGGGTATTGGCAGGAGTGACAAAGAGATAGTCACTCCTAAAAGTGATTCGTGGGTAACTATTAGGAGGGGGGGTAAGAAGCAATCGGGTAGACAATCCCCTGGGGCTGTTCCCCTCCGAAACAAATTTTCTGTCTTGGAGGCTACAGTTGAGGAAGAATCAACTGGAGATGACCAAAGGGAGCAGGTCCCTGGGGGTGAGCCTGCTGAGAATGCTCAGGTGGGTAGGGAGAATAAGAGATTGGGCCTAGTAATTGGAGACTCCATAGTTAGAGGGACAGATAGGAAAGTAAGTAGTAATAAAAGGGACTCAGGGCTGGTGTGTTGCCTCCCAGGGGCTGGAGTCCAGGATGTCGCAGATAGGGTTTTTAAGATTCTTAAGGGAGAGGGGAGTCAACCCCAAGTCATAGTTCATGTAGGGACACATGATATAGGAAGGACGAGGGAAGGGGATATTAAACAGAAATTTATGGAGTTGGGGTGGAAGCTTAGGGCCAAAACTGGCAGAGTGGTTATCTCTGGACTCTTGCCTGTGCCAAGGGATAGTTTGGAGAAGAACAGAGAAAGGGAATGTTTGAACTCGTGGCTGCGGGGATGGTGCAGGAGGGAGGGGTTCAGGTTCCTGAACAATTGGGACTCATTCTGGGATAGGTGGGACCTCTACAAGAGAGATGGTCTACACCTGAACCAGAGGGGAACTAATATCTTGGGGGGAAAATTTGCTAAGGCTATGCAGGGGGCTTTAAACTGATTCGGGGGGGGGTGGGATCCTAAATAGTTGGGGTGCTAAGAGGGATGAGAGTAAGGGGGTCATAGAGGAAAGCTGTAAAACACAGCAGCATACGGGTGGGGTAGGGCATGGTTTGAAATGCGTATACTTTAATGCAAGGAGTATTCGCAATAAGGGGGAGGAACTTGCAGCTTGGACCAGTACCTGGAACTTCGATGTTGTGGCCATTTCAGAGACTTGGGTAGAGCAGGGACAAGAATGGATGTTGCAGGTTCCAGGGTTCAAATGCTTTAGTCGGAGTAGAGAAGGAGGTAGAAGGGGGGAGGAGTGGCATTATTAGTCAAAGACTGTATCACAGTGACAGAGAAGAAGTTTGATGAGGACTTGTCTGTTGAGGTAGTATGGGCTGAGATTAGAAACAGGAAAGGAGAGGTCACCCTGTTGGGAGTCTTTTATAGACCTCCTAAAAGTTCTAGAGAGGTAGAGGAAAGGATTGCAAAGTCAATTCTGGTCAGGAGTGAAAGTAATAGGGTAATTGTTATGGGGGACTTTAACTTTACTAATATTGATTGGAATAGCTATAGCTCTAGCTCGTTAGAGGGGTCAGTTTTCGTACAAAGTGTGCAGGAAGGTTTTTTGACTCAGTATGTAGATAGGCCAACTAGAGGTGAGGCTACATTGGATTTGGTGCTGGGCAATGAGCCAGACCAGGTGTTAGGCTTGGAAGTTGGTGAACATTTTGGTGATAGTGACCACAATTCGGTTACGTTCACCTTAGTGATGGATAGGGATAGGCATGAAGCTGGGGGCAGTAGTTATAGCTGGGGGAAGGGTAATTATGAGGCCATCAGGAGAGAATTAGGGTGCATAGATTGGACTAGGAAACTACAGGGACTGGGAACATCTGGAATGTGGAGCTTATTCAAGGAGCAGCTGCTGCGAGTCCTTGATAAGTATGTCCCTGTCAGGCAAGGAGGAAATGGTCGAGTAAGAGAACCTTGGTGTACGAAAAAAGTTGATTTGCTGGTTAAAAGGAAAAAGGAGGCTTATGTCAGGATGAGGCTTGAAGGCTCGGTTAGTGCAATGGATAGCTATAGATTAGCCAGGAGGGAGCTAAAGAGTGAGTTGAGGAGAGCTAAGAGGGGACACGAGAAGACTTTGGCTGATAGGATTAAGGAGAATCCTAAAGCTTTCTTTAGATATGTTAAGAATAGAAGATTGGTTAGGGCAAGATTAGGGCCAGTCATAGACAGCAGTGGGAAGTTGTGCGTGGAGCCTGAAGAGATTGGAGAGGTACTGAATAAATATTTCTCTTCGGTATTCACGCAGGGTGATGTAAATGTAGTTATGGAGAACACTGAGGTACAGGGTAGCAAACTGGAAGGTATCGAAGTAGATAGGGAGGATGTGCTAGATATTCTCGAGGGTTTGAAGTTGGATAAGTCCCCTGGGCCGGACGGGATTTACCCTAGGATTCTCTGGGAGGCAAGAGAGGAGATTGCAGAGCGTCTGGCTCTGATCTTCAGGTCGTCGTTGGTTACGGGTGTGGTTCCGGAGGACTGGAGGATAGCGAATGTGGTCCCATTGTTCAAGAAGGGGAAGAGAGACCTTCCAGGGAATTATAGGCCAGTGAGTCTTACTTCTGTTGTGGGCAAAGTATTGGAGAGAATAATTAGGGATAGGATTTATAGTTATTTAGAGAGAAATGAATTGATTGGGGATAGTCAGCATGGTTTTGTGAAGGGTAGGTCGTGCCTTACTAACCTCATTGAGTTTTTTGAAAAAGTGACTAAAGAGGTGGATGGGGGTGAGGCGGTTGATGTGGTATATATGGACTTTAGTAAGGCGTTTGATAAGGTGGCCCATGGAAGACTTCTGCAGAAAATGCAGATGTATGGGATAGAGGGTGATTTAGCTAATTGGGTTAGGAATTGGCTAGCAGATAGAAGACAGAGGGTGGTGGTTGATGGGAGATATTCATCGTGGAGTTCGGTGACAAGTGGTGTACCTCAGGGGTCTGTTTTGGGGCCCCTGCTGTTTGTA
This sequence comes from Sphyrna mokarran, assembly GCA_024679065.1. Lineage (NCBI taxonomy): Eukaryota > Metazoa > Chordata > Chondrichthyes > Carcharhiniformes > Carcharhinidae > Sphyrna > Sphyrna mokarran. The sequence goes on along the minus strand of JAGIQG010000008.1, from coordinate 52,909,097 downwards.
ATTTTTATAAATGATCTGGATGAGGGTATTGAAGGATGGATTAGTAAATTTGCAGATGACACTAAAGTCGGTGGAGTGGTAGATAGTGAAGAGGGGTGTTATAGTTTGCAGAGAGACTTGGACAAGTTGCAGAGCTGGGCCGAGAGGTGGCAAATGGAGTTTAATGTGGAAAAGTGTGAGGTAATGCACTATGGCAGAAATAATAAATGTGTAGAGTATAGGGCAAATGGTAGGATTCTTAGTAGTCTAGATGAACAGAGGGATCTTGGTGTGTATGTGCATAGATCCCTGAAAGTAGGCAGTCAAGTCGAGAAGGTTGTTAAGAAGGCATATGGAGTCTTGGCTTTTATTGGTAGGGGGATTGAATTTCGGAGCCGCAACGTCATGTTGCAACTGTACAAAACTCTAGTGCGGCCGCACTTGGAGTATTGTGTGCAGTTCTGGTCCCCACATTATAAGAAAGATGTGGAGGCATTGGAGAGGGTACAGAGGAGGTTTACCAGGATGTTGCCTGGTATGGAGGGCAGGTCTTATGAAGAGAGGCTGAGGGATTTGAGGTTGTTTTCGTTAGAAAGGAGGCGGCTAAGAGGGGACCTTATCGAAACATATAAGATGATTAGAGGTTTAGATAGGGTGGACAGTGATAGCCTTTTTCCTAGGATGGAGAAAGCTAGCACGAGGGGACACAGCTTTAAATTAAGGGGTGATAGTTATAGGACGGATATCAGAGGTAGGTTCTTTACCCAAAGGGTGGTTCGGGAGTGGAATGCCCTGCCTGCAGCAGTTGTAGATGCGCCAAGTTTGGTGGCGTTTAAGAGGTTAGTTGATAAGTATATGGAAGAGAAGGGAATGGTTTAGTTTGGAGGGGCATTGCTTTTTATATTGGTCGGCGCAACATCGAAGGCCGAAGGGCCTGTTCTGTGCTGTTATGTTCTATGTTATGCAGAAACTTTCAATTCATTTGAAAGGTACCTAGACCTGCATCTGAGGGGCTGTAACCTGCAAAGCTACAAAGCAGGCACAGGAGATTGGGATTAGGATGAGTGGCTAGAGTTTTTTGGGGCTGTCACAGACAGGTTGGACTGAATGGCCTTTTTCAGCATTGTGAAGTTTCTACGCTTTGGTACTCAGCTCCCAAACTATGCGTAACATGATGACCTCAAGGACCTTCTGGAATGCAGTTAGAAAAGCCACGGGGCTCCTTAATGACCCACTCATTCAAATGAAATGAGAGCACATCAGCTTTATTCAGGAGTCTGGAGAGCTTCCTTATATAAAGCTCTGTAGAAAGTGACCCAGTTAATGTCAACCTTGAGACTCTTAGCTGCCTAAAACAGCTACATTTCTGACCTGGATATCACAAGAATTGCAGCAAAAAATAACTGTCTATTTTTGCAGAAAGTACAGCAGGCCCTGAGTTATCCATTTAATTCTCGTACTTCACATCCAGTTTCCACATCAATCCTTCAGCTATGTATTCACTTTTAATTGATCAGCTTTTAGTTTCTAGATATAAAAAGTAAAGGGATAGACAGAGTAGATGCAGGTACGATGATTCCCCTGGTTGGAGACCTTCATCATTTATAATAAGGAGAAAGCTACTTAGGATGGAGATGAAAAGAAATTTCTTTACTCAGAGTATTGTGAGTCTTTGGAATTCTGAATCCCAGAGGGCTATGAAAGCTCAGTCATTGGCTGTTCACACAGATGAGATCTATCAGTCCTGCTGACGGTGCATCGCCAGCGCGGTTTTCCAGCAGCTCGGGGTGCATTCACTCAGAAATTCAGTTGACAATGGCAGAACCAGATGACACTGCCCTCCACCAATGGCAGGCTGCCTCCACTGCAGCGAAGCACACAGCGGAAAATCTCACCCTTGAGTATTTTTAAAGCAGAGATTGACAGATTTCTAAATGCCAATGATGTGAAGGATATGGGGTTAGTGGGGGAACAGGCACCAAAGTGCATGATCAGCCATGATCATATTGAATGGTGGAGCAGGTTTGATGGGCTGAATGGCCTCTTCTTTCCCCCATGTTCTTACTATTTTGTAAGCAGTTTGAATCTTGCTGATTGCTTTAAACTTGCACCATCGTTGGATGCTTGTTTCATTGCAGTGCAGACTTAGCCAGTGGCAGTCTCAACTCAAATTCAATTTACTCATTTTTCAGATGCCAAGTTCAAATGAAAATGTCTTTTGAACCTGTGTGTCTTTGAAAAAGGCTGTAAGAGAGTTATCCTTTAAATCTCTGAGAAGTAAATATAATTTTGTCCACTGCACAGATCCATTGGATTAATCGGGCAATGAGAGGTTTTAAATTAAATTGTTTGAGACCAGCCTGATAATACAGTAACTATATGGTTTATACAGCTTAATTTCCAGAAATAGGTTGTCTTATAATTTCACGTAATAATTTGCAGTCAATTCAACAGACTTAAAATTTTCACAAATCAGTTGGATCGTTTTTTTTCTACTGAAAATTAAAGAGACAATTAATTGTGTGAAATTGGAGCAAAAATCCAATATTCTCACATGAATGCTAGGTTTAATGCATTCAACGTGCATTTGCCTATCTAAAACATGATGTATTTACCTGGAACTCTAGTTGTATTATAGCTTGGGCAGTTCACAGGCTCCCGGAGTATCAGAGAATGTTCCAACATAGACAGAGGTTAATATGTGCACGCCAGATGTTTGAAACAGCTATGCAATAAGTCCCACTCCTTGCACTTTCATCATAGCCATGAAAAGTCATCCTCTTTGAGTTAAAAGGTTCAACTTGCAGGATCGGTCTATGGCTGTTTTTGTTTGTTATTTTGTTAGATGTGGGCATTGCTGACAAGATAACATTTATTGCCCATCTCTAATTGCCCTGAAGAGGGTGATGCTGTCTTGAATCGCCGCAGACCATGTTATGTAGGTATGGCCACAGAAAAGGAAAGGTATGGCCAAAGAAAAGGATTTTGACCCCGCAGAACTGACGAAACGGTGATATGTTTCTAAGTCAGGATGGTGAGTGACTTGGAGATAATATTTAGATGGTGGTGTCCCCATGCGTCTGCTATCCTTGTCCTTCTAGTTAGTGGTTGCAGGTTTTGAAAGTGCTACCTAAGAAGCCTTGGTGAGTTGCTGCATCTTGTCGATGGTACACAGTGCTGCCACTGTAATCTGGTGGTAGAGGGAGTGAATGTTTAATGTGGCGCTAATCAAGTGGATGCTTTGTCCTGAATGGTGTAAGCTTTTTGAGTGTTGTTGGAGCTGCACTCATCTCGGCAAGTAGAAAGGATTCCATTAAAGTCCTGCCTTGAACCACTACAGTCCATGTGGTGTAGGCATGCCCACAGTGCTCTTAGAGAGGGAGTGCCAAATTTTGACCCAGTGACAATGAAGGAACGACAGTATGGGTTCCAGGTTAGGATGGTGAGTCACTTGGAGGGGAACTTGCAGGTGCTGGTGTTCCTATGTGCTAACTACTCTTGTCCTTCCAGGCGGTAGATGTTGTAGCTTTGGGAGAGTCTATTTGAGCAGCCTTGCTGAGTTGCTGCAGTGCTTCTTTGTGAATGTTTATGATGGAGGGTGGGCTTTCCTGCTTTGCTCGGAGTTCAGTTGTGGCAGGAGGGAAGCAAAAGAAATGCTTTTATGGGTGTTCGCAAAGCATCCCTGAAGAGACCGACACTCACTACGAACTGTCCTTTATTTGTGATGGACCAAAATAGAGAAGGTTGGTTCGGGAGTGTGTTGAGATAAAGTTGAGGCATCAGAGAGAGTGCAAAAACCTTCAAGCAACCCATCTACCCAACCTCTCCACCTCCACATGTGTGCAGACCATGGGGGCCGTTCTCCCAAAAAAAAATCTGTGTTGAATTTGCGTAAAAACTGAAGTAAATTACGTTTCTTTTCCAGCAGATTTTCAAAATGACTCTCCCACACTCTGCGCACTACAGAGTGTCTCAGCATGATTCACTCCAGAATTCAGCAGGCAGGGCCTATTCCAGCTGAAAAGGCCGGCAGCATAGCGTTGAATGGATCATTGCATATGTGCCAATCTGTCTGTGCAAGATCAGCGCAGTTGCAGTAGCCCTACACTGTTGGCCTCCCAATCGCTGGCCTGCTCCGCAAGCCTACATCACTGCCTATCCTAGCCTCTGACTGATCTTGTAGTCATTGTGTTTATGTGATGAGTCCAGTTGAGTTTCTGGTCAATGGTAATTTCGACGATGTTGACAGTGGGGAATTCAGTGATGATAAAACCATTAAATGTAAATGGGGATGGTTAGAGTGTCTCTTATGGTGATCATTGTCTGAATGTTAAATATGGCAAGTTTGCCAATGACTCTTAAATTAAGGAGGCGCAGTGAAATGTGCAGATGGAAACAGGATTTTATAAAGGGAAATGGACTGAGTGATTGGGGAAATCAACGGAAGGTGGATTTCAACGTGGAGAAGTGCATGGTCATCCACTCTAGGTCCCAGAAAGACAAATGAACGATGTGAGAATGTAAAGGAGCACTAGGATAGACATGCTTGCACCCAGGTTATTAAAAGCTGATGGAAAGGTAAAATGAATTAGGAAAATGTATAGAATGTTGACCTTTCTCTCAAGGAGTTGGAATGAATAAGGAGTGAAATTGTGTTTCACTTGTACTTTTTGTAAATGCTTGTTAGAGTAAAGATGCTGCTTGGAACATTAAAATCATGACGAGATCGATAAAAATCTCTTCTGATTTCAATTTAACTGGATTGGAACAGTTAATCAAAAAGACAACATTTCCTTTAAAGAGTGCCTCTGAACATGTTTTTGAGGTACAACCACTGTTATAATTTAGGAATTACAGCAGTCAATTTGTACTCAGCAAACTCCCACAGACAATGATGAGATAATGGCCTGTTGTAGGTACTGATGGAGGGAGAAAACACAGAGTTGGAGAACTGCCCTGCTTGTCTTTAAATAGTGTCCTAGAATTTTCAACATCCTTATGGTGGGTTTTGGCGACTGTTTTCACCAGCAGGATCTTCCAGTCCCCCTGTCACGAGTTCCCCAGGGTGGAGGGTGTTAATATTGGAAACCCCCTCAATAGCAACCAGACTACAACATCCCACCACCAACGATGGGTCACCTCCACCCCCACAAAACTTGCTACAGGATGGGGGACTGAAAATCTCCCCCTGAGCTTAATGTTTCATCTGAAAGATAGTACCCTGACAGGGTTGCACTCTCAGTACTAGACTGGGTTGTTCAGCCTAGACTAATCTGCTCAAGTCCCTGGGAATGAGGCTTGAACCAATGACTTTCTTGCACAGAGGCGTGTGCGCTATCACTGAGCTAAAGCAGGACAGGAGAGTGCAGTGTCGCAGTGTGTAAGGCAAATGCAGTGTAGTGATTGATAGGTCATTAAGCAGAGCTTGGACACTGGATTGATTTAGGGCCTTCTGATGGGATGAGGATAAATTCTTCATCTGAACTTGTCAAGAGTAACTAGAAGAAATAAAATCATTGATAAACTCCTCTGTCAGAACTTCACTATAAGACTATGCAGTCTTATTGAATCACTGTAACTCTCCCCTCTCACAGCAAGGAATTGTCAGGTCTTGTATTGAATTCTTACTGATGGACACATCCACTGTGTGTCCAGTGTGTGTCCTTCAGTGTGTACTCAATGCAGTAAACAGTGTGTGTCTTTCAGAATGTATAATGTAGTACACAATGTGTCCTTCAGTAATATCAAATGCAAATACAGTGTATATGTGCCCTTTATACTCAATGCTTTGTATCGTTCACTCATATTGAATGCAGTATGCGGTATGTGTGTCCTTCACGACTTACTCAATGCAGTAAAGAATATATGCCCTTCAGACAGTGTGCTAAGTCCTCTAGGATGCAATACGCAGTGTGACTCCTTCATTATGTACTCATTACTATACACTGTGTACATGCCCTTCAGTAATGTCAAATGCTGTAGGCAATTGTGTGTGTTCTTCAATACGCACTTACTGCAGTACATTGTCCCAATTTGAAGCCTCACATCCCCCTCCACAATGTAGCGGGATTATGGATGTGAAGTGAGACTGACAGCAGACATAGTTGTGATGCTGGCTGCGGTCAGAACGTTTTAGTACCAAATCAGTTGTAAAGATTAGCCACCATGAGTAAAGTGGTACAAAGCTGTTGACACCTCAGAAACAGCAATAGTGGCTCTGCAAATGAGACGAGCAGGGAATATAAAAGAAGATACCCTTATTTTTTATCAGGTTTCCAATATTCTTGCATAAGCTTTACAGTGTTGTGGAAGACTACATAAAGGGGCTGCTCTTACACTGAGGCTAATAACTGGCATTAAAATGGGTCATCTATAAGAAATGACTAGATAGACTTAAAAAGGGATTTTCAAGCATTAGAGTCGCAGATCAAAACCCCAAAGTATGTTTGAAGCTAAACTATTTTTGTATAACTATGAGGAAAGGATGTTTCACTTCAGGAGTAATTTCACTGGCAAATTAGGGATTTTAAAAATCAAAGCAAGCTTTAGTCACAACACAATTTAAGCATAACTAACAAAATGAAGCCATTTAACTTTTAATAGTTGAATGATCTTTAAACATAAAAATAAATTACTCTAATTTCTAACTTATCACTATTTCAGTTACAAATAAGCAGCATTTTCGCTGTAAATTTAAAAGCCACTTTAAATATAATTAGCAAACTCAGGCACACTTGCTACAAATGCATATAGAAAATCTTGGATTTGTCAGTGAGACTTTGCAGTGATAACAGCATGCAGACCTTTGTCTTTTCACAGTTCCAGCCAGCAAATGAACTCTAACCTGAAACAGAAAGCTGTTTCTCTGCTATTAATCTAGTTCCTCCCATTAACCGTATCATCACATAGCCTTTATACCTAAATAAAACTTTCAATTCCTTTAATTAAAAAAACAGGGAAAATCACTATTTAAAATAACAGTCCATTTGCCAAATCTTAGTAAACACAATATGACTAAAATGAGTAATTTTCTTGCTGTCACAGCATCTGAGCTGTATTCCCTCCAGACATACTGACTATCTGTAGAAAAAAACAACTTTAAACATTCTACAGAAATGTAAAATATATCAATAACACAGTATCATCACAGTAGAGGTCTATAAGGACTTTAACTGGGTGGAGAAAGTTAGCCTGAAGTTGAGGAGGGAAGTCTGACATTGTGGCTCTGTTGCAAAATCAAAGACTTATTCCTTTCTTTACAAATGCTAGATCTTGCAAGGTGAATGGGTGGATGTACTGTGTATAACTTGTGGTATCTTGGGACCACAATAAATGTAGTTGACTGCATTGTTTAAAAGAATGTCTACTTTATATAACAAAATAATGAAATTTAACAATAACAGTAACTCAATAGGTCAGGAGTAACTATGAAACCAGAGCAATAGTAAAACAGGTCTTGCTTGCATAACACTCTTGCGGACTGGAAAGCCCTCCAAACCTGCACATACTCAGAATCCTCAACAGAACCAAGGAAAACAATTGCATAGAAGAAAATACTTATATCAACTCAATGACACTTTGTTACTTAATCTTAAGGTTACTGATGTGTTACAAGAGATAACCATGACATTTATTGAAGAGCCCAATTAACAGTAGGTTTTCAACGTATAACTATTTGATCGCTAGTGATTTTGTACACAGCTAGCCAATAAGTCCAGGTGAAGCAGGTAGGGGAATAAGGGAAGAATTTGAAGAAGAGGCAAGGGAGGGGAGTTGAAATAAAGGAGGGGGGATGGGGGTAAGAGAGATCAATGGCAGCAGGAAGAGAAAGAGTCAGGCAATTTGAAGAAAGGACATAATCTTCCTTCCCCTCCCAACACTAAAATAAAAAGGCCTTTGCTTTGTGTGCAAGCAGAAGAACGGGGTTAATTGGCTAATGTTTTCAAAGCCTAATGGGCTGAGTGGCCTTCGGATATACTGTGGAATTTAATAAATATCTCCTAAAAAAGGACTGGTTATGTATTGTAGTCTGTTCCTGAGGATGGTTGAGTCTATTCCTTGTTTTCATGCTCTCAGTTCTGTTGCTTGCGTAAATAATCATAAGGAAGAGCAGGACTACAGTTAATGTGTAGATTGTCATGTGGAATTGATGTTTAATGACATCTCATTCTTTTAAGCTTTATTTTACATAATAAAACAGGCTAGCACTGCCACTTGATGCTCTGATTTTGTTCCCCTTTTGTATAAATCCATTGACTTGTACTCATCCTCATTAAGTCACTAGATTGCATTGATAGTTCAGAAAGCTTGTTTTTTTTTTGTAATTACTCCTTTTAAAAATTGCTCTTTTATAACTTTTATCTGTTAAGATATTTAAAACCTTGTGTCAGTTCATGCTTCCTAGCCATCACTTTTTGTGTGTTACTCTTTATCTTAACTATATTTCTCAGCGGGCATCTATGTTTCAGAACATAGGAAATAGGAGCAGGAGTCGGCCATTCAGCTCCTCGAGTGTCCTCCGTCATTTAACTAGATCATGGCTTATTTCCTACCTCAACACCATTTTCCCACACTATCCCATATCCCTTAATATCTACAAATCTATGATTCTGTATCTCAAATATTAAAAAAAAGTGAAGGTAAAATCACCATAGACCTAGATGAGGCAAAGAGCTAACTAGTGATTTGTGTTTGTGTGGAGTTTGTACATTCTCCCTGTTCTGCATGGGTTTCTTCTGGGTTCTCCAGTTTCCTTCCAAAGTCCAAAGATGTGCGGATTAAGTTGATTGACCATGCTAAATTGACCCTAGTGTCAGGGGGAAAGGGGAGAAGGTTGGCAGGGTAAATGTGTGAGGTTATGGGAATTGGACCTGGATGCAATTGTGGTCAATACTGATTTGATGGGCCTTATGGCCTCCTTCTGTACTGAAGTGATTCTATTCTTATGTAGATTTAACCTGAGGGTCACCACACTTCAGGCAAGGTTGAGAAGGTAGGCCTTCGTGAATAACTTCAACTGGTACAGGAATTGAACCCACGCTGTTGCCATCACTCTGCATCACTAACCAGCTGTCTAGCCAACTGAACTAAACATTGATTAACAATGGCTAATATTTACAAGATATAATTACTTCTCCATAAAATAGTTTGGATCTTATTGAAGATGAGACTATCATATTTTGACTTGGAGGCCTGTCATAAGCCAGGGGCTTGGGTTTGCAGCCTTTCCCAATTGTAGACTATTCTGTCAGGCTAACACCAATCTTGCTGGCCAAAACTGATTTTCATAAAAACCCACGGTAGTAAGGGGAGGAGTTGTCCTGAGTTAATGAGGGATTGTTAGACTGGATTCCCTATGCTGAATGATGTCCAGCAACGCCTGTTTAAGGGTTTCTAGCTGTGAGCATTTAATGAGAGCAAGATTGGGTTTAGCTGCGATGCTGCCACAGTCAAACAGCCTAGTAACATCCCCACTGCACTCCAAAGGATGACGGTTTAAGAGATGAGACAAAGGGTGACCAGTACTTACTGGCTATTGCCTGGGAAAGTTCTTCCTCTCATTGTTCAATTTCGAGGGAAGCAAGACTCCTGTGTTCAAAGGCAATCTGTTCAATGCCTTATGTTTCCTGTTAATTTCTGAAAATATTAACTTGACTGTGCCTCCCTCTGACTTCAGCATTATGTGGCCATTTACAGAAACCAATCGAATTACTGCAACACCTCTTAAATCCCTGGAGGCCTTCAATTAAGTCTACAGCCTGGGCCTCTACTGACATTTCTATTTAACTAAAGGGACTATTAACATGGAGTGTGGCTGTTGAACAGGCACAGCACGTTGCTGCTGATAATAGCTATAATTGGATATTCAGCTTTCTTGTTTGCCAGTTTTCTCCCCGTTGTTTCCCGCAGGCATTGAAGGCAGTGCTAAGCTGCATATGGTGGATTCTGCTTTTGGAATCTGTGTTTTCTGTGTTTGAATCCTGTCTTGCATTTCTTGCTGGCATTGCTTTGCTTGCAGTGAATTACTTTAAAATGCAGCCATTGGTCATGGGTACGATAACATGGGCACCTCTTGCATGCACTCCGTTGAACTTTCCTCATGCATGAGGTTGGCAAAATTGCTGATTTTGGGAAGTGGGGCCCTCCACCAACCTAATCCTCACCTCATGTAATGCCTGTACACTTCTCAGGCACTGTGGACCAATTGATAGTAAGCACAGTGGCTGACTAGTTTTTCCTCATTAACAGATCTGTGGGCACTGTGCCCAATTGCAATGTCCCTACTGCCATCTAGAGGAAATTGGGTTGAACCATATATCTTCCTCATTTGAATAGATCACATGGGACTGTGAGCTTGCCAATTGAGTCAGCAAGAGAACTAGCATAAATCTTCCATCTACAGTGATACTGTCACTAGACTGATTAAACTGCAAGGGCGTTTGATGGTAACAGCACATCAGGTATATATAAAAGTCTTGACTCTTCCTCCATTTGTCAGAGAAAGTCAAAAGCGAACACTTTCTCCATGCTTGTCATCTTCCCAACAGAATCAAGACATTTGGAATGAAATTGCCTCGGTCATGTAGAAAGGAGTTTACTGGTTTCAGACGCTGGCTCCAAAGTACACATGATGTTGGACCAACCCAGTATTAGGATAGTTTCAGCATTAGTTTGGCAGTATCACATGACAGTGCATCAGTTCAAGTTGAGAAGATGATCACGAAGCTGTTTCTGCCTCGAGAAAGCAGCTCGGATTTTGCAGCTGTGTTGTGCCACCTCCAAGACACTTCCCGGAACTGGCACACCACAATAAACCCAGGTAATCCCCAGCTGCCAACCCCATCTTGAGCCAGCAGCCTTCCAAATTTGGAATTTGTTTTCCTGTGGGATTGATCTTCATGCCACTGAGGAATTCATTTACATTCAAATTTCAGAGTGCCACTCCTGTCTGTTCAGGCAAGGAAAATGAAATAAGCTACTTTTACTCTTCACCCCCTATGTATTTCCAAAAGGTTTTGGGTGGATCTGTTTATGGCAGCCACTGTTTTAATATTCAGCACTTTGCATTTTAATATCTCTTCCTTCGCGATGATTTTGAGGGGTCTGCAAATTGTAGGAAATGTCTCTCTCTTCACAATCCCCTGGCTGTGTCTTGTTTAGTTTTTCACCTTCATCTTGGAAGGTACTGCTGCATTGTTAAGTACTGACTCATTTCAAATTGCAAAATTTCCAACCAGTTGAAAGTCAAAAAGTCATACTTTCAAAAATAAAAGGGCAGAGAGCATTGTGAGACAGCCCATCACAGGAAGACTTGTCACACCTGGGGCCTGACTGATGAGAACTCACAATGTGTGCGGGCTGTAAGGATTGGTTGTAAAGTGAGTTCAAGCAAGTTCCACAAAAGGCATGGGATTCCAGCATGAAATTTGCGCCTCTTGGGCTGCGAACTGCTATCTCACTCAGAGAGCAAATGACAGCTTGGTGGAGTGGAGGAAAGGCACAAGCTAAGTGTCCTGCTATGGTTCAGTCTGGATTAAGGAAGACTGGGGAAGAGCAGTTGAAGTCAACTCTTGCTGCTCTGAAATGAGTGAGTGCACTTGTGTATTTATCTCAGTTTTCTGGTATCCCTCAGTACTTTGCTTGGTCTTGCTGAGTCTAGATTCTGAGAGGACTTCACTCAGTGGAGAACTCTTGATGATTGCAGTGTGTTAAATACAGTCAGCCAGCAATAGGCTCATTAATCAAATGGATAGTGCTGCCGCTCTACAGAAGTACAACTTCTGTAGTCCTCCACTGGAAGCAACTAATAAAAAGCCATTTCAGCTTTCAATCCTATATCAACATCACTCAGTTTGTTGAAAGAAAGGAAGCTCAGTTGAGGTGAGTGAGATGGCACTTAGACTGTAATGTTGCTTCTGCTGTACTTGGGATAAATGATTTATACTCACAGTAACAGAGTGGTGAGGATAAAATATAATAATGAAAATGATTTCAGTGGGAGTCCATTGCTCTTTAAATCTAATTCTCGACTATTGAATCATTGAAACTTGAATTTTTTTTAACCCTGATGTACTTCAGGATAATACGTTTCGTTATTGGAAAACGACCAACTATAAGGTTTAATTGAGATTTGTTTCCGACACCTTTACTCTTGAGGACAATAAACCAATTGCCTTGCATGATCAGTTGCTGCTGCTGAGATACTTCAATCATTCTGGGAAGGCTCTAATGCTGGACTGCATAGATTTTACCATTTTCAGAGAGCCGATGACCTGAGGACCAGAAGCGATGGCCTTACTGGTGGGACCAGAAGCCATTGAAGCCCCCTGGATAGTCAAGGGAGGAATGGGCAGTGCCAGCCTAGTACCCAGGCAGTGCTGACCAGCCAAGTGCAGGGCCTAAGGGAAGGAGCCTGAAGAGGAGGCAGGCCATGAGGAGCTGCTTACTGCATTAGGGATTCATGGGGCAGCATTTGGCCAGGGGGTTATGATCGGAGGGGAGGGGGAGTAATGTCTGAGGGTTGGGGATGTGACAATTGCATTATATACTTTTAAACAGAGTGCACTTGGAGATCGGGATTCATGCAAAATAGTGCTCTCTAGCCGTCTGCAGTCAGTTTCCTGGCATGAATACACCCTATCCACTCCCCCTATTGGCAAGAAGCACATTTGAAAGCGTTTTGTTTTAATTGTTATAACATAATGTCTGGGAGTGTACTCAAAAATGGATGTGATTCCCACCCGTTTCACATTCATTTGGCATTTGAAAAGGTTACAAGTTTAGATAATGCCACCTGGTTTCAGAATTTAACTCTTTGAGCCCCTTGTATCATTTTGCATAGATTTGGATTCAGTCTACCAACAGCTGTAGATTGAACTGGTGATGCACGCATAGGCATGTTGAGGAAGAACAAATGTGGTTCACTCCCTGTCAGAAAAAGATGGAAACAGTATGCACCTACATGAGATACTAAAGAGAATCCTTGTGCCTACTCATCTGAATCCCAGCAAAGAGTTGGAGCTTCCAATAGGAAGGAGCGAAATTGGGTAAAGAATACAACCCAGATATTCTACACTAAATTTCCATATGTAAGTGGTAGCCTTGATCGGAGATTATTGCATTACTCTCAGTATCCTTGTTGAGAAACGAAGTACTTGTATTTATAAAACACCTTTCACAACCCGAGGTCTTCACTTGTCTGAGTTGTAATCTCTTTGCTAATTTAGGAAACAAGGTAGCCAAACTGCAGACTGCTGTGGTTCCCAATGTTGTCCCCTAGATCATCATCAAAAGTTTTTGTGAACTTTTAAACAAGTTGCAAGCGTTTTAAACATTTTTACATGGCCAATGGCTGACAGGAGTCAAACTTGTACACTAAAAGATATTAAAAACACAGCTATTTCTAATAGTTTATGGAGAGGTTGGATAAAGTCGGTTTGTTCTCACTCGAACGATGGAGGTTGAAGGGTGACCTTATAGAGGTTTACAAGATTATGAGTAGCATGGACAGAGAGATAGTCAGATGCTATTTCTTAGGGTAGAAAAATCAAGGTATTTAGGGACATAAGTTTAAAATATGTGGCAAAAAGTTTAGGCAGGTTTTTTTTTACACAGAGTGGTGAAGATCTGGGACAGTGATGGGAGCAGGTACAATAGTGTCTTTTAAAAGGCAACTAGATGAGTATATGAATAGAATGGAAAGGTATGGACTCCACAAGTGCATACAGTTTTAGTTTAGATAGCCATCATGATTGGCGCAGGCTTGGAGGGCCAAAGGGCCTGTTCCTTGCTGTACTGTGTTCTTTGTTCTTTATTGTTGTTATTTATGATGCACATTCACAAATGCACTGCACTCACTACAGCACATTTACAACCACATGCACATTTTCCAAGAATAACAAGGATTATATTACATAAGGATATTTGTGAAGCAAATCACATTGCACATCATAATGTAACATTGATTATGATACATACTTCATTGTATTTTCTTTTCAAACTGACTGCCTGCAGTATCCTTGTGGACCACCAGTGGTCCACGGGTTACAGTTTGGGAACAGCAATCTTCTGCAAATTACAACCTGATAACGGCCAGAGAATCTATTTTAGTGATGTTGGTTGAGGGATATATATTGGCCAGGACCCTGGAGAGAATCCTTCTGTCTCCTCACAGGATCTTTTTTACGTACCCGAGGGCAGATGGGGATTGGTTTGATATCACATCAGAAAGAGTGCGCAGTATTTGTATAACACAAAGCAGGATCCTCAACTCATTTTTCTTTCATCTGTCTTCCGTTGGCAGGCCAACCTATGTTTCGTGGACATCGACAACCACTTCATCGAGCTTCCAGAGGACTTCCCCCAGTTTCCCAACAAGCTGGAATTCATCCAGGAAATCTCCGAGGTGCTGCTTCACTTTGGGATTCCGCCCGAGGGGAACTTGCACTGCAGCGAGAGTGCCACCAAGCTAAAGAACCTGGTGTTGGACGACCTGGTCAATGATAAGAAGAATGGCAACCTGACAGCCAACACCATCAACATGTACGAGCTGCTGAAGGGCAACGAGACACTGGCCCGGCTCCAGGCATTAGCAAAACGCACCGGGGTGACCGTTGAGAAGATGGAGATCACGCCCCCGCCAGCAGCAGCCAAAGAGAAGGACACAAAGTGCCAGTGCAGCGAGGAAGAGCTGCGTGACTACAAACTCACCGTGCAACTCCGTGAAGTGTTTGCCAACCGCTTCACCCAGATGTTTGCCGATTATGAGGCCTTTGTCATCCAACCCACTCAGGATATGGACTCATGGCTCACCAATCGTGAGCAGATGCAGAATTTTGACAAGGTAATTGTTCTCCATCTTTCCCATTCATACGTTAAAGTTGCAACTTTGTTTCATCCTTCATATTAGAATGTAACCGGTGACAACTTTATATGGGATGTAATGTGACCAATGGCAACAAGATGCAAGAGTCAGCTGACCCAGTAAACCATGGAACCAATTACAAAGCGATGTAATGGTCAGCTGACCAGCTGATTCACTCTCAATGTGGAACTATATAGAATTGTGGGGAGCTTTGAGTGGCACAGGATGAGCCGCCAAGTTGGAGTAATGATGTTTCCTTATTTAAACCCTTTCTTTGATTTATAAATTGGAGTAAGTTTTGCTGTATTTCCATTAGCTGTATTTTGAAGAGTTCCTTCTGAAGAAACATTTTGTACTATTAATGGCACGGCCACTCTACGAGTGACACTACCTTCTTGATAAATATCTAGCGTCCTTCACAACCCCAGCAAGTCCCAAAGCCCTTTTACAGTCAATGAAATACTCCTTAAAGTGTGGCCACTGATGTAATGTGGAAAATGCAGGAATATAGTCAGCTATAGCAGTGGTGGGTAACCTGAGGTCGGGGGTTACATGTGGTCCAACTGTATTCTGAATGCAGCCCACGCAATATTTTGTTGAACTGCTGCCCACGTGCAGGGTTGCCACATTCCCCTCATTTCCACCCGTGTAGTTTTTTTTCTATCAGTATGACTGAAGTGATACATGCGTAAAGCAAGGGCAAGTGAAGTGAAGATGCATGCTGATCACACACAACATTGACTGTGAGAACTATGCACATCCTCCGTGTCCAAAGTGTAAATCTTTCTTTTGTTTTTAACCATTTGAAGTTGATAACAGTTCTATTCATATATAAATGTTTATACTTGGCATGAATTATATGCATTTAATCTTATTCATGGGGTCATGGTGAGTGAACCAGCCCAATTTCAATCTTGCGGCCCACTGTGATGAAGGAAGGCCACTCATGCGACTCACTCACTAGATTGCCCATCGCTAAGCTATAGCATAATGATCAAACAAGCTGTGGTGTTGGTTGAGGAACATTTGTTGGCCATGAACACAACAGTGCTGAACTTCGAAATAATATGGATGGCACAGTGGTTAGCATTGCTGCCTCACAGCGCCAGGGACCTAGGTTCAATTCCAGCTTTGGGTTCCTGTCTCTGTGGAATTTGCACGTTCCGCCCCTGCCACCCCGTGTCTGCATGGGTTTACTCCAAGTGCTCCAGTTTCCTCCCACAGTCTAAAGATGTGCAGATTAGGTTGATTGGCCATGCTAATTTGCCCATGTATCAGGGGATTAGCAGGGTAAATACATGGGGTTATGGGGATAAGGCCTGGGAGGGATTGTTGTCAGTGCAGGCTTGATGGGCCAAATGGCCTCATTCTGCACTGTAGGGATTCTATGATCCTGTAAATCCCAGGGAGTCTTTCAAATAGAGCCTTGGTTTAATGTCACATCCGATAGACAGTTTCTCTGACAATGCAGCACTTCTGCATATCAGCCTAGAATTTGTCGACTTGATTTAATGGACATTTCCTAACTAACCACAGGAGACCCATGGAGAAGATTATAATTGTTAACTCATGATTCAAGCATGATAGCTCTACCTCAGAGAAATCTCCAGGGCAGCATTCTTCTCGAATGTGGCCCTCACAGGGAGAGCACTCTAATACATCTCTCTCTTCTAAGGCACAGATTTTATCAGCACACAGAACATTAGTTAATTTCCAATCCTGAACCGTCAAACCTTTCACTCAAAAGCAGGACAATTATCTCCTCCTGGCTAGAGACTATCCATTCTTCTGCCAACAATCTTCCTGGCTAGTTCTGCTGATCTCAAGCGTGTCCGGTTCCCTGAGTCTAAGCATTTAAATAGCATGTGATTTTACAATAATGAAGGGGCGTTTTACTAAATCTATTCATTTACACACATTTCCAGAATTGAACATGAACTCACAGCCTTTCAGAGATGAGGGACCTAGCTCTGAATCACAGGGTTGGAGGGTGAAGTCGTCTTGTCTTCACCTCCTGATGGAACAGTTGCGATTACAGACCCTTGGAACCAAAGGCTTATCATTCTGTAGCATGACATATGCAACTCTCAGGGATGTTTTTGGGATTGGGAAACATGGTAATTCTTAGCCATTATTTCCTTAATCAGAGAGAAGGATACCGGTACTGGGAAATAGAACTGGTTGAGATCTTTCTTCCCTTCTAATTCAAGAATTAGAAGCAGGGGCCAGCCATTCGGCTGCTCGAGCCTGCTACATCATTTAATAAGATCATCGTCATATCTGATTTTGGCCTTAACTCCGCTTTCCTACCTGACCACCCCCCCCCCCACAAATAACATATGACTCTTGAGTTAATCATAGATTTCTCTAACTCAGTCATGAATATTTCCAATGGTACATAGCCCAACTCTCAGAGGAAGGGAATTGGACAGAATAACGACCCACTGAGAAAAAAAGAATTCCTTCTCATCTCCATCATAAATGGGAGTGCCCTAATTTTTAAACTGTGATTCCTCCCAGTTCTAGTTGCCTGTACAAGGGGAAACATCCTGTCAGTATGTACCATGTTAAACCCCCTCAGGATCTTGTGTGGTTAAATAAGATTGCTTCTCATTTTCCTGAAGATTAATGAATATAGGTCCATTGTATCAACCAATATCCATTTTGCCCAATCTGGAATTAGCCACTCTTCAGCCTTGCTGAGTGGGATTTCCGCCACTACAGAGGGATAGTTTTATGCTTGTGCCCACCAGGGATCATGATGACACTGTTGTGACTGGATAATGTCTTTGATCTGTGTGGGTTTCCAGGCCCAGGATCTGCAGGTTGAAAAGTTGTTGGCTTAACATCCCCTACCGTCCCATCCCCACCACTGAAATGAAAATATGTTGAAGAGAGAAAGGATCAGGTAATCTTTTGGATCCAGGCTCTGGCGTGAAAAAGCAGGAGAGGTTCTTGGATGGAATTTGCGACTAGAATAAAATCCCTACAGTACAGAAGGTGGCCATTTGGCCCATTGAGCCTGTACTGACAACAATCCCACCTTATCCCCATAACCCCATCTATTTACCCAACTAATCCCCCCAAAACTAGGATCAATTTAGCATGGCCAATCAACCTAACCCACATATCTTCAGACTGTGGGAGGAAACCAGAGCATTCAGAGGAGACCAATGCAGACACGAGGAGAACATGCAAACTCCACACAGATGGTAACTCAAGCCGGGAATTGGACACGGATCCTTGGCTCCGTGAGGCAGCAATGCTAACCACTGTGCTACTATGCTATGTGCTACCACTCTTGAACATCAGTTGACTTCTCAGTTTCACGATCACTTGTCACCCTTGCTTTGCCATGTTCCAAATGAATTGAGAGCTATTTTGTTTGAGCTGATGAGGATTGCAAAATAATCACCAAACTCTGACCAGTGCACACCCTCCCACCCTGCACATCCACATTGCCACCACCGCCGACTCAACAATAGCCAGTCTGCCTGTGAGTTTAGAATGCAAACCTATTTCTGATGGTCACCCAAGAGCAGCGGCAGGCACGTTAAAGTGACACAACATGATCCAATCCACATGTATCTCAGAGGAGGGCCAAGCATCCTGCTGCACCATCTCAACATCAATTTTACACATCCTGGATCAAAGGATGGTGTTGCGTGAAATTAACAACTGGTTAGAGCTCCCTTCCATCACCTACCACTGTGCAAGTTGGCTTACTATGATTTCAAGTCATAGTCCTGCAAAATGGACACAGTGGTTAGCACTGCTGTCTCACAGCATGAGGGACCCAGTTTCAAATCCTGCCTTGGGTCACTGTGTGGAGTTTGCACGTTCTCCCTGTGTCTGCGTGGGTTTCATCCCACAGTCCAAAGATTTGCAAGTTCGGACAATTGGCCATGCTAGATTGCCTCTTAGTGTGAGAGGGATCAGCTAGTGTAAATGCATGGGATTATAGAGATAGGGCCTGGGTGGGATTGTGATCAGTACAGGCTTGATGGATTGAATAGCCTCCTTCTGCACTGTAGGATTCTATGATTCTCTAAATGTTCCCTTTGCAAGTAGCTATCCAATCTCAACTTGCTAAAATTGGTGCCTTTACTGATTCTGTCATTGTGATAAATTGTTGAGCTAATTTAAGATTTTGTGGCCATTGAAACTATAAACCTATAAAGCAAAAGGGTGAGAAGATGACATTATGCACCAAATGTCGCTTACGATCTGAAGCAAGGGTGATTGCAAAATCAGTGGTGTGGTGTAAATGGGAAAGAGCAACTTCCACTGGCCATGGGATTGGTAACCAAGTCTATGGTAGCTGCTGTTAAATGCCAGGGGGAAGATGGGAAGAAATTTCCTCAATGACTGAGTTGTTACGATCTGGAATATTTTATCTGAAGGGATGGTAAAAGTAGATTCAATCATGACTTTCAGGAGGGAATTGGTTATCACCTTAAGAAGGAAAACAATCGCAGGGCTATGCGGACAGAGCAGTAATGTATGACTAAGTGGATGGCTGACCCAGGCATAAATGGGACAAATGGCCTCTCTCTGTACTTGACTATTCAGTCATCTGGAATTGCCAGTGCCAACACGGGCTGGAGCTGATCCTCAGGAAGAATAGCACAACTGGGCTGTTCATCCCAGAAGAGGGGTGACTGTGACTATTGAATATATTCACAGGATTCAAAATATTGAAGATGTGAAACAATATCAAAACCTTGAGCATAACTCAAGTGTGCTGGTCAAAGAGTGGGGCACATGTTCAAACTGACGGTGAAGCAAATTCAGCGCATGTGTCAGAATGTCCTCCTTCACATATAGACTGATCATAGCCTCAGACCTAAAGGGTGGAAAATCAATTGATGTTGAATACGTAACGAAAAAATATTGAATGCATGAAATGGGCTATACGGAGTGTAGTAGGAGCTAATTGCAGTAACAAATTGAACATGGGTGTCACACAGTTCCCAGTGGGAGATTTCACAGGAGATAATATTTTCCAGATGGAGGGGACATTGAGATTGTGGTAGTGTTTATTTTTCTGGATTAATAAGTGGAAATGCTTCCTTGTACATCTGCATCTTATGGAATCTGATAGATTTATCAGATTCCATAAGATAGATTGTATACTTTAATGCAAGGAATATTCGCAATAAGGGGGAGGAACTTGCAGCTTGGACCAGTACCTGGAACTTCGATGTTGTGGCCATTTCAGAGACTTGGGTAGAGCAGGGACAAGAATGGATGTTGCAGGTTCCGGGGTTCAAATGCTTTAGTCGGAGTAGAGAAGGAGGTAGAAGGTGGGGAGGAGTGGCATTATTAGTCAAAGACTGTATCACAGTGACAGAGAAGAAGTTTGATGAGGACTTGTCTGTTGAGGTAGTATGGGCTGAGATTAGAAACAGGAAAGGAGAGGTCACCCTGTTGGGAGTCTTTTATAGACCTCCTAAAAGTTCTAGAGAGGTTGAGGAAAGGATTGCAAAGTCAATTCTGGTCAGGAGTGAAAGTAATAGGGTAATTGTAATGGGGGACTTTAACTTTACTAATATTGATTGGAATAGCTATAGCTCTAGCTCGTTAGAGGGGTCAGTTTTCGTACAAAGTGTGCAGGAAGGTTTTTTGACTCAGTATGTAGATAGGCCAACTAGAGGTGAGGCTACATTGGATTTGGTGCTGGGCAATGAGCCAGACCAGGTGTTAGGCTTGGAAGTTAGTGAACATTTTGGTGATAGTGACCACAATTCGGTTACGTTCACCTTAGTGATGGATAGGGATAGGCATGAAGCTGGGGGCAGTAGTTATAGCTGGGGGAAGGGTAATTATGAGGCCATCAGGAGAGAATTAGGGTGCATAGATTGGACTAGGAAACTACAGGGACTGGGAACATCTGGAATGTGGAGCTTATTCAAGGAGCAGCTGCTGCGAGTCCTTGATAAGTATGTCCCTGTCAGGCAAGGAGGAAATGGTCGAGTAAGAGAACCTTGGTGTACGAAAAAAGTTGATTTGCTGGTTAAAAGGAAAAAGGAGGCTTATGTCAGGATGAGGCTTGAAGGCTTAGTTAGTGCAATGGATAGCTATAGATTAGCCAGGAGGGAGCTAAAGAGTGAATTGAGGAGAGCTAAGAGGGGACACGAGAAGACTTTGGCTGATAGGATTAAGGAGAATCCTAAAGCTTTCTTTAGATATGTTAAGAATAGAAGATTGGTTAGGACAAGATTAGGGCCAGTCATAGACAGCAGTGGGAAGTTGTGCGTGGAGCCTGAAGAGATTGGAGAGGCACTGAATAAATATTTCTCTTCGGTATTCACGCAGGGTGATGTAAATGTAGTTATGGAGAACACTGAGGTACAGGGTTGCAAACTGGAAAGTATTGAAGTAGATAGGGAGGATGTGCTAGATATTCTTGAGGGTTTGAAGTTGGATAAGTCCCCTGGGCCGGACGGGATTTACCCTAGGATTCTCTGGGAGGCAAGAGAGGAGATTGCAGAGCCTCTGGCTCTGATCTTCAGGTCGTCGTTGGTTACGGGTATAGTGCCGGAGGACTGGAGGATAGCGAATGTGGTCCCATTGTTCAAGAAGGGGAAGAGAGACTTTCCGGGGAATTATAGGCAGTGAGTCTTACTTCTGTTGTGGGCAAAGTATTGGAGAGAATTATTAGGGATAGGATTTATAGTTATTTAGAGAGAAATGAATTGATTGGGGATAGTCAGCATGGTTTTGTGAAGGGTAGGTCGTGCCTTACTAACCTCATTGAGTTTTTTGAAAAAGTGACCAAAGAGGTGGATGGGGGTAAGGCGGTTGATGTGGTATATATGGACTTTAGTAAGGCGTTCGATAAGGTGACCCATGGAAGACTTCTGCAGAAAATGCAGATGTATGGGATAGAGGGTGATTTAGCTAATTGGATTAGGAATTGGCTAGCAGATAGAAGACAGAGGGTGGTGGTTGATGGGAGATATTCATCGTGGAGTTCGGTGACAAGTGGTGTACCTCAGGGGTCTGTTTTGGGGCCCCTGCTGTTTGTAATTTTTATAAATGATCTGGATGAGGGTATTGAAGGATGGATTAGTAAATTTGCAGATGACACTAAAGTCGGTGGAGTGGTAGATAGTGAAGAGGGGTGTTATAGTTTGCAGAGAGACTTGGACAAGTTGCAGAGCTGGGCCGAGAGGTGGCAAATGGAGTTTAATGTGGAAAAGTGTGAGGTAATGCACTATGGCAGGAATAATAAATGTGTAGAGTATAGGGCTAATGGTAGGATTCTTAGTAGTCTTGATGAACAGATGGATCTTGGTGTATATGTGCATAGATCCCTGAAAGTAGGCAGTCAAGTCGAGAAGGTTGTTAAGAAGGCATATGGAGTCTTAGCTTTTATTGGTAGGGGGATTGAATTTCGGAGCCGCAACGTCATGTTGCAACTGTACAAAACTCTAGTGCGGCCGCACTTGGAGTATTGTGTGCAGTTCTGGTCCCCACATTATAAGAAAGATGTGGAGGCATTGGAGAGGGTACAGAGGAGGTTTACCAGGATGTTGCCTGGTATGGAGGGCAGGTCTTATGAAGAGAGGCTGAGGGATTTGAGGTTGTTTTCGTTAGAAAGGAGGCGGCTAAGAGGGGACCTTATTGAAACATATAAGATGATTAGAGGTTTAGATAGGGTGGACAGTGATAGCCTTTTTCCTAGGATGGAGAAAGCTAGCACGAGGGGACACAGCTTTAAATTAAGGGGTGATAGTTATAGGACGGATATCAGAGGTAAGTTCTTTACCCAAAGGGTGGTTCGGGAGTGGAATGCCCTGCCTGCAGCAGTTGTAGGTGCGCCAAGTTTGGTGGTGTTTGAGGTTAGTTGATACGTATATGAAGAGAAGGGAATGGTTTAGTTTGGAGGGGCATTGCTTTTTATATTGGTCGGCGCAACATCGAAGGCCGAAGGGCCTGTTCTGTGCTGTAAATGTTCTATGTTCTATGTTCTAGATGCAGTTTTATTTAGAAATGAAGTAAGATCCACTGAGAAGGAACAATGTTGCATTTATCCAGTATGTACCATCTTCCAAAAACCAATGTCATATTTTGAAGTTGAATCTTTTATAATCAAACATAGCCACTATTTTGACTCAGCGAGATGCCACAGATAGCAATCACCTGATCATTTTCTTTTAGTTGAGTGAATATTGACCAAGAGAACCCCTTCCTGTACTCTGATGGATTTGTTCAGACAAGACAGGGCTGCTATTTAATGCCGGTATAATTGAGAGATTGTACCTACCAAGAAAGATTGAACAGGCTCTTTTCTCTGGGGAAGGTTGCATTGCAGAGTGAACTGATGGAGACTTTTAAGGTTATAAAATGTTTTGTTTGTTTAGACATAGAAAACTTGTTTCTGTTGGTAAGGGAAATCAGATTGGGGCCATAAATGCACATTAATCATTATTAAATTAAATCTAGAATTCAGTTTAAACTTTTCCTAAACAGTGGTTAAATTGCAGAACTTATTACCACAGAGCAATGGCATAAATTCATTTGGGGGGAAGCCAGGCAAACACAGAAATAGGGAAAGAAATAAAAGGCTGTGTTGATGGGGTTAAAGAAAGAGGGGCGGGAGATAGTTTGTCTGGAGAATGAACACCAACTTCGACCTTTCAGGCTGAATTGCCACTTTTGAACTTTGTAGTAACTGTCGCACTCAATGCCCTTTACAATACAATGCTTCCTCAGTATCATACTTAACTGTCAGCTGAAGTCAAGATGCTCAAACTTTGGAGTAGAGTTTGAACCCAGGTGTTAAATTTTGTAAAGCAATGCCATCTCTGTGCAATTAGTCACATAACATACTGTGGCATTACCGGAGGTGTTCGCGGATTCTTATCTCTCTTTGATGTTGGACTTCAATCTGACAACAGTTCTTAAATAAATCTGTGTTGTGTTGATTCGAACCCATAGTGTGGTACCTTATCATTTTTTGTCTTATCAGCACCAACAGTCAAAGCATTTAATACATAACTGCAGGGTTTTCTGACTGGAAGGCAGGATTGTTACCCCTGAGCCAAGCTGACACTTAAAGTATTTGAAGGAAGGAGTGGACAACAATGCCAGTGTTGCACAAGTTATATTTTGTTGGTGTTGGGTCTGGGCTATGGCTTGCATGATAGCTTCAGTCCCTGAAGATATTCACAAAGTAAGAAGTCTCACAACACCAGGTTAAAGTCCAACAGATTTATTTGGCAGCACAAGCCACAAGCTTTCGGAGCGCTGCTCCTTCATCAGGTGAATGGGAGTTCTGTTCACAAACAGGGTAGATATAGACACAAGCTTAATTTATAAGGTAATGGTTGGAATGTGAGTCGTTAGAGGTAATTAAGTCTTAAAAGTGCAGACAATGTGAGAGGAAAGAGCGTTAAGCACAGGTTAAAGAGATGTGTATTATCTCCGGCCGGGTCAGTTAGTGAGATTTTGCAAGCCCAGGCAAGTTGGAGGACTACAGATAGTGCGACATTAATCCAAGATCCTGGTTGAGGCCATCCTCGTGTGCGGGACTTGGCTACGAGTTTTTGCTGAGTGATTCTGCATTGTCCTGTGTTGTGAAGGTCACCTTGGACTTACCAAAGATCAGAGGCTGAATGCCCGTGACTGCTAAAATGTTCCCCAAAAGAACTTACTGTTGGACAGAACTTCCTGATAAAGGGGCAATGCTCCAAAAGCTTGTGGCTTGTGCTACCAAATAAACCTGCTGGTCTTTAACCTGATGTTGTGAGATTTCTTACTGTGCTTACCCCAGTCTAATGTCAGTATCGCGACATCGTGTTCATAAAGTCATGAATAATTAGTTTAGATCAATTTTTGTTCCAAACCCATGGACAAGTAATATTGGATGGTGGCCATCAAGGTTCTGCATTAAACCAAAGATAGGCTTCAATTATACGTACTGTTTAGAAAAGTAATGGATTGTTTCTTTTCATTTTAGGCTTCGTTTCTCTCTGACCAGCCAGAGCCCTACCTCCCCTTTCTCTCCCACTTTATAGAAACGCAGATGTTTGCGACCTTCATTGACAACAAGATTGTGTCACTGTGGGAGGAGAAGGACCCGCTTCTCAGAGTATTTGATTCTCGCATTGAGAAAATGAAGATCTACAATGTTCGCGTCCCTACGTTACGCACCTCAAATTATCAGAAATGTACAGTCTTGAAAGAAGCCGGTGAGCACAATCATTCCACGTTTATCTGTTCGGCGTCTGGGAAGTGGGAGGGGAATACTCTTGTTGCTGGGTATAATCAGTCAGGTTTACTTCAGAACAATTTTTAGCTCACAACATCTATCTCCAGAGGTGGAATCACCTGATGTATGCTCTGACTGTGGAGGAAATCAAGGGCAACCCACGTCGAGCTTTATAATATTACTAATTGTTGCCACATTGATGCTACTGATGGCTAATGTCTGCCTTTTAGAATCATAGAATCCTTACAGTGCCGAAGGAGACCATTCAGCCCATCAAGTCTACACCGACTTACCAAAAGAACATTTTATCCAGGCCCACCACCCCACCATATCCCTTGGCTAATCCATCTAACCTATATAACTTGGTGCTGTAAGGCAGCAGTCCTAACCATTGTACTACCGTGCCACCCATTTTCTTTAAGATTATCTGGTCTTTAAAGGAAGGATAATTCGCGGATACCAATGGTGTTGAGGTCTCATCCACATACATGAATTCTGGTCAGGGAAGTCGCATTTGTAATTTGTCTGACTTTGGCAATCAAGTTTCTTTAAATTTGTTTTTAATATTGACATTGAGTCTGTAAGTTCTTTACCACACCTTCTCTCATTCTCTTTCTGCTTAATTAAGTTAACTTATTTAATTCCTAAGACCATTTCATTTTGCAGAGAATCCATTCTTTATTTCACACATGCCAACTCCATTGTGGACTGAGAGCAAATTTCTTACCTCAATCTCTATCCCTTCAACTAATTACATTTACCTCAGCCACCAACATGGCAATACTAAACATAACCATCTCACCAACCAGTATTAAATATAACTATCTCATTCAGCAACATGGTAATACTAAATATAACCACCTCAACTAGCAGTATAGTAATACTAAATATCACTACCTCACCCAGCAACATGGTAATACTAAATATAACCACCTCATCTAGCAGTATAGTAATACTAAATATTACTGCTTCACCCACAGCATAATCATACTAAATATAACCACCTCACCCAACAACATGGTAATACTAAATATAATTACCTCACCCAGCAACGCGGTAATACTAAATATAACCAGCTCATCTAGCAGTATAGTAATACTAAATATTACTATCTCATCCACAGCATGGTCATACTAAATATAACCACCTCACTCAGCAACATGGTAATACTAAATATATCTACTCGCCCAGCAGCATGGCAATACTAAATATAAACGCCTCACTCAGCAGCATGGTAATACTAAAACTAACCACCTCACCCGACAACATGGTAATAATAAATATAACTGCCTCACTCAACAACATGGTAATACTAAACTTAACTACCTCACTCAGCATCATGGTAATATTAACTATAACTACCTCACTCAGCATCATGGTAAAACTAAATATAACCACCTCACCCAGCAGCTTGGTGATACTAGTTACAATGTGAACATGACCAGATAATCTGTTTTTGTGTTGGTTGAGGGATCAATAATGGCCAAGACACTGGGAGAATTCCCCATTTCTTTGAATAGCACCTTCAGATTTTTTTGTATCTATTGGCGAGGGAGCTGAAATCTTGTGTCTTTAGTCAGACTTGAACCCACAACCTTCTGACTCAGAGACAAGTGTAGTACCAACGAGCCACAGCACCATTTCAACCACTGTTCAGTGACCAATGACAGCTGGGGTGGCAGATGGCAGCACTAATATTAGCTTCTATGTCCTGAACTGTGGAAGGGTTAAAAAAAATCAAAGTTTCATTCCGGGTAGCTGTCCTGGGGCACTGCTAGGACAAGGTATGGACATTTGGTGGGATTCTGCAACTTGTCCCCATGGTCAGGTTGCTCAGTAACATTTAACAACTTGTACAGAGTGATGAGAAGAGTCCAGAGACATTGGCTACATCTGGAGTGGAAAAAAACTGATAAACTGGCAGTGGAATGACATAACCTTTTTGTTAAATTAAAATGTGAAATGTTCAGAAAATTTGACAATTCCCCAATGTAACTTCCACATCAAATTAAAATGCCAGCACGGAGTGCCGCTGACTTAGTGGAATGTGCAGCAACTCAATTGACTGTCGCAAATTGGAGCTCATTCCAAGTTGCACAAAACGTCTAAGTGCAAATACAGTTCTGATTAAATGGTTACTATTGCATTCTATGGCTGCGGCAATGTATTTCTTTCCACTTCCCTGTCACACTGTTGTCTAAAGACCCATTGTTGAAGAAAAACATATGTTGCTCCTGAAAAAACAATATTTTGACTTGAATCGTTCTGTTTGGCACTCATTCCAATTCCTTGCCTCATTTCCCAGTCTGTAAATTTTTTCAACGCAAATATATTTGCCATTTAAACAAAGGCAAGTTGTTAGTACCTAACCAGAGTGGGAATCCAGATAGTAAATGTTGCCCACAGTTGGAATAGAGGCCTCCACTTTCAGAATTGATCAAGTATTCGTACACATATTTTCCACAAGGGTTATGGACAGCCAATTGGAGCAGAGAACATGGCCACTCCTGCCCCCTCTGAAGGATGCTGGCCAAATTTTAACTCATAAACTAAGATCTGCTCTGGGCAGATTATCGATCTGTTCAACCAGTGATGAACATCCACCTGCACTGTGAGATATACCACAAGATCCAGAGATCCCAAAAAAAGAGGATCAGTATCCATCATAAGACAATTCTTCTAAAAGGAGGAATTCCAAGTGCAGTTCCCAAGCAATCTGAAAAATCTTCAGACATCCAACTCAATTCCTGGACATTGGGATCAAATAAAGCCAGCTGCACTAGTCTACCAGACAAGTGGATTTGAACACTGTCATCACCAAGACTGGCACGGCAAAATTGATGCTCAAATATGTGGCCACCTGGGGCAGAGACCAGCAGTGTTCATCTGTCCACTAGAACCATCCAAGATTGCAAGATGGCAGCATTCCAACAGTTCAAGGCTGGCGCCCAAAGACAAATACGGAAAATAAAGGCCAAGTCGGGGGTCAAGGAAACCCGAGAGATCCAACAATCATGACATTGCAAAGCTCTTTTTAAAGGCCGTCTATAGGCCAAGGTCAGATATACAAGGTCCTGTTCATTCACAGGATGATGCTTCCCTTTTTGAAGTGCCACCAGTTGATGCTGCAAAAGATATTTTGAACAGCTCCTCACCTGCAAATGCCCAGCAGCAGCTGATACTTTCCAAACTGTTTCCCAGTAGGTTCTGGTGGAGTGAATGGGGTGATCCACAGTTCACAGGAGAGGAAGAAATCAAATGATGAAAAAAACAACAAAATCCCGATCATATTCCAACTTGAAAGCAGGCGGCTTTCACTCATCGGGAACTCACGCACACATCCTGCTGACTTGGGAGGCAAAGGAACCTGACCGGGAATCGTCGATTGTAACTATCTTCAAGAAGAGAGATAAATCATGCTGACCTTCTTATTCCCTATCATGGAAAATGTTGGCATACGTTCTCTTTAATCGTCTGCTTCCTGTGACTGAGGAAATCCTCCCAGGCACACACTGTGGCTTTGGACCTTCCAGAGGAACCTCTGGTGTGGTCTTTCCTGTGAGGCATATCCAAAAAAAAATGTCGAGAATGACAGCAGGAACACTTCATTGCATTCTTCAATCTGACCCAGGCATATGTTTCTGTAAATCATGAGGCTCTGCGGATTGTGCTCCAAAGATTTGATTATCCAAGAAACCTTTTTACAATCCTATAACTGCCTTGAGTGGGAGATCTGAAATAGATGTCTTCAAAATCAAAACCAGGATCAAGAAAGGCTGTTTGATAACCCCATATTATTTATGAATTGCCTGACAGTGACTATTTACTTCATCAAAGATCAACTGCCCTCTAGTGTCAGTATTAAAACCTTCCCGGTGGAAAACTCTTTAACCTCAGTTACCTCTGTGCCAAAATTAAATTAGTCTTTATAAATATATAATGTCTACAATTTATGAATGACTGCAGTGCCACTGCCCACTCTCCAAGCCGCTCTCAATCTCTTCAACTCTGCACACAAGAAACTCTGCCTGTCCTTGAATGTTGCCAAGTCAAAACAATGGGTGGAAGACAGGATAGATTGAATGATAGAAGAATTAATTTTTCAGGGCCAGAAAAGAATGGCGATTGAGCAAGAATTAAAGACAAAGAAACGAAAGATACGCTTAGTGCACGTGGCTTCTGACTGAAAGTGAAAATAAGAGGAAAACCAAACAAGCAGAGAAAACAAAATAGCTCACCCATCTTCCACCCAATCTTCTCCTGTCCATGTCCCTCGCACCTCTTGCTTAAAACCTATTTTATCTCTAACTTTTGCCAGTTCTGGTGAAAGATCATTGAATTGAAGTGCTAATTCAGTTTCTCTCTCCACAGATACTGCCACACCTGCTGAGTATTTCCAGCATTTCTCATGTATATTTTAGATTTCCACCATTTGCAGTATTTTGCTTTTCTATAAGAACAGAGAGACCTGCTTTCTTACAATGCCTTTCACATCCAGCTGGTATTTCAAAGTGCTTTATGGTTAATGACACCGTGTTGGAATGTAGTTACTGTCGTAATGTAGGAAAAGCGGAACCAATATGCGTGCAGCAAGCTCCCAGCACCAGTGGATAATCTGTTTCTGTGATGTTAATTGAGAGGCACTGCGAATACCTCCACTGCTCTTTTTCAAAATAGTATCATGGAATACACCTTAGAGAATATTTGGGGCCTCATTTTTAACATCTCATCCAAAAAATGACACCTCTGGTGGCGCAGCACTCCCTCAGTACTGCGTGGAAATATCAGTCTTGATTTTTTGTGCTCAAGCCCTGCAGTGGGACTTGAGTACAAAGCTGGAGGAAGGTCAGACAGTCAACATTGGCTGTCCATTAAACATTCTGGGATACCACCGGAATGATCACTATCAATCCAGGCTCTTCTATCTCTTAACCTGCAGAGTAAGGAGTTACACAGCTACCTGTGTGTTTGACTTTTGTCACATATTCTTTTGTCCCACAGGGTAGTCTTAGCTAAAGAAAAGCTTTAGTAAATGTTGGGTTGATGTTGTGTCCTGAATGTTAACATAATTATTTTCTGAAGACAGGGCAACATGTCAACTTGAAGATTCTCATAGAGGTGTGAAAATTCTTTTGAGTGCATTTATTTAATGCCTGCATTGAACTAAAAATATCAAAAACTGATGAACAGTCATACTTTTGCCGAGGAGGTTTATTCCCTCCTCTTGACCGTAGATATTTACATTGTTTGTTGTGGATGTAGTGCTGATCAATAAGCTCTCCTGTTTTCCCTTTATGTCAGTTGTTTTTATAATTTACATGACCCCTCAGGAGCTTTGTACAGAAAGGTTTTCATATCAAGCACTTCTTGTTTCCAGACTGCTGGCTTGCTCGAAGGCACTGTTCCTTCGACATTCAAGCACCAGAGCCTCATATGCTTTACCCAGAGGACCAGGAAGCTGGTGATGAACGTAATAATAGACTTACTATTGACTTTTTCACCATTAATTCTGTGGCTGATCGAGTGAATCACATCCTTGTCTAACAACAATACTGATAACGAATAGGGTGTCCCGGCATAACAGGAACTAGACTTTTCACTGAGTGAATTTCCTCTCCACATCCATTCATTTAAAGTGACATTCGATTAAAATCTACTAAACCAAAAAGCAAATTCAATTAGCCCTAGCGAAATGTCCAATGTTGCACTGGTCTAGTCAAACTAGAAGGTCCCAGCTTCAGTCTCCTATTTGTGCTAATAGCCCCAGTCTGACTAAGGACAATGGTAGTCCTTAGTTTCTGAAGCCATCGGCTTCAGAGAGAAGGAAGTTCAGTCACTCATCACGTTCCCTGCTATTTCTGCAGTGCACCGAGTGGAAATTGGAATTTCCTTTGCAGTAGAGCATCAAGTTTCAATTACAATCCCTCCAAAGTCAGATGTCTAGTTGTCAGTCACTGTCAAAGCTCTTGTAGAAGGAAATCAGTTTGACACTGAGTTGAAGTGCTAGAAACCATGTAAAAATATACAGGAGACCATATTTAATTTTATTTCTAAAACCTGCTATCTGGTCTGGTAAATAATCCGAAAAGGTGCCCCAATGGAATTTACTGCCTCTGTAAGTATGCACACATTCCTGGGGATACCTGTAATTATGGGCACATTCCTGGGGACTCCCTGTAACTATGGACACATTCCTGGTGTACCCCCTGTAACTACGGACCAATTTGTGGGGTCCCCTTGTAACTATGGACACAATCCTGGGGTCCCTGGTAACTACGGACACATTTCTGGGGATCCACTGTAACTATGGACACATTCCTGGGGTCCGCTGTAACTATGGACACATTCCTGGGGTCCGCTGTAACTATGGACACATTCCTGGGGTCCCCTTGTAACTATGGACACAATCCTGGGGTCCCTGGTAACTACGGACACATTCCTGGGGTCCGCTGTAACTATGGACACATTCCTGGGGATCCACTGTAAGTATGGACACATTCCTGGGGTCCACTGTAACTATGGACACATTCCTGGGGTCCACTGTAACTATGGACACATTCCTGGGGTCCCCTTGTAACTATGGACACAATCCTGGGGTCCCTGGTAACTACGGACACATTTCTGGGGATCCACTGTAAGTATGGACACATTCCTGGGGTCCGCTGTAACTATGGACGCATTCCTCATACACATTATACTTATTGATGCTTTTACTAGTGCTGACTTCATGATGCCCCTTCCTCCCTGATATGAAAAAAATATTTTTTTTACTGGTTTCTGAGCACATCAACGGATGGATCCCTGTGGGTGCACCTGGTAAACCCAGATGCCATTATTTCAACAGAGGCTTTGGTTGAAATGCCAATAAAACTCTGATGTAGTGAAAGACCTGCTGTAGAGCACAATGGAAATATTCAGCTACAGATAAAGGCAGGAAACACCAAAGAGAAATATCCAGGATTTGGGAAGCTGAATGAATGGCCTCTGACTTTCCCCTCACAGCTCATTACACATGATAAATAGGAGGACAACCATAAGAACACACACACTAGTACTAATCTGATAGCAGCGCACTCAAATCAAGAGCCCTAAAAACATGCTGGTTTGATCCTTAAGAGTAATGAGCCACTTTGCCTGTAAAACCTACTGCAATGACTGAGCTACCAACAAGCACTCCCAAGACATGTACAGACTAAAACTTCCTCTATACTGTCCCCATCAAACACTTCCAGGACAGATACAGCACAAGTTAGATATACAGTAAGCTCTGATCATAGAACTTAGCAGGTGCCATGGATTTAACCTGGGACTTTCTAGTTTGTTACTCTGTTCTGTTTGAAACTGAGTTAAGAGAGATGTAATCAACCTATGTCTCACTGATTGTGACTCATCACACAGTTTTTGAAACTCAACTAACACTGTTTATCGATTGCATCAATGTGAAAAAGCCATTCATGTTTCCAATAAATTAGTATTGACTGGGGAAGAAACAAGCAACTGCCCTTACTAAGCTTTGAGTCAACTCTGCATTCATCTACTTAATCCTGATTTATGAAACTTCACTTGCCATTTATACTGACTTGTCTTGTCCAATTCATGCCCCTTAAGTGTAAGGGACTGTGAATAATTGCAATACTCAAACTTGAAGTAAGGTATGACCCACGAGTTACAGTGCAGTTCCTTTTGTTTGAATCACAAACACTGTACATGACTTTAAAAGGCAGAAGACATTAGCTCTGTACGCTGCCCTTTCACAAAGTGCTTACAATTCACCTTGCATGACCATCTGTGTGACTTAGTAAGTAGTGAAAATGTGTTACTTCGTTCCACTCGCCCCCCCTTCCACTCATCCCATACCAGAGCCAGTCACTGACATTACGGTCAGTCAATTAATGTTTTTAAAATCTCCATCCTATGCATTCTCTACAACAGTTTGATCTTCTTTCTTCACTCTGTACTATGTCTACAAGGGCACTGACTCACTGGGTCACTCTCTATTAATGTGTTGTACAGCTCAAGCCATTGAGCAACGCCTAGTGAAAATTGACCACACTGCCATCCACCCACACCTGCTGGACATGAAGATTGGGCAGGGCAAGTATGAACAAGGATTCTTTCCCAAGCTGCAGTCCGATGTCCTGTCAACAGGGCCAACTAATAACAAGTGAGTGTAAAGAAAATCAGCTCTTCTTAAATTCTTTCATGGGATGTAAAGTCACTGGCTAAGCCAGAATTTGCTGCTCATCCCAAATTAAGTGTCTTGCTGGGCCATTTCAGAGGATGTTTAAGAGTTGCTTGCTGTGCCTGGAGTCACAGTACGAAGTTTCACAACACCAGGTTAAAGTCCAACAGGTTTATTTGGTAATAAACACCACTAGCTTTCGGGGTTTGCCCCTCCATCAGGTTGGTGGGAGTCCAGTGGCGTTTACTACCAAATAAACTGTTGCAATTTAAACTGGTATTATGAGACTTCTTGCTGTGTTTAACCCAGTCCAACGCCGGTATCTCCACATCTGGAGTCACATGCAGGCCAGACCATATAATGATGACGGATTTCCTTCTCTAAATGATGTTAGTGAACTAGATGGGTTTTTACAATAATGGAGGCTGGTTTCACAGTCATTAATACTGTGACTAACTTCCAATTCCAGATTTACTAAATGAATTTAAATTCCATAATGAGATTTGAACCCATGTCCTTAGGACACTAGCCTGGTCCTCTGGATTACTAGTCTAGTGACATTATCACCGTGCCACCAATATCTCCCTAGAAACATCAATAAATGTGTTCCCACCCATTCCTAGCAATTTCTGAATTGAGTACTTCCCTCATTCCTCCAGCCTGGCAGTTTCCATAGAGGTGTGTATGGGCAGCACAGTGATTAGCAATGCTGCCTCACAGCACCAGGGACCCAGGTTCGATTCTGGCCTCGAGTGACTGTATGGAGTTTCCATACTCTCCCCGTGTCTGCATGGATTTCCTCTGGGTGCTCTGGTTTCCTCCCACGCTCCAAAGATGTGCTGGTTAGGTGGATTGGCCATACTAAATTGCCTCTTAATGTCCCAAAATGTGTAGATTAGGGGGATTAGCGCGGTAAATACTTGGGGTTACGGGGAATGGGTCTGAATGGGATTTCCCCTCAGTGTCATGGGGATTACGTGCGGTTACAAGAATAAGGCCTGGGATGGGATTGTTGTCCGTGCAGACTCAATGAGCCAAATGGCCTCTTTCTGCACTGTAGGGATTCTATGTATTTGCAAGCAATTCAACTGCACCAAGCATCACATGTAAGCTGAACCTGTCTTCACAGTGGCAGGTGAGCTTTGAGCAGGGCCTATCCTATTAAATAGATTGATCAAACTAATGCAGAAGTGTTCATATCGCGTTGCAATGCAGTTCCTGCCTTTGCTTGCAAAGGGTGTTTCTGCTTTATGTGATCAAAACCAATTTGAATTTGGTCAAAAGGACATGATATTTCCACCATTTGGTCATCCATACACTTAAACTGTAGAGCAATGAATTTATAATGATGACTGTGGAGAGCGTTAGAGCCTACCTGGAGCACTGCATTTAGCTTTAAACACCACGCCTCAGGAAGGTTATACTGGCAATGGAGATGCTGCTCTGAAGATTCACCAGAATGACACCAGAGTCTGGAGGGTTAAATGGTGAAGGCAGGTCACGGGGCTTGGCTCTAAATTCGTGTTTAGAAAATTAAGGGAGCGTTGCTCTGATCGAGATGCTTAAGATGTTAAAGGGGCCTGATCAGGCAGGTACAGTCAAACTATTTCTATTGGCTCAGTGGTTAACACTGCTGCCTCATGGTGCTGGGGACTTGGGTTCAATTCTGGCCTTGGGTGATTGTCTGTGTGGAGTTTGCACATTCTCCCCATGTCTACATGGGCATCCTTTAGTTGCTCCAGTTTCCTCCCACAGTCCAAAGATGCTTAGGTTAGGTTGATTGGCCATGCTTAATTAGCCCGAGTGCCATGGGGATTAATGGGGTAAATGTATGGGGTTACTGGAAAAGGGCCTGGGTGGGATTGTGTTCAGTGCAGACTTAATGGGCCGAATGGCTTCCTTCTGCACTGTAGGGATTCTGTGATTCAATGGTGTGAGAATGAGAACAAAGAGAGGATTATCTTCAAACTAATGATGGACCAATTTAGGAGGAAAATCAGGAAGCACTTTTTCAAAACAAATGGGAAATCTGGAAGTGTCTCCCACAAAACTGCGGATGCTGGCAAACCACTTGGAGCTTGGATTTTTGATTCTTGTTGGCTCAAGGAGTCAAACGATACAGCATCAAAGGCTGGAAAATGAGTTGAGGTGTTAATCAGGCAATGATCAAGTTGACCAGCAGAGCAGACTCCGTCGCTGTTGCTCCCACACAAATACTCGTGAAAAATCCATGCAAGCTCTGAATATTCCAACTTTATCCCAATCAGCCAGGCTAAAGGATTTGGTCCCAGCATCAAAATCAAAACAAAATAGTGCAGATGCTGGAAATCTGAAATCAGGTTAGATAATACTGAAAAAACTCAGCAGGTCTGACAGCATCTGTAAAGGGGGATAAACAGAGTTAATGTTAGAAGTCCAATATGACCCTTCTTCAGAAGAGTTCCGAAGAAATCATATTGGACTTGAAACGTTAACTCTGTTTTTCTCTCTACGTCTTTCCACAGATGCTGGAAGGCCTGTGATTTCCAAGTATGCTCTGTTTACATTTCGGTTCAGTATTGTTTAAGTTGGCTGATTGATTGGAGCTGGGTTGTCATCAGCAACAGATTTCTCCAAATGAAGGAGAGGGCAAAATGAGTTAAAGGTTTGTAGTCTCAGTTGCTAACTCGGGAAGGTGCACATATGTGAGATTGGGCTTGACTATGATGCCTCTTTGCAGGCAAATAACCCACGAGTTCTGGAGAATGAGAACTCGGAGCAGAGTTACTCATGGAACCAAACCCCAAGGATGAAATGAATACTTTCAGCAGGAAGATGGGTGGGGTGGCATGGTTTGCTGAGGGAGGGACAGTCAGCAATAATAACTCTGAGGGATTCAATAATTCAGAGTACGTTCATAATGAAGTTTAAGGAGGCAGTTGTGTAATCGTATTGTCACTGGACTAGCAATCCAGAGACCTAGATCTCTGTTGTCTTGGACTTAGAGACCAAGGTTCAAATCCCACCTCAGCAGATAGTAAATTTGAATGCAATAAAAATCTAACAATGACCATGAAACCATTGTTAATTATTGAAAAAATCCGTCTTGTTCACTTTAAGGAAGGAAATCTGCCATCCTTGCCTCATCTGGCATATGTGTGACTCCAAACCCACAACAATGTGTTTGATTCTTAAATGGTCAAACTACTCAGTTCAAGGGCAGATAGGAGTACGCAATAAATGCTGGACCAGCCAGTGACACCCAGATCCCATGAATGAATAAAAACAGCATCATCCCTTCGTGGGATCCAATGGCCCGTGATGTTTTGCTTCTGTTTCATGTGTTCAGAAGTGGTCTCTGAATCGGAATGTATTTTTGTGCTTGTGATCTGGGCCGTCATTTTGGCCTGTATTGACCCGCAGGCTGAAGAGGAAGTGGGCTGCATATGCTCTGTGTAGCTTGGCGATGTATCTATCCAGATTCAGGTAAGTGAGGATAGTGTTTACACATTCCACTCTCTTCACTGCAGAATGATGTACTTGATGAGGAGGGTGGAGAGCACTGTAGCCAGGTCAAGCTGATCTGTTGGAAAGAAAATGTTAGCCTGTGAGAGATTTAACCTGATGTTCTGGGTGACTCATTGCTAACCCATTATTAGTGTGCCCAGTGATTTTTAATTAACCTTATCAAACTAATGGCTAAATCACTTGAGAAGTGACCTTTTCCAGCCACAAGGTCTAACAATCTAACATCTTCAGTACAGCACATTGTCACCGGGTTTGTCAAATATTTGCATTTTCAACTGGTTCCTATCATCTCCTGATTCCTATCATCTCCTGATTCCTATCATCTCCTGATTCCTATCATCTCCTGATTCCTATCATCTCCTGATTCCTATCATCTCCTGATTCCTATCATCTCCTGATTCCTATCATCTCCTGATTCCTATCATCTCCTGATCCCTTCATGACTCTTGCTGATATACAGCAGATGCTCCTGCTGTCCTGCCCTTCCACAGTGTGGCCATTCCTCATGTGAGACTTGGCTGTTGTATGCCACCATTGTTATTGGGTCACAACTGCCTCACCTTGACAGATGTTCAATAGACTCTTTCAGGATATATGTCAATGGACAGTGATCAGGGGTGTGGGTTGTAATGGATATGCATTCTCCCCCTCAACCCCCTTTTCTGGTCCAAGGCAGTGAGGCCAATTGTAGGACCTCAGACTGCGCCTTTACCTGATTCCAGTTTCTGCAGCCTGCAATGGCAATTGAGCTGCTGTTTTTCCTTTAAGGAAATCTCTTACTAGGTCAATGCAGACAGACGCAGATTTACAGTTAATGGGCCCTGCCTTACCATCATTTTTGGGACATCACTCCATCCTAACTTCACCCCTTCCCACTCACCCTCGTCCCACAGGATGCCAAGGCAGAAGACACAAAAAGACACAAACTGATCACTGCTTTTTTACTTGCAAAAACAAGTGTGTGTGAATAATTACTTTGCTGAATTCCAAACTTGTCAGAATGATTTGAATTTTGAGGCGAGTAAATATGGACATTGCAACAAGATGAGTAAATTAGCCAGTGATATCACTGCAGTGCAGGCTTGTACAGCAAGTAGAAACATTGCCGGGCAACTCTTCAAGGATCACAAATACGAGTTCTTCAAAATGAGCCAGCACAAGAGCAAATACTCCAGTCAATAAGGTAAATGCAAAATACTGTGGATGAACAAAGAACAAAACAGCACGGGAAACAGGCCCTTCGGCCCAACGAGCCCGCGCCGCCACCCTGATGTTCCCAACTCTACCCATGATCCCTGTCTATGTTTATAGATCTATGGATTAAAAAACAAATTTGAGACAATTTAGGGAGAATTTGTTTTGCTTATCAGCCTAAGAGCACATCTTTGGGATGTGGGAGGAAACCGGAGCACCCGGAGAAAACCCACGCAAGCACGGGGAGAATGCGCAAACTCCCACAGACACAGGTCCAAATCCGTGCACCTGCACAGCACAGCGATAGTCACTGAGCTGTCGTGTTGCCCATCAAATGGTCCAGGTCAAGCGTACACTAACAACGTGAAGCACTAGGATACTCTCGAAAAAAAAAATCCAAGAACAGCCCTCTCACGACCCATTGCGTGTATGCCCCTCATTAGACAACAAGGTGGACCAAAGCACCTGTAGGATAAAAGCAAGTACA
The DNA here is from genome assembly GCA_024679065.1 of Sphyrna mokarran. NCBI lineage: Eukaryota > Metazoa > Chordata > Chondrichthyes > Carcharhiniformes > Carcharhinidae > Sphyrna > Sphyrna mokarran. Next base: position 52,870,666 of record JAGIQG010000008.1, on the reverse strand, counting down.
TCAATATCATCATCTATTTACCTACTTCCCAGGGGCTCCCAAGGCTCATAATCCCTATTTTAAATCAGTTTTCTATACCCATCAATTTCCATTCTGTTCATGTGCCCATCTAAGTATTTCTTAAATAACTCCAGAGTGCCTGCCTCCACCACTTTACTTGGCAGCGCATTCCATAGCCCCACCACCCTCTGCGTGAAAAAAACTCCCTCTAGCATCCAAATTATACCTTACCCCTCTCACCCTAAGCCCGTGACCCCTCGTGCTATTCGAGTCCATCCTAGAAAAAAGCTTAACCCTGTTTACTCTATCTATACCCCTCATAATCTTGTACACCTCTATCAGATCTCCTCTAAGTCTACGTCTTTCTAAGGAAAACAGTCCCAATTTGCCTAACCTCTCCTCGTAACTCTGACCTTCCATACCAGGCAGCATCCTGGTAAACCTCCTCTGCACTCTCTCCAGAGTCTCCACATCCTTCCGGTAGTAAGGCGACCAGAACTGGACGCAGTATTCCAAATGAGGTCTAACCAACGTTTTATACAACTGCAACATTAAAGGCCAGCTCTTGTACTCTATACCCCTTCCTATAAAGGCTAGCATACTATATGCTTTCTTCACAACCTTCTCCACTTGCTCTGCCACCTTCAGAGACTTGTTCACCTGCACCCCCAGGTCCCTCTGCATTTCTATACTCCTAATAGGTCTACCCTTTATCATATACCTCCCCCCTACATTCTTTCTCCCGAAATGCATCACCTCACATTTATCAGGATTGAATTCCATCTGCCATCTGTCTGCCCAAGCTACCAGCCTATCTATGTCCTGCTACATCGCCTGACAATGCTCCTCACTATCCGCAAGTCCAGCCATCTTTGTATTGTCTGCAAACTTGCTGATCACTCCATTACTCCCTATTCCAAGTCATTTATATATATTACAAATAGAAGAGGTCCCAGTACCGAGCCCTGCGGCACACCACTAGTGACTGACCTCTAGCTAGAAAAACACCCTTCCACTATTACTCTCTGTCTCCTATTACTAAGCCAGTTACTTATCCATCTAGCTACCTGTCCTTGTATCCCATGAGCCTTGACCTTCTCAACTAACCTCCCATGACGGACTTTGTCAAACACCTTACTGAAATCCATATAGACGACATCAACAGCTCGCCCTTCATCCACCGTTTTCGTCACCTCCTCAAAAAATTCTACCAGATTTGGAAGGCACGACCTCCCCTTAACAAAGCCATGCTGCGTATCCCTAATCAGATCGCAATGCTCTAAGTGTCTATACATCCTATCTCTAAGAATCCCCTCCAACAGCTTCCCTACCACTTACATCACACTCACCGGCCTATAATTCCCACGGTTATCCTTACTACCCTTTTTAAACAACGGTACAACATTAGCTATTCTCCAGTCCTCTGGGACCTCACCTGTGTCCATAGAAGAGATAAAGATTTGCATCAGAGGCCCAGCAATTTCATTTCGCACCTCCCTAAGCAGCCTGGGATAAATGCCATCAGGCCCCCGAGATTTATCAGTTTTAATGCTACCTAGAAGCTCTAACACTTCCTCCCTCAGTATGGATATTTCCCTCAATTTGTCCACAGCTCCCTGAGAGACAGGAGCTGTCAACAAGTCCCTCTCCTTCGTGAATACCGACGCAAAGTATTCATTCAGGATCTCCGCCATTCCCTCGGGCTCTAAGCACAGTTCCCCTCCTCTGTCCCTAAGAGGTCCGATTTTTCCTCTAACCACCCTTTTATTCCTAACATAAGAGTAAAAAGCCTTTGGATCTTCCTTAATCCTATCCGCCAAAATCATTTCATGCCCCGCTGGAATCTGAAACAAAAACAGAAAAATGCTGGAAAATGTCAGCAGGTCTGACAGCATCTGTGGAGCGAGAGAGTAGAGCCGATGTTTTGTGTTGAAATCTCGACTCGAAACATTGGATCTACTCTCTCTCCACAGATGCTGTCAGACCTGCTGACGTTTTTCTGTTTTTTTAACTCCAGTCAACAAGATGCCTGCATTGCCGTTCATTATATTTCAGAGAGTCTCATTCAATTTCAAAAATAAAAGTTACTTCCTCTCACAACAAGTTATTGTCATAAGATCACGTGTGTTCCATTAAGTCCAATTCCAATTTCGGCTGGCTTTGTCTGGCAGGATTCACTCCTGGAGGCTGGTCTGGAGAGTGATGATGGTTAGAACTACCAGCATGTGACCAGCTGCAACCAATATATCAGACTAGTAACCATCTATTATGAGAAAGCGAATTTAAACAAAATATAAAAGAGGGACAGAGTTTTAAAACTTTCATGCTTCATACCTTGGCATGATCATTTTGATAGTCTTTCTTTCTACATACCTTCTCTATAAAATCAACAATTGCATCATTGTAGGTAATATCTTGTAAAATGAATTTTCAATCATCGGTATTGCTGAATTATCGAATGTTCCTAATTCATCATATTTCACAAATAATTTTTAACTCTTTTCAATACAGAAAAAGAACATTCACCGGATGCATTTGTGACAGGTATTGTTAAAAGTATTTTCAGAATGGTTTCCATATTTAGAATGGTTGCCTTGTAAGCCATCATCTACAGTCTGTCCAAATCAGCTGGTGATCTCATAGCACAAAGCTCATCATTATTGATGAGATTAATTAATTGTTTTGCTTCATCTTCAGAATAATGTTCCTATGTCCTCTTGGCAGAATTTCTTACTGCAGTGGCTTTTAACATTTTCATCCAAATCTCTGTCAAAACGTGCACAAAATAAATCAGCAGTTTTTTTTCAGAGATTCGTTTCCACTCTGCAGTTGTAGCACTGTTGTGTCATAAATAACAATGACAATCTCAATGATGATCTTCCTTTTCTCTTTTAAATTGATGCCATTGTCTCTAGTTTCATCGAAAAATAACTTGTCTTGTCTGCTTCTCATCAGATATTTCAGAGGAACCTATATTTTTTGTTAATGTTAGTGCCTCCGCTTCCACCAGCTATAGTCCTTTTGCACTTCCATGACAAAACTTTTAACTGAGGCTAACAATTGTTCAACATTCAATAAATTTGTAAGAAAATTTTGCAGTGATTTGCTGATCGCATTAATTCTTTGAAGCAAGTGGTTCCACAAAAGAGTGAAAACAGCAATATCATACTTGCTGAACTTCTCTGCTGAGGCTTTTACTTCAGCTTTTTACATATTGTTTCCAGTTTGATGCAGTTATGTCTGAGAAGGTTTCCTTAATATCAACATGGTTTAACTCCAAAGCCAAAACAGCATCTGCATGAGCGGACCATCTGGTGTCACAACTTCTTTTACTGTCAACTGTTTTCCCTGTCTCTGCTACAAGCGTGATTGCAATATATTCCGCTGATGCATGGAAACCAAAAAATAAGGCATACACATTTTAAACAAAGTCAAAAAAACTTCCTCACAGAATTCAGCTGCAGTGTTGCTGATTAAATTCAAGGAATGACAGGAACATGAAATGAATAATGCACAGGGGCTTGCATTGTTCAGTCTTATTCGTAGCCTGAATATTTTCCTGCCATATGTGATGCATTATTGAAGCTGTACTCATGACAATTTTTGATATTCAAACCTAAATTTGCAATGATTTCTGGAGCAGTTGTCTTCAGACACTCAGGAGTGTGGGATCGTAGCTGGACAAAACAAAGAAATCGCCCTACAACTTGATCATCATCAATCACATATCTTGAAATTCATGTTAATTGGTCCACATGACTCACAACTGTTGTTGAATCAACTATTATGGAATGGTATTTAGCATCTTTTATTTCATTAGTGAATTTGCTTCTGAAATGCTCTGCCATTGTAGTGATGAAGTCGTCATAGGTTATGTGTGTTTAAAAACTTGGTCTTCCCTGAACAACAATACTGAGGGCTTTTCAATTTGTCTTTGAGAAGCTCATCTAATTCACTGAGACACTCAATGCAGGCTAAAAAATTACCTTTGGTCTCAAAGAAGACAGCAGTTTGACTCTGGCAACAACATGTTTCAGCATTTTCCTCCAATAAGAACATTCCTTTTCAAACTGAGCCAGTAATGCAGATTCAATTCTTTCAGGTAATTTACACCTTTGAAGAAACACACACATAGTTTTAATATGAATTTTGGAGGTTTCATGATCAACTAGGTTTCTTCCAACATTTCTCCAGTTAGAGGACCCATTGATGAATGCTTGTTTCCTTTTACCAGCATCTGGAAATAATTTGCAAAAGTAACAGTAACTGCCTTAGAGGTTTCCAAAAGAAAATCCACCAACTTCTAATTTCTGTAATTCCATTTTTCTTCACCCTCAGAAAATGGAACTCCTGGGGACTTCAAACCTGCTTTCATCCTCCAACTTCAAACTCTTTCCTCTAATTTTTTATATTACTTATGCTTTCTGGTTTATTTAGCACAACATATTCTATAATACCCTGTGGAACAGATTTTGGTCACGAGGCAGTGTCTCCTCGGGGTAGGTTTCTTCCCTCCCTTCAATAGCTGCATCGTGTAGTTTCATTGTCTTTTCAGAGTCGATTAGAACCACTTATTTGGGCGATGTATCTCCGAAAATCAGGAAAGCTATCTGATAATTCATCGATATCTTTGGCTGATTGGGCACTGTTCAATACTTCAAATCTCTTAAAGTGCCAGGCTGTCTTTTTGCCTAGCTTCGTCTTCTTGCTCCATCTTTACTTTTCTGTGTTTATGACGGCCAGATTGATAGTGTCGCTTCATTTTGCTGAAGCAGCTAATGAAGTGTCTGAATGAGCAGGCTTTTGCACAGTTAATCTCACATTTTTAATCAAGTCGATCTGAATGCAGGACTTATTTTTTTCAATAGAAGACAGAGTGTTGGTAATGCCTATACACTAAAACCTCTGTTCCGAATCTCTCCTTATCCACAGTCGATGGGCCAATCGAAGCGCCACAGCTCAGCGAAGGAAAGACCGGCTTCGACAACATTCCGAACATCTGGCACTGGACAACGACCTGAAAGAGGTACATGGTGATCTGGAAATTTTAATTGCACTCACTATGATCGTTGTTAGCAACACTGATTGTAAGCATCCACACACTGCGGTGACACTTAGTGCCCGCGCTCTGCGATGCCCCCGCCCCCAGGGCCCGCACTCTGTGGTGACCTCCTCAGGTCCCGCGCTCCATAGTAACCCCTGCAGGGCCCATGCTCCACAGTGACCTCTAGTCCCCGTGCTCCGCAGTACACCCCCCCCCCCCCCCCCCGTGCCCCACAGGGCCCACACTCTGTGGTGACCCTCCCCCCCACCTCCCAAGGCCTGCACTCTGCGGTGACACCCCCAATTCCTATTGGCTATAGTTTGATTGGAGTTCCTTGATGCCACACTCAACGTAAGGGCAGCACTCTCACCTCACCTCTGCAGTTCAGCTCTTTTGTACACATTTGAAATAAAGCTGTAATGGAGTCAGGAGCTGAGTAACAATGAGAAAATCCAAACTGTGTGTCTGAGAACAGGCTAGTGTTGAGTAAATGCCACTTGATTGTCCTGTCAATAGCACCTTCCACCATTTTTCAGAGGATTGAAAGTAAACTGATAATTGATTACAGCTTGTTGGGGTTTGGCGGCGCAAGTCAGGAGTATGTGGAATACTCTCCATTTGCCTGGATAGGCGCAGCTCCAACAATAATCAGTAAGTTTGACTTCATCCAGGATAAAGTAACCCCTTTAATTGGCACCACAACCACCACCATAAACATTCACTCCTTCATCCACTGACAGTGGAAGCTGTGTGTACCATCTGCAAGATGCACTGCTCTAACTCGACAACATATTTCAAACATAACTACCTCAACAACTGAGAAGGACAATGGCAGCAGACACATGGGGAACACCATCACTTGTAAGTGACCCTACATGCCACACACCATTCTGAGTTGGAAATATGTCACTATTCCTTTGCAGTTGCTGGGAACTCCCTAACAGCTCTGTGGATGCCTTACGCATGATGCCCGCTCCACCTGCTGGACCTGCTGCATGTGGACTGCAGCGGTTCAAAAGGCAGCCCACTGCATCTTGGAAACGCAATTAGGGATGGGCAATAAATACCAGCCTTGCTAACGATGCCCACATAGAATCATCTCTGCTGAAGAAGGTCATAGAATCAACACCGACCACAATCCCATCCAGATGCTATCCCCATAACCACATGCATTTACTCTAGCTCGTCCCCCTGACACTAAGGGGCAATTTTAGCATGGTCAATCCACTTAACACGCTCATCTTTAGACTGTGGAGGAAATCGGAGCACCTGGAGGAAACCCACACAGAGATGGGGAGAATATGCAAACTCCTAACAGACAGTGACCCAAGCCGGGAATCGAACCCGGGTCCCTGGCACTTGGAGACAATAGTGCTAACCACTGTGCCATGGCGCTGTCCCCCCTTCACCCCCCATCCTGTGAATGAATGACAAAAGGACCCAACTGATCCATGATGAAACTAGTTTGGCACTACTAAAGTGGCAGTTTCATCACTCTGTGATGAAACATCATATTAGATGATGTCTTCCTAAGGCTGAAATTGAGTCACGATGCTGGGGCAGAGCCTGAACGCCTGTACCCTTCACCCATGGAACTGGACACTGTAAAGAATCAACTCCAATTGTCTGTGGTGGGGTGGGGGGTGGACAGAGCGGGAGAGTCAATATTCACTTGACTGTCTCGTGGAATTACTGGTTATTAATTTGAAAAAGGACCAAGGAGAGATGCAGGTTTCAGTGAGATTGGGAACAACTCCATGGGATTTTCAGCAGCTCATTAGCTCTGTCGAAGGCATCAGATTCTTACTGAAGTGCGGTTATCAGGATGTGAGCAGTCCTGGACATCTGGGTGTAGATGTAGAATGTCAAAAGGCTGTCTCATGCAGGAAGTTACTATAGCTGAGGCTGATGATGCCTTCTCACTTCCCAGCAGAAATTACTGGTTGGAATTCAGTGTCAAGAACCAAGTTGTCTATGGCACAGAGGCAGTGACATTAGCTGTTGCAACTTCACTGCGTGGATATGGTCAAGTGCCATCATTTACTCAACCATCATACCTCCTCAATGTTAACTAGAGTATTATACAGATTTACAACAGCTTTGTCACTTACCATTTCGAAACTCAATCAAACTAAATCCAACAAAATCCCAGCAAATACCCAAAACCTGAGGTAGAAACAGGGAGGGATGGAATCAACAGTAAATAAGATCAGCACAGTGTCAGTGCAAAGAGAACACAATTAGGGGGTGCATTTTTAACCCAACTCTCCCCTGAATGGCGCCTCCTCTTCACTCCATGCTGTAGGGAAACTCAATCTGTTAGTTGCACCTTGTCTTCTCACTGGAGTCAGTAGAAATTAGTATTGTGCAGGCTTTAAAACCATCCAATTTCATTAGTTTCCCTACTGATCACGTTGGTACAAATTGCCCCCAATTTTTCAGCCAATGACATTTCATCAGAATTATTCAACCAGGCTTAGAAACTTGCATTATTGTCTATGCTTGTTTGCAAATGCTTTTGTTTTTCATTCTCCTTATTTGTGCCTCTTTCTTTAACCTTCTCATGTTCTGCTTTCTCCTGCACTTGCTCCTTTTGCGTTCTGTCCCTTTCTGTTGGGGGGGTATCTCGCATTTAGCCAGCGGAAAGACTCCTGCTCCAGAACAACTCCATGGCTTTCTGGGAGTGGGATCAGGGACCGCCCCCTCCCGTGCGACCTCCCAAAAAATCCTTCTCCGAGTGCTCGCTGGTATGTTGTGCGTAAGGGGCATGACAAGAGGCTCTAATGTTTCACAGCTTTAATTCACAAGAGCTGTCGGTTTAGTTCACTGAAGTAGCGCTTACACTAAGGTAACTAAACTGAAAGCATTTCTCTAACTTCAACTCCAATGTCCAACAGAATTAACCTCAAAGTCACTGGGTTTTTCCTATGTGACCTTTTCTTTCTGCTTATCAAAGTGAGAGACGTTTGCATTGGAGAATGGGAACTGAATATTAGGACCAAAAGGTGGCCATTTTATACTCCCAACCATTCAATTAGACCATAACATTCAATTCACCTTTAGCTCCATTTTTCCATCTTTCCTCCAACTACCCTTATTTAAAAATCTCTTAATTTACATCTTGACAGTTCCAGTTGTCTGTGCATTCACAACCCTTTAGGGGAGAGAATTCCAGTTTCTACAATCCTTTTTTTTATGAAGAATGCTTCCTGATTTCATTTTCCTGTCTTTGATTTAACGATTATGCCCCAAACTCACTGCCTTACAAAGGAAACGGTTTCTCTGTAACCAGCCAATCAGTTTTTCCCAACAATTTAAATACCTCTATCAGATTGCCACTCACTCTCCTCCACTTTTGGGAAATATCTCTTTAAGGATCTGTAACAGGGTCAGACCCAGGGAACCAACTGGGGAGTAGTTGGGGGATGGGGGGGGGAATGGCCCTTGGTGAGCTAGGGTTTCTATTTCAGAACATTTACTTGGGAGCCAACCGGCAACATGGGGCTGCAAGCCTCTATTTTAGTTATACGTAAATCAACATTCATAAAATCATAGAATTACTACAGTGTAGAAGGAGGCCATTTGGCCCATTGAGCCTGCACCAACAACAATCCGACCCAGGCCCTATCCCCTCAACCCCATGTATTTACCCTGCTGATTTCCCTGACATTAAGGGGCAATTTAACATGGCCAATCCACCTAACATACACACATCTTTGGAGCGTGGAAAGAAACCGGAGCACTTGGGGGAAATATGGGTAGAACGTGCAGGCTTGGCACAGCCAGTGACTCCAGCGGGGAATCAAACCCAGGTCCCTGGCATTGGTGAGGCAGCAGGGCCTCCATGTCGTCCTTTAATTTACTTAAACCAGGAATTATTGCAGGAATCAAAAGCAAATTTAACCAACTTTTCTTCATAATTGAACCATTTACATTCCAGTGCCTGTCTGGTGTTAGATGTTGAGGAAAACTCCTTTTGCTCTGTTCCAACAATATGCCTCAACCGTCAGTCAGAATATCACTCCATTGCCAAAAACATAAGTCTTGTCCCTTTTTTTCACATGTTGAACTTTTTTATCTTGCATTTAGCAGGATAAATTTGCAAGAGTACTAAATCTTGGAGTGAATAACAGTGCATACTGCCTACCTGATAGATATGCTCATGAAGTAGAAATGGTTCCCTTTGAGATTTGGTGTTTTTGTGAATCTGTCTACAAGACGAAAACCTTCAACAATATCTCTTCAGCAATATTCAAGCTCTGTACGACCAAGCTAAAGCCATATTTCTGCTTTCCCATTAGACACCTTAGAAGAAATTGCCAATTTAGCATCAATTGTTGCTGCCCGACCAGCCATTTTGTGCTTTGCTTGGAGCTGATGTAAATCTACTCAAATCCATTTTGTAGTGACAGCCCAAGCAGAGATTCGCATCCCAACTGCTCTAAGGGACGTTCTTTATTAATTTTTATATTCGAGGTTGGTTACCCAGGCATGAATGTTTGGGCTTTTGATGTGGCAGTGATGCCAATTTACAAATTTGCATCTGCCTTCCGACAGCTCCCCAAGATTTGTTCTGACAGTTGTTCACCCCTTGCCCCTAGAACAGACCTGGAATACTTACCCACTCCAATCTTGCTCACCACAAAACTAATGTGATATGTTGCAAAGTTGCTCTTGATATTTGACACCAGCCCCCACGCATACTCACGTGCCATTTGCCTGAAAAATGCTACAATATTTTGTAGGTTTACAAGGAATTTTACCTGTTTAGTTTTGATACTTTATTCTACAATATTGAGTGGATCAATAGAAATTATGATTTAGTTCTGTTGGAATGCAGTAACAGAACACAGAAAAATTGGTTTATCACAGGAAGAATTGAGCTGTCTGAATAGGCAAAGGAGTCGAAGAGGTCACTAGAAATATAGACTTTGAAAATATTGTCAGGTTTACAAATAGACATTGGCTCTGAAGTCTTGCTCTTTCCCCTCCCCAGTTTTATTTAAAATTCTAAGAGAATTAGACAGAACAGATTCAGAAAGAATGTTCCTAATGGTAAGAGCGTCCAGAACTTGGGGTAATAGTTTTCATAGTCCAAAGATGAAATATCCATGCCAAATTCTCCCTCAGTGTGCCTGAACAGGTGCCGGATTGTGGTGACAAGGGAATTTTCACAGTAACTTCATTGCAGTGTGAATGTAATGTACTTGTGACTAGGAAATAAACTTTTAACTTTGAGGATAAGGGGTAAATCTTAGGATTGAGATGAGGAAACATTTCTTTACCCAGAGAGTGGTGAATCTATGGAATTCGCTACTACAGAATGTAGTTGAGGCCAGAATGTTGCGTGGTTACAAGAAGAAATTAGATGTAGCTCCTGGGGCGAAAGGGACCAAGGGATATGGGGGAAGGCAGGATCAGAATATCAAATTTGATGATCAGCCATGATCATAATGAATGATAGAGCTGGCTCGTGGGGCTGAATGCCCTGCTCCTGCTTCTAATTCCTATGTGGGATTCTATTGCCCAACTTTATTTATTTCCTCCCTCCTCTCCTCCTCCCTTTCTCTTCTCTCCTGCCCCATCATTGCTTTTCCAACTCCTGATCTCTCCTCCCCTTCTTCCATGTCCCTTGCACATTTGAACTCACTTGCTTACATTCACCTCACCTTGCTACTCTCACACACTCTCTCTCTCGCACACTCTCTCTCTCGTATACACACACACATACACACTCTCGTGCACATGCATACACTCTCTCTCACTCACTCACACACACACACACACACACACACACACACACACTCTCCTTCATGTGTCCACTCTTTCAGGCATGCACCCTTTCTCTCTCAAGCAGACACACTCTCACTCATGCGTTCTTCTTCTCCACCCACACACGTCTTCTCCACCCCAAAATGACACACACATTCTCTTGTTCTCTCTCACACACACAAATTTACACTGTCATCTTGCATCATGTCCAGCTTGGCAGACCTCCCACATTACTTGGGATATGTTTCTGAAGGTATTAAAATAATGCAAGTTGTTGAGTGTAGCCAATCATCATGGGAACCAGTGTTTTGAGTTGCCTTCTTCCAATATTGTCCGTGCCCACAGAAATTTGGGTTTGGGTGCATGGATAGAGCTGGTGAGGACCAACACTTGTTACTACACTGAGTGTCTGGGGAGAAAGGAGGGTGTTTGTCATTTTAAGAAACTAAGGAAGGAGAATTCAAGAGAACCTTGAGCATTGTAGGGTCCATGAAACAGGATATGAGCATTTTTGGTGCAAATATAAGGATAGAGGTGAGTGAGAAATAACCGAGTAAATGTCAAGTCATGTGCGTGAGAAGGTCGCTGTTGAGTTCTCCTTGTATCTAGAAGTAATTTTCAAGGCCTGGACTTAGTTTGCATGTTCAGAAAAATCTAACCACACTCTGACATCACTCTGACTTGACGGGTCAAGTGTGATTCCATAGGAGTCTGCTGGATGTTTAGAAAAAGCCTGTCTTAACCATGTCTGCTCTTGCTTACAGAAATACATCCAGGAGGCCCGGAGTATAGGGAAAAACCTACGGCAACCCAAACTCTCGGACTTATCACCGGCTGTCATCGCACAAACCAACTGGAAGTTTGTAGAAGGCCTGCTGAAAGAATGTCGCATTAAGGTAACTCGATTGTGGTTAATTATTCCCCTCCCCTTTCCCCCTTATCCTATCTGGTCCTGAGATTAGATTTCACCTGAGCTGTTGGCTTCGGCTGGTGTTGGTGCTGTTCGGAAAGAGAGGTGTAGAAGCCTGATCAGCCAGTGCTACCATTCAGGACTCTTTGATGGGATATGTGAGATGTTTGGAGTTGTGCTGGAGTATAGACCAAACTGAAGCAAATGGAGACTGGGAAAATGGATGTGCATAAGTCTGTGAAGGTGGCGGGAGAAGTTAAGGAGGCTGTGGGGGAGGAAATCAGGACCCTGGGCTTTATTAATAGAGTGTACAGTCTGAAAGCAAGGAAAATATGTTAAACCATTGTTAAAAACATTGGTTAAGCACCAGCTGGAATATTCTGGCCAGTCCCAGAGCCCACTTTCAGGAAGCATGTCAAAGCCTTGGAGAGATTTAATCGAATTGTGCCAGAGATGAAAGATTTCAGTCCCCTGAGGAGATTAGAGAAACTAAGCTTTTTCTTTTAAAGAGTGGAGAAGGTTTAGGAACATTTGATAGAGGTGGTCAGAGTCATGAAAGGGAGCTTGGCATATTTGTCCATAAATCTCTGAAGGCAGAAAGGCAGGTTAGTAGGGTAGTGAAAAAGGCACATGGCTTATGCATCTTTATCAATCGGAGTATAGATTACAAAAGCAGAAAGATGAACATGGAGTTGTATAAAACTTTGGTGAGGCCACAGTTGGAGTGCAGTTCTGATCATTACATTATAGGAAGAACGTGAATGCATTGGAGGGGGTGCAGAGGAGATTCATCAGGATGTTGCCTGACAGGGAACGTTTATGTTATAAAGAGAGGTTGGACAGGTTTGGGCAGTTTTCTCTGGAGCAGAGAAGACTGAGGGACAACCTGACTGAGATGTTCAAGATTATGAGGGGCATGGACTGGGTAGACAGGGAGCAGCTGTTCCCCTTTGTTGAAGGGTTAGTTACGAGGGAACACAAGTTAGAAGTGAGGAGTGGGAGGTTAAGGGAGGATTTGAGGAAAAACATTTTTACCCAGAGGGTGGTGATTGTCTGAAATGCAGTGCCTGGGAGAGTGGTAGACTCTAGATGCGTAACATCCTTGAAAAAGTACCTGGATGAGTACATGGCATGCCATAACATTCAAGGCTACGAGCCAAGTGCTGGCAAGTAGGATTAGGTGGACAAGTCAGAGTCTTTCTTGCGTTGGTACAGACTCGATGGGCCGAAAGACCTCTTCTGCACTGTAGTATTCTGTTTTGAAAGAGTCAACAAGGGAAACTGTTTCTGGTGGCAGAGAGGCCTGTAATCTGTGGTCAGAGAGAGATCAGGAATCTGCAGTCACAGAGAGGCCCGTAATGTGCGCTCGCAGAGAGGCCCGTAATGTGCGCTCGCAGATTTTAAATACAATAAAAACCAGAGGTGCTGAGGGGATGATTGCAGCAAATTAAGCAGGATGAGATGTTGGGTACGGCTAATGGTTGAATCGCTAATGGGTACGCATTCCAGTTGTTAGGATGTTAGCAATTGTGTCCTAATAGGGATCTCTGATAGACTCTCAGCTTTTCACTAAATTAAGAGATGTTATGGACTGTGAAGGAGCATAGAAGATCGGGATCCACGTATAGAAATCATTAAAATCTAATGGCCGGATACATTTCAAAAATATTGAACAGACTAACTGATCTCAAAGGGAATGAACAAGAAAAAACGCTTGTTGTGCAATGGTTGTATGAAGCTCTGGTTGGATGCACTGCAGGAACTCACCAAGGCTCCTTTGACAGCATCTTCCAAACACATAACACTACCATTAAAAAGGACAAGGACAGCTGATGAATAGGAACACCGCCCTCTGCAAGTTCCCCTGCAAGTCACGCACCACCCTGACTTGGAAATATATAGCCATTCCTTCAGTGTTGTTGGGTCAAAATCCTGAAATTCCCTCCCTATCAGCACCATGAGTGTACCTATATCACATGGACTGCAGCAGTTCAAGAAAGCAGCTCATCAATACCTTCCCAAGGGCAATTAGGGATGGGCAATAAATGCTGGCCCGGTCAGCATCTCCCACATCCTATGAATTAATAAAAAGTGGAGATTTGATCTGTACCTTGCACCTCAGGAAGGATAACTCGATCTTGGAAGAGGATGCAGGAAAGATTCAACAGAATAATACTCCACAAAAAGAAATGATGAGATAAGATTGCAGAAATCTGATTTTTATTGCCATGACTATTGGAGATTAAGAGGGAATCGAATTGAAGCAATGCAAGGATTGATAGGGTCGACCGAAGGGCGTTATTTCCCCTGGTGAGAAAATCAAGAAAAAATGGATTATCTTTAATGTTAGACTTGATGTTCAAGAGTGGTGTCAGGGAGCAGCTGTATATAAAGGGGAGTGAAAATCTTCTCCAGAAGCTGCTGAAACTTGGAGTTGATTGAAAATTTCAAATTGCCTGATTAACTTTTACTAGCTGAAGGTGTTAAGGGTGATGGAGCTAAGGTGGGTCAGTGGTGTCAAGATGCAGAATGAAAAAACAGGTCCAAGGAACTTGTGTTTCTTGACTTTGAGCAAAGGCTTCCCTTGGGTTTTATTTGATCTGGACTTTGCCAGCACTTCAACAAAGGAATCTGGACTGTCCTGGGACAATCTTGGGACAGTCCCCTATCCTAGGGAAGAAAGCCTCTGGACCACAACCTAGGCTACTAAGAGAGAGGCTTCTAGACCACAAATTCTGCCAATATGGAAGAAGCCACTAGAACTTGTAGAGGAGAGGCCAATGAGAGAGAGGCCACTGAACCACAACAAAAACAGAGAAATGCTGGAAAATTTCAGCAGACCTGACAGCATCTGTGGAGGGAAATAGAGCCAATGTTTTGAGTCTAGATGACCCTTCATCAGAGCTTTGTTAGACCATAAGCTTGGATACTAATTGAGAGGCCACAGACCTCAATCTAAGCCATTAAGCCACTCCTTTAAAGTTAACTTAAGTTCATTCATTGATTTTTATTTCTTTTTCCTAAGGTGTTCTGTTATTGGTTGGGTGAATTTGATTTTAATAAGTGTCCAAATGATTTTAATCTATTTGGATGTCCTGTCTTGCAGACCAAACGAATGTTGGTGGAAAAGATGGGGCATGAAGCAGTAGAGCTGGGACACGGAGAGGCAAACATCACTGGCTTGGAGGAGAACACATTGATAGCCAGCCTCTGTGACCTCCTGGAGAGAATCTGGAGTCATGGGCTGCTTATCAAACAGGTAAGATCTCCGGAGGGTCTTCAACATTCCTTGGATTATACTTTAGGAGCTGTTTGAGTGCAGGATTCGCTACTAGTCAAGGATTGCATCCTCAGGACTTATCTTTCCTTGGTTTACTACAGGGGAAATCAGCGCTTTGGTCCCACCTACTGCACTATCAGGAGAGTGAAGAGAAGCGAGAAGCAATGGTGGAGACTCCAGGTGAGCAGATGTCTCTTTACAAGAAGCAACCATCACATAAATGGAAAGAAAATAATGTGTACAATAAATTGTTGGCAGGAGTGAGGAACCTGAGTGACTATGCATTGTCGCTGTAGCTACAATCTCAGGTGGCAGTGTGAGTGGAACAATATTAAAATATTAATATTGAGATAAAATGCTTAGAGAATTCTGCTGCATATTAAA
Source organism: Sphyrna mokarran (assembly GCA_024679065.1). NCBI lineage: Eukaryota > Metazoa > Chordata > Chondrichthyes > Carcharhiniformes > Carcharhinidae > Sphyrna > Sphyrna mokarran. The sequence goes on along the minus strand of JAGIQG010000008.1, from coordinate 52,855,276 downwards.
TAACCAGTGCAACCATACTTGGACTAAGATGTACAGTTCTGGTCACTCTGGCATCAAAAGGATATTGCAGCGATGAAAAAAAATGAAGATACAAATATTCAGAAGGATTGAAACATAGAAAATAAGTACATGAGTAGGTCAATTGGCCTTCAAGTCTACTCTGTCTCTCAACATAATCATGCATCATCTTCTATTGAGGGGCTGGAAAGATGAGTAATGAAGTAAATGTAAACAGCAGGTGACACTGCTGGTTTTAATATTCTAAAGAAATAAGATAACATAGATTACAACACCCTTTTATTTTGCCCACAAGTACAACTAGAGGCACAGCCTGCAACAGACAGGGAGATAAATTCAAAACTAATCTGGGGAAACACTATTTCTATGAGCAAGTCGTCATTCTGTGTAACAAATTGCTCGAGGCACGATGAAAATCCATAGAATCCCTACAGTATAGAAGGAGGCCATTCGATCCATCGAGTCTATGCTGACCACAATCCCATCCAGGCCCTGGTCACATAACCCACAGACTTACACTGCTAATCTCTCTGACACTAGAGTCAATTTCAGCATGGAAACTGGTGCAGCCGGAGGAAACCCATGCAGACACGGGGAAAATGTGCTAACTCCACACAGACCAGAATTGAACCTGGGTCCCTGGTCCTATGAAGCATCAGTTCTAACCACTGTGCCACCATACCAACTCAAAATGTTGATTCATTCAAATGAAAATTAGATTGATTTCCTTCAGTGTTTTGGGATACAGTGTCGGTGTGATATCAAATATAGCATGGTTAGGGTAACAGGCTGAGAGGAACAGGTGACTTTAGGCTTATGGTTCCCAGGGATCCCCAGTATTTCCTCAAATCATGTTTGTGATCTGTTGTAGATGGAAGCTGAGTGCTATGATTCATCAATCATGCAAACTGCCTGTCACTCTTCCCAGCCTGTCTGATCAGTGACAATTAGAGCCAAAGCCTAATAACCAGACCTCACCATTCAGGTGCAGCAATTGTTCTTCCCAATTATTAGGCCCTTTGTTCATGGCAACCACTGATATAGGGTTACCAACTCTGACGGGGCGCACTCCTGATGCATTCATCGGGTAACTTGTTGCCCTGGTCACCAGTGCAGGCAAATAACCTTTCTCCCCCATAACTAAATAAATAAGAACAAAAATGTTCAAGGAAAATGAAAATTGTTGAAAGCTGCTGTGATTTTTCTACTGGTTTTTAAAAATTTATTTATGGGATATGGGTATCGCTGGCCCAGCATTTATTGCTCATCAGGGTTTCTCACAGCAGTGTACCGGAGATTCCAGAACATTCCTCTTCCAACAGAAACCACCTCAATGTAAACCTGCCTCATCATCATCCATGTGACTTTATTGTAACATCTTTGTAACAATGGCCAAGGAGCTTCTAAGCAGTCATCTCTTAAAAGGAGGATTTAACTTATGGGTAAATGAATAATTGTGATAAATCCTCTCCAACTCCACACTCTCACTTGCTTTTTGCTTTTCTGGAATGTTCTCACAGTCGCAGCGGGGCCAGAACGACGAAAGTCAGACTCAGGACTCAACTTACCGACCCTCAAGGTCTCTCTCATCCACGATATGAGGTACAGTGCAATTGCGAGTCTTGTAGAGTGTGAGAAAGTATATCATGCCTGCAGCTCAACTCACGTGTGCACACAACATGCACACACATGAGCTGAGAAGCAGTTTCAGAAAACGTAATTTTTCTTGTAAGAACTCAATAAATCAAACTAATCAATTTGATGTTCCCCTCAGTCTCTGTAAAGCAAGAAGCAACTGCTGAATCAGCAGCACAGAAACAAGCAATTTCTCTGATCTGTGCCAATATTTATGCTTTCTATGTGTTTTCTCCACCTACTTCATCAAAACCTATCAGCACAACTTTCTAGCATCATCTCCTTTCTCTGCTTTCCCCTTAAATGCATCTGCGCTGTTTGCCTCAACTCTTCCCAGTTCCAAGTTTTTCTCACTATAGATAATGACATTTATTTTGAGTTCCCTAATTGATTTATTAGTGACTATTATATAGTTATGATCTGTAATTTTTGACAAGTGGAAACATCTTCTCCACAAATACCCAATCAAAAGCCCATAGACATTTAAAAACTGCTTTCAGATCATCCTCCCAGTTTCCCTTTCCGAGAGAAAAGAACACAGTCCTGTTCAGTGCTTCCTGATTGCTCTCTCGGTTCTGATATCACCCTAGTAGATTCTTCTCAACTTTCTCCTGTCTCTCCCTATTTATTTTTTGTTATATGAGTTTGTGATCCTGGCGAAGTCAAATTGTTCAGACTGTACCCCCAGGATATTATAGTTTCTCAATTTTATTGCCATTTTGTTCTTTTTATTGTCAACCGTGAACTAACTATTTTGGTTATTTATTGTTACTATGTTGTTATTTAGGGCTGTTAACTTAAAAAGAGGTTGTTCGTTAAAGGCTGTATTTCCTTGCTAATAATGGATGAACAGACAGTTTCTGATGGCAGCCGATCGCACTCAAAGCCCCTTATGTCTACATGTTATAAATAATTTGGCATGTATCCCATAGAATCCCTACAGTGCAGAAAGAGGCTCATCGAGTCTGCACCGATCCCGCATGTACCATGGCTAATCCACCTAATCTGCACCCACCAAAGGCCGGAGTTGAACCCAGTCGCTGACGCTGTGAGGCAGCAGTACTGAGGCACCATAGTGCCATTCTGCTGCCCGTGCCACAGTGTCCCCCTCATCATCTGCTTAAAAAAGACTTGCATTTATAGAGCACTTTCTTTTATCTCAGTACTCCTTAAAATGCTTACAATCAATGAAGGAAGGGCTTTTTGAAAAATGTTCACAGTTGTATTCTAGACAATACAGCAGCCAACATGCGCACAGCAAGCTCCCATAAACAGCAGGGAAATAATGGTTAGATGGTCTGTTTTAATAGTTTGATTGAGGGTTAAATATTGGTCAGAGCACCCAGACAACACCCCATTCCACCACTTTAAATGATGCCATGAGATCTTTTGCTTCCACAGGAGAGGCAGCATAATGCCTCATCTGAAAGATCCAACAGTGCAGCATTCCCTCAGTCCTGCACAGGAGTGTCAGCCTAGATTATGTGTCGAAGGTCAACCTTGAACTCACAACCTTCTGACTCAGCAGTGATAAATTCCCTCACAAATCTCCAAATGGTTATATGAGGCAGTATAAAGGGAGAGATAATCAGAGGGACAAGGAAGAACATTTTTACTTCTAAAAGTTGAATGTCATTTAATATTTCAGGCACGTCCAAAACATGAGCGAGATCAAGACAGATGTAGGCCGAGCTCGGGCCTGGATAAGGCTATCCCTTGAAAAGAAGGTGCTTTCTCAACAGCTCAAGCAGCTCATGTTCAACCAAGCTCTTATCAAGTAGGTTTAAGCAAACAATTCTTTGCTTATGTCTGTTAATCTTGTGTTCCAAATACAATTAATACTATTACTGAACAAACCAGACTCTAAAATGAAGTAAGCTTCACTGATCATGAATCCTTTTCTTTCTGACCTCCGCTATTGATCTCCAAAAGCATAGGACTGTGGCAACACTTCTAGACTTTTAAAACTCAAAAGATTTATTAAAAAGAAAAAAAACTTAAGCACACAAGATAAAAATTACACCATCAAAACAGTCTTACAGAACAACCCCCTCCAAAAACATGGAATCAAAGGCACACAATTAGACTTCCTTTACCTTTTTGGCAATAACCCCTTATATTGTCACTTTAAAGGTACACCTCATAAGTTCTTCAGTGCTTCCATTCGCCGCGGAATTCCAAATGCAAGTTCTGAAACAAGCGGCTTCCAAAAGCAAAGGTTCTCCTGACTTAGAGGTAGCTGTCTCCAATCCAAAGTTTCTACAGCATTTCAGCACCCTGCACAAAGAAGGTGGTCTTCGGAGCTTGACCTCCACAGCAACTCAACTCAATTAAACATCCCTTTCCTTAAATATTTTTTCCTCCTTTGACCTCACTTTCTTGTCCTTAAACATCTCTTTGAACTCAGTTTATCCAATTCTAAAAATTGTTCATGTTTTCTATTTTGTCTCTACTTTTGGGTGAATAAAATTAAAATAATATACTTTCCCCTGTTTACTCACAGAACCCCTGTAAGATGTTCCTTGTTATTCTGAACTCCCTTTTGAAATTCAACAGTTGAAAAACCATTTCCACAGTTATCTCACAATGCAAATATCAGATCCAAACTATTTACTTGTAGCTCAAACTCAGTATAACCTCTCATTATCGATGCTTAAACCTAATACCTTTTAAACTTTCATCTCTTAGATCCCATAGACAACATGTCTGTAGTAACCTGTTCAATTAACTCTGGCCTCTCCCTCTCTCTCTCATGCACACAATTTTCTTTAACTACACAACAAATGTAGTTGTAAAAATATAAAGATATACATTTTTTATCACATTTATTCATGGGCAAATTGTGAAGAAACATAGAATTTTATACAGTCCAGGAAGGCAAGGCACTTTGTTAGTCTCTTTCTTACCCTCAGCATGACTCACATTACCAGAAATATGTCCAAAGTATTTTCACTGTTGTAATATAGGGATATACAGCAACCAAGCAGCATGTGATAAGGACCAAAAATCTGGCGGATATTCTCTGGCCGTTCACTCTGGTGGAATTCTCTGGTCCCGCCATCAGTGATTTCTGCCAGCGTGGTGTAACATCAGTGGGAATTCTGGCTTCTGTTTTGGCGATGATTGTTGAAAGATCAATATTGGCTAGGATATCAGTAAGAAAGGCCACTGCTCTTCTTCAAAATACTGCAATATGATCTTTTGTGGCCATCAAAGAGAGCACACCTTGGGGCGTTGGTTCAGTGACCCATCTGAGAAACAGCACCTCCAGTATTGGAGCATGCCCCCAGTACTGTACTGGGTGCAACCTAACGCCACAACCTCTAACTCTGATGTGAAAGTTCCAACATTGACCTACAGCTGACACTAGATAACCATTCTGCCCATGCCAGTTCTCTGAATAAGGTAGCCACTTATTTCCAATAAAAAAATGTTTCCTGACCTTTATTTCACTTTTTTATAGTTTAAATTTTCTAGTATTTTATTCAAAATGTATTGAAAATCTCTGATAGATTCTGCTCACTCTGCTATATCTAGTCAGGTATAACAACAATCTGTATTCAAATAAAATTCTTGCAATCTTTTCGCTGAAAACATTGGCTCCTAATCTAACCTTATTCACTACAGAATCTCAAAGCTAAAACACAGTTCTCCCTCAGTTTTCACTCACTCCTCCAAACTCAAATTTCTAAGTCCAAAACTTGTCTTTGATGTAGTTGGATTTATTGATGTATTTCAAATACAAATACTTTTTTGCTCGATTACTCATGTTAAAGCTCATAGATTTGAACACCTGCGTCAGATCAGTGGATGTTCCAGTGAGGCACGCTGTAGCAGAATGAGTTTCTCCGCCTTTTGCAAGTTGAGTAGTGAGAGTGGAACCTGGGTTTGCCAGCTAGGTGTAACCAGTTTGTAACTGGCAAATGCAAGCAACACAGATCTTGGCCTATTAATCCCACTCTTTATCCCCAGGAATAGTGGCTTTCCTCGATTGGTGGTTTATATTTTGGCCCATGGTCCTTTGTAAGTTTTCTTGTATCATGTGACATCTTGATGTTCACACCTTCAAAACAGCCTCCTCCTGGGCCTCTGCCAGTTGCTAAGAGTTAGGTGATTTTAGCCTAGGCTACCTTGTGCTCAGAGCAAGTGGCAGAGCCCATGTACTAAATCAACTGATAATCCAAATCATATAGGAATTAAATATCAATGAAAGATCAACTTGTTGCTTTTTAGTTTCTGTTTATAGTACGGAAACCAAATGGTGCATTTATATCCTTACTGGTAAGATATCAATCAGGGCCTTTAATCCACTTAACAATCTAGCAGGATCCCAGCAGAGCATTTGAAAGTGAACTTATTTATACGCCTAGATGGTCATTGGCAGGTGATTTGCTCTGAATCCAGTAGTCCTGAGATTATTAGCATATCATCTTTTTGTGTCACATACTTCTGTGCTTTAATACAAGTAGCAATTTGGATCAAGTATACCTCATTCTCACTGAATATATATTTAATTTTTGGAGCAGTTAGGACAGACTTCATTGCTACAGATATTACGATCTCACTCATTCCAAAACCACAACATCCAGTCTGAGGGCAATGGACCTTTTCATGGTCCAACCCCTCACCCGTTCCAATTCTCAGAGTGGGCAGAATGGGAAAATTCCAGTCATTATGCCTGAACAGAATACCGAGAGCTGAAACATGGGGTGGGATTTTCATGGTAGCAGAGGCAGCCTGCCGTTGGCCAGCCGTTGCCAACGGGTTTTCTGTTGATTGTGCCCCTTGCTACCAGAAACCTGTGAAGAGGATACACAGCCAATGCAACCTGAAGATCCTGCTGGTGTGAATGGCTGGAATATTCTAGCTATAATGTGTTGGCTCTAAATTAGCTCTGATTGATGCACAAGTTCTTTGGTTCATCTAAAATTGGATTAATCTAACACCACCCACTTATTGAACCTTTACATTCTGAATCAGAATGACCTCATCATTCTGTGTTAAACCCCATGTATTACCTTTACCACACACAAATTCTCACACAATAGTAGTATAAATCCTGATGACTGTACTATTGAGTAATTTCCCCTATTTTTACTATCGCAGGCCACATTTCATCATACTTACGAAGGAAAACAATATAAGTTACTAACTACAGGGAAGAGGGCACAAGCAAGTGGGAATAGGAAGCCATGTAGTTTTCACCATTTTAGCCTTGGTCTGGCTAATGCCCAGAAAGAACCAGGAAACTCATCAATGTTCACATTTAAAATTTGTATGCCTCCCCCATCATCTCTGCAACCTCATCCAGTCTTACAAACCTTAGAGATCCCTGTGATCCTCCAGTTCCTATCTCTTGAGCCTTCCCGATTTTAATTGCCCCACCGTTGACATCAGTCTTCAATTGCTTGGATCCTCGGCCCCAGAAACCCATTCCTAAATCTGTCCACCTCTCTCTCTTCTCTTTAAGTCTTTTTTTAAATTATTCATTCACAGGATGTGAGCATTGCTGGGTAGGCTAGCAATCATTTCCCACCTCTCATTGCCCTTGAGAAGGTAACAGGGAGTTCCTTCTTGAACCTCTTGGAGGTGGGTCTTAAAGTCTATATCTTTTGACCAATGTTTTGTTCAAATATCCCAATGTCTCCTTATGTGGCACAATGTCAAATGACAGTGTCTTGGGATGTTTTATTGTGTAAACGGCAGGTTGGTGGTGTTTTTGTCGATTTTGAAGTCGCTGGTGTTCACTGTTTTTCTTGCTCACCAACAGGAAGTTGTACAAGCGTTATGCCTTCCTCCGCTGTGAGGATGAGAAGGAACAATTCCTTTACCACCTACTGTCACTCAATGCTGTGGACTACTTCTGCTTTACCAGTGTCTTCACAACTATCAGTAAGTCAAGACAATGTCATATCAAAATACGCTAACTATATTGGAATAATTGTGGAAGAAATAAAGCCAGAGAGGGGCTGAAAGTTTTTCTTTTTTGTGATGAGTTGTTACTATTTGGAGCGTGCTGCTTGAAAAGAGCAGCAGAAGTAGGTTCAGTCAAAAGTGAAGCAGATTAATACAAGCCACTGAAATCTTGTCAGAGCTATGAGGAAAGGGCAGAGGAAGAAGTCTCACAACACCAAGTTAAAGTCCAAAAGGTTTATTTGGTAGCAAACACCACTAGCTTTTGGAGTGTTGCTCGTTCATCAGGTGAGTGGGAGATCTATTCACAAACAAGTTAGAGGGACAAAGAAGGGAAGTTCCACTTTGGAAACTTTAACTAATAGCCTTGGCTTTGTCTAGTAATGCTCTCATATCTCAAATCAACAGGTTCTGTGTTCACCGCAGCACATAATGCAAGCTGACACACCAGTGCTGAGGGAATGCTGCACTTCCAGAAGCTGCTCACTACCTTTCACATCTGACATTTCAAAAGGATTTGAAAGATCCCACAGCACTATTCCGAAGATGATACCGTTTTCCCCAGTGCCTTGGCCAATACCTATCCCTCAAACACATTGACTAAAACTGACCATCTAGTGGTAATCACATAGTTGTTTGTGGGATCTTGCTGTGTGCAACTTGGCTGCCATTCTCTTACAGCAGCAATTACACTTTAAAGGTGTTTCCTTGGCTGCAGAGAACTTTAGGATGTCCAGGGGTGGTAAAAGGTGCAAGTCTTTTTGGTTTTGTTTCCGTACCCAACAGAGGAGCAAAGCAAGCAAAGCTTGCTTCCAATAACTGCAAATGGAATTGATCCCATTCCAAAACCAGGATTAACCTGTTTGTCTCTCTCTCTCTCTGAACAATCGAGCCTGTGACTGTGAACACTGTCATTACCTGACCATCATAGTTTGCAACCTGCACTTGAATGGAGGAGGCCTCATTTCTGAATCAGTGCATTCCTTGGTCCAATTCATTGCAGTTTTAATTTGCTTGGAAGTTGCTGGAAAACCATATCAACGAAACAACCCATGAAGAATATTTATCACCTCCCTGGACTCTTCTTTTGTAACTGGGCAGTTTTGAAGTTTCACTTTGAGTGAAGAGGATTTCAGATAGGGAAGCTGCTTCACAGCGGAGCCCTGTATCTTAAAAATTCGTTTACATCATGTAATTTTCAGAAATTGGACCAAAAAAAAATCAAGTCTTGTTTTTCAAAGAGATCTCAAAATCACATTATGATCAACCTGTGGTGGTTGTGAGGGCTGAAGGTGTAGAGGGGTGTGGACGGAGGTAGGGCCACCATGGATGTTCTGTTTGGATTCTTATGAATTTGCTGTCTAATCTTATTAGATTCACTGCGGGTTGAATAGAAAGATAACCCCTCTCTCTGCTGTGCCTGAGCTCCTCCCATCACTCAGCAGTAGCAGCTTCCATTTATATTTTAAAACGGTTAATATGGTAAAATGTCCCAAGACAGTTCACAGGAACGCTATCAGATATAGTTTGATACTGAGCCACACAATGAAATATTGGATTCGCTGCTAAATGTGTGGTCAAAAGCAAGGTAGGTTAGATGGTATCTCAAAGGTTAGATTTCGGGAGCAGATACCAGAGTTTCTGGCGCAGGGAACTGAATGGGGAAGCCACAGTGGACAAGTGAAGGAAGTCAAGGATGTGGAAGAGGCCAGATTTGTGTTTATTCTCTTTTATTCACTCAAGTGACATGGGCGTTGCTGACTGGCCAGCATTTAAAACCCATCTCTAGTTGCCCTTGCTCAGAGGACAGTTGACAGTCAATGATATTGCATCAGAACACTGAGCTCTCTTGAGGGGTGTAGAAGGGTTGAAGGAGCAAGACTGTGGGAAAATTTGAACAATATGAGATTTTTATGTTAAGTTTTGTGTAGAAAACTGGCAGTTACATGAATGACTATTTTTTACATTCTCCTATACCCCAGAGACAGCTGTAACCCAACAATCCTTTCATAACTGGTAAGCTGATAGGGTAAATTGATAATGGGAATATTGCAGACTCTGCTCCTGTTGATCAATATAGAAAGAAAAATAAAGACTTGTATTTATACATTTCCATTTTCAGATCATGACCTCAGACTGTCCCAGAGCACGTTAAAGCCAATGAAATACTTCTGAAATGCTATCACTGTTGTCCTGTAGGAAAACTCAGTAAAGTTTCACAACAACAATTTTAAATCCAACCAATTTATTTGATAGTAAATTCGCGAGCTTTCGACTTTACAGCCTTCGTCAGGCAAATGCAGTGTTCTGTCCTGTAGGAAACACAGTAAGAAGTCTGACAACATCAGGTTTAAGTCCAACCGATTTATTTGATAGTAAACTCGCGCATCATGTCCTGTAGGAAACACAGCAGCCAATTTGTGCACTGCAAACTCCCACACACAGCAATGACCAGATAAGCTCAGAAAATATAGATTATCAAAGGAGGAATACTGACCAGAGCATTGGAAGGGCTCACTTGTTCATGTTCAAAAGAAGATTCTTTAGTGCTCGTTGAAGAAATATGATAAGACCTTTCATTAACATCTAACTTGAAGGACAGCACCAATGACAATGCAGCTGTCCTTCAGCACTGCATTGTAATATAAGACCACATTAGGTGTTCCAGTCTCCTGAGTGAGGTCCAAATCTATAACTGCCTGGGCAAATGTGCTAACCACTGTGCCTAGATAGAAGAGCCAAGCTAATGAGGGATGGGCAAATAGGTTCAGTGTAGCAGTATTATTTTTATTCTAACCATTTCTGCTGCATTTTCTTCTTGCTTTCCACAGTGATCCCGTACAGAGCTGTCATTATTCCCATCAAAAAGCTCAGTAACTCCATCACCACCTCCAATCCTTGGATCAGTGTGTCAGGTGAGCTGGGAGACACTGGAGTGATGCAGGTTCCCAAGAACGTTTTGGAAATGACTTTTGAGGTTGGTACACTGCACACATGACTTTCCCTTCTTTCAATTATGCTTTCCTTTCAATGTAGTTTGAGTTTTAGACTGTCTTTAAGATCTCCTCCTGCCTTTAAATCCCTCCCTATCTCTGTCAGCTCCTCCTTTCCACAACCCTCTCTAACATCTCTGTGTTCCTCCAAACCTGGCTCTGATCCACTGATTTTCATCGGTCCATCATTGATACTCGTGCCTTGACCTAAGCTATGGAATTGCTTCCCTGAATCTCTTTTCTCTTTAAAACTCTCCTTAAAATCTACCTTCTTGACCAAGCTTTTGTTCACCTAAACTAAGATGTAACCTGATGTGATAAGATGTTTGAAAATGCCTCTGTGAACTGCCATGGGATTTCTTATTGTATTAAAGGTGCTATGCCAATGCAAACTGTTGCTGTGCTGTGAAAATACCTACAAAGACTATCCTCTCTAGCTCACTTTTGTTAAATGAAGAGACTGATTCTGCAGTTGAGTCATTCTTGACAAGAATTAGCTCTGGTAGGGGGGTCAGGTCAGGGCATTGGGTGCCTACTTGCTCTTGCCTTGCCGTCTGTTAGAAGTATTACGTGGGTCTCGAACCTATAGTCTAGATGACCAGAGTTCATTGCTTTGGATTACTTAAGCTGGCTTTTGCTGAGATTTGGTTTCTCAAGTGCTGGTTGCATTGGTTGAGTGGCCACTCCTAATGTGAGCCCTCAGAGTGGGGTTGCTCAACCCTGGGTGACATCACAGCTGAAGTCAATCTTGTCCTCGTCTGAATCCACGCATGCAGTTTCTACTAGGATGGGATGAGGGGTTTTTTTTTTAATCCTTCCTCCACATATATTTAGGGTATTTGATGGATTGAGTTATAGAGAGAGGCTGGACAGACTGGGACTTTTTTTCTCTGGAACATAGAAGGCTGAGAGGTGATTTTATAGAGGTGTCTATAAAATAATGAGGGGCACAGATCAGCTAGCTAGTCAATATCTTTCCCAAAAGTAGAAGAGCCTAAAACTAGAGGGTATATGTTTATGATGAGAGGGACGAGATACAAAAAAGGTACAGTGGTGCGTGTCTGGAACAAGCTGCCAGAGGTAGTAGCAGAAGCGGATACAATTTTGTCTTTTAAAAAGCATTTAGATAGGTATATGGGTAAGATAGGTATAGTGAGATATAAGCCAAATGTGGGTAATTGGGACTAGCTGAGGGGTTAAAAAAAGAGGAGCGACATGGACAGGATGGGTTGAAGTGTCTGTTTCCATGCTGTAAACCTCTATGTCTCTACTGAAGCCAAACATAACATTAATATGGCAAGAATGCCATTGCATGTACAGAGTGGGCACATTATGGATTGAACCTGAAGTCAAGATCTTGAAGTTGGCAGAGAAATGAAGGAATGTCCCGGACAGCAGCCTCTCATGTTGCCATTGAGCTTGCAAACTGCATTTTCTTTTTCTCTTCATTCAGTGCCAGAATCTAGGCAAACTGACCACAGTTCAGATCGGACACGATAACTCCGGCCTATTGGCCAAGTGGCTGGTGGATTGCGTGATGGTCCGGAATGAGATTACTGGACACACTTACAGGTAAGGGTCTGATACCACTACACTAAACATCTAGCATCAGCAAGTCAGCACAGTTCACATGGCCAGCTGCCTGCACTCCAGAATATCAAGGAATGTGTATCAAGGAAAGGACTACTGGAGTCCCTAAATAGTCAACTGTACAAAATAGGGACAGATGTTGGCCATTCAGCCCCTCAAGCCTGCTCCATCATTCAGGAAGATCATGGCTGATTTGCTTGTGTTTCAAGTTCTATATCCTCATCTAGCAGCCCCCCCACCCCACAACCGCCACCAATAACCTAACAAGAATCTATCTATTTTCATTTGAAAAATATTCAATGACCCCCCCCACCTCAACCACCTTCTGAGGCAGAGAGCTCAAATGTTGCACAACTGTCTGAGGGAAAAGAATTCTCCTTAATTCTGTCCTCTATGGTTGACCCCTAATTTTAAAAAAGTGTCACCGAGTTTTGGATTCACTCATAAGAGGAGAGAACCTTCCCACATCCACCTTGTCAATACTGTTCAGGATCTTCAATCAAATCACTCCAGGTATCAGTCTAATAAACCTCCTCTGAACTGCCTCCAATGCATTTACATCCTTCCTTAAATAAAGACACCAAAACTGCACACAGTGTCCAGGATGTGGTCTCACTGATACTCTATATAACTGACAAATAATGTCCTTAGGTTCATATCCTTACTTTTATGTTCAATTCCTCTTGTAGTAAAGGAAACAATTCCACTAGCCTTCTTGATTAGTTGCTGTACCCTCATCCTAACTTTGATGACTCAATACACCTAGATCCTTCTACACAATGGAATCTGAATCACGCTCCACTTCAGTAACACTCTCTTTCTATTCTTCCTGTCAAAGTGAACAACTTCATATTTTCACACATTATATCTGTCAGATTTTTGCCAACTCATTCAACCTGTACATATCCATCTTCAACCTCTTTATGTCCACTTCACAATATCTTACCTATCTTTGTATCATCTGCAAATTTAGTTACGATGCCTTCACTCTCCTCATCTAAACTCTTGAAGTAAATTGTATAAATTTGAGGCCCCTGCAGGACTCCACTCATTGCATCCTGCCAATCAGAAAAAAATCATTTATACATACTGTCTGTTTTTTGCCAGCCAGCAATATTCTATCCAGGCTAAGATCTTATCTCCTACACCATGAGCTAGTATTTTCCATAATGCCCTTTGCTATGAGATCTTCTCAAGCCCAAATATGGCACATCTACAGGCTACCTTCAATCACAGCTCATATAACTCTTCAAAAACAAAATCCAATAAATTGGTTAAATATGCTTCCTTAATACCAATCCACGCCCCTTAGAATATAAATTGGCAGCAGGCCCCTGCCATCCTCAAAATTCAGGCCATGATTTTCCATTCATAAAACCATGCTGACTCTTCCCAGTTGCTTTTTGATTTGTTTTTCTATGTGTCCAGTTATAAGCTCCTTAATGATTGATTCTAGTACCTTCTCCAAAACAGACATCAAGCTACAATTTTCTGTTTTCTGCTTTCCTTGCTTCTTGGGTGGAGGGTATATTTGTTACTTTCCAGTCTGACCTAATTCTGGAAAATTAATATCAAGACATCAACAACTTCATTATCCACTTCTTTTAAGACCTTAGAATGAAATCCATCAGAACCCAGAGACTTCCATCCCGCAGCTCCACCAGTTTGCTCAGTACCCAAGTTCCCTTCTCTCTTCCACCTCCTGATTTACAGCTATTACTGGAATGTTTTTATATCCTATATAGTGAAGATGGAAGCAAAATATTTGTTCATTTCATCAGCTATTTCCTTATTATTGAATATTAATTTCCCATTGTCACTCTCTAGAGGGTAGCACTCAATTTACTTACTCTTTTCCTTTTTAAATACCTGTAGAAACTCCTACATTTATAGCCATCTTTTTCTCATACCCTACTCATTCACTGCTGTTCTTTATATTCCTGCTACTCATCTTTGTAAGTTGTGTGTTTTTTCTTAAGTTTGATGCTTTCCTTTAAAGAAAAGTGGAGTTTCCTTTCCACATAAAAGAAATTCATAAAATACACATTTATGTGTTCAATTATTTTAAGTTTATTTGCTTATGGGATGTGGGTCACACTGGCTTGGATTAGCATTTATTACCCATCCATAATTGCCCTTGAGAAGGTGAACCTTGGACCACTGCAATCCATGTGGTATAGATATACCCACAGTGCTGTTAGGGAGGGAAATCATTTTGACAGAGTGACATTGAAAGAATGGCGATATATTTCCAAGTCAGGATGGTTGGGTGACTTGGAAGAGAACTTCTGTATCTCCCATGTATCTCCTGCCCTGTCCTTTGAGGTCATGGGTTTAGAGGGTGCTGCCTAAGCAGTCATGGTGAGTTGCTATGGATAGATAATAAATGCTAATTCAAGCCAGTGTGTTCCACATCCCATAAACAAATAAACTTAAAATAATTGTACGTATAAATGTGTATTTTATGAATTTCCTTTGTGTCTCTCCACCTTGCTTGTTCCAGTTCTGAAGGATCTTTCAATCTCTCCACAGATATTACGTGATCAGGAGAATGGTTCTAGCTTTTATATAGAATGCTTTTAAGATAGTTTCTTAGCATGTTCAAACAGGAGGTAATATTAAACTTGGCACAGGATTATTTAATGAAGGCACTCTTAGGCAGCACTGACCACAATATTGATTGAATTGAATAATGATTAAATTTTAAATTTAATTTGAAAGGTAGAGGAGTGGGTCTAAGACTAGTATTTTAAACTTAAGTAAACAGAAGAACATAAGAAATAGGAGCAGGAGTAGGCCATCCAGTCCCTTGAGCCTGCCTCGCCATTCAATAAAATCTTGGCTGATCTGCAGCGGTTCAATACCACTTTCCCGCTTTCTCTGCATAACCCTTAATTCCCTTGTCAATCAAAAAAATATATATACATATAAAAAGTAAAGGCAACAATGAAAGTTCTTGTTGTTGGAGCTGCACCCATCCAGGTAAATGGAGAGTATTCCATCACACTCCTGACTTGTGTCTTGGAAATGGTGGACATACATGGATATAGATACCTCGATATATAAGTAAAATATACACGTACGGATGGATGTTCTATGCATATAAAGAGAGGAGGCAGATTGTTCTTATTAGATAGATGTACTAACACACGTGCAAATGCCTACATATGTTTATATCGATATAAAAAAATCATATGTACAGTATTTAAGAAGCAAAAGATAGTGAGAAGTAGGCTGTAATAGGGCTTTGCTATAACTGTGGATCATTAATAGAACACACAGCTTAATTTTTTTTAGAAATGGGTGATATTTACTTAAGATTCCCCTGTTCCTCCCTCAAGAAAGAAATGATTTTAATGCAGTGCTGTAGTGGTTTTGTTTGATGGTTTGTATTACATCACGTCAGGTTCCCCTGTGGTCGGTGGCTTGGCAAAGGAGTAGATGATGGCAGTTTGGAGCGGATTCTGGTTGGGGAACTCATCACCCCGGTCGTGGAGGAGGACCTGAGCAAGCAGTGCCGCACTCCACCCCAGCTGCGATCCCCTACTGTCACCCGGCGACTCAGCGTCACATCCCTTGGAGGGAAGACAGGCAGTAAGTGCCCTTTCAGCTTGTGATTCATCTCCTTGAACTTACTATCCTGGGCATAAATTTAAGGCCAGTCGCAATACACATTAAGGTCATACCAAAAAATGGGAAGATCCCAATAGGATGATTTGACTGTTCATATCATTGTTGACCTCCCCTTGCCAATCAGTGCGGGGAAAGGGTTGGGGGTCTTCTGAGGTTGGGGCAAAATAGAGCGAGCTTCACTCTGTAACTACTATCCCATTCTGTCCCTTATGTGGACAGTATTTAATTTCTCAACACAATCATTGCACCAATAAAATTGTTCCACTTTCTTCCAAGGGGTAACTAATCTATAAGATGACCTCAAAAGTAAGATTCATACAGTATCCACTGTATGGATACTGCCCAATCCTCTCGAAATTTTTTTTTTTTTGAAAAAGTGACCAAAGAGATGGATGGGGATAAGGCGGTTGTTGTGGTATATATGGACTTTAGTAAGGCGTTCGATAAGGTGTCCCATGGAAGGCTTCTGCAGAAAATGCAGATGTATGTGATTTAGCTAATTGGATCAGGAATTGGCTAGCGGATAGAAGACAGAGGGCGGTGGTTGATGGGAGATATTCATCGTGGAGTTCGGTTACAAGTGATGTACATCAAGGGTCTGTTTTGGGGCCCCTGCTGTTTGTAATTTTTATAAATGATCTGGATGAGGGTATTGAAGGATGGATTAGTAAATTTGCAGATGACACTAAAGTCGGTGGAGTGGTAGATAGTGAAGAGGGGTGTTATAGTTTGCAGAGAGACTTGGACAAGTTGCAGAGCTGGGCCGAGAGGTGGCAAATGGAGTTTAATGTGGAAAAGTGTGAGGTAATGCACTTTGGCAGGAATAATAAATGTGTAGAGTATAGGGCTAATGGTAGGATTCTTAATAGTGTTGATGAACAGAGGGATCTTGGTGTATTTGTGCATAGATCCCTGAAAGTAGGCAGTCAAGTCGATAAGGTTGTTAAGAAGGCATACGGAGCCTTAGCTTTTATTGGTAGGGGGATTGAATTTCGGTAGGGGGCTTTAATTTCTTAACCCTGGGGTTGGAACGTCTCCTAGTATTTGCGCAGTGCTGGGCCAGAAAATTCCATCTACAAATTTGGGTCTAAACTAAAATTTCCATCGCAATTCTCTCAAAACAGGTGCAACCGAAGCAAGAGCGACAAAATTTCAAATGCAAATCGCATTCAGCACAAGCTGAATTTCTGCTTGCTTTTGCATCAGTTTAAAAAGGTTGAACTAGAAGCTGGCCAAGACACAAAACCGACTACATCAAGATGGACTTCTCATCACTGCAGTTTCCTCAAGCTTGCAAGCACTGTGAAATGGCCCTAAGAATTAAGCCTTTTATTCTGAGCATATGATATACACATTTTATAAGGTGTTAAATATTTTAATTTTTAATGTATGAAGAAGCTAACTACACTATGACAACGTCATGTTGCAACTGTACAAAACTCTAGTGCGGCCGCACTTGGAGTATTGTGTGCAGTTCTGGTCCCCACATTATAAGAAAGATGTGGAGGCATTGGAGAGGGTACAGAGGAGGTTTACCAGGATGTTGCCTGGTATGGAGGGCAGGTCTTATGAAGAGAGGCTGAGGGATTTGAGGTTGTTTTCGTTAGAAAGGAGGCGGCTAAGAGGAGACCTTATCGAAACATATAAGATGATTAGAGGTTAGATAGGGTGGACAGTGATAGCCTTTTTCCTAGGATGGAGAAAGCTAGCACGAGGGGACACAGCTTTAAATTAAGGGGTGATAGTTATAGGACGGATGTCAGAGGTAGGTTCTTTACCCAAAGGGTGGTTAGGGAGTGGAATGCCCTGCCTGCGGCAGTTGTAGATGAGCCAAGTTTGGTGGCGTTTAAGAGGTTAGTTGATAAGTTTATGGAAGAGAAGGGAATGGTTTAGTTTGGAGGGTCATTGCTTTTTTTATAATTGGTCGGCGCAACATCGAAGGCCGAAGGGCCTGTTCTGCGCTGTAATGTTCTATGTTCTATGTTCTCTATGCCATTGGTTTAGTAATGGTGTTGCTGCCTCTGAATCAGAGGGTTCAAACCCTGCAAAGCGGAGGCTGAAGTACTGGCTCTGAATTCCAGTGGGATGATTAGTGTGGTGGGTGTAAGTGGTTTCCCCTCTCTTTGTTAAACCCTCTATGTGTATCGGACAGATCATTCCATTTGGTGTAATGGTGGAACACCCATGGAAGGGGGCACATTTAGATTGTCAGTAATCTGAACACCTAGAAATTTGAAATTCTCAACCATTTCCACTTCATTACCATGGATGTAGACATGGGTATATGTCCTCCACTAACTTCCTGAAGTCAATAACTATCTCTGTCATTTTACTGACATTGAGGGAGAGATTATTATCATTGCACCATTTCACCAGATTCTTGATCTCTTTCCTGTATTCCATCTCATCATTATTTGAGATCTAACCCACTCTAGGACAGGAGGATATAGTAACCCAAGAGGGAGTACAGTGCAGAATACCCAGAATGATACCTGGACTTCAAGAGTTAAATTCTGAGAGATTAAATAAATTAGGATTA
Source organism: Sphyrna mokarran (assembly GCA_024679065.1). NCBI lineage: Eukaryota > Metazoa > Chordata > Chondrichthyes > Carcharhiniformes > Carcharhinidae > Sphyrna > Sphyrna mokarran. The sequence goes on along the minus strand of JAGIQG010000008.1, from coordinate 52,836,955 downwards.
CGTTCCCTTGAATTTAGATGGTTAGGGGATGATTTGATAGAAGGTTTCAAGATATCTAGGGAAACAGGTAGGGTACATAAAGAGAAACAATTTTTTGCTATTTGGATTTTTTAGAACTAGGGATATAATCAAAAACTTCAACCCTGATCTTTCAAGAGTCAAGTTAGGAAATATTCCTACACAAAAAGGGTGGAAACAAATAACAATTCATATGAGATCAGTTGCTAACTTTAATTATGAGATTGAAAGATTATTGCTAATCAAAGCTGTTAAAGTTGGCTGTATGGAATTTTGTCACATACTGACCAGGATCACAGTGAACAGCAGAATATGTTTCAGGGGCTGAATGGTCTCCACTGGTATATCTATGCTATCATTCACTGGGGATACACACACACACTCACCTTCATAACTTCATAACTTTCCTCATCTGTTTTGTCAAATCTTTTTCATTCTTCTCTGACAGAACCCAATGCTGGCCAAATTCAAGAAGGAATTGGGGAATCTATAAATAACATTGTGAAGCATTTCCATAAACCAGAAAAAGAGGTAGGTTTCAAAGATATTGTATGCTGTCAGTGAGCATTAAACCGATTTCTCTCTGTTTTCTTTATGTGTCAGCTTTGACTAAATTGGGAATACTCTATGTGTTGGAAGGCTGTGGGATCAAATCCCAATCCAGAGACTCGAGTGCAAAATTCAGGGTGTTATCTCAGTTCAGCACTGAAGGAGTGCTGCATTGTCTGAGGTGCCATCTTCTGGATCAAACATTAAACCGCAGCCCCATTCATGACCTCAGGTGGATATCAAAGAGCAGGAAAATTTTCTCTCATGCCCTCGCCAATATTTATCCCTTAGCAAGCAAACCAACACCAAAATTGGATAACCTTGGGTCATTGATCATGTTGTTTGGGGGAACTGTGCTCTGCAGTGATTGGGTGACACATTCCCTATATTGCGAAAGCATTTCATTGGGTCTAAGTTGCTTTGGGCTATTTGGAAGTCATGAACGGAGTTGTGTATATGCAAATTATTTCTCCTCTCCAAGGGACTGATCTTTCCCATGTGTAGTTCATGAGTATGCTGTCCTCTGTTACTTTATTGGAGTATTCATTTTTAATGCCAGCCCACAGATTATGAACATCAGTTGTATTTGAGCTGGGGAATCCCAGTCAAGGTTAACCCTGATCCCCTCCATGCTCACTAAATAATGATCAGAAGTGTGAATTCCCTCAGATTTTGTGTGTGTGTGTGTGTGTGTGTGTGTGAGAGGGGGGGGAGGGGGGGTTCCCCCACCCTCCTCCTGGAAGCTGATGTTGGAGTGACATATGTGCATATCCTGTTATGCTGCCCAACTTCTGTCATGGCTAACTTAGCCAACATAGAGAATTGAAACACACCCTCCTTTTACCCACAAGCTCCTTTGGTCAGAGAGGTGGGCTGTAAAGAGAGTTGTAAAATAGTTGCAGAGAGGCAGAAAGACTGAGGAGTCTGGAGAGAGAATTGAAAGATGGGGAGCCCTCAGTGGCTGGAAGCACAGGAGGAGGGGAATTTGGGTTGTGGGGAATTCTACGGCTGATCCAAGTTGCAGTAATGAGCAGGAGCAATGCCCATAAGGACATAGACAGAAGGTTGAAAATTTTACATTTGAGGCAAGTGGGTGCTCAAAGTCTGAGATCTGAGAGGACGGGGTTAGCTCAGGTCTACTGATCAGACAATAGGTGGTTTTTCTGGAGGTTACTGGAATAGTTGAATCTAGAGGGCTCAAAGTCTCTCTAAAGCACCGGCCATCATTGGTGTAGAGGTAGAGGTAGGTGCTTTGCAGTGGAGAGGATATGGGGTGGAAAGTCAGTTAGGGGTTGAATAAGTCAACACGAATGTGGAAGTATAAACCTGGGCTGGAATTTTCTAGCCGTTCGTACCCTGCACTGCAAGCATGGATGAGGAATTTAGCGCTCGGCCAAATCTCCATTCACTGCAACGGGACTAATGAATCCTGTCAGCATGAATGGCTGGAAAAATTCTGGCCCTGGCCTCTCAGTTAGGGATGGGCATTAGCAGACCGACCTCTCTGACCAAAGGAGCTTGTGAGTAAAAGGAGTGTGTGTTTCAATTCTCGATGTTGGCCGAGTTAGCCATGATGGAAGTTGGGCTGCATAACTGGACGTGCACACTCCAACATCAGCTTCTGGGAGTGGGGGACCACACACCCACACCCACACCCACACCCACACCCACACCCACACCCACACCCACACCCACACACACACAAAATCTGAGGGAATTTTTAATTTCTTTTTTATTTGGCCAGGGGATGGGAGCCTTGCTGGCAAGGCTGGCATTTATTGTCAATGCCTGATTGCCCTGAGACTAAATGGTTTGCTAGGCCATTTCAGAGGGCATTTAGGAGTCAACCACATTGCTGTGGATCTGTAGGCCAGACCAGGTAAGGACAACAGATTACCTTCCAGAAAGGGACTGATGAGGACCAGATGGGTCATTGTTAAACTTCTAATTCCAGATTTTTGTTAAATTTAAATTTCATCATCTGCTATGGTGCGATTCAAACCTAGGTCCCCCAAGCCATCACCTTGAATTTCTGGATTACTAGTCCAATGACAACACCATTACACTACTGTGTGATTATGGTCTTTTTATCTAGTAGACAAAGCATGGTGTTGAATGGGTATCAGAGGATGCTTGTTATGGGTAACAGTGGAACTACAGTGACACCAAATGGCTAGGGCCAGGATTTATTTACACAGGGAGTATTCATTTTAAGCGATTAGATTCCACCTGCCCATTAGGAAAATGACAGGATTGTGTGAAATGCCGCCTTTTACACCTGCCTGATTTTAACCTGTACCGAAGGCAGGTTAACATTGGCCTGAAGGGGACACAGCTTTAAATTAAGGGGTGATAGTTATAGGATGGATATCAGAGGTAGGTTCTTTACCCAAAGGGTGGTTCGGGAGTGGAGTGCCCTGCCTGCAGCAGTTGTAGATGCGCCAAGTTTGGTGGCGTTTTAAGAGGTTAGTTCATAAGTATATGGAAGAGAAGGGAATGGTTTAGTTTGGAGGGGCATTGCTTTTTATATTGGTCGGCGCAACATCGAAGGCCGAAGGGCCTGTTCTGTGCTGTAACGTTCTATGTTCTATGTTCTATGAAATTAACCCAGTATCCCTGCAATTTACCCACTTGTCAGGTTAGATTAAACTGAGCCCAGGACCTCCAGTGTAGCAGATTACAGTTACATTGAAGCATGTTTGCAATATCTGTACAGGAAAGTGATCTGGCTTGGAAAGTCACTCATTCTTTCAGTAAATTCTGAGAGATGACACGGTCATCCAAGAGTAATGTTCCAACTTCGAATGGTGAATGCGCAGGAGGAGGCCATTCAGCTCATCATATCCAGGCCAGCTCACGGCAAGAGCAACTCTGCTAGTCCGACTCTGCTGCTTTTTCCCCATAATCTTGCAATTCTTTTTTCTTTGAGTATTTAAATAATCCCCCTTTGAAATCAGTTTTTGCTATGAACCCAGGCAGTACATCCTAGATCCTCTGCATGCAAAAAATGTACCCTCATGTTACTATTGGTTACTTTGTTGATCATTTTAAACTTGTGCTGCAGTGGGTCATTTCAGATATGTGGGAAGTGATCTTACCAGCTTGTCACACTGGTTGATTGGCGTGGCGAGCTGGTAAGATCAGACTAGAAGCAGAAAATCGGGCTCACATCTGGTTTTTCATCTCTCGCGATATTTTATCGGCCCATTTCTACCGGCAAAATCAACTTCTATGAGAGTGAAGCCAAATTCAATATTATTAGTGAGTCCCAGGTTGACTCGCCGTCACCGGTGAGGATCATATATAGTTTTCACCAACAGCAATCTGGTGTGATGGTTTTGCTGGTGAGACTGGAGGTCATTGGAGCCTCCTGAGGTGGTCAGGGCAGAGCCAGGTAGTACCCTTGGGTAGTGCAGGCTGACACTCTTGCACTTGCAGCCTGGCGACCTGGCAATGCCAGTCTGATACCCTGACACTGCCCACTGGCCACCAGACAGTGCCAAGGGATCCAGGCCTGAGGGAAGGAATGGGGTCTGAAGGAGCAGTTCCGTGAAGATTGTGGGGCCATGATACAAAGACAGGGATGGACTGAGGTGGGGCCAGTGATCAGCCAGTGATCATAAGGCGATTGGATGGGATGGAGGAGTCAATGGTCTGGGCGGCAATTGGGGTGGTGATCTTGGGTTGGGGACAGCAATCTGTCAGGGGGCAATTGAGGGGTAGGGTGATTGGGGGGAGAATGACGGTGTGTAGTAGGGGGTTTCTTACTGGTAGCCTAATCATCTTAAGAACATAAGAAAACTAAAGAATTAAATTTGCAAAGACAAGATCTTAACTCAAGACATAATTAAAATGTATTAAAAACATGAAAAATCATTGGGATGGTCAAAAAGCTCTGAGTCAGTGCTAAAGATCTTCCCAAAAATTTGAGGCATTGAGCCAAAATCCAACACAATTATATCTTTTGATATCTAAGACACTCTTTCTAATTAGCTTAAACCTGACTTCATTTCACATCAATATGTCAGTCCAAAACATGACAAATTACTTCAGCCAATTGTGATGCACTACTTGACCTAATGATCTTTAATTTGCCAATCAAATGAACTTGATTTGATTTCCTCCCGTCCCTGGCATGCCTCACTTCCTCGTTGCTATGTCTCTAAGTATGTTACCACCCAAATACCTTTTCCACCCGCATGTTGCCAAAACAAACTGATAGTGTCAATTCTGGGTCCAGGAAATAACACTTTCTATGCCTTGGTCAATAGGGCCTTTTACCTCAGATATTAAATGTTGCAGTATTTGTCCCAAACTTGAAACTACTGTGTATTTCTGATGACTAAATGAATTTAGGTCTTGAACTTCCATGGTCTCTGCAATGCTTGCATTTTGACTGAGGTAAACAAACATATTTGAATTCAATTTAATACATTAATATATAAATATAGATACTTAACATTAAAATTCCCTCATTCGTTTTAGTAGTGTTTAGCATTCACATTTGAGCAAACTGCTAATATCATCCTGTTAGCTGAAAATCATCTTAACTCTTTCCTTCCCAGCTGTTACTAAAATTAAACATCTGCCTGTGGCTCTGCTAGGTAACTCAGAACTCTCTTCCCCAAGGCATCTGTGTAATGGCACCCACACAGCTCAGCAGCCGGCTTCCTGGCGTAAATAGGCTCCACTCACCCTTTTGGCAGAATCACGTTTGGTCTCTTTTTCTTCTAAGTGCTGTGTATTTGCATCTGGGAACTCACCCAAAAAATGGGCGCGATTCTCTTCCTTTGTCACACTCATTCAGCACTTAGAATCTTTTTGGTAGGATCCTATAAAATCATAGAACAGTGCAGAAGGAGGCCATGTGGTCCATTGAGCCCACACTGGCAATGTTCCCATCCAGGCCCTGGCCCTGTAACCTCACAAATTTAAACCCTGCTAATCCCCACCATTAAGGGGCAATTTAGCATGGCCAACTAACCTAACCCATACATCTTTTGGACTGTGAGAGGAAACTGGAGTGCTTGGGGGAAACCCACACAGACACTGGGGGAATGTGCAAATTCCACACAGGCAGTGACCCAAGCTGGTAAGATAGTGGATTTTTTCAATTGTTGACTTCTGTTCTTACTTTTCAAGGCTGGGAGCTTAAACCAAACAGTCCTTTGCTGTGGGTCAATGATGCTATCAGCTCTTTGGATGGCATCGAGCTCACTCTGTAAAGTGCAGCCATAGAAGGCGCATCCTTCTCATCCAATGGAGTTGTCAAACCCCATTGCTGTTTCTGATCAGGTAGAGGCATTAATTCAGTTGGTTATTAAATTGTGTATTGTTACAAGAGGTAAAACTAATCTCTGAATATGACCTCCCTGTTGCCCTCTTTCCTGGAAAGGAGTGGGGAGGGGGTGGCCTCTCTTTAAGGAAAGGCTTTTCACTCAGAAAACTCATTCCTGCTTGGCCTTTGTCTATTCATGTTGCAACTGTAGAAAACTCTAGTGCGGCCGCACTTGGAGTATTGTGTGCAGTTCTGGTCCCCACATTATAAGAAAGATGTGGAGGCATTGGAGAGGGTACAGAGGAGGTTTACCAGGATGTTGCCTGGTATGGAGGGCAGGTCTTATGAAGAGAGGCTGAGGGATTTGAGGTTGTTTTCGTTAGAAAGGAGGCGGCTAAGAGGGGACCTAATCGAAACATATAAGATGATTAGAGGTTTAGATAGGGTGGACAGTGATAGCCTTTTTCCTAGGATGGAAAAAGCTAGCACGAGGGGACACAGCTTTAAATTAAGGGGTGATAGTTATAGGACGGATATCAGAGGCAGGTTCTTTACCCAAAGGGTGGTTCGGGAGTGGAATGCCCTGCCTGCAGCGGTTGTAGATGCGCCAAGTTTGGTGGCGTTTAAGAGGTTAGTTGATAAGTATATGGAAGAGAAGGGAATGGTTTAGTTTGGAGGGGCATTGCTTTTTATATTGGTCGGCGCAACATCGAAGGCCGAAGGGCCTGTTCTGTGCTGTAATGTTCTATGTTCTATTCCCTGAGACCCTTGACAGATTGTGTAGCACAGAGCAAGGTATAAAACCATCCTGGGCTAACAGCCTATCCACTTCTACACTGTAGGGGTTTCTGTGTCCTGTGTTCAAGAATTCCCAACTGGTTGTGTTTCCACAGAGAGGTAGTCTAACCATTCTGTTGTGTGGGGAGTACGGCCTGGTCTCTGCCCTGGAGCAAGTCTTTCACCATGGCTTCAAGTCTGCTCGCCTCTTTCAGAAGAATGTCTTCATCTGGGATTTTATAGGTGAGTGTCAGAAAGTTGGTGAATTCTCCGTGCTCAGCACTCACTGGTAGTCACTCCTCGTCAAAACTGACATGTTTTTAGTGCACGGGTGATGGTGAGCCTGTAGATTCAGAATTCGAAGTCAGTCTGTGCTGAACTAGCTGCTTGCAGATGGAGGATTTAGGGACAGAGCAATGGGGGGCCTCACTGTTACTGGGCTGGTGAATGCACTCTGTGATGGAGTCAGGGACAGAGCAATGGAGCCTCTGTGATGGAGTCAGGGAGTGTAATGGGCCTCACTGTTACTGGGCTGGGTGAATACACTCTGTGATGGAGTCAGGGACAGAGCAATGGGCCTCACTGTTACTGGGCTGGGTGAATACACTCTGTGATGGAGTCAGGGAGTGTAATGGGCCTCACTGTTACTGGGCTGGGTGAATACACTCTGTGATGGAGTCAGGGACAGAGCAATGGGCCTCACTATTACTGAGCTGGTAAATACACTCTGTGATGGAGTCAGGGACAGAGCAATGGGCCTCACTGTTACTGGGCTGGGTGAATACATTCTGTGGTGGAGTCAGGGACCGTACAATGGGTGTCACTGTTACTGGGCTGGTGAATACACTCTGTGGTGGGGTCAGTGACAGTGCAATGGGCCTCACTGTTACTGGGCTGGTGAATACGCTTTGTGGTGGGGTCAGCGACAGTGTAATGGGCCTCACTGTTACTGGGCTGGTGAATACGCTTTGTGGTGGAGTCAGGGACAGAGCAATGGGCCTCACTGTTACTGGGCTGGTGAATACACTCTGTGATGGAGTCAGGGACAGAGCAATGGGCCTCACTGTTACTGGGCTGGTGAATACATTCTGTGATGGAGTCAGGGACAGAGCAATGGGCCTCACTGTTACTGGATTGGTGAATACACTCTGTGGTGGGGTCAGTGACAGTGCAATGGGCCTCACTGTTACTGGATTGGTGAATACGCTTTGTGGTGGGGTCAGCGACAGTGCAATGGGCCTCACTGTTACTGGGCTGGTGAATACACTCTGTGATGGAGTCAAGGACAATAAGCCTCACTATTACTGAGCTGGTGAATTGCTATTGATAATTCTTCTTGAAGAATGATTAATGGATATGTTTGTCATGTGACAGTGGTTATTGTTTGATGTGAGAGAGTAACTGGAACTGATTTGCTGCTGCAATTTTTAGCCCTCTGGTTAACAATGGTAAACAATCTAAATGCTGTTTAAATGAGACACTTGTCAACAGGATTGTAACTCTGTGTCAGGGAGTGTCACTGGGAGAAATTACTTAAGGAGCGTATTTAACTTGGATCTGCCATAGAATCCTGACAGTACAGAAGGAGGATAATCAGCCCATCGACTCTGACTGGCCCTCTGAAAGAGCGCAATGTCCAAGCCCACTTCCCTGCCTATCTTCATAACCTCCTTGCATTAAACACGTCCAATCCATGTACTCTACACTAGGGGGCAATTTACCCTGGCTATTTCATCTTAGCTCCAATCTTTGAAGTGTGGAAGGAAACTGGAGGAAACCCACACAGACATGGGGAGAATGGGCATACTTCACACAGACAGTGACCAAGCCTGGAATGAACCCAGGTCTCTGGCGCTGAGACAACGGTGCTAACCTCAGTGCCACCATGCCTACCCTGGGTTTATTTTCGAACAGGAGCTGTGGGCAGTTTGTTTTCTTCTTCCTCCTATTTCTTAACAAAAGAGTGCTGAGGCCAATTGCAACATCCCAACAACCACTGTCCCTGGCTGAGAATTGCAATTGAGATCATTACAGTGTGGAGCTAGTGGGATACTGCCACCTTGTGGAAGAAAGGTAAATACCTTTGAGTAAAGTTCCATTTGCAAAGTCTCTTGAACCCTGACATCAGTTGGAGGTTCACATTCCTGACATCATTTCTCCCTATTTCAGGATCAGAGAAGCTGGGGTTGTTCTCTTGAAGCAAAGGGGAGGGCTGAGTGAGTTGCACAAGATTATAAAAGGTTTCGATAAGTTAGACAAAGAAAAGTTGTTCCCATTGGCTGATGGCACAAGGACAGTCTCAGTGTATTTCACCGATGGTCCTTCTCAATCTATCTTACATTTGGAGCTGTGTGACCCTAGCTGAGCCTTCAGTGCAGTGATATGGGAATACTGCATTCAGAGCAGTGACAGGAAGGAGTAAAGCTTCATTCTGTCAACCTAATGTTGGCTAAAATATCTGTGATTGGTCAGGAACCCAGGCATGATTAGTCACATTTCTGATTGGTGAATACAAACTGACTATGTGATCTAACACCAAATCAGAGGGTCAATGTCAGCTTAAAATTAAAACACTCACCCCAAGGCTAAAAAACATTGAGTTGTGGGTAAGTTGTTGTTTATCAGATTGGAGGATGATAAATAGTTCTGTTCCCAAGGGTCAATGCTAGGACCACTTTTTTTATAGAATCCCTACAGTGCAGAAGGAGGCCATCTGACCCATCGAATCCGCACAGACTCTGCAACAGAGCATTTTACCCATAACATCCCATTAATTCCCCTAACCTACGTATCTTGGGACACTAAGGGGCAATTTAGCATTGCTAATCCACCCAATCTGCACATCTTTGGAATGTGGAAAGAAACCAGAGCACTGGGAGGAAACCCATGCAGACACAGGGAGAACGTGCAAACTCCACACAGTTGGTCACCCAAGGCTGGGATCAAACCCGGGTCCCTAGCTGTATGAGGTAGCCCTGCTGACCACTATGCTGCACTACATATAATATAAAATATACGTGGCTTGGATATTGGAATATTGGGATTTTAAAATTTGCCGCCTCTTCCAAGTTTGATAAACTATGGAGTGTGGCTGACAGGGAAGATAATGCCAATCGCCTACAAAAGGATAGCTGGCAGATTGGGCAGACAGGCAGACAAAATTTAATATGGATATGTGCATTTTGGAAAAGGGGATGGGAAGCGGTAATACAAAGTTCTTGGCATAGTTTTAAAGACTGTGTAGGAACCAGTAGTCCTCAGGGTTCATGTACACAGATCTCTAAAGGTGGCTAGGCATATTGAGAGAGCATTGGCAAAGCATGTATTGAATCTTGGGCTTCATACATGGCTTCATACATTTTGTTTTGCTGAAAACAAAATCAGGGAAACTGTTATAAAGCTCTGGTTCCACCACAGCTAATGTATCCAATTCTGCTCACCGCACTTTAGGAAAGATACAAAGGTCCTTGGTAGAGTGTGGGGAAGATTTTCCAGAATGGTTCCAGGGCTGAGGAGGTTTTAGTGACAAGATTAGGATTGGAGAAGCTGGGGTTGTTCTCCTTGAACCAAAGGAACTTCAAAACAAAGCTGAGTGAGGTGGACAAGATTTTAAAAGGTTTCGATAAGTTAGACAAAAAAAAGCTGTTCCCATTGGCTGATGGCACAAGGACAGGAGAGACACAGATTTAAGATTTTGGACAAGCGATGCAGGCTGGATATGAGGAAAATGTTTTGTTTTAAACACAGTGAGCCATAATGATCTGGGAATTGCCACCTATGTGGATAGTGGAAGCAGAGCCAAATAAGACATCGGAGGGACACTTGAAAAAAATAAACTTGAGGGCTGGGACAGCGCAAGGGGAATGCAACTGATGGAGTACTTTATAAACAGAGTCAGCATTGACTTGAGAATTGAATGAACCTTTTCTGAACCATAGTCTATGGCTCATATTCAACAATGTATTTAGAAATATAGTAGGAGGCTATGTAATCCCTCAAATTTGTTGAGCCATTCCAAGGGATTAGTAATCTGCCACCTATCTCTCTCGCACAGATTCCATCCTATGTCCTGTTGAACTTATTTGCCTCTGCTTCCACTGCCCTCTTAGGCAGCGAGTCCCAGATCATGATGCTCAATGTGTAAGAAGAAAATGTTTTCCTTGTATCCGATCTCCGTCAGCTTTGCCTCCATGCCCTTTGATAAACTTTCCAACAAACCAAGCCACTCATGATGTGCCAGATAGGGGAGCCAGCATTCGGGTTGAGGGTCTTCACAGAGCTCAAGTTAATCTTTCTCCCCCTCTCTATACACAGAAAAGGCTGTCACGTACTTTGAAGCAGCTGAAGAGGATGAGGAGTCGCAGGAAAACCTGCTGCAGCTGAAAGCCTGTTCTGCAACATTTTGTCAATATGTCAATGCCATCACTGCAGCCCCCAGGAATATCGGAAAAGACGGAAAGTTGCAGCTACTTGTCTGTCTTGGGGCAAGGTCAGAAAAAACAATTCCAAATGCAAATGTTTTGATTTGTCAATTTTTACAACTATTCTTCATTTAGCATTTTGAATGTGTTCCTAAGGAACAGTCTGCTAAATAATAACATTCTAAACAAGAATCACTTTCATTTAAAAGGGTGGGTTACCATCTTGATCTGTAATTTTCACATTAAAAACCTGTAGCTGCTTTGAACTTAATTTACTCAAAAATCCTCTTACTAATTAAACTTCATACTTATTTTTATTAACAATTATTAACATTTACTCACTCTTACTAACTCATTAATTCTTACTAAGATTTACTAATTCTTAGCAACTCGCCAACCTTTCCTTACTAACTCGTTTTTATTAACTCACTCACTTTTACTAACTCACTCACTCTGATCAATTCTTTTTAACTCATTAACTGCACTTACTAACACACTAACTTTTAATAACTCACTAACTCTTGCTAACTAACTCACTCTTAGTAACTCTAACTTTTAATAACTCACTGACTTTTAATAACTCACTAACTTCTAATAACTCACAACCTCTTGCTAACAAACACTCTTACTAACTCACTCTTACTAACTCATAATTACTCCACCTCATTGCTTCCCTTGTAGATTCTTCCACTTGCTGTTTCCAACCAGCCTCCCCACTTCTTCCCTTCCTCGCCATTCCTGAACCCTCATTTATAGCACCCCTTCATGCCCTCTATTCTTCTGCCTTTTATATCTCCCTTTCTCTCTCTATTCTTGTTTGTATCTATGACGTTCTGTTTCTCTCTCCATTCCTCTTGCTTCTTTCTCAATTCTCTCCTCTCCTCTCTCCCTTTCCTCCCTTTCTGCCCCTTCTCAATTTCCTCTCTCCATCTTTCTCTGCCAGAGTTTTTGCCTACTCCTGACCTGCTGTCTCTGGGTATTTCTAACTGTTGTGGAATTCTGATAGGAGAATTCAGCTGTTTCAAAGATAGAGCCTATTAACCTCCCAGTCTCCCAATTCAATAGATGCTGGTTCAGAGCTGCAGCAATATGGCACTCAACTCAAGTTACAAGGTTCAGTGCCTCAGAACTCATGTCGTCCACGTGACTGGGTGAGGCAAGTTCAAAGTCAGCCGCACTGTTTGTTGAGTTGATTTGAAAGACTGACCCAACATTTGATGACAACGGGTCTATCCCAGCACAGAGCAGCAGGGGGGGGCAACAGGTTTAACATTTTATACTTCTGTCCTTTCTGTCAGTAAGCAGCACTAGCTGATCAATTGGGTGCCAGTTTGTTGGGTGGGGAGGGAGATTAAAGAAAATAGCAGAGAATCCAGCAACAGGGTGAGGTCCTATTGGCTAATTCTATGTACGTTTGCTCTTTGAAAGACATTCTAATTATTCCTGTAGTCTTATCTTCCCCCTACAGATGTTGAGAGGAAAGAGGTATAGCAATGGGAGTGAGCAGCAGAAGAAGGAAAATTCAGCCCAGCATTTGACATTTTCAGAAACTTTAGGTCTGTCATTGTGCTAGAACCCATAATGAGGAAGCACTTGTCCTAGTATGCAACAGCAGTCAGCATTGATAGAGCACCTTTAACATCCAAGGTGCTTCATAGAGAATATTATCAGACAATGATTGACGCTGAACAGAATGAGATGTTAAAGCAGGTAACTGAATGTTTGGACAAAGTGGTAGATTGAAGGATGGAAATGCGTTGGAAGCAGTTCAGAGAAGGTTGACTGGACTAACAGCTGGAATAGTTGTCTAATGAGGAAAGGTTGGACAGGCTAGGCCTGTATCTGCTGGAGTTTGAGACCAAGAGGCAACTTGGGTGGATGTGAGAGGACATTTCCTCTTGTGGGCGAGTCTAGAACTAGGAGCCGCTGTTTAAAAATAAGGGGTCGCCCATTAAAATGGAGACAAGTCGAAATGTTTTCACTCAGTGAGTTGAGAGCCTTTGGAACTGTGTTCCTGAAAATGTGGAAACAGACATTTGGAATATTTTAAAGGCAGAGTTATAGAATCAAAATCATAGTGGTATACAGCACTGAAAAAGCCCTTCGGCTGGCCCATCACACCCGGTCAAAGACAAACTAACTAAATATTTTAATCCTTTCTCCCATTTGACCCATCGCCTTCTGTGCCCTGGCACTACAAATGCCCATCTAAATACTTCTTAAATGTTATGAAGGTCTTTGCTTTCACCACACTTTCAGGCAGCGAGTCCCAGACTCCCACTATCCTCTGGGTGAAAAAGATTTTCTTCATATCTCTCGAAACGTCTTGCCCCTTACCTTAAATTTATGCCCTAATGATTGATCGTTCCACCAAGGGGAAATGTTTCTGCCTGTTAACTCATTCTAAGCACCTCATAATGTTATACATCTCTGTCATGTCCCCACTCCATCCCCAGTCTCCTCTACTCCAAGGAAAACAATCTCAGTTTATCCAATCTCTCACTTCATAGCTAAAACTCTCCAGCCCAGGCAACACCTTGGTAAATCTTCCCTGAACCCTTTCCTGTGCTATCAAACCCCTCCTATAATCTGGATTCCAGAACTGCACACAATACTCGAACTGTGGCCTAACCAATGTTTTATATAGTTGCAGCATAGCCTCCCTGCTCTTAAACTCTATTCTTTGATAATAAAGTCAAGTGTATCATGTGCCTTCTTAACCACTTTATCTACCTGTTCTGTTACTTTGAGGACTGGTGTACATGCACACTAAGATACCTTTGATTTTCGGTGCTTTCCAAGATCCTCCTATTCATCATGTATTCACTTGTTTGTCCTGTCCAAGTGCATCACCTCACACGTATCAGGAGTGAATTCGATTTGCCACTGATCAGCCAGCTGATCAATCCATCTATATTCTCCTGTAATCCAACTCCAAAAGACTTGTTGGTTCAGTACATTGGCCATTGCTAAATTCTCCCTTAGTGTATCTGAACAGGTGCTGGAGTGTGGCAACTAGGGGATTTTTACAGTAACTTCATTTCAGTGTTAATGTACACCTACTTGTGATACTAATAAATAAATAATCCTAATCTAGGACTTTCCTCCTCACTATTTACCCCACCAATTTTTGTATCATGCATGACAGGGATGGAGGCACAAACAGAAAAATGCTGGAAAATCTCAGCCAGTCTGACAGCATCTGTGGAGAGAAAATAGAGTTAACATTTTGTCAGAGTCATCTAGACTTGAAACTTTGGTTTTATTCTCTCTCCACAGATGCTGTCAGGCTGCTGAGATTATTCTGTTTTTATTTCAGATTCCAGCATCCGCATTATTTTGCATTTATCAGAGATGGAGGCAAGCTTGATTTGGGGGAAATTGCAGTTTTCGAACCTTGACTGCCAAAGTCACGGCCTCTAGTGGTGGGGTGAAGGGAATGAGAGATGATGACAGGCCAGAATAGGAGCAGTGCAGACATCTTAGAGGGTTGAAGTGGAGGTTATAGAGGTGGAGGGGGATGGTGGAAGGAGTAAGGACCATAGTGACTCAAATTAATGCAGCCCTTCAGAGCAGGAGATTATAGAGGAAAGGTGCACAGTGACACCAGTTTCAATTCAGAACTTTACTTCACCTCTCTCTCATTTCACCCTCCCTTCCCCACTCTCTCCGTGATGCAGGGATCATTTGCTGCCCCAGTGGATCCCGCTGCTGGCAGAGTGCCCGGTGATCTCCAGGATGTACGAGGATGGTGCCCTGCTTCGGGATCATGCAGCCGTCAACTCGCTGATTCGTGTCCTCCAAACGCTGCATGAGTTCAACATCACACTGGAAGCCTCGCTAGTCAAGGGCATCGACCTGTAGCGTTGGGGTTTTCAAAGGGCGAAGACCTTCCCCCCCCACCCCCCAACTACCACCCTGCCTGTCTTCCTCTGACGTATTGAGGGGGGAAGGGTGCCGCCTTCTGCGCATGGCAATTGGGGCACCAGCCATTTGGCATTGCCTGGAGATGGACAAGACTGCAGAATGGTCACGACCTCCAGCTGAGCCGGGCAGAAGGAAATAGTATTGATCCCATTATGAAGAGGCCAGATTGATAATGAGAAGACTATTTTTGCTTGTTAGACCCTGTGTAAATAAATTGTAGCTTTCCTGAAAGGTTATGACACTGTCAGCTGATCGTCAAAACTTCCTGGTTAAAAAAAAAATAGATCTGGTTTCGGAAACCCAAGAAGGAATGTTCTCCCCGACCCCCTCACTCTGACATGTACCCATATAATGTAAATATGGTGTGAGATCTTCGTTTCCCTTTGCTTGCGGGTACATCTGTGTTAAATGAAGAAACTGTGTTATCTGAAGTTCATTGGGAATAGTGGGTATGTACTGAGAGGATGGGTCTCACACTTCCCTCCAAAGTATTTTTATGACTGTGCTCCTCTCATCCCTTCCCAACCCCCAAACTCCAATGAAACCCTTCTGAAATTGCCCCTAATGTTTCCGCCCCTCAGTTTTCCAGTTTAATTTCACCGTCATCTTCTTTGTCTCCATGACTCAGCTGCGGTGACAAGGGAATAAGCCACTGATGAATTTCTCTTTTCACTTTGATATTTTGTTGAGAGTTGATTAAAGAGCTGCCCCATTTTAATATCCTTTGACGCGCCGGGGACGCTGTAAATACATCGATCCAAATCCATCAATCTGTTTGTCAGATCCGAGTCCCTGTCTGCCAGAGACTGGTGCCAGTGTGAGGAGGAAAGTGTTGCGAGGGCAGGTGGCAGAGTGAGGGCAGCCTCCACCAAATGCCACTCTGAGTAGTACCAGTCTCGCTTCTCCTCATCACACACTGATTTGTGAGAAAGAGAAAGAATCAATTATTTATTGGTGAAAACTTGAACTGCTGAGCTAGCACTGGCAGGAGTGGTTTACAATTTCAATTTGCTCTCAATGGACAGATGGGGGTGGGGGCCGGTGCTCTGAGAGATACCTCTCTACAAAGATCAGAAATCGTCCTTCCCCTCCGTCCCACAGCCCTGCACTGAGATTGCCGGTCTCGTTTATAGATGGGGGAAGAGAAAATCGTCCAATTGACGGATGATTCCTGCAGTTGATGGAAGTGATGCCTCCCTTGGCCAAAAAGCTGGTTGCCACTCACTGCTAAGGCTGACTCGAACAAATGTATCGGGTGAAAGCGTAGAAATAGAATTGGGGAAGGGTGGGAGAGTTTGTGCGGAATAGTGTTTTTAATAAATCAGTATTTGGGAATTCTGGAAATCTCTTTAAACAAAGCAGAAAGTGCTGGAGAGAAACTGAGGAGACAGTGGTCCTGTTAACATTGCAGGCAGAGGCCATTTTATTAGACTGAATGGCCTTGAACCAAAACATGAAACTACCTTCTACTTTTAGACATGTTTACAGCCTTTTTCAGTCATTTGAAGGAGTAATCTTTGGAGAGATAACAGAATACCACGTGAAAAGATTCCCAGTGTTGTGAAGAATTCCAAGGGGGAAGCTTGTAGAGATAAAGGCCCCTTCTTCCCAGTAAGCTGCCTCAACTCTTGAACACAGGACTAAGAGGGAGGTGCTCACTCCCACTGTCCTGGGAATGCTGCCCTTGAATGTTCTTTCTATTTGTGTCCGATAAACACTGCAGGTGCGTAATGCCTGCTTCTGTCTTGTGTAGGAGATTACAACTGAATCAGCAGATGATGTCTGGATCTTCCAAACCACCATTATTTTAAGAATGACTTTTCTGCTGCGAGGTGTGCTCCTTAACAGATTAGTTAAGATCTGTAGGTGACTCAGACCACAGGTGTGGCAAGATGGTCACCATCTTGGAAGACCAGATACTGGGTGAAAAAAAAGCTCCCCTGCCCCCTCCCAGGGGACAGGAAGTATAAAACTGGCTCATTTGAGGACAGCAGAGAGGAGAGAACGTCTGAAAAATTCCTCCCTGAAGCCAGAAGGGGTTTCTATTTTGGTTATGATTCTATTATGGTTATGGTTAACCATGACATACTGAAGTAACCCCCTCCTTTCTTCACATCCCACATCTCCCCTCATTCAAGAACTCTCTTTTATAAAGGCCAGCAGCATTCACTTGGAGGGTTGCCAATTCTTCTGGATCATGCTGGAGTATTTAGGAATTAGAGATTAAGTCCCCTGCATGTTGTTCCTGTGTGGGAATATCTGTGGGGAAAAACCAATAAGAACATTTTTAAAATAAAAAATCTTTTTTCATTTATTTCAAAAACCTTAATTCATTCATTGTGATAGCATGGGAAATGGGGCGGGTAAAAAAAAAAGTAACTTACAGTTGAGGGATAGGGTAGGGCTAATGGAGGAGGGAGGTCATGTGATTAAACCTCCAGGAACAAGCCAAAACAAAGTTGGCAACCCTGAGCACACTAATGAAAAATCTCAAAGCTGCAGGTACTGGGAGTTAAAATGATGCTTACAGCATGGACAGTATTGATCGAACACACAACTCTTCATTATCTGATATTGGATTTCAATGTCCCATTGTTGCAGAGATGAACAGTGACTCAAACTATGCGACTGATAACTCCAGGAGTATTGGTATTTTGCAAAACTACTGTTGAAAGAATTTATGGCACTTTATTGGAATATCTGATTAGTTGGCATGTCCTCAATGGGCAAGAAATGTCTGGCAAAACTCCATCCATTTGGACAGCCAATTACATGCTGGTTATCTATGACTGTTTGACTGCTAAGTTGGTGGATGCAGCTGGGCGCTACAGAGCAACAGTCTCCAGGTTTGATCGACTGAATTCAGTCTTTGCTGAATTAACTGATAACCAGTTAGAACTACAATTGACCTCAGCACGCACACCAACTGCCCATTGGCCAAGCAGCAGAGAATCCAGTTAGTATCTCTCTCTAAACCACTGCCGAGTGACTGCTGAAAGACATGTGGGTGCCTGCTTGCTGAAGAATGAGGCCCATCGGGGCCAAATAGCTAATTGTTCCCCTGCCTCAGGTATGAAGAGTAACCGCATAGACGGGCTACAGCAAGAGCACTCTTGCACTACAGAAGCCAATGCCTGCCTCTGGGTGGGGTGGAGGGGATAAGCTGGGCAACAGGACACAAATATACAGATTGAGTTCTGGTGCATTTCAATGTAGTTCGCACAATTATGGAGCATTTGACCAAAACTAGTTCTATGTTGTGTGTGAATATAAACTACAGAAGGTACCTGTTGGTTCAGGTGTCCCTGCATCGCGCACAAGTGCAGCAACTTATTTGCAATAGTGTTAAATCTTGTTGCAGAAACCTTGGGGTGAGGGCAATGGTTGTATCTGTGGGTGTCTGGCTGATGAGACTCTAATCTATTCACCCAAGTGAAAGTACCAGACCATGATACAACCAAGCAGGTGCCCACTGCCTGCGTCTCAGTTCCTGCTGATTAATGTAGGCTGCTAAACAGGTATTAATACGTACTTAGTAGTCACTAGACGTGACTATAGGTTTGTTTTGAGTGCTCAATTGTCAGTTGTTTGAAAAATAAAAATGACTGTTAACTTTGCATTGAATTTACAGCACGGAAACAGGCCATTTGGCCCCACTGGTAATGCTGGTCTTTATGTTCTTCGCAAGCCTCCTCCCAATATATTCCAAACTATTCTTTTCTCAATTAACTTCCTTCAAAATGCATTTGTGCTAATTCACCTAGACCATCCTGAGTGGTTGCGGGTTCCGCATTCTCTCCACACTCGGTAAAGATGTTGCTCGTTAATTTATTAATGGATTTATTAGTGTTATTTACAGTTTGGGATTCTCCCTGAAGTAAAAACATCTACCGTATCAAACCACCTCACAACTTTGAAAGACTTCTGTCAGGTCACTCCTTTATCAGTGAAAAGAGCTGGGCAGATTCAATCATTTCTCTAACATTTACAAATCCCTCAGCCCTGGTACTGTCAGTTAGAAGTGTGGAATTTCAATGTTTCGGATGTCTTCTTTCTCCGTTATCACTTGAGCTTTGCTTTGGCAATGAGACTATAATGCAGACTAACACTGTGCACATCAGATTCTCTCTCTCTCTCTCTCTTTCATTCTTCCTGAGGCTCCTGACTGTGTAGATGCGCATACTACCCAGATTTATGTAAAATAATGTGTTATTAAGAAAGAATCTGATAAATGTTATCAGTGGAAAATGTGAATTGCTGACTTTGTACATGTGTCCTATAACTCTTGCATTGGTAATAAAAGATAAGGAAGCTGACAATTCATGGATTCATTGTTGGAACATAACTTTGTTCTTGCAGTTAGTTTGTGTATGAACACACAAAAGGAAAAGACCAGCAAGGGTTCATCAAACCTTCCCCTACACTCACAATGGCTGGACACTCACCACATAGAGTTCTGACAGTGCAGAAGGAGGCCCATCGAGTCTGCACCGACCACAATCCCACCCAGCCCCTATCCCCTTGACCCCATGTATTTACCCTGTTAAACCTCCTGATACTACGGGCGGTTCATCATGCCAATCGGCCTAACCCACACATCTTTGGATTGTGGGAAGAAATCGGAGCACCTGGAGGAAATCCACGCAGACACAGGGAGAATGTGCAACTCCACACGGACAGTCACCCAAGGATGAAACTGAACCTGGTCCCTGCTGCTATGAGGCAGCAGTGCTAACCATTGTGCCATCTATACCACGTGTCCCGAATCCCCATTCGCAGCAATGTCGCGGGAGAGGCAAAAGAAGAGGAAAATCCAGAGGCAAATTAGGGAGAATATTCTCTGGAACAGTGGTTCCCAACATTTTGTGTCTATAAAAAAAATTTGAGTAGCCTGTCTTTTTTTTCTCTCTCTGTCTTCTACACTTAGTGGGAGCTCTCTTCTCCCTGTCCCATTTCTCCCAGGGTTTTTGTGCCCTTCGTGAGTTTTTGCATGCGACCTTTGTCTTCAACTCCACGTTCCATTGGTCGTGTGATTGGGTCGGAACAACACAAAAAAAATTACCATGCACACACAGCTTTTTACCAGCCGATGATGTGTTGGGCCTTGGAGATGCTGAAGGTGAAGGTTAATTTTAGCTTAATTATGTCAATTTTAATTTTTTTTGTGTGGCACACTTGGAGAGATGGGGTGCCTCACCAGTTAGGGAAGCAGTGCTCTAGAAAATTTCTGTCCATATCCCTTCAGGAAATTGAATTCAATCCAACAAATCCATTTACATTTAGTGGACCATCTCTGTCTTGGTCAGCAAGTTTAACTCCCTTTTTAAGGCACACCAAAGTGTGATCACCCACTACCTCTGCAACAACAATGTGTTGGGAAGGTCACAGCATGTTCAAGTACTTTGGAGAGCACAAGAATGTTGGAGATTGGTAATAATTTTCAAGGACGTTAGGGTTAAGAGATTCTTTTGGTCAGAAAAGGAGTGATGAAAGCAGATTTTAAAGGGAGATGGCGACTGTACTTGAGAGATAACTGTTCAAAACAATTTGGCTAATGTGCGGACCTGGAATGGAAGACAGGTTGTCAGCAGTTTATTGGGGAATAGGAGCAAGAATAGGTATCGAGTCTATGGACAAGATGAGCTCTGAGGGTACTTGAGAGATGAGAGAGAAACTAGAGAAAGATGGGGATTCAGGACTCAGGCTGGGAACACTCAAGAGGGAATTTGATAGGTGACTAGGGGAAGGGAAGGACCGGCAGAGGCAGCTGATTGATCTCAATCTTGGGGACAAAGATCTGTTAGGGTGACATAAATTGAGCCATGAATTTAAGAAGCTTAGGAATCTAGGAAAAGATGGAAAGGTGGCTCCGTTAATTAGTAAGGATATTTGCACAATAGAGAGGGATGACCTGACTTCAGGAAAGGAGGATGTAGAAGAGGTTAGGGTAGGGATGAGAAATGATAAAGGAAAGTTACTTTTAGGCATCATGTACAGACTGCCTAACAGTAACCACATGATAGGGCGTTATGAAGGAAGAAGTGATAAGAGTTTGTCAGAAGATTAAGGTGATAGTCATGGGGGAATCTGAATCTATATGTGGATTGGAAAAACCAGGAGTGCAAAAGTGCTCTAGATCAGGAGTTCGTAGAATGTTTTCAGGATAGTATCTTGGAAGAGCACATTTTGGAGCCAACCAGAAAGTAGGCTATACTAGAGCTTATATTGTGCAATGAGATGGGATTAATTAATGACTTCTTGGTGAAGGCACTCCTACATAACAGTGATCATAATACGATTAAGTTTTACATTCAGTCTGAGGGACAGAAAAGTGCGTCTCAGACTCATATTTTAAACTTAAAAATGGGTAAAGATGAGGGCACAAAAGCAAAACCAGCTAATGAGCTGACAAATTAGTTTAAAGGATTGTTCAATAGAGATGCAGTGGCCATTATTGAAGGAGATGTTTTGGAATACACAGGACAAGAAAGGACAGACTCCCCATCCATGGTTAACTGAAGGAGATGGGTGGGTGATCAGATGGCTGGACAAAATATAAAACAGCAATGAATTGTTTAAAGTTTAATAAGGAAAGAAAAATTAGTGTATGAGAGGAAGCTGGCTAGAAACAGGAAGAGATTCTGTGAATACTTAAAAAAGTGAGTTACTATTGTAGGAAATAAGTCTGGGGAGCAGATAATGGATCATAAGGAAATGGTGGATAAATTTGAATAGGTATGTAAATCAGGAAATGGAAGAATGGGAAGAACTCAAAAACATTACAATCACCAGAGAAGTGACACTTAGCAAATTGTTGGAGCTCAGGCTAACAATTCCCTGGATCGAAATGGACTTCATCCTCGAATCTTAAAAGAAATGGTTGGTGGGATAGTTGATGCATTGGTTTTAATTTTCCAACATTCCAATGATTCCATTTGATTGGAAAGTAGAGAATGTAACTCCATTATTCAAAAAGGGAAGGAGATAGAAAGCAGGAAACAAAAAGCCAGTTGGCTTAATGTCTGTCATAGAATCTGCACAGCGCAGAAGGAAGCCATTTGTCTTATCGAGCCTCATTGACTCCAGCAGAGCATTTTACCAGGCCTATCCCCGTAACCCCACGCATTTACCCATCTAATGCCCCTCACCTACACTAAGGACAAATCAGCATAGTTAGTCCATCTAACTTGCATATCTTTGGATTGTGGAAGGAAACTGGAGGAAACACACGCAGACACAAGGAGAACATGCAAACTCCACTCATAAGACCAGAATTGAACTCAGGTCCTTGATGCTGTGAGGTAGCAGTGCTAATCACTCTGCAACCGTGCCACCCACTGTTTCACCTTGCTGCCTCAAGAGGCAAAGTTGAAAGCTATTATTAAAGTCATTATAGCACGACATTAGATGAGATGACATCTGGAATGTTATGTACAGTATTGGTCTTTTTTAAGGAAGGCTGTAAATGGGTTGGAAGCAGATCAGGAAAGGTTTGCTCGACGCAAACCCAGATTGCGAGGATTTTCTTTGGGCAGGCTCAACTGTATCCACTGCAGTTTAGAAAAGTAAGAGACAACTTGATGAAACATATAAGATCCAGAAGGATATTGACAGGGTGGATGTGGAGAGGATGTTTCCTCTTGTCACAGTTGAAACATTTCATTCAGGGAGTAGGTGTCATCAACCCTCAGCCAAAGTTTTCTATCAAGACCATGATATTCTTGCATCATCCGTTATATATTCATAGATGACAAAGGCCTTGCTCACATGTGAACAGACATTCTTGAGGGGGGGAGGCAGGGATAGAGTTGTCAACATTCCAAGACTGGCCTGGAACTTTTAGGAATTGAAGATCCATCTCCAGATTACTGTTGTGTGAGACCCTGGAGAAAAACTATTAGGACATTAAAAAGTTTTTTTTTCATTTTCTTTGAGCTTTTACCAGAAGAAAATATTGAAAATGGGGGTGGGGTGGTGGTGCCAGTCAAGCATCATCCAATTGAAAAATTAGTCTTTTTGCTTTCCAATTGGTATAGGAAGGCAGTCAGTCACAAGGATAGATATGTCGGCTGACTAATAACTGGAGTGTGAGGGACAAGGAACCTCCAGGGATATATTTGGTCACAGTTGTCAATCCTATATAGAGTGGTGAGAGCTGATATTCTGGCAGACTGCACCGGGTCAGCAATTTACCAAATATCAATTTTTTCATTTCTTATTTTGTTATTTTAACAATCTGCAGGTCTAAAATGCACAGTTAGAATTGAGATTTTAGGCAGATTTCATTGAAGGATTTATTGACCTCATCTTTTTCCCTGGCAACTTTCTGAGGCTAAACCACTATTCACAAGCTTGGTATCACATCTGACCTGAATCAGATTTTCTAACCAAATGCCCACTCCATCAGCAGAAGCTAATATTGCCTCCATAACTTGGCCCAACTTTGATCCTGTCCTGGTTCATCTGCTGCTGAAATCCTCTCTCTGCTTTACCTTGTGAACTTGTATCCTGAAAATGAGCAATTGAGTTCACAAGGATTGTGTGATGACTGCTATTTGACCTCATCTTCTCAAAATCTCAAATATACCATCTGCCCAACATTGCTGTTTGTTTCATTAATGTGTCCAGGCTGGTTAACCTACTTCAGCTATTTAATCACTATCTGTAAACCCATTCTTCACAATCCTGACCCTGGGTTTCTTTATTCATTGATAGGATGTGGATGGCACTGGCTAGGCAGAAATTATTGTTTGTAGATGGGATCCCAATCAAGCGAGCTGCTTTGTCCTTGACAATGTCAAGCTCCTTGAGTGTTTTTGGAGCTGCATTCATCCAGGCAAGTGGAGAGTATTCATCATACTTCTGGCTTTTGCAATGTACATTGTGGTCAAGCATTGGGGAGTCAAGTGGTGAGTTACTTGCTGCAGGATTCCCAGCCTCTGACCTGTTCTTGTAGCCACAGTTTTTATGTCATTAATCCAGTTCATCTTATTTGCAATGATAATCCCCAGGATGTTGATGGTGGGAGATTCAGCAATGGCTATGCCAATGAGTGTCAAGCGGTCATTGTCTGGCACATGTGTAGTGTAAATGTTATTTTGCTACTTATCAACTCAAGCCTGGATATTGTCCAGGTCTTGTTGCACATAGACAGGGATTGCTTCAATATCTGAGGAGTTGTGCATGGTGCTGAATATTGTGCAGTCATCAGCGAACATCCCCATTTCTGAACATATAATTGAAGGAAGGTCATTGATAAAGGTCATTGAGGTTGAGCCAAGGACATTTCCCCTAAAGAACTCCAGCAAGGATATCCTGAGACCACAACTATCTGACTTCGTGCTCAGAATGACCAATAAGCAGACTGTTTTTCCTATTGATTCTCACTGATTTTGTTTTTTGCTAGGGTTCTTTAATGTAAGTGCCATAAAGCTGGATGGAAGGGTAATCTATGAGGAGGATGCAGAGGCACTTCAGTGTGATTTGGACAGGCTGAATGAATGGGCAAATACATGGCAGATGCATCATAATGTGGGTAAATGTTATCCATTTTGGTAGCAAACATAAGAAAATAGATTATTATATAAAACACCATAAATTAAGAGAGATGAATGTGCAATCAGACCTGGGTGTCCTTGTGCACCAGTTGCTGAAGATAACCATGCAGTTGCAGCAGGTGGTAAAGAAGACAAATGCTATGTTTGTCTTCATAATGAGAGGATTCAAGTACAGGAACAGGGATGACTTGATGCAATTGTACAGGGCTTTGATAAGGCCACACTCTGGAATATTGTATGCAGTTTTGGTCTCCTTATCTGAGGAAGGATGTTCTTGCAATGAAGGGAGTGCAGAGAAGGCTTACCAAACTTACTTCTGGGATGGCAGGACTGATGTCTGAGCAGAGATTGAGTCAGTTAGGATTATATTTACTGGAGTTTAGAAGAATAGCGGGGTGGCGGGGGGGAGCAAAATCTCACAGAAACTTATAAAATTAAAACAGGACCAGACAGGGTGGATGCAGAAAAGATGATCCTGACAGTTGGGATGGCCAGAACCAGGGGTGATAGTCTAAGGATATAGGGTAAACCTTTTAGGAGTGAGAAGAGAAATTTCTACATCCAGAGAGTGATAAGTCTGTGAAATTTATTATTATGGAAAGCAGTTCAGGCCAAAGCATTGTATGTTTTCAAGGAGTTAGATATGGTGCTTGGGGCAAAGGGGATCAAAGACTATGAGGAGAAGGCAGGATCGGGCTATTGAGTTTGGTGATCGCCATGATCAAAATGAACGTTGCAGAAGGCTTTAAGGGTGCAATGACCTACCCTGCTCCTATTTTCCTCTCTATGCCATATTCGATCAAATGCTGCCTTGATATCAAGGGCTGTCATTTCCATCTCACCTTAGGAATTCAACTCTTTTTTCCATGTTTGAACCAAGGCTATAATGAGGTCTGTAGTTGAGTGACCCTGGTGGAACTCAAATTGAGCATCACTGACCAAGTTATTGCTGAGTAAGCACTGCTTGATAACACTGTTGATGATCCCTTCCATCACTTTGCTGCTGATTGACAGTAGACTAATGAAATATAAAAACAGACATTAAGCGTTTATTAAAATACACATTAAAAGGAAGAGATAAGTAAAAGAAAGCATTAGCTCCTTAGAGGATAAAATTAGGGGAGTAATTATGGGGAAGAAGGACATGACAGAGGAGTTAAACAGATTTTTGTATCAGTCTTTAGAGACGATACTGCAAGCATCCCAGAAATAGTAAAAAATACAGACGAGGAATTAAATACAGACACCATCACCAGATAATTAGTTTTACGCAAGCTAATGGGGTTAAAAACTGACAAGTCTCCTGGATCTGATAGCTTGCACCCCAGAATCTTAAATGAGGTGATTATAGAGATTGTGGACGTATTAGTAGCAATTTTCCAAAAAATCTTTGGATTCTGTAATTCTACCAAAGGATTGGAAAACTGCCGATATGGTACTCTTATTCGAAAAGGGAAGGAGGCAAAATGCAGGATGTTGCAGGCTAATTAATTTAATTTTACTTATTAGTAAAGTATCAGAAATAATTTTTAAGGGAAAAATAGCAGTGTATTTGAAGTCATTATCTGATCAAGTAGAGTCAGTATGGTTGCATGAAAGGGAAATCAAGTCTGGCAAATTTACTGCAGTTCTTTGAGGAGCTATCAGCCAGAGGAGAACCAATTGATGTTGTATATTTCGATTTTCAGAAGGCATTTGATAAGAAAACACACAAAAGGCTACTATGCATGTTAGGAGCTCATGATATTGGAGATAATATCCTGGCATGGATAAAGGATTGGCTAACTAACAGAAAGTGAATAGTGATAACCGGGGGGGGTATTTCTCAGGTTGAAGGGCAGTAACCAGTGGAGTGTCACAGGGATCAGTGCTGAAACCACAACTCTTCACTATGTGCTCTTTCGGAGAGTCAGTGCAGACTCAATGGGTTGAATGGTCATATTCTTCCCTGTTATAAGGAAGGAACAGAATATACTGTGGCCAGATATACACATGATACAAAGGTGAGAGGGAAGGAAGATTGTAAGGCAGATATAAATAATTTATGAAAAGCTATTAACAGGTTAAGTGAGCGGATAGAAAATTGGCAAATGGAATTCAATGTTAGAAAATGTGAGATTATCAATTTGGCAATTAAAATCGATTATTATTGTTGCACAGAAGGACTCCTTATTCATGAAATCCAGATAGCATATAGCTGTTGAACATAATAGGGAAGGCAAATAGAGTGTTGGCTTTTACTTCAAGGGGCTGGAGTATAAAAGAAGTGTTGCTGTAATTGTATAAGGTAGTGGTGAGGCTACATTTAGAACACTGTGCACAGTTTTGGACTTCTTATTTAAGGAAAGATATATTATCATTGAAGGCAACACAGAGGAGGTTTATCAGGATGATCCCGGGTATGGGCTGCCATATGAAGAAAGATCAAACTGGTTGGGTCTTTGCTCCTTTGAGTTGAGAAGAATGAGAGGTGACAAGTTTGAAACATGTAAGATTCTTAAGGAGTTTGACAGGGTTAAAGTTGGGAAGATGTTTCCGCTCCTGGGACAGTGTAGTAGCAGGGGGTATAGTTGCAGAATAAGGGAGGCGGGGGGGGGGGGGGGGTTAGTGATCATTTAACATGGATTTGAAAAAGAATTTTTTCCCTCAAAGAGTAGGGAATCTTTGGAATTCTTTCCTCCATGAAGCCATGGAATTCAAATCCTTGAATATTTTAAAGGCTGTGATTGACGGCTTTTTAAATCAGCTGGGGCGTTAAGGGTAATGGACATGATAATAATGTGCCCATGATATATTTTAGACTTTTAAGGGAAATGTTTTTATAGATGACTTCATGCTGCAGACAGTCAGTACATTAGGAGGGAATGCAACTCAGATGCTGGGAGAGTAGAATAATTACTTATTTTCACCATGAAGTGTTTCGTTTAAGTACAGCTAATGGGCTTATGTTTAAGTTACCCTCGGATTCCTGATAAAGTTGATTGACAGAGTCATGTGATAATGTGGCCTATCTGCATAGAGAAAGAAGCTCTGGCAGAAAAACAGATTTAGAGTTTGAGCTGGAAGTCTGCTGAAGAGAGAATCTGCAAAATGCTGTGAAATTTATCTTCTCTCTGTAGGCTTCAAAGCTGTAAACACAATTTATAGCAAATATGCTTGGGTTTGCTAACTGTACTTAAAGTGGTATTTAAGGCTGGGATGAATGTTGCTTATTTGGAACTGAAATAGTGATAAGTAAGAAACAACAGTTGTTTCTTTTCATGTTTAAAGCATGTTCAACTGTTAAGAGTTAAAAGGCATCATTTTGTTAGAGTTATAATTAAATTATGAATAAAGCTTGTTTTGATAAAAGGAACCATAATTTGTCAGTGGAATCATTCCTAAAAGGAATTTTTATTTCTTTACATTTATGTCAGAAAAGAAAAACTGTTGGGGTCTAGTCTGGCTTCTTAATGTAAATTGGGATTCTGGTCTAGGACTCTAACAGAGATAAGTCAGGAAAGTGGACTTAGTGTGTGAGATTTTACAGCCTCACTTATCCGAAACTGTAAAATCCCACTCGAGGTTAACAGACCTCTCCATTGCCCATCTCTTGCCTATCCCAATTCCAATCGCAGGTGGGATGGTAAAATTCCAGCCAGTGTTGGAGCAGCCATGATCTTATTAAATGGTGAGCAGGCTTGAAGGGCTGAATGGCCTACTCCTGTTCTTATTTCTTATGGAATCATGAGCCAAAAGAGCCATTGCTGTTGTGCCAGATTGAGCACACTGTAAGTGCTCCGAAATCCTGACAGGAGTGACTGTCCATGCACTGGTTCCATTCCACTGCGGTTTTGGCAGACATGCAAGTTCAGAGGCAGGTGACTAGGCAGCATGTACATAGACAGCCTATAATTAGTTAAATTAAATGGCTAGAATGAGAGGAATCTGTGATCAGAGGACCAGTGTGTATTTTTATTTTTTATTTATTACTGTCACAAGTAGGCTTACATTAACACTGCAATGAAGGTACTATGAAAATCCGCGCGTCATCACACTCTGGCATCTGTTCATTTACACTGAGGGAGAATTTAGCATGGCCAATGCACTTAACCAACACGTCTTACAGACTGTGTGAGGAAACCAGAACACCCAGAGGAAATCCACACAGACTAGAGAAGAACACACAAATTCTGCATAGAGTGACCCAAGCTGGGCATCAAACTCAAGCTGTGAGGCAGCAGTGCTAACCACTGTGCCCAGAGAAGGAGGGGGAGGTGAAGCTGTGATTGGAGGACCAGTAAGTAGGAGTGAAGCCGTGATCAGTGAGTTGGGATGCGAGTCGTGTTCTAAGAAATAATGTCTGCAGAAAGTTTTGGAACTTCTGCTTCACCTCATGGGCCTCTGGTCTGCAGTTCAACAGACCAACAGAGAGTTGTTTTGATCATATATTGCAATATGGACAATACGTTGGGCATTTTCTACTTCCAACAGCTGGCTTTCTGACTACATTGCAAATTAAAAAGGAGAAAGTAGGAAATATATGGGAAAATATGATGAGGTGCCTCTTGAGTGTGGGTTCAGGTGTGTTTCTGCTAAATCTGAAGAAAAGCCAAAATGCCTCATTTGTTCCCCCGTGCAGTCCAGAGAAGGTATGAGGCCAAATAAGTTGAAGACACACAAACAAAAAGTGCTGGAGAATCTCAGCTGGTCTGACAGCATCAATGGAGAGAGAACAGAGCCAACACTATTAAACTGAAGGTCATCCAGACTTGAAATCCACAGTAATTTGCTATTACCTAAGCTGAAGTGACACTTGATTGTTCTGAAGGAATATTTCAGGAAACCAACATTGAAAAAAACAGCTTTTGTGCAACAAGTTTAGTTTAAGAGGAGATTATGCTTCTCCCAACAAGTTTAAAAAGCATTGTTTGAGGAGAGCTATCAGATTGCACAGGCAAAGAAATCTCACACGATTGTGAAACTTTGATTTTACCTGCTATGATCAGTATGATAAAAGTAATTTGTGGAGAGACAGAGGCAAGTAAAGTTACAGCTATACCCCTTTCAAACAAGAGTGAAGGGAAATTGTTTAGATCTTGATGAGTCACATTAACTTTCAAATGTTAAAATGGTGTCACATTAGAAAATAGTTCGGGCAACACTGACTTAGAGTTTAAGTAATCTGTCTGGGATGGGGTGGGCAGATGTAATTTGAAGAAATTATCTGTTATCATTTACACCCTTTTCCAATGGAAGCAATTTTCTGTTGTGGAGATGATGGTTCTGAATGTGTGCGATCAAATTGACCAAAGACCCTCTTTCCAAAGCAACAATTAATCTGCTGTCTTTACTAAAAACTTCTCAAAACTGATTTTTAAAAAATCATTACAGGATGTGGGCATCGCTGGCTAGATCAGCATCTATTGCCCACTCTTAATTGCCCTTGAGATGATGGTGGTGAGCTGTCTTCTTAAACCCCAGCAGTCTATGTGAAGTAGGTACACACACACTGTTGTTAGGAAGGGAGTTCCAGGATTTTGATTCAGCAACAGTGAAGGAATGGGGATACAATTCCATGTCAGGATGGTGAGTGGCTTGAAGAGGAACGTTCAGGAGCTGGGCTATGCATCTGCTGCCTTTGTTCTTCTAAGTGATAGATGTAGTGGATTTAGAAGGTGCTGATTAAGGAATCTTGGTATTGCTGCCACTGCATCAGTGATGGAGAGAGTGAATGTTTAAGGTAGTGGCTGAGGTGCCAATCAAGCGGGTTGTTTTGTCCTAGATAATGTTAAGTTTCTTGAGCAGTTATTGGAGCTGTACTCATCTAAGCAAGTGGAGAGCATTCCATCACACTGCTGACTTGTGCTATCTACATGGTGAACAAGCTCTGAGGATTCAAAATGTACATTACTGGCCGCAGAATTCCCAGCCTCTGACCCACTCTTGCAACCACAAAATTTGTATGGTTGTTCCAGTTGCTGATCAATGGTAACCCACAAGAGTGACCACGCTTCGAAAAGAATTAACAGGGTGTTGACAAGAGATGGGAGAGATCAGTGGGTATGTCACTGGAATCTTCGCTACCCAATCACACTGAAGGGTAAAGTTAAAAGTGCGGACGAAGAACTAAAATCTGGCACAGCCCCTTATATATGTCAAAGCTAATGCAAACTGCACAAACGTTAATGTAATTTTAAGTGATTTTAATTAAAAATGTGCACCACAACTTACATACATACTGCTCCTGAATGTAACAATGTGTCAGCTGTGGCTCAGTTAGTGGCACACTCAGCTCTGAGTCAGATTATGGGTTCAGCTCACATTCCAAGATTTCACAAAATTCAAGACCAACATCACTGTGAAGTAACAGTACAGTTAGAGGTGCTATCTTGCAGGTGGCATTGCCCTCCCAAATAGGTGGCACTCTTTTGAAGAAGAGCAGGCGAATTATCCCTGGTGTCTTGGTAAATCTCTATGCCTCGATCAACATCACCAATGCAGATTATCTGATCATTATCACATGTCTAAATGGGGGAGAGCTTGCTGTGTACAAATTGGCTGCTGTGTTATCTACATCACAACATGCTTCAGAAGGAATTAACTGGCTGTAAATCATAATTATAGAATCGTTTCAGTGCAGGAGACCATTTGGCTCTGGGGTGTCTGTGTCAGCTGTCTTGACTAGCAATTCACTTAATGCTACTTAATTCTCCGTTGCCCTCAATAATTTTCTCTCTTTTTATGGGATGTCCTGAAGTGGTGAAAGGAGCTTTATAAATGCAATAATTTCCTTTTGACAAAATATTTCAGCTTGTTTCAGGGGTGGAAGTAAAAATAAATTATGAAGAAATATGTTGAAAAGGATTAACCAACAGCTTGATTGGAGAAGTAATTTTTTTCAGATTCGGAGAACAAGTTAAGAGAGGACTTATAAAGATAGCACTGAGACATTCTGAATCCCTGTGACATTGGTGCACCATGAGAGGGTGGCATGCACAAGATGCTAATGTCACCAGGATGCGTGTTTGATACTGCTGAAAAAAAAATCATGGGAACCAACCAGAGTTTATCTGTTAATCAATCAGCACTCTCTTCTTGTGCAGTATGATATTGGTATCCCTATGAACCTATCCTGATGTGTGAAGATGAAATGCTTCGGCAGTATACTTTCCTTTTTCAGCAATACTCACGTTCTGTATTACTAAACACATATTTGGAATGTGTTTTGATAGGTGTGGGGAGCGGAGCATGCAAAGGGATATAGGGCTGGAAGCAATTGCCGAAATTGGTACAGTTGTGAAGGGATATCTGTCAAGGGATTTCTGACTTTTAATTAACTGCACTGAAGCACACAGCGTTAGTACAAATCAACAAGGTACTCATTGGGTTGGACATAGTGCAGAACAAGGCAGAACACCTTTGTGCAAGTTAGAGTTTAGAGAAGATGAAATAATCAAACCTGAAAAGAGAACATTGTAATTAATAGTCTTTATCGGAGCCTGAGCTAACAATGTTCTGCGTCTGAAGATCGATGCAAGGTAGATATAGAAAAGGAAGTTCATTTGATCGATCCATTTTTATTTATCCATGTTGATGCCGTCCATATTGGAATGAAGTGAGAAGGAGGCCAGGATCAATGGTTTAAATGGCCTGGATTGGGATGGACTGCAAGAAATGGCAGAGTTAAGGAGGAATGAAGCCATGGAGGAGTTTGTCAATGAGTACAAAGATAGTGAATGTAATGTTTTGGGGATGGAGTGGCAAAATCATGGACAACTGGTAAATGGAGTGAGATGCACAATTGGGGTGAATAGCATTTTGGAGAGGTCAGCAGACAAGGACAGTAAAAAGTCAAATCTGGAGGTCACAAAAAATGGGCAAAGATTTCAGTGGTTTGGGTGACTGAGATATGGAGGGAGTAGGCAAAATTGCAGAGATTAGAGCAAACCAGAATCAAGCATTTAATTTAACCTATTTGTCCCTCTTGATGATTCCCAGTTCAGCTCTGGCTCTTTGGGAACACTCTTGCCTTTGAGTCAGACAGTTTGTGGGTCTAGGTCTCACTTAGTCTTGAGCACAT
Organism: Sphyrna mokarran; assembly: GCA_024679065.1. NCBI lineage: Eukaryota > Metazoa > Chordata > Chondrichthyes > Carcharhiniformes > Carcharhinidae > Sphyrna > Sphyrna mokarran. Next base: position 52,804,366 of record JAGIQG010000008.1, on the reverse strand, counting down.
AATTCAGGCTCACACTCCTGTGCAGAGCAATGTGAGTGCTGCACTATCAGAAGTGCTTTCCCATATTACAGTTTATTTATTAGTTACAAGTAGTCTTACATTCACACTGTAATAAAGTTACTGTGAAAATCCCTTAATTGCCACATGCCAACACCTGTTTTGGGTACACTGAAGGAGAATTTAGCATAGCCAGTTCATCTAACCTGTGTATACTTGGGCTGTGGGAGGAAACCAGAACACCCAGAGGTAGCCCACGCAGACACAGAGTGAATGTGCGAACTCCACATAGACAAGCCAGGAATTGAACCCGGGTCCTAGGCGCTGTGAGGCAGCAGTGCTAACCACTGTACCGTCATGCTGCTCCTGTTCAAATGATGTTGAAAGTCTCCAATCAGTCTTCTGCCAGTCTCACAATACTGAGGAGGCAGTGGTGTAGTTATATTGTATTGTCACTGAACAAGTAATCTAGAGATCCAGCGTAATGCTTTGTGACCTGGGTTTGAATCCCATCATGGCAAGTAGTAAAATTTGAATTCAATTTGAAAAAAAAACAATCTGGAATTAAAACTCTAATGATGACCATAGATAGAAAAATAGGAGTAGGCCCTTGAGTCTGCTCCACCATTCAATATGATCATGATTAATCCTCTATCTCAACATCAAACTCTCATGCTCTCCAGATACCACTTGCATCTAGAAAGCTATTTCCTTCCTAAATATATTCACCAATGTGGCCTCAACAGTCTCCTGCAGTAGATAATGTCACAGGTTCACCAATCTCTGAATTAACAGGTTTCTCTTCATCTCTACCCTAAATGATCTACCCCATATCCTGAGACTGTGACCCCTTGTTCTAGAAACCCCACCAGAGGATACAACATTCCTGCATCCAATCTGTGAAGTCCTGTCAGAATTTTATACAGTTCAATGAGATCCCCTCTTAATCTTCTAAATTCCAGTGAATACAGGACCAATTGACCCAATCTCTCTTCATATGACAATCCTTTCATCCCAGGAATCAGTTTAGCGTATCTTCACTATGCTCCCTCCCTAGTAACTATATTTTTTCTTAGATAAGGAGACCAAAACTGTAGGTAATGCTCCAGTGTGGTCTCACCAAGGTACTATAGTGCTGTAGTAAGACATCTTTGCCTCTGAACTCAAGAACTCTTTAAAGACCAACATACCATTCAGCTTCCTGACTGCTTGCTGTAACTGCATGCTGGCTTTCACTGGCTGGTATATCAGGACACTCGGGTCCCATTGTATATCACCATTTAAATAATAGTCTGCCATTCTGTTTCTCCATCTGAAGTGGATAACTTCACACTTTTCCATGTTATACTGCATCTGCCATGTATTTGCCCACTCACTCAACCTGTCTAAATTGTCTTGAAGCCTCTTCACATCCTTCTCACCATTCAGATTCCCACCAAGTTTCATGTCATCAGCAAACTTGGAAATAAAACATTGGTTCCCTAATCCAAATCTTTGATGCATTTTGTGAATAGCTGGGCCCAAGCACTGATCCCTGTGGGACCTCACTAGTCACCACCTGCCATTTCAAAAAAGATCCTTTTATTCCTGCCCCCCGTTTCCTGTTTGCTACGCAATTCTCAATTCCATGTGCTTTAATTTTGCACACTAACTTCTGATGAGGGACTTTATCAAACACTTTTGGAAAATCCAGAACCTCAGAAAACTCCAATAGATTTGTCAAACATGGTTCCATTTTCATAAATCCAAAGATAAAATCCACGTTTTTGAAATTCACCACTTTGTGGACAGCCCCACACAACAAACTTTGTCCAGATATGGAATTCTGGAACTAGAACAGCAGGAAAACTGCATGAACAAGTTAAACAAGTTCTCATTGTGCCAGAAGCTCACCCAGTAATTCCATGAATCAACCATGAATCCATTGTCATTAAAAATCCACCTGGTCCACTAAATCTCTTATTCTTACCTGGTTTGGTCTACATGTGATTCCAGATCCACAACAATGTAGTTGATTCTTAAATGGCCAGCAAGCCACTCAGTTGATGGGCAATAAATGCTAGTCCAAACAATAATGCCCACATTCCATGAATGAGAAAAACCCACTGAAATAGCTCTAATCAAAGTCACAAGTGACATCTTGTGTGACTGTGACATATTTAAACTAACCCTCTTCATCTTTCTCAAACTGTCTACAAATTCTGACTCAGCTGACTGCACCATACCTCTCCACTAGCCTCCTGGTGGGTGCTCTCACCCTGTTCTAATCTTATCTATCCAATCATAGTCAGAGAAGCACCAGTTTAAGTTTATTTATTAGTGTCACAAGTAGGTTTTCATTAACACTGCAATGGAGTTACTGTGAAAATCCTCTAGTTGCCACACTTCAGCATTTGCTCAGGTATACAAAGAGAGAATTTTAGTATGGTCAATGCACCTAGTAGCACATCTTTCGGATTGTGGGAGGAAACCAAAGCAACCCAGAGGAAACCCACACAGACATGGGGAGAATGTGCAGACTGCGCACAGACAATAATCCAAACCGGGAATTGAACACAGGTCCCTGGCACTGAGGCAGCAGTGCCAACCACTATGCCATTGTGCCACTACCTCCTGCTTCCTCCTGCTCCCACATCATTAAACTTGGTTTTCCCCAAGAATATATCCTTGCTTCCCCCCTCTTTTATTTCTCAACTACATACTGCCCCTAGGTGACGTGATCTGAAAGCACAGTGTTAGTTTTCACATGTATGATGTTGACACACATTTCTATCTCACAGTTCCCTTTCACGGCCCTTCCACTGTTGCTAAATGATGCTTATCTGGCATCAAGTGTTGGATCAGCAAAAATGTGCAGCAATTAAATATTGATAAGACATTGTTTTCAAGCCCTGCCACTGACTCTCCTCCCTTGCCGCTGAATCTATTCCTTCATTGGTGACCATCCGTTGGGATTGGATCAGATTATTCTCAAACTCAAGAGTCATATTTGACACCAATCATATATCTGCATCATCACTAAGGCTGTCTATTTCCACCCCTGTAACATTGCCCGACTCTATCCCTGCCTCATTTCATGCTGAAAATCTTCATGGATATCTTTACTATCTTTGGACCTGATTGTGCTACCCCATTTCTGTGACCGCTCCTCCTCATTCTCCCCTCTCGTCAAAAAGTCACTGAAAACTTTATTGCTTGTGTTCTAATTTGCAACAAATCATGTCCACCTTTTCCCTTCCTGTGCTCACTGACCCAGCAAACAATGCCTATAGATTGTAAAATTCTCACCCTTGTTTTCAAATCCCTCCATAGTCTTGACCCCTCTTGCTATCTTTGTAATCTGCTCCAACCTCACAATCCTCCCAGATATCTCTGCTCCTTAAAGTATGCAGCCCCAATTTTTAATTCCTTCACTGCAGGTGGCAGTGTCTGCTTAGGCCAAAGCTCTGGAATTCCCCCCTAAACCACCTTTCATTCTCCAAGTGATGGGCCGCTACCTTCTAGATCCAGGATCACTGCCTCAGGCTGACGTTTATGCGCTGCTAGAAGGTTACAGCAGACACACTAACGGCAGGACATGCCGCTGAAATCTATGGAAGAAGCAGAAAAGGAATGTGTCCACCTGCCCTATAGACTACCAAGCCAGGAAGAAGAATAGAGCCAGACTTTTGTACTCAAATAAGAAGGCATGTAGAGGATTAGACTCGATTGTTATGGGTTCAATTAATTATAGATATGAAGCATGATTCCAGATCCAACTCTAGATTATTGCACTAAATAATAGTCAGTGGATAACATAAGTAATTAAACCCAATATTAAATGATTACACAAATTGTCAGTGCAGGTCAGAATCAAGACATGTTAGTAGCAATGCAGTGGAGTTTAATGGGTTATGAAATATTTGGAGTGTATTAGTTGGGCATTATAAGTTATTAGTTGGGCAGCACAGTGGCACAGTGGTTAGCACTGCTGCCTCACAGCACCAGGGACCTGGATTTGATTCCCGGCTTGGGTCACTATCTGTGTGGAGTTTGCACTTTCTCCTCATGTCTGTGTGGGTTTCCTCTGGGTTTCTCTTCACACTGCCTTTCCTCCCACAAAGATGGGCAGGTTAGGTGGACTGGCCATGCTAACTTGTTCTTCAGTGTTAGGGGGAACAGCTAGGATAAATGCATGGGGTTGTGAGGATAGGGCCTGGGTGAGATTGTTTCAGTGCAGACTTGATAGGCTGAATGGCCTCTTTCTGCACTGTAGGGATTCTATGATATTAAATGTAAGTATTAAATTTCTTTTTTGCAATTTGAAGTTGATGACAGTTCTATTAATACATGAATGTCCATTTAAGTATGTTCTGATTTGATTTATTATTGTTACATGTATTAGTATAGTATTGTTTCTTGTGCACTATACAGACAAAGCTTACTGTACATAGAGAAGGAAAAGAGTGGAGAATGTAGAGTCATAGCTAGGGTGCAGAGAAAGGTCAACGTAATGCCAGGTAGATCCATTCTAGAGTCTTATGGTAGCAGGGAAGGAGCTGTTTTTAAGTCTGTAACTGGTTATGAAATAACTGGCATGTATTAAATGTATTTAATTTTTTTCATGGGGTTACGGTTAATGCGCATGGCCAATTTCACTGATGCAGCCCATTGAGATGGAGGGCCACTCTTGCAGCTCAATCACTGGTTTGCTCATTACCGCTAAGAGTCACCTTAAAATCGGCTCCTTTGACCAAACTTTTGGCCTTGTGTGGCTTGGTGTCAAATTTTGTTTGATTACCTTCTTGTGAAATGGCTTGGGACTTCTTATTACATTAAGGACGCTATATAGAATTTATTGTTCTGTCCTGACTTTCAAATTTGCGATGTTAAATTAAGGTAATATCTGTCCTCTCAGTTGGGTTCCACTATACTGAACAGGGGAGTTTTCCCTGCTGTCCCGTTCAATATTAATCCTTCAATCAACATTACATAAACGGATTTTCTGGTTAATTATCACATGACTGTGGGAGCTTGCTGTGCATAAACTGCGATTCTTGACTACATGTCAAATTTTTCTAATACGCTGTGCAGAGATTAGGGGTGTGTAAATATAAACGCAGTTCTCTCTCGTTTCCTTTAAAATGTAGCAATTTAAAAAATAGCGCCTCTTCTGTGATTTCTGGGGGAGAGGAGTAAAAGAAAACGTCTCACTTCTTCCCCAGTCGCTCGGAAAAAAAACACAATGGATTTTCAAATGATCGGAACTTCCCCTTCTCCCATCGCCTTTAAGACAAAAATCCGCCTGCAACTGCGGCACGCGAAAGGGTAGCTGTCTGAGTCCGTTGCTCACTACACCCAGTTTCCTGTGGCTCTCTGACATTGTTGCCCTTTTGTCTCCCACTCCAAATACACTAATGGATTGCTTTTTTGCTGTACCCCTACATGTAAGCTTGAGCCGCAACGTGATCAATCTGGGCAACACAAGCAATCAAAACAAACACCTTCCAGTTTCATCTCTGGCTTCGCTGGCCCTCTGAAAGTTCTGCACACTGACTTTGATTGCGATTGAAAGCAAGGTTTAAAGCTACAATCACTCCTTCCTCTTTCCATGTAAGAGTACAAACATCCTGTGACGTTTGGCTGGCGGTGAGGCGGATGGGGGGCGCGTTTCCCGCGTTCCTCTCTGGCCTTATTTGGCTTTGAAACTGACATCATCGCCCCGATGCAAATGAGTTTGATTCAAGAAGATTTCCAACGCTGCCCGAATACGCCTGCGCCGAATGTAACTAACACCCACCCACCTATCTCCCCACCCACCACCCTGCTTAACCCAAAGAAAGCAGAGCTAGAGTGGCTTTACCTACATCAACAACGAGGTTGTTAAAAAGAAAAGAGAAAGTGAAGTTCACACTGTGCTAGGTGAGTGCATGTTTAAATGTAACGCCTTTTATAGGAAAACGTGCTCGATAATGTCTGTCTAATCTAGTTGTATCAGAGCAGCGAGGCGCCTCTGTCTGTCTTTTATGTGTCTGTGTAGCTGTAAACTTTTGTGTGTGTGATCTTGTTGAACATCTTGCTGGCAACAATGAGCGGGGATTGGAACGTGGGCGCGCACCCACGTTCGAATTTAGAGCCTTGCCCGGACGGCGCTGTTGTTACACGCGAGCTGGACATTCCAAAGGTGCTGTCACAACGTTCCATCCTGCTGTAATACCCGGCGGCGGCAACCCTCCCCCCCCCCCCCTCCCCACCCCCCCCCCCCTCCCCTCCAAAAAAAATCACACACAAAGTTTGTTGTTTTAACTTGCTATCTATAACTTAAGAAACCCTCCCTCCCATCTAGACCTCTGCAGCATGCATACAGTGTGTGGGTTGATCGCTGCTGCGACACGAGACTTTCCTGGTTCGTTATTTAATTCTCTGGGGTTAGTTGTACGAATTTGTTGCATGTTTTTTTTTGCGCGTGTTTCTCTCTCTTTCTCTCTCTCTCTCTGTCTTTCGGTACATCCTCATGTCCTTTAAGAAGTTTGAGACGCTTTTTGTTCTGGATAGCCTCGGTTCATATTCTTCTATCTATGATGATGGCGTCATGTGAACTTCATCCGAGCGAATTCCACACACAACACACACACACAGGCCGTTTTCCTTTCTCGGACTTTTTTTGTTTATATATGTTTGTTGATCGGGAAGAGGAAAGTGGTGGTGGAAATGGAAGGTGGGTCAATGAGCAGCGAGGGGCGTGGGGGGGTGACTTGGTGGCTGTTTTGTTCGGGAGATGTCTCTCCCTGTGTGTGGGGAGGTGATGCTGCTGCACGTAGGCAGGAGCACGCTAGGACACTGAAAACAAAGAGCAGCGTGTGGATCCCTCACTCAGCAGCCGTATCAGCACATGGGAGGTAGCCACTTGCTCCTCCCATGTGTCCATCGATCCAGAAATTCCGATTATTTCCTATCCACTAGCGTGTTGGAATTTAAATCTCTCCCCGTCTCACGTTGCGATCATTCCGCACCCCCCCCCCGTCCGCCTTTCCATCTCATTCAGAAATATCCAGCAACGTGCTTTAATTTACGTGTGACATTTTCAACGTCATTTAGCCCGTGTTAATTTGTTTTTAAAATACACTCTTTTCCATCCCCACCGCCCCCCCAACAAGTGTAGGAATCAGAGCAAGAGGGCTATTTACTTTTGATTTCCCTTGGCTCTGCTGTTCCCGAGCTGCGTTGATAAATGACCATTTTCTTTTTCATTAAAAGAAGGGAAAGTATTGCTATTTGAGGCGGGTCGTGTTGTTGGACATTGCAGCAGTGTTGAGGATCGGAAAAAAGGCTTGTCTGTTCGAATGGATACACACCAAACAACAACACGCAGCGTGCGACCCACTCTCCCAGACACGTCTGAGACAGAGATTGCAATATTGAATCGGGGATGGATTGGAGGGGGGGCGGCGGTGGTTGTTGGTGGTGGTGGTGGAAGAGGAAGAGAAAAACCAAACAGACAGTTAGGAAATGAGGTTGATGCTAAGTAACATTTATTGTATCCTTGAGCAGTCTGCCAGTTGGGGAAGTCGATTTCCTTCCAACCACTGAAATACGTAACCGAAATGGACAGGATTCACGGGGGAGGAGGGGGAGGGGGTGAGAATATTTGTCAGCCAGATTTGGGGGGGGGGCGATTGAGATGAAAAGCTATTCCTATATTTTGGTTTCCAAAGTATGCAAATAGAGTTGACATGGGTACCACGATGATTGGGGTCGCGTCTTGTTTTGTGCTGATTGAACAGACATTCACCTAAGACACTAACCTAATTCGCCAACCTCCTCCTCCCCCCGGGCTGTTTCATTAATTTTCTGTGTTTTTCTCTGGAGCAACATTTTTTGTTTTGGTAGCTGAGTGTCTTGCACCCTTGGCGCGTCTTCCTCTGAAGAGTTAAACCCAAGAGGCTTGAGAAGGTCCCTACAAGGGAATGAATAATGAAAGGCTTTGGAACAGTAAATAACTATTTTCACTGGTAATAGGGTCGGCACATGTTTAGGATACTCGACAAAAGCAGAGATGAGGAGGAATTGGATTGTTATGATCTAGAATGCACATCCTGGAAGGGCTTTATTTATTCTTTCATGGGATCTGGGTGTCAGTGGTTAGGCCAGCATTTATCAGCTATCCCTAATTGCCTTTGAACTGAGTAGTTTGCTGGGACAGTTCAGAGTCAGTCACATTGCCGGAGTCGCTACCAGACCAGGTCAGGACAGCAGATTTCCTTCTCTAGAGGACATTAGTGGACTAGATCAGTTTTTATGACAGTTGATAGTTTCATGATCATCATTGTTGGGACTAGCTTTATATTCCAGATTTATTAATTGAATTTAAATGATCTGGGATATAAAGGTCTGGAATTTAAAGGTCTGGGATAATGATCTGTTCCCAGATCATTATCCCAGTTCTTTGTTGTTATTAGTCCGAAAGCATTATTACCCACACCTTCTCACCGCAGGACCAGATTCAACACTGACTTCTAAAAAGGAATTGGATAGATATTTGGAAAAGCTAATTTTGCAGCATCAAGGGAGTAGGGATAAATTGTTCAGCTCTTTCAAAGAACAGCCAAGACCCAAAACACTTCTAAGCTGTCTAGTTGCTGACCTTCATTGGATCTGGATTTACATCTTGATTTTAAAATTCATATCCTTCAGTTTTTTACCCTGTGGTATTGACCCTCCCTCCCTCTCTATAACCTCCTCCAGCCTTACAACTCTTATGTTTCTATGCTGCAGAGATTCTGACCTCTTAATATATCTCTCACTTCTTCCATATTAAATTGGGGACTCGGTCTTGAGTCATCCATGCCTGGACTGATGGAACTTCCTTCCCAACCCTCTTGTATACAACTGGTTTCAAGGGGCATTTAGATCCAAAATGTTAATTCTGTTTCTCTCCACAAATGATGCTAGACTTGTTGAGTTTATCCAGTATTGTCTGGAATAGCTGTATTATTAATGAACCGGTAATCATCTGGACTACAGTCCGTTGGGGAAGGAAATCTGCTGTCCTTACCTGGTCTGATCTCCATGTAACTCTAGGTCCACAGCAATGTGGTTGACTCTTAAATGCCCTCTGAAATGACCTAGCAAACCTCTCAGTTCAAGGGCAGCTAGCGATGGGGAAATAAATGCTGGCTCAGCCACTGACGCCCACATCCCATGAATGAATGAATTTTTTTAAAAAAGCTTTGTTTTTATTTCAGATTTTCAACATCCACAGTCTTGTATTTCCTTTGACCTAGCTGTTTGTCATCTTTGATTACACTATGGGATGTTACAGGTGCTCCATAAACCCATGGGGTTGCTGTCGGCATTATCACTAGAAATTCAATGAAATGACGTGGGCATTTAAGATCTCCATACTATTCTCATTCAAATCTCTACAACACGTTTAGCAGTGAGTGAGCATGTGCCTTTTATGTTTTTAATGCTGGGTTGTATGTGGGGGAGCAAACCATTTGAGACATGAGTAACATTAGAAAGAACTGAGGTGATACAGGATTGATTAATAGTAATTTTGATTGCTGCTGCTTGCTATATGTTGGTATCGAGGCTCTTCATCACTGGGATTATGTCACATGTCCAGACCTGTTGTAGACTTATTGACAGAGATTTATTAGGATGATTAATCAATAACTCCATTATTGTTGTATTTTGACCACTAAGATGGTTGAAAGGTGAACTAGATAGATCTTGATTTTTTTTCTGCGCAGAAATTCCTATCAGTGCTAAGATGAGGATGCCTGATGCTAACATTTGCCTCTTGAAACTTGTCCAGATTAATTTATGAAATGAGGGACTTGTCTTTTGAAGAAAGTTTGAACCACTAGCCATTGGAGCTTAAAAGAATAAGAAGTAATCTTATTGAAATATGTTAAGATCCTGAGGGGGATTTGATCGGGTAGAGGATGAGGAGAGTCTTGCTGCTTGTAGGAGAGACAGAAACAAGGGAATGCAGTTTAAGAATGAGGTCTAAACGTTTAAGATGGAGCTGAAAAGAAATTTTCAATGTTCAGTGGCATTGAATTTATTCAAGGCGGAGTTAGGTGTTTGACAGACAAGGGAGTTGAGGGTTATGGGAGCAGGCAGAGAAGATAGGAGCAGGACAACATCATTCAGCCTTTTTGAGCCTGCTCCACCATTCATTATGATCTTGGCTGACCATCCAAGACTATAGCCTGATCCCATCTTCCTGCCATATATCCTTTGATCTCCTTCATCCCAAGAGCTATATCTAATGCCTTGAAAACATACAACATTTTGGCTTCAACTGCTTTCTGTGGGAGTGAATTTCACAGGCTTGCCAGTCAAAGCAAATAGAAATGGAGTTGAGACACACTATGTTTTTATTGAATGGAAGGTCAGACTATATTGGCTGAATGGCTCACTCCAGTTTTTAAGTCCTGTGTTCACAAGAGGTAAAGGGAGGGGGTGCCATCTGAGTGAGGCCACTAGCCTAGTGAATCACACACAATCTGAGGCACAGAATCAGGCCATTTGGCCTATCTAGTCTAGCACATATCTAAATGTCACATCAACCCAGTCTAATTATCTTTCCCACCTTCCTGCTGTGTCACATCATCCCTTTTCCTTAGTGTACTCCAAGCCTGTATTTCTGCACATCACTGCTGTCTGCTCTAACCAGCATAAGGTGCCACACTCTCACCATTCTCTGTTACGTTAAACTTATTTTCTCTAGAATTTAGAAGGTTAAGCGGTGATTTGATCCAAGTCTTCAAGATACTAACAGGAAAAGATAGAGTAAACAAAGATAAACTTTCCACTGGTTGGAGATTCTAGAACTAGGGGGCATAGTCTAAAAATTAGAGCCAGATCTTTCAAAAGCGATGTTGGAATCACTTCTACATGCAAAAGATAGTAGAGATTTGGAACTCTCTTCCACAAATGGCAGTTGATGCAAGGTAAAATTTTTGTTAAGCAAAGGTATTAAGAGATATGGGCTAAAGGAGTTAGACCATTGATCAATCTCATTAAATGGCAGAGCAGGCTCAATGGGCTGAATGGCCTATTCCTGTTCCTATGTTCTTTCCATTTGATCCATTAGCAATTACTTCATAAAATTGCCCTCTTGAGCTGGATCGCTCCAAGTTGTTCCATCAGGGCCTTTGGTAAATTTAAAGACCTTTGTCAGGCCTGTCATTAATCTTCTCTTTCCCAGAGAAGAGAGCTCCAGCCTGTTCAATATTTCCTGCAGTTTTTTTTTTCAGTCCTCATTATTCACATACAGATCCATGATCCGGCAAGAACCATATCTTGAGGAATGTGGGAAGGAGTCTACTGCTTTGGACTGATGATTGACAACTCAAGAATTTTTTGGGCATTCCTGTCATTAACCCAGCCCAAGGCCACATGCTCTTGACAGACCAGATATTTGGGATAGTTAAAGAAAATACATGAAGCTTAATTCTATATTCCAACTGATTTTCCTTTCCTAGGTCAGTGATATTCACAGATCTTGGAGCTCAAGAATACATCCATCAGTGAAGAAACAGCACTAACATCAGCTGTTAGTCATCCTTCTGGACACGATATTCAAACAGGACAAAGTGGGAAGTAAGTATATGATAAGTAGAATTGAGATCCCAGACATTGCTCCAGCTTAGGCCAGCAGATTATGTTTTGGAGACTCCTCTGCTAAGGCAGTCAGTGCCATCAGGACAGAAGAATGGGCGGTACCTGAAAACATGATTTAAACTCTAAAAGAAAAAAAGAGTTGCATTTCTGTGGCACCTTTTGCAATCCCCAGGACATCCCAAAGCTCTTTTACAGCCAAAGCACTTGACAGTTGTCATCACCCTGTTGTAGGAAAGATTGTCACAGCAAGCTGTCAGAAGTGATCAGTCTCTACAGAAAAACCAGGACTGAAAATTGAGCATTGCAAGATGTCCTATATCTCTCATGAGAGAGAGCAAAGCGAAGCTGGAGTAACTGCTTATTAGAGATAATGTAAGGGCAGTTGAAATTAAATTTGCAGACATCAAGAAGACAAAATAGCTGAAAGATAAAGGATCAATCACTGGTAAGGAAATACTGAGCAAACCTTTTCATAGTGAGAGGGAGATGGAGAAAGAAATATGAAAGCAGATTGGGAAAGTAAGCATAACGCATAGAATAATTATCATAGGGCAATATTAGCTTCACTGTCGCTGGGTCAAAATCCTTTAACCCCCCCCCCCCCAACAGCACCGTGATGTACCTACACCACAGGGACTGCAATGGTTAAGGTAGGCAGCTCACCATCACTTTTTTTAAGGGCAGTTAGGGATGGGCAGTAAGTGCTGGCCTACCCAATGACACGCATCCTGTTAATGAACTTCTCTTAAAGAAGTGCAATGGGAAGCATTTTTTAATGGTTTTCAGCAGAGTCCACAGAAAATCTATTCTCCTGGAAGGAAAAAACAAATTGAATATTAGTGAGACGCCATGGATGAATGAAGACTTCAGAGAAAGGTTGGTGGTAAGGAAAGGGACATCCACTCTGTGTAAGTGGTCACCATAGGAAAGTGTGATAAGGGAGAATGTGAGGAGGCTAGAAGAGAAATGGAGAAAAGAATTAGGAAAGCAAAGAGGAACTTTGCAATCAAATGATCAAGGAGCATAAAACAAAGCAAAGTTGCAGTCATGCCGAATGACTGTAAGTTGCTCTCCCCTTTGAGGGTGGCAATTTAGCATGAGGATCATCACACCTAAGGCTGGGGTGGGAGCAAGGTTCAGAATAGCCTCAGCTATTCCTGGTACAGGAATTGACCCTGCAATCTTGGCGTTGCTCAGCATTACAAAACAAGCATCCAGCCAACTGAGCATTACACAAAATAGTAAAATGTTCTATTGGCACATTAATAAAGAAAGGCAAGTCAGATTGAGAATAGGGCCATAAAGGGATAGACAAGGAAAATTTACGGTAACAATTCTGAAATGACATATTAAATATTTTATTTTGGGATTTACCAAGAGCATAACACTGGAAAATGACATTAGAGATGCTCTAACATTTAAAATAAGAACTATTAAATTGATTAGCACCAAAGCAAATCAAACAGGAAAATTAGAACTCCTGGGTCAGACAGATTGCATCTGCACATTTTAAAGAATCTAAAGAGATAGCTGAGGCACTGTTATATTTAATAATTCATTAGAAAATGGTGCAGTGAATGGAGAGCTAATGTTAAGCCTATGCTTTAGTAGGGAAGTAGATGTTTTCTACAGACTGATAGTAGGAAAGGAAATGAAACTCCTGCGAAAGGAGGGAACTAAGTGTCTAGAAATTGAAAGCATGATAATGTACAGTCAGCATGGATTTCAAAAGGGGAAAGACCTGCTTGATTTTTTTTGAATACTTGAAGAGGTAACAGTGGATAGATAAGGGTAATACAGTCGATGTAATTTATTTGATTTCTAGAAGGCCTTCAGTAAGTGTCACAGTATGGAAGCTCAAACTATATGGAGTTAGAGGACAAGTGGTAGAGTGGATAGCTAACTGGCCGGAAGACAAGAGGCAGAGGGGATAAATAGAGAAGTCAGAGCAGCAGAAGATGAGAAGTGAGCTCTGGCAAGGATCAGCAGTGGGATCAGTCTTGTTCACAGTTTCTAATAATTACTTAAATTATGGAAGCAAAAGTAGAATTTCTAAACTTGCTGATGGCATCAAATGGGGGGACATTTTCATAAAAGAAATGGGGATCACAAGAATATTCCTGTAAACTTTTGTTTACAGTGCATGGCCACTTGTTATGCAATCTGGTCCCTTTTAAAATAAATGTGGATGGACATGTTTGCATTTTGAAGGAGTGATGCTTATGCTAGGCATGTAGGCTCACCCTATATTTGGAAAATAAACATCAAAATTCTTTTTGTAGGGATTGTATGATTCTATGAATAAGGTGAAGAAATGTGGGTGTTTGAACGTACAGATTGTTAACAATAGGGCTGTAGGTTAAGAAGACCACTTTTAAACAAAATATAAATCAAGCGCTTGTGTTATTCCCAGACGGATAGACGTGAAAAGCATTGGAGAACTGGAGCAGTAAAGGAAACACATTATATCAGCTATGAGAGGCACAGTTGCTGTGAGCACTGCTGTAGATAATGGTCAAGTGTCGCTTAATTGCCTGAGTTAATAGAGGCTTGGTAGTTGCAGGCTTCAGAATACTGGCTGCATAACCTCCTATACTGTAGGGAAAAAAAGCGATGAAATTTCCTGTTAAGATTAAAATGCAAATGACCAAATAATGTAGCAGCCTGGTAAAGAAATAAATCGCCCAGCCTTCTCTGTTTAACCAGTCTCACCATTTACTAATGGTTCTGGAAGAGAAGATTTAATTGTAGAGCTAGAGTGCTAGATGCTGTCTGGACAGTCTAGAACAAGGTTATAGTCCCACAGTAAAGGGTTAGCCATTTAGAACTGAGATGTGAGAGATTTCTTTAGTCAATAGATTGTGAATCTTTGGAATTCTTTTCCCCAGAAGATGTTCAGTCTGAAATCTCAAGATTCAGTTTGAGAGATTTTATTTGGATAAAGATTATACGATAAAGATAGAAAATGGAGTTGCGGTGTAGATCAGTCTTGATCACATTGAATGGCAGAGCAGGTCCATGGGGCTGAATGTCCTAATTGTGCTATTAAAGTCCTTTTAAGCGCACAAAATTGGCCAAAGTTAAACAGCAACTGAGTTGCTGCCAGTTATTAATATTGGCTATTGGGAGGCACACATGATACAGTTCTGCTGATGGTTAATTGTAACTTGCTTAAATGCGGCATCCGGGTTTTGCTTATCGAGTCAGTAGCTTGTCTTCTCCCAGTACATTCAGGCATTTGAATGTACACAGGAATAACACTGATTTTCAGGGATTTCTCCACAAACCCATCACAGCAAAAGTCTGTCATGACATACAGGCATGTTAAAGTCCTTCTCTGTTGGGAGCAGATACTGATTCTACAAACTTCCTTCCAGCGAATGGCGCACATAATTCAGACTGACAACTTGGTGTGGTCCTTTGGGAGTGCTGCATTGTTGGAAGTGCTGTCTTTCAAATGAGATGTTAAACTTGAGCACTACCAACCCCTCCAGTGAATGTGAAAGGTCCTGTGACACAATGTTGGAAAGGAGGGAAGTTCTCCCCAGTGTTTGAACCATATTTATCCTTCTATCAAGATCACCTGGTCGCAAATACCAGAGCCACTGTGAATGATAGGAACCTGAAATAAAAATAAACGTGCTGGAAATATTCAGCTTCTCTCCACAGATGCTGCCTGACCTGCTGAGTATTTCCAACATTTTTGTGGATTATCTAGCCTACTGTTTCTAAGAGCTTGCTTTCTGCAAATTGACAACCATGTTTCCTGCACTGGAACAGTGGCTATTCTTCACAAATGCTTAAGTGTCTTTTAAAATGCTTTGTGTTCACCTACTTGTGTGTACCTGTATGCATGTATGTATTATAAGGCAATCTTCTAGTTAGTATTCCTGTCAGTACATGCTATACACTGTTCAAACCCGGCTTGTGTGGTTACAGGAGAATTTGCTGCAAAAGCTTTTGATTTTGGTCTAAAAATAGAAATTGCAGGTCAGACTGTGAAGAGAGAAACAGAACTAACGTTTCAGGTTGACGATCTTCCATTTGACTCTGGTTTCAGCTGCCGTTGGATTGTTCTAAATAAATAACTTTAAAAATGGCACACTGTGCGTAGTGTGTGCTGCATAGGATTTTGGCAAAGTATGAGGGTGTGAATTATACCTGAGGCTGACTTGTGGGCATTTCTGTTCTGTAATATATTCACTTGAATGGTGACGAGCAGGATTGCAGACTTTCTTAAATATGGTTTGTGTTAGGATATAGCACTTGGAGCTGTACAGCCCTAAGGGGTGGCTAACTCAATATTATACTAGTTAAAATACTGCATATACAGAAACTCACGAACAGAAACAAAAAATGCTGGAAATACTCAACAGACTGAAGGTTCTCTTTACTGTCCTCGGGGTGTGGCCATCATTGGTAAGGCCAGAACTTCCTGTCCGTTCTTGGTTTTCCTGGGAAGCATGTGGTGAGTTGCAGCTTCAAACTGTCGCTGTTCCATGTGGTTAAAATGCTGTTTTCAGTATGGGTATTAATCATCTGCTCTTGGTAATATGACCGAAATGTTGTTCATTGCTGTCTATCATGTAACTTCAGTCCCACACTTGTATGGTTGACTCTTAAAATGAAGTGACTGAACAAATCATGCAATTGTAGCAAACAACTTTTGAGGGGAATGCCTGTCTTCTCAGGGTAACTTAGCATGGGCAGTGAATGGCAGCCATACCCAGCAAACATGACAGACACTGATCAATGAATTGACATGATTGTGTAGAACATTTATTAATGTAGCAGCAAAGCATTTAGGATAAAATATTGTTTGAGTCAACTATTAGTCCAATATAGGAAGTAAGTGTGAAATTGAAGTTTGAGGAATGGGAGGGGGAGGGGGGTGGTGGTGGTGGGGGTAAGCTATCAGCCCTTCGAGCCTGCTCTATTAATTGGATCTGCATCTCACTCCCATTTTAGTTGCCCTTATTTCATATTTGATATCTTTACCTAAAGAAATATTATTGAACTCAGTTATTAATGTGTTGGGTGTCTGGCTTCCTGTTTACTGTAGTCGCTATTTGGGTGAGATCAGGGCAGCTAACATGAACAGGAAGGGTACTTTCAAATGCAAATGTGTTATTTCCACAGTGAGCTCAGGGCACAAGTCCAGTGAGATCATATTCTGCTTTCTGTTACAATAGCCTTACACCGCATGTTCCAATTCTATAGTTTCAGTATTCGAAAGTACAATGTCAGGTTTCTAATCCCTGATGATCATTTTCTAAGTTTTGTTGCAAAATAATGAAAGGTTTGCATTTATGCATAGCATTTTTCCCAATCTGAGGATGCCCCCGGGCACTTTGCAGCCAGTTAAGTGCTTTTGAAGTATAGTCACTTTTGTAATGTAGGAAGAGCAGCAGCCAGTTTGTGCACACCGTTTACACATAATTATTGGGCTGCCTGTTTTAATGATTGAGCAACAGAGTTGGTACAAGGATAAACTCTGCAATTGTGCCATGGGACTTTTTACATTCACTGGGAAGCTCAGTTTAATGTCTACCTGGAACGTATTATGTGACTCCAGTCCCACAGCTACCTGGCTGACATTTAAATGAAGTGGCCTGGCAGATCACAAAGCTTACTAAGAGCTTCTCAGGGTAACTCAGTATGGGCAGCAGATGCTGGCCAATCCCAGCCCTGCATTGGAGTGTCAGCCTGGTTTATGTGCTTGGTTCTCTGGAGCGACATTTGAACCTTGAGATGCGAAGGCTGTCACTGAGCCAAAATTAATCGCTTACAGTCAACAGGGAAGATGTTGAGTCCAAGGCATTCTGAACGGCAAGGCCTAGGCTCCACTTCAAACCGATGGTAATAATTTACCTTATTGTGGTTCCTTTATATCCAAAGAGGCTTCACAAGCAGTGATGGTGATTCTAGGAGAGGGTGACAGAATTATTGATCTGAGACTGGAGGATTGAGGTTGGCTTTTTGGAGCATAGGCTCAGGGAGAAAAGTCCAGGGTGTTTTTTTTTCTCTCTCTTGCACTTACTGTCTGTAGAGAATCCACAGTTAGGGCCTGACGAGAGACCAGAGAGATGTGAAGTAAGACTTCCTTGGAAGAGTTCAGTTCACTCCAGTGAGTCACTTTTTTAAAAAAATATCCATTCGTGGATTGTGAGTGTCACTGGCTAAGCGCAGCATTTATTACCTGTCCCAAATTGCCCTTGAGAAGGCGGTGTTATGGAAGTTTAGAATGTGCACAGTGCAAACGGAAGTAATTTTTGACCCATCAAGCTTGCACTAACAATCCCATCCAGTCCTATCCCCATAACCCTACATATTTGTCCTGCTAGTTCCTCTGAGGGACAAGTTAGTATAGCGAATAAACCTAATCTGTTTGGGGGGGGGGGGACCCAGAGGAAACCTACGCAGACATGGGGAAAACATGCAAAGTCCACACAGACAGTCACCCAGATCGCTATTGAACCTGGATCCCTGGCATTGAGTCAGCAGTGCCAACCCTTGTACCATGGAACCACCTTCTTGAAACACTGCAATTACTAATTGAAGTGCAGAGTAGTTTTCCTTATTGTCCTGCCATCATTCATTCCTCAAACTTCATCACTAACAACAGATGATTTAATCATTGAGAGTTAGCCATTGGAGTAAACGTTGCAGTTCAACAAGCGTGCTCTGCTATTTTGCACGATCGTAACAGATCTTCTGCTCCATCCATTTCTCTGCCTGGTCCTTAAACCCCTCCATTCTCTGTCAGGTTACAAAATCTATCTATCTCAGCCTGCCTGAAATATACTCAACCAGGGAGTATCTCAACCCTCTTGGTGAGAGAATTCCAAAGATTTACACATTTTTAAGTGAAGAACTTCTCAGTCCAAAATGGTCAAATCTTTATCCTAAGAATCTGCACCCCCCACAGCCAGAGAAAGCAGTCTCATCAATGTTTGCTCTGTCAAGGCCACTCAGAATCTTGTGTGTTTCAATGAAATCTCATTGATGTTTGTGAGAGTGTGCTGTGTGCAAATTGACTGCTCTCTTTACAAATTACAGCATTGATTGAACTTCTAAAGTACATAATTGGCTGCAAAAATTCTTTAGAATATCCTGAGGTTGCAAAAGATGCTATAGAAATGCAACTGTTTATTGCAAACTGGGACAATTGCCTGGTGACAAGCTATAGGCATCCTGTAAATGAAATGAAGAGACCATTTCCCATTTAATTAATACACGATCTGAGTTAGCAAGGAGTATTTTAGCTCTATAGAGCTTCCTAGTTTTATATTTAAAAAACTTATGCTCGAGCAGGCACTGACATTGACGATAGTTAAATCAGAAGACCCTTCTTTTTGCACTGACCACCATTTGATGTTTCAGGGTGTGTTTTTTGTTTACAGTCAACAACAAAATGTTCGGCTTCCACAAGCCCAAGATGTACCGGAGTTTGGACGGCTGCTGCATCTGCCGGGCCAAGTCCTCAAGTTCGCGATTTACCGACAGCAAACGCTATGAGAAAGATTTTCAGAGCTGCTTTGGGTAAGGAGGGGAGGAGGCAACCTCTTTGTTGAAAAACCCCATTTGGGTTAGATTTTCACATTATTTAGTTGCATTTTTTTATATCTTTTAAAGGTTGAATGAAGCTCGGGCAGGTGAGATCTGCAATGCCTGTGTCCTATTGGTGAAACGGTGGAAAAAGCTCCCTGTTGGCTCTAAGAAGAATTGGAATCATGTAAGTACGTTGTTTGAGGATGTTTGATTGCAAAAGTAGAGAGGTAATGCTTGTATAGTCCACCAGTAACTATTGTGTATAATATTGGACTCCTTACTTAAGGAAGGATATAAATGCATTGGAAGTAGAACACAAAAAAAAAACAGCACAAACAAGCCCTTCAGCCCACAAGTTGCGCCGATCATATCCATACCTACCAGGTCATAGAACTATCTGTAACTCCCATTAAATCCCACATACTCATCCAGAAGTCTTTAAAAGACCCCAGCGAGTTCACCTCTACCACCACTGACAGCAGCCGATTCCACTTACTCACTGACCATCCTCTCTTACCCCTAACATCTCGTCTGTCCTTGCTTCCCAGCACCTAAAATCTGTGTCCTCTCGTAGCGACCATTTCAGCCCTGGGAAGTAGCCTCCGAGAATTCACCCTATCTATTCCTCTCAACATCTTATAAATCTCTATCAGGTTACCTCTCAACCTTCGTCTCTCCAGGGAGAAGAGACCTAGCTCCCTCAACCTTCTTCATAAGGAATGCCTCCCAATCCAGGCAACATCCTTGTAAATCTCCTCTGCACCCTCTCAATAGCTTCCACATCCTTCCTATAGTGAGGCGACCAGAACTGTGCACAGTACTCCAAGTGGAGTCTGACAAGGGTTTTAAAGTTGTGGCATTACTTCCTGACTCTTAAACTCAATCTCTCGATTAATGAAGGCCAGTACACCATAAGCCTTCTTGACACATCCTCCATTTGCGAAGCCAATTTAAGAGTCCTATGGACCCGGACCCTACGATCCTTCTGCTCCTCAACACTGCTAAGACTCCTACCCTTGATATTGTACTCCTTCACCATATCGGTCCTGCCAAAATGGACCACGTTGAAGTCCATCTGCCACTTCTCCGCCCATTTTTGTATCCTATCTATGTCATGCTGCAACTTCTGATATCTCTCTAGACTATCCATAGCACCACCAACCTTCATATCGTCGGCAAACTTACGAATCCATCCCTCCACTTCCTCATCCAGGTCATTTATGAAAATAACAGACAACAAGGGTCCTAGAACAGATCCCTGGGGCACTCCACTGTTGACCAACCTCCATGCAGAAAAAGACCCATCCACAAGACCTTTTTACAGGCAAGCCAGTTCTGGATTCACAAGGCCAAAGCCCTTTGGATCCCATGCCCTCTCACCTTCTCAAGAAGTCTTGCATGGGGGAATTTATCAAACGCCTTACTGAAATCCATGTAAACCACATCCACCGCTCTTCCTTCGTCAACGTGTTCAGTCATATTTTCAAAGAACTCAGCTAGGCTCGTAAGGCATGACCTGCCCTTTCTGAAGTAATTCAGAGAAGGTTTATCAGACTAATACCCGGACTGGGCAAGTTGCCTTATGAGGAAAGGTTGGACAAGCTAGACTTGTACCTGCTGGTGTTTAGAATAATTGAAGCAGCTTGATTGAAACATAAAAGATCTGAGAGGTCTTGAAAAGATGGATGTGGAGGTGATGTTTCCTCTTGTAGGAGAATCTAGAACTGTGGTTCACTGTTTAAAAATAAGGGGTCATGCATTTAAAACGGAGATGAGGTGAAATTTATTCTGAGGGTTGAGTCTTTGGAACTTCCAGAGAAGATGATAGAAGCAAAGTCTTTGAATATTTTTAAGATAGAGCTAGAAAGATTTTTGATCAACAAGGGAATTGAAGTGGAGGGGATGCAATAGACAGGAAAGAAGAGTTGAGCCACGGTCAGATCAGCCATAATTTTATCTAATGGAGCAAGCTTGCGGAGCCAAATGGACGACAACTTCTAATTTAGATGTTCATATGTATTTTTGTATTCAGTAATGGAGCTGAGTAGGGAATACTTGCTGCAACATGTAGCTTTCACAGAAGATGTATTGCAAGGTTATATTCTGGATGTCCAACAGCTGAACAAATTGAAGGTATACACCATAGAATGGATATCTGCATCTGCATGTACATATACACACGTGCACGCACACACTCGAATGCGCATTCAAAAAGATTCTAATAATCTTATTCAAGTAACCTAAATAATACTGCACAATGAGAGAGGAGATTAAGTGCTTAAAACTATCAGATCATTTTAAATAAGCAACTTTGAACTAAGTGTAGGCCATAAATAAAATTTCCATTAAAACATTTCCACCAGGAATCTACTTGGGAAGCATGTGAAGATATGAAGCAACAGGAATGTCAATCATTAATCAGCTAGTGAATCCTTTTCAATTCTTCAGAGTAATCTCTTGAAGGGAAGAGAGTAAAGATACAACAACTATTTTGCTTAATTGTCGGTTGAAATGGCTTTACTGTATTGAATGGGGTTGATGTTTGGACAGTGTAAGCAGTAACATGGGTGGACTGTTGTGTCTCGCAGGTGGTTGATGTTCGAGCAGGACCAAGTTTGAAGACAGCATTGAAGCCCAAAAAGGCAAAATCTCTCACTGGGAACAGAATAAAAGCCAGTCAGATCAGCAAGATCCAGAAAGAACTCAAACGACAGAGTAAGTATCTTTGGGTGCCTTGCAATATTGTTTCATTCTGCAGTTCATTCATAACTTTCTCCTGAAAACACGCTTTATGCACAATCTGGTCCAAATCGTGTGTAAATAATTCAGTACCTTCACATGTATCACTCTGATGGGGGGAAGAGGTATCTCCAGCCCAGCACACCAGTATTCCTCCAGCCATGTCTCAGCTGCTGCACTGATGGTTTTCTCCACCATCTAAAAACAGAGATGGATGGTTCTGCAGTGTTTATTCGCAACTTCAGGATCTGGTTATCGTCTAGATTTGGGCTGAGAACTGGCAGGTAGCATGCATGGCTCATCAGCACTGAGTAATAATCATCTCCAACGAGACCAGTCTAAACCACTTCCCCCTGACTTCCAACAGCTTCTCTCAGTCCTCTGCTATCACTGTCCTCCGGAAGGGTAATTGTAGCATTGGGCAAAGTTTGAACTAAATTGTTTTAACACTGACTGTATGATCAGACTGATATTCTGTGATGAATAATTAACCTCCTCACCCCCTTAAAGCAAGGGGGGGGGGGGGGTGGTTATGAAAGTTGTTGTGAATGTTGGGGGAACTTTAATTCTTGGCCATGCAGAAGGGGATGTGGGAGAGTTGCTAAAAATGGTAGTGTTTCTGTAAAGAAAAATCTCCAGCCTCTTGCTGGGATGGCAAGTCAGTCATATGAGGAGAGACTAAGTCAATTAGAATTATATTCATTGGAGTTTAGAAGAATGAGAGGGCATCTCGTAGAAATTTACAAATTTTAGCAATCCAGAGACTCAAGGTAATAGATTCCAAATTCACCCCAGTAGAGAGCGACATTTGAATTAAATTAAAAGCTCTGGAATTATAAGTCTAATAATGACCATGAAGCCATTGTTGATGTAAAAACAGTCTGATTTATTCAAGTCCTTTGGGAAAGGAAATCTGTCATCCTGATGAAGAGGCATCCAGACTTGAACATTGACTCTATTCTCTCCCCATAGATGCTGTCAGACCTACTGAGATTTGCAGAATTTTCTGTTTTTGTTTCAGATTCCAGCATCTGCAGTATTTTGCTTTTATCTGCCGTTCTTTCCTGTCTGGCCTGCATGTGTGACCCATAGCACTGCATTGACTCTTAAATGCTCTCGGGGTTGGACAATAAATGCTGGCCCAGCCAGTGACACCCACATCCTATGACGAATTAAAAAAAAATATTGGGAGAGAAGCTTTTAAATTGAGGGGAGGGGATAGGTTTCTTAAAAGTACCAAGGTGAGGGGGTGGGTGTGAAAGATAATAGATTTTTTTGTTGAGGGTGTAAAGAGAGGTTGGACCAATGGAATTAGGACTGAAAGCAGTTCTGATCTAACTGAACAGTGGAACAGGCTTGATGATCTAAATGGTTAATTCTAGTTCCTATCTTTCTGTAGGTTTATACATGAGAAAAATACAACAGATTGAAACTTGATGCATTTGCAGTGTTGAAATATGTTCATGATGACTTTAGCGCTGTCAGGCTACGAATAATAATGGGTTTTTGACTACCTACAGACTCTGATGCCCACAGTACCACCTCCAGTATGTCTCCTGCACAGTCCCCTTGCTACAGCAATCACTCGGATGAGGGCTCTGATGCAGAGATGGCTTCTGGATCAAACAGGGTCCCAGTCTTCTCCTTCTTAGACCTCACTTACTGGAAAAGGTAGAGTAAGCACGTACTAGTTTCCAATCTCTGTTTCTACATTGCTTTCATCAAATAGATGATCCAAATTTTATTGAACAAAGTGTGTGTTTAAGCTGCAAGTTGTGGTTTTTTGACATGGAGGTAACTTCACCTACTCTCTCAGGTGGTAAGTAGTGCAGTGAGTGTTCTCCCATTATTGATCTCTTAACCAACTCCCAAAACAGCTTATCCGGTCACAATACTGCAAGTTAGTGGGGGCTTGCTGTGTGCAAATTAATTGCTATGTCTTATACATTACAACAGTGACAACACTTCACAAAACGTTTGACTGTAAGTTGCTTTGGGGATGTACTCAGATTATGAAATGTCGCCATTATTGCAGCATGGGAATAATGATCAGATATCAGAATATAAGGTGAAAGGAATCAGGATAAGGCGGGAACGGGCTACCAAGGCAGATGATCGACCATAATGGATGGCAGAGCAAGCTTGAAGGGCCGAATAGCTTACTCCTACTCCTATTTTCTACATTTCTATAATCTGTGTTTTAGTAATATTGATTGAGGAGTAACAGTAACCAGAACACTGAGGAGAATTTAAAATATTATATCCACCTGAGATAGCAGACTGGGTCTCAATTTAACATCCTATCTGAAAGCTGATGCTTCCAACAGTGAGGCATTCAGTCAAGATTGCAGTACCAGCCCAGGTTGTGTGCTGCAGTCTCAGGACTGGGGATTGAACCCATAATCTACTGACATTGGAGGTGAGAATGCTATCCACTGAGGCAGGCAAGGTTACTTTGGAACTGGTGTGGAATATTTCAAAGTTGAAAGCTGGTTTGTGTTTGAGTGAACTAGCATGCGAAGTAATGTAACTGTTATTATTTGGTTAAAAAGTTCTAAACTCCCTGTAACATTCCATCTGGGATTGGTGATAAGCTAACACAAAAAACATGATATTTGACCAATGCTTTGAATCCAGAATCCATTGACAAAACTAGTTTGGCTCAATTGGAAATAGCTTTTTTTCATTCATTCTTATGATATGGGCATTATTAGCAAACTTTCAGTTGCCACCATAAGGAGATTGAGTACAGCAATAAAGATGTCTTGCTGCAATTCTATAGAGCCTGTGTAAGACTACACCTGGAGTAATGTCTCCTTGGTTTTGGTCTCCTTGCCTGAGCAAGATATACTTGCCATAGAGGGAGTGTCACGAAGATTCACTTGATTGCTTTTGAGAAAGGTGGGATTGTCCTTTGAGGAGAGTGGGCCTGGATTCTGTACAAGAATCAAGGTGAGCTCATCAAAACGTGCAAAACCCTTCCAGAGCTCAAAAGGATAGATGCATGAAGGATGCTTTCTCCTGGCTGCCAGTAGTTGGCAAAGGGAAGGGGGGGGGGGGGGGGGGGGGGGGGGGGGGGTGGTTTGTTGGTGGTGGCAGAGATGGGGTTGGCCTAGAACTTGGGATCTCAGTCTTAAACTAAGGAGATTGAGTTGAGAATGAATTTCTTCACTGAGGGGGGGTGAATCATTGGAATTCTCTCTCCCAGATAGTTGTGGAGGTTCAGTCATTAAGTACATTTAAGACACAGATTGATAAATTTTGAGCTATTAAAGGTATCAAGAGAGCATATGGGAAAATGGCATTGAGATAGAAGATCAGCCATGATGTAGTTGTGGATGAGCTGTCGGGCTGTTCCTACTTCCAATGTTCCTTTCAGAACTTAAGCAATAAAATTACAGCTCTCTGCCATTCAATAAGATGATGATTTTTATCTCAAGACCCAATTTTCCACCCTTGCCTTATTTCCTTCCAATCAAATATCCATCAATCCCAGTCTTGAATATATTCAATGAACAACCACAGGCATTTGGTAAAGAATTCTAAAGATTCACAACCTCGAGCTGAAAAAACTCTATCTCTGTTTGAAATTATCATTTTATCCTGAAACAGTCGTCCTCATTCTAGATTCTCCAACCAGAGAAAGCAGCCTCTCAGTGTCTATCCTGAGAAGCCCTCATAGAACTTTGTATACTTTAATGAGCTCTCAATCCTCTAAACTCTAGAGAACGTAGACCAGTTGTACTTGGTTTGCCCCCATCAGATTGCTCTTTAATGCTAAGAATTAATTTAGTGAGTCCCCCCCCGGCCTTGAGATAAGTATATCTTTCCTTGCATTCCTCAGCCAAAACTATATAGAAATATAGAAACAAGAGAAGGCCATTCGGCCTTCAGAGTCAGCTTCATCACTTATTACGATCACGGCTGATCATTCAAACCAAAAGCCTGAACTTGCCTTCCTCTCAAGTACTTTGGTCCCTTTGCCTCAAGTGTTACATCTGACTGCTCCTTGAAAACATTCAATGTTTTGGCCTCAGCTGCTTTCTGTTAGATTGGCCACAAGCACAGTGGCCTGTTCAGTGCTATGCTGCCAATCTCCTGAGCAGGAATCGGCCCTGCCCACTGATTTCTGAAGTGATTGCTGGCGCTGTCTGCAGTGCACAGTGTGCACGAAATTTATTTTGAAATTCCCGCTGAAAAAAACCCATGTGATTTACTCCAGTTTTCACATGAATTCGACACTTAGAATTTGTTTGGGCAAATTCCTGCCCATTTCTTTCAATATTCCTTATCACTTATCTGCTATCATACTGTTTTAATCTAATGTACCTTAGCCAACTAAGCACTCATTTCTATGTAATTGGGCTTTGTTTAAATTTAAGATCCAGTTTCAGACTTCACTATATTACCCACAAACTCCATACGACAAAACATATTATGATCATTCTTCTTCAAAGGTTCCCTTGCTATGACAAGAGATCCCCACTGAAGACAGTGAAGTTTAGCTGAAGGGCTGCTTTCTTAAATTGCTGTAATACTGGTTGAGCTGAAATTTCTTCCAGTTACCTAGTGGAAGGATTGAAGCCATTGTCTATGGCCCTTGCCACAAACTCTCTTCACTAGCCACTGATAGCATCTCTCACTGGCCACTGTTTGGCATCTTTGGTATCCAGTTTAATGTGGAACTCCTGACACTACTTCGCTATCACCAAACCCTCTGAATTGTGCATTTGAAATTTTATCTCTATCTGCTACTGAAGCTTTCGTCTGTGCTTTAGTTGATTCTTCTCTTCATAGCCTGATTTTTGACCCATTGAAACCTTCTGCACTTGCCCAGTATTGAGAGGGCTCATCTACATTGACACACTTCATGTTGTCTCCCATCCTCCATCTACTTGAGCTTGTCCAAAATTCTTTTGTATCTTAAATCACGCAAAGTTTCAACCACTGTACTCACTCGCCCATGTTGACTTATGGTCCACCAACATCTCAATTTAATATTCTCATCCTTGTGTTCAGATTCTTCCATGACCTCGTCCCCTCCTGGTACCATAACCTACAACTCTGAAAACTCTGCATTTCTCTGGATCTGGCCACTTGAGTATCCCCTTTTTTTTTTTTTGCCACGCCACCGGTGACAACACAGCTGGCTAGGCTCTGAATTGTGGAATTCCCACCTTAAAGCTCCTTGTCTCCTCCTTTCAGGATGCCCCATAAAACTTCCTACTGACCAAACGTTTGGTCACTTATCTTAATATCTCCAATGATACATTGCGTCTTGCATAGAATCCCTACAGTGCAGAAGGAGGCCATTTGGTGCATCAAGTCTGCCGACCACAATCCCTCCCAAGCCCTACTCCTGTAACCCCACACCTTTACCCCGTGAATTCCTCCTTACACCAAGGGTCAAATTAACATGGCCAATCAACCTAACCCTAATCTTTGGAGTGTGGGAGGACACTGGAGCACTGGAAGGAAACCCGCACTGACACGGAGAATGTGCAAACTCCACACAGACATGACCTGATGCTGGAATTGAACCTGCGACCCTGGCGCTGTGAGGCAGCAGTGCTAACCACTATTTTATCTGACTATGTTTGTGAATTGACTGGGCTGTTTAGTAGCATGTAACATGGTAAAATGCAAACTTGTCCAGTTTGGCAGGGAGAATGAAACAGGCCTAATATTATTTAAATAGAAAGAGATTGTGGACTGTGGGATGCAGAGGGATCTAGATGTTCTGGTACGTGAATCACAGAAAGTTAGTCTGCAGGGACAGCAAGTGATTAGGAAAATAAATGGAGTGTTGGTCTTTATTGAATAAGATTGAAGTATGAAAGTAGGGAAATGTTGCAACAGCTCTACAGATCCTGGGTGAGATCATACCTGGAGTACTTTGTAGAATTTTTGTCTCTTTAGGATAGAATTGTATTAGAAACAGCTCAGAGAATATTCACTCGACTGCTGGAATGAAGGGGTTACTTTCTGAGGAAAGGTTGAGTAGGTAACACCTCTGGCCATTGGAATTTAGAAGAAAGAGACGATAGGTGATCCTAAGGGAACTTGATAGGGTGGGTTCTGAAAGAGCATTTCCCCTTTTCTGGAGAATCCAGAATGAGTGGGACACCGTTTAAAATTAGAAGTTGCTTTCCTCTGCGGGTCGCTGGTCTGTGACATTCTCTTTCCCAGAGAGCGATGGAAGCGGGGTCATTAAATCTATTCGAGGCTGGCTTAAATAGACAAAGGTGTTGAAGGTTATGGGGAGGGGGATAGGAAATTAGAGTTAAGACCATAGTCAGATCAGTCATGATTTTGTCGAATGGCAGAGCAGGCTCGAGGAGCCAAATATCTACTTCCCCTAATTTTTGTCTCTCATTTCCAGTATAAAAAAAGGAATTTTGCAGCTTCATTCTGTTTTTTCTTATAGGTCCTGGATTTCTCAATGAACTTTTGTTTTTCCCCTCCCTTAGGAGTTTTACTGAATTCGAGAGTAGGGTTAGAAGCATTTTGCTGCAATTGTTCATACCTCATTGAGCTTGAAACAGACTTGATGACCCTTCTAAACCTTTCTCCCGTTATTATTCCACAGGCAAAAGGTATGCTGTGGAATCATCTACAAAGGACGATTCGGAGAGGTGTTAATTGACCCTCAACTCTTCAAGCCCTGCTGTGCCAATAAAAAGAGAACAGTGGAAACTCCAGAGCAACAGGCAGTTGAGTCCCCATCTGCTTCGAAAGATGACGAATGGTGAACTATCTCATTCAAAGAGAGAGGTAGAGAGAGAGAGACAGACTGAGTGGGGCAAAGTACATTGAAAAGTATGTGTTGCCTGAAGGATGAACTGAACAGAAAAGCTGCCTATAAAGGGCAAGCTGTGATTGCTTTGTGAATGAACTGACACTCCCAAAAGACTGACGATTTTCCTTCTTTATATCATTCGGGGATGGGGGGGGGGGGGGGGGGGGGGGGGAGAGGTCAGTTGATTTGACGTGTAAAATAAAAAGCTGTAAATGTTGTAATATTTCATGAGCTGCACGCATATTAAGTGGAAGTGGAGCACATCTGTAAAGTGCTTATTTAGGGTTTACTTCATTCATTTATCGGTGGACTTTTCTTTCGTGGGGGTTGAGCAAAATTGGGAAAGTGAGTGAAGGTTGTAGCGTAAAGTGCGGCCGGCTCCTCTGTGCTTAGCTAACGTTCCATGAGCTGACTAGTTGTCCCTTTTGTGACCTACCCGAATGCGAGATTTTCCCAGCGAGTCACAAGAATGAGATAGGGGCCCGAGTTTTGAATCCTTCTGTCACTGTTTGAATTGAAAGATCATGGATAAGTATCTTCTATTCCTTCCATAGACCTGGAAGGGGATGGGGGAGGAGGTGGTTGTATCTGATCTCCCTCCGTTTGATCACCAACTCCACTGGAAACTATTAGGGGAAAATTTGGGGACGGGTGTTTAGATTGTGGGTTATGTGCCCTCTATGGGGCAATATCTTGCCTAAACCTTGGGTATTGGGTAGTTGATGGGGTGTGGAGGGTACCAGTTGAGTCCCGTCAACAGGGCAGAAGGGAAGAGATAAACAGTGGCTTAAACAAACTTAGCCTGGCACTTTCTAGGGTAACAGAGTGTAGCAAAGTAGAACCAGAAAAGACTCGCAGCTTTTTGGCCCCATGTAGAATCACCGCGCCCCATTTTATTTCTAATAGGCTTGCCAGACAGAGAGAAAAAGGCTCTCTGTTTAATGCTCGCTTCAGTGACATAATTATTGAGGCATTTCCAACTTTACTGTGATCTGATGAGCAGGTAACCTGCCGATTTCAAAGGAGATGTAAATGATACCTACCCTACCATAGTCATGCAATCCCATATCCCTAAATTGCCACCTGGTATTGAAGGCAGCACCTCGCCAACACTGACCAAGAAAGAGTTTCCTCAACCGAGCTCTACCTGTTAATAAAGTGGGTATTGAGATAATTCCCGAATGTACAACAGTAGAACTGAATCTGCGGTCGCCATTTTAAATGTCGTCATTTTGCTCTAAAGGTGCCTCTTTGCGGATTGTTTGATTTGGCCACTAGATTTGCTGTCATTCTGGCCTACTGGGCAAATTTTGAAATCATTCCTCTTCCCTCACTGCCTTCTTGGCCTCTCCCTGAAGGTGCACTGTAATTGCTATGAGCTCTTTAACCTTGTAGTTATTCCTCAAGTGTGGAGGTGGGCTGAATGGAGGGAGAAGATCTGTCCTTTTTTCTACCTTGGGCCTCCACAGTACATACCCTATCCAGCAGAATTCTCCAACTGACTTTGAGGGAGGTTGTGGAAAGGCTAGTTTCCATAGGCACTCGTCTCAACCTTGGTGAAAGAAACCATTGATACTGGGGTCTGGTGACTGGGAGAACCTCTTGCCTGCAATTCACCCAATTGCTTGCCCTGTCTTGCTAATTCCCCTCAGTGACGCTGCACCAGCTGTAGATTTCCAGCCTGAGCCCAGCAAAATCATATCTTCCCCTTGGAGATGCGTTCTGTAGCTAGACCCAATGGATTAGCCTGTTTGGTGGCAGCAAATGTGCACTAATACTAGGAAAGCCAGCCGACTATTATAAACTGCCCTTTGCTGATGAGGGGGAATCCTTTTGCAAAGATATCATGTTTAATGTGAATGAAAGCAAGTGACAATATTTTCAGGATTGGGGAAAGAGCAGGGACCAAATGGGTAGCTGTTTCAAATGAATCAGAACAGGCTGACGGGCTGAATAACCTCCTCCTGTGCTGCATGACTTTATAAAAATGCAGGGAAATGCTAGTAGAGTTGATTGCCTCAGTGAAGCACAAATCTCTAAATGACGAACCTACTCGAGAGACACTTGGCCATCAGTCGCCAAGGCAACAGGTGGTAACTTATCACATTGGACAGGTTCCAGGAAGTCAAATAGTTTGAGAATTTATCTCCTGCCATTCAAATCATGCCATTCTGGAATTGGAGGAGGAGCAGTAAGCTTCAGCCTCTGTGCTGATCCTCTGTTACCTGTTCAGCATGCTTGCTGTAGAGTTGCCAGTGTTCATTATCAAATTCTGGATGCTATGGGGTTTTCTCTTTGGATTGCGCTGTGTGCATGCATTAAGTGTTTTGGGAAAGGGTGCATGAAATTGTGCCAGCCACTTCACCCGCATGCCTTGTGTCCAGGCACTATTCAGACCCTGGTTGAATGTGATCTTGAGGTTGGGTTTGTAATTCATTCCCTGGGCTTTATGACCGAGCTTCCTCCCTGTCGTTCTATTTATTATTATTTATTTTTTTCCCTCTGCAAACACAAAAGAAACATACCACTGTCTCCTTTCACTTCTTGAGCTAGTTTAGTGCAGCAAGATGTATTTTAGTGATGCACTTTGTAATGTATTAGAGATCTATGGAGCCAGTTTTGTACTTTTTTTATACTGTTGATATTCTTCTACTCGAAATTTTTTATTAGTCTTGAAATAAAGTAGATGGCTTTATAAAGAAGTTGCCTGCATTTGTGGTTTTTCTTTCATTGGTAGTTTCGGGCTGCTTGATAGAGGGTGACCTGCAGCAAGGCTGCATGATAGTATGCCTACTTCTGGCAGAAGGCTTGAGCTCCTCTCCAAAGACTTTGAGCACAAAATCTTGACTGACGCTCCAGTACAGTTATGAGATGTGCTGCACTGTCTGAGGTGCCTTCCTTCAGACAGAGTCCTGTGTGCCATCAGATTTCAAAGTCCACTGCCACATCTTCGCTGGGAATCTATGCAATGAGTATAAAAAGGTCAATCAAAATGGGTTGAAATATGATGGGACCTTTTATGCCTTGGGCTGCTTTTGTTATTGTGAAGGCCTGTTTAGTATTCTTAGAAATACTGGGCAGGTGGAGCCCTGGCAAACAAGTCCTCACTGGCAGAAAAGGTGGAGGATGGTGTGCCATCTGGAATATCTCAATGGCTTTTTTTTTTGTGGGTGAAAGCTGCAACAATATCATCCTTGTTTCCTTGCCGTTGGATCAAAGATTTGTTTTGCCAAGACATGGGTAGATGCCAGTGGGCAATGATTTCTCTATACTAAAAAATTTCACGCATCAATGTCTTTCCAAGCACATCTCCCAAATCTTTCAATGACCAGCAAATTATGACAAATTATGCAAACACAGAACAGGGAATTTTATCATAGTTCTCTGACCAAAATCTATCCCTCAACCAATATAAATAGAACAATTTTTCTCACTGCTGCTTGTGGGACCTCTATGTGGCAAATTGGCTGCTGTATTTCGCTGCCATATAACAGGGATGACAACACTTGAAAGTGCTTTACAACTCATGAAGTATAATTAAAGACCTTTTCATGAGTTCAGAACATCTAACAGAATGACAAGTCTGTTCAAGTCCGTTCTAACAGAAAGACAAGTCCATTCACCTGCCTGCAGCAGGTGAAGTCACTCCAGCTCTGAAATTTGCTCCTCATGCCACAAGGGACATCAGCCAATCGGCACTCTAATTCAACATCTGACTAATGGCCACTGCATCCCAGTCAAAAGTTCCTGGCTGGTCCAGGCTTCTCCGCTAGGGTGACAACTGAGCCTGCTACGTTCTGTGTGCTGCCGCAACATAAGCAAAATGGGTGCTGGGGACAGAGCTATTGTCATTGTAATAGATGCAGCATAATTTATCCTGATTGAACATATCGGCGCCTCACAAAGGTCCAGTGTCTGGCAAGTCACCATGTCCTGAACAGCTATTTTAGTTATTCTTGGTTGAAGGATAAATATTGGCTGGGAATTCTAGATGAACACCTCTGCTCTCCTTAAAGTGGTGTCATGGGAACACTCATGATTGTTTGAGAAGATGGGTTTAATCCAGTGGTGGGCACCCATGGTTCTGATTGTGGCCCACGACACAATTGGACAGTTGCCCATGTGCAGAGCTGCCACATTCTGCTGCTTTCCGTCCACGTTTTTTTTCTTATTGGTACAATTGAAGTAATGCACACAAAGCAAGAGCAACTGAAGTGAGATGCATACTGATTGCTCCAAACATTTACTGTGAGAGCCATGTACTCACTCTGTCAAAAGTGTAAATATTTCCTTTTTTTACTATTTGAAGTTAATGAGAGTTCTATTACGCATCTTCTCATTATGAAATATTTGGTATGTATTAAATATATTTAATTTTATTCATGAGGTCATGGTTAGTGAACAAGCCTGCATGTGGCCCACTGAGATGGAGGCGGGCCATCATTTGGCCTGCTCACTAACCTAGTTTACATCACCAGTTTAACATCTCATCTGAAAGATAGTCTCATAGCACTCCAACACTTAGTGATTGCTTGCAACTTCATTGCTGCTATGTTTTGGAAGAGTGTGTTGCTACTTTGGGACAGCTATGATAGTGCAGCACTTCTTCAATTCTGCTTACTACAGTAACAGTGCAGTGTAATTGAGTTAGGAGATGGTTCAGCAAAATTAATCTAAGTGAGCTATACATTTGATGGGTTATGTGTCTAAGATCCTGCTAATTTCTGTCTGGTGTACAATATTCGTAATAACTCTGGTTTCTCTAATAGCAGGTGGTTAAACCAGCATCTGTTAAACCACACGCTGACTACACAGTCAGTGCAGTGAAGTTGCTATACACCGCTGACATTAAATCATGACACTCTACTATCTTGCTCCCTTGCTGAAGATGATGAAGAGCAGAAGATGCTAATGGCTCAGAACAGTTTGTTATCGTCATGCCAACAGCATCTATGTGGCTACTTAGAGCTGCAATGTTTTTTGAAAAAGATTGTTGCTACCTTGGGGAGAGGACATCAATGAACATAAAATGAACTTTAAAATCAAGGTTTCGCCAAACTCTTGCTAATACCTTCTATACCAGGCAGCATCCTGGTAAATCTTTTCTGTATCCTCTCCAAAGCTTCCATATCCTTCTGGTAGTGTGGAAATCAGAATTGAATATAATATTCCAACTGTGTCCTAAGCTTCTATAAAGCTGCAACTTTTAATTTTTAAACTCAATGCCCTGGTCAATGAAGGCAAGCATGCCGTATACCTTCATAACTACTTTCTTCACCTGCATTGCCACTTTCAGTGACCTGCTTCTCCACTGGGGTGGTAACTGAGTTCTGCGTGCTGACTAACAATGGATGCTGGGATAGAGCTATTGTCATTCCAATAGATGCAGCATAATTCATCCCGATTGTGAGGCAGTGCAAAGGCCCAGTGTCTGTTAGGTCACCATGCTCTAAGACAGCTATTTTAGTGGTAGTTGGTTAAAGGATAAATATTGGCTGGGAATTCAGGCTGAACATTCCTGCTCTCCTTCAAGTGGTGTCAAGGCAATGTTCACGATTGTCTGACAAAATGGATTTCATCCGGTGGCGGGCAATCACTGATTGTGGCCCTTGAAACATTTTATTGATCATTGGCCATATGCAGGGCTGTCACATTCTGCTGATTTACATCCACATAGCTTTCCTTATTGGTGCAACTGAAGTAATGCACACATGAAACAAAGGCAAGTAAAGTGAGGTGCATGCTGATTATACACAACATTGACTGTGAGAGCCTGTGTACAAAATGTATGTATTTCTTCTGTTTTTGTGATTTGAAGTTGACAACAGTGCTATTCAGCATTTTCTATAACTCATAGTATGCTAGCCTTTATAGGAAGGGGTATAAAGTACAACAGCTGTCTTTTAATGTTGCAGTTGTATAAAACGTTGATTAGACCTCATTTGGAATACTGTGTCCAGTTCTGGCTGCCTTACTACTGGAAGGACGTGGAGACTCTGGAGAGAGCACAGAGGAGGTTTACCAGGATGCTGCCTGGTTTGGAAGGTTTGAGTTACAAGGAGAGGTTAGGCAAATTGGGACTGTTTTCCTCAGAAAAATGTAGATTTAGAGGAGATCTAATAGAGGTGTACAAGATTATGAGCGGTATAGATTGAGTAGACAGGATTAAGCTTTTTTCTAGGATGGACTTAAATAGCACGAGGGGGGTTACGGGCTTAGGGTGAGGGGAGTAAGGTATAATTTGGATCTAGAGGGAGTTTTTTCACATAGAGGGTGGTGGGGTATGGAATGAGCTGCCAAGTAAAGTGGTGGAGGCAAGTACTCTGGAGTTATTTAAGAAATACTTAGATGGGCGCATGAACAGAATGGAAATGGAGGGGTATAGAAAACTGATTTAAAATAGGGATCATGAGCCTTGGGAGTCCCTGGAAATTGTGTAAATAGATGATGATATTGATGCACTTGTTTTTATCCTACAGGTGCTTTGGTTCACCTTGTCGTCTAACAAGGGATATATACGCGATGGCTCGTGAGAGGGCTGCTCTTGGATTTTTTCAAGAGTATCCTAATGCTTCATTAGTGTACGCTTGACCTGGACCATTTGATGGGCAACACGACAGCTCAGTGACTATCACTGTACTGTGCAGATACATGGATTTGGGCCTGTGTCTGTGGGAGTTTGCGCATTCTCCTCGTGCTTGCGTGGGTTTTCTCCGGGTGCTCCGGTTTCCTCCCACATCCCAAAGATGTGCTCTTAGGCTAATTGGCAAAACAAATTCTCCCTAAATTGTCTCAAATTTGGTTTTTAATCCATAGATCTATAGACATAGACAGGGATCATGGGTAGAGGTGGGAACATCGGGGTGGCGGCGCGGGCTCATTGGGCCGAAGGGCATGTTTCCCGTGCTGTTTTGTTCTTTGTTCTTTGTTCATTATGAAATATTCAGCGCACCTTCTTGACTACCTTCTCCAGCTGCGTTGCTACTTTCAGTGACCTGTGTACCTATACACCCAAATCCCTCTGCCTATCAATGCCCTTAAGGGTTCTGCCATTTACTGTATGTTTCCCATCTGTATTAGACCTTATAAAATGCATTACCTCATATTTGTCCGGATTAAACTCCATCTGCCATTTCTGTGCCCAAGTCTCCAATCAATATCCTGCTGTATCCTCTGACTGTCCTCATTGCTATCCGCAATTCCACCAACCTTTGTGTCGTGGAATAGCTGAGCCAGTCTCACTGCCAGCAAGTGCAAACTCAGGATCATTTATTACCTTGACTTTGGAACCCTGCAAGCCACAGTAAAATCTGGCATTTTAAGGCTAGGATCAACAGTAGGTAACACAAAAGTACAAAATTTACAAGCCCCGAATAAGGTTAGATATTTGGACAATAACGACATTCCCAAAGGATAAAGTATACATGGAACGGACACAAAGAAAGCCATTGATTCTTGGTCAGTTGATCCTTTAAAAGGAATTGGATCAATACTGTGAGAAGCATGACTGAGGTTTATAGTTATTTTAACCATGCTGCTTTTTTCTCCATATGGAGGTAGAGATAGGAATTTATCATTCTTTACAATGAACAAATGATAAGGGAAGAAAGTTCCTAATAAAAAAATCATAAGGGGCTCTGGGGTGGAAAGGGCTTGTTGCCATTGGTCTTTTCATCTATGCTTTTTATATTTCAAATGACACAAAAATCTATGGCGACACAGGCTTCACTTCCATGGCATGATGCTGTCATTCTGTTCTGGCTGATAATATTACACCTTGCTTCTGTTTCAGGACAAAGCTGATAGCTTCATTCCAGAAGGCCTTCTGCGTAAAAGATTATCCTTTGTTTGATCTACTGGGCTTCCATTCCCTTTTCAAGACTGCACAAACTACAATTCTTCAAATCATCAATCACCCTCGCAGGCCTGAATATTTAACTCGAGCAATGTCCAATAGTGCTTACAAATGCCATGACCCCCAAGCTGTCAATAATGGGATTGGTGGCAGGATGTTACAAGCGGAAATGGTTTGTATCACTAACTAGCTTTTTGGCGGGCAGCCAGTGTGGGCTGCAGATGGGAAATGACAGCAGGAAGCTTTGGTTCACTGGCTAAAACTGATTTGGTGAGCTGGGACAGAGGTCAGGGAGTTGGCAGGGTGTTGGGTAAGTAAGTACCTAAGGAAGCACAAAGCTGTTTGTGGAATCTTGCTTCATGCTGCATTTCCCATATTAACTAAAACTTCAGGAATACTTTATTGGTTGTCAAGTACATTAGGATATCATTAACTGGCTAAATAGATGTATGTTCTTTCTTTCAATACAGCATGACTGGTTGGCACTGAGATAGCTAATAGATGAAATTGGAGCACCCAGAGGAAACCTATGCAGACATAGGGAAAATGTGCAAACTCCACACAGATGGTAACCTAACCCAGGAATTGAACCCAGGTCCCTGGCACTGTGAGGCAACAGTGCTAAGCACTATGCCACCATGCCACCCAATAAAGTTAAGTTAAAAGAAAAAAGAACAAGAAGTTGAACAAGGTCCTGTCAGATGAAGTTAAGTGAAAGTAAGAAAGTGCTCTGAGTTAAAGACAGCAGTAACCAGTTTTAATTTGAGAAGCCAGGTGCCTGTGGAAAATTAAAAGAATGGTGATCTTTTAGTACAGCTTATGAAGAAGTGGTGTACTGTTGGCTTGGCTGGGTACCTATAGGACAGAATAGAAGCTTGAGTGCAGCTGGCAATCCCATGCAGAGGAATGCTGAGAAGTTGAAATCCTGGATGTGGATCCTTGGTGAAGGTATTACATCAAAGTCATTCTTTACAGATTTCATAAAGGTTTTATTATTTTGTTAAAAGTTGATTGGTAAACTTGTACTCTGCTGATCCATTTCTATAAACAAAAATATAAAAATTATGACCTATTGAGCCAGGATTCCATTCTGAGACTTGACTGTCCAGTGATTGCATCAGCTTGTGTTGTAACAATATTCGATATTTAATCAGTGCATAGTTGCTTAGTGTTTGATTTTGTGAAGTGTTCTATTTAATGCCCTTACAGTAATTAATCCTTAGGTTAGGTTCTCACAGATCAAGAAACTCCAGAAAAAAAAAGAATACCTGAGGGCCAAGAGTCACCCAAGATATAAGGAGACTACTGTGCAGATTAGGAAGCATCAAACTCAGTATTTATGACTGTTAAAAAGCATTGCCATTTTGGTAAAATTACTTGCCAGTTTTTTAACCAGAGTTTTTAAAGTGAAAGAGCAAGTCATTTGATAACTTTGTTAATGTGACACAATCAAGCATTTTGCTCCAAGGTGAGAAGTCTCACAACATCAGGTTAATGTTCAACAGGGTTCTTTGGATTTAAAAGCTTCCAGAGCATTGCTCCTTCATCAGGTGAATGCTCCTAAATACAACAAATTACTTTTCCCTCCTTTCTGGACACCTCCATAGTTACTATAAGAAGTCTCACAACATCAGGTTAAAATCCAATAGCATTCCGAAAGTTCGTGATTCCAAATAAACCTGGTGATGTGAGACTTCTTACTGAGCCCACTCCAGTACTACACCGGCATTTCCACATCATGAATCCATCCTTACTGACAGTCTATTGATATTGTCCAACAAGGAGGGGTGTTACTGTGTACAGAGCCCCCGTGGGTGTTGCTGAATACAGGGCGCATGTGAATGTTGCTGCGTGCAGAGCTCATGTGGGTGTAACTATATGTATACCATGTAGGGGTTGCTGTGTACAGGGCTGAGGTGGATTTTGCTGAATGTATATCAAGAAGGGTGTTGTTGTTTAGTGGTCTGGGCAGTGTTGCTGAATAAGTGACAAAGGTTCATCAATTTTAACTTGTAACTCTGGGAGTGAGAATTGAGGCGAGGCGAGATTTCTTTTTGTATAGAGTTGTTGAACCCTGAATGGATTGAATCATTAATACAGAGATGATTGCATTGTTTGACAGATAATTGAACAAAGAGCTGCAGCAGAGGTCTAGGGGGAGATGATAATGTAGTAGGATTGATTTAAATTTGCTTTAGCAAAGGTCTTTGTTTGTTTGATAAATTAACGGCAGCGATGTAAAGTTTCTTGGATTGTTGGTTTGTTTTGGACAACAGTCACAATTAACCCTGTCACCATCAGGCCTGTTGCTGCCTCCTCCATCACAATGTTACTCGAAGCTAGTGGAGAAGTTCCAAGGTAATATTATTCATGTGCTGGCTTGTAACCAAGAAATAAATGCATCATCTCTGTGTCTGGCAGCACATTGAGGCAGTCTACAGAGGAGGAGACTTGGTGCACATATCAGATTTTGTATTTATTGCCAATGATCGTGACACAATCAGCACCCCTCGTAATCTAAAGATATCCCAAAACACTTTACTTTAGCTTTACTTTTGACATATAGTGATTGTTACAATGTAGGAAATACTTACACAGCAAGATTCCATGAACACAAAAAAAGAAGAAAAGCACAGTACAGGAACAGATTCTTCGGTCCTCCAAGTCTGTGACGATCATGGTGTTGTAACTAAAAAAACTTTCTGTCCTTACTTGATCCATATCCCTCTATTTCCCGCCCTACTCATGTACCAATCCAGATGCCTCTTAAGTGTTACTAATGTGCCTACATCTCCTCTGGCAGCACGTTGAAGGCACCCACCACTCTGTGTGAAAAATTTCCTTGCACGTCTCCATTAATTTTTCCCCTTTCATCTTGAACCTGTGCCCCTTTGACACTTCCACCTTGGGAAAAAGCCTCTGACTATCCACCTTGTCTATGCCTGCCATGAACCCATCGTGGAGAACTCCCGAAAATGGCTTCAGTTATTCATTCCCCCTCATCCTGTACTGGTTTCTGATTGGTTGGCTTCAGGTGGTGTAAGTAGACTCTTTTTACTTCCCGCACCATCCCAGCTGCCTGGCACCACAACATAGTCTTCCCATTCAGATGTCTAACCAAGTATACCCTGGTCAGGCAGTAGAGGAACACCAAGTATAGAATGATGTTGAAGATGCAACATAATCACTTTGATTTTGCATCCTTAGGCACTAACTGATTCACTGACACTGCATATATTTTAGAGGATAGGTTACAAGGTGCACATGATGAGACCACAACAGGTGCAAGGATGTTACAGCCTGGGAACAAAGACAGCACAAGGTGACAGCTTGCCAGAAATCTCATGCTATTTCTGCTACTGACACCTTAGATGAAGACCGTAATGGAGTAGTCTAATTATCACTGATAGGAATGCAGGGCAAAATGTTTGGTGCACAGCCAAACCATATCATGAAGCAGGGAGGATCCCAGCACCAACTTGGCAGGAGACTTTGTACAGAGCCTGGAGCAGTACATGGGGTACTTAGAAACTGATGAAATTCTGAAATAAAAGAGGACGAATCACCTTGGATGACAGAAAAGCAGAGCAGGGGGAATGGAGTAATGGCCTGGAGGCAACACTGAGAAAAGTTTCATGACTGCTGCCAAGATACATGGAATTGACCTGCATGATTCTCTATAGTGGTCACACACCAGCTGGACATTGAGAAACTGGAATCTCTTGTGGATCAGTACAGAGCATAGTTGACAAAGATATGTAGAGGGACAGATAGTATTGTGGAAGCAGGGGGGCTGCGGTAGGGTATGGACAGGCTAGGAGAGCGGGGAAAGAAGTGGCAGATGGAATACAATGTGGAAAAGTGAGCTTATGCAGTTTGGAAGGAGAAATGGAAGCATAGACTATTTT
This sequence comes from Sphyrna mokarran, assembly GCA_024679065.1. Taxonomy (NCBI): domain Eukaryota; kingdom Metazoa; phylum Chordata; class Chondrichthyes; order Carcharhiniformes; family Carcharhinidae; genus Sphyrna; species Sphyrna mokarran. The sequence continues at coordinate 52,763,901 of JAGIQG010000008.1, read as the reverse complement.
CTAAATGAGAAAATAGTTAGGAAATCAGAAACACAAAAGAACTTGGGAGTCATTGTTTAAAATTCTCATAAGGTTAACGTATAAGTTCAGATGGCAGTTAAGAAGGCAAATCAATGTTAACATTCATATCGAGAGGGCTAGAATACAAGAGTAGGGACGTACTTCTGAGGTTGTATAAGCTTTGGTCAGACCCCATTTGGAGATTTATGAGCAATTTTGGGTCCCATATCTAAGCAAGGATGTGTTGGCCTTGGAAAGAGTCCAGCGGAAGTTCACATGAATGATCCCTGAAGTGAAAAGCTTGTTGTATGAGAAATTGTTGAGGATTCTGGGTCTGTACTTATGTTTAAGAGGATGAGGGGGATCTTATACTGCGAGCCTGAATCAAGTGGCTGTAGAGAGGATGTTTCCACTAGTAGGAAAAACTAGAACCAGGGAGCACAACCTCAAGCTGAAAGGACAATCCTTTAAAACATATATGAGGAGGAATTTCTTCAGCCAGAGAGTGGTGAATCTGTGGAACTATTTGCTGCTGGAGGCCAGGTCATTCAGTGTCTTTAAGACAGAGATAGATAGGTTCCAGATTAATAAGGGAATCAGGGGTTATGGTAAAAAGGCAGGAGAATGGAGATGAGAAAAATATCAGCCGTAATTGAATGGCAGAGCAGATCCAATAGGCTGAGTGGCCTAATTCTGTTCCTATGTCTAATATGCAGTTTCTGCAAAGCAATGTGCATGCAGTTAATGGCATCCATCATCTTCGGAGAAGCTTGCAATTATGTGACGTATTTCTCTGCTGGCTTATGTGTGGCAAGAGAGAATATAATTCAGGCCGCCTACAGTAAAATAGAGAGTAGCAGTAATATGCAAGTAATATGAAATGTTGGAAGGAATACTGAGAGATATTGTAAAGATCTTCAGCTCCAGCTTATTTGTCATCATGCACTTTTACACTGGTACCATGCTGCTTGCCCAGCTTTGAGGTTGCAGATGTGGCTGCCGCAGCTGGCAGATTTCAGTGAGGCTGTCCTTACTAAAGCATAGATGTCTAACATATCATTCCTTTCTGAATTAAAGTACAGGGTTATTCCATCAATACTTTGAATATGACCTCCTGCTGAGTACCCTGCATTCTCTCTCCCCCTCCCTCTTCCAGCAGCTTGGCCTGTTCTGCACAGACTCTATTCATACAGCCCTGCTATATTTGTAAGGGGTGGGCTACAAATGCACTGATGTTAGGAAGCAACTGGTTTGTGTGGAAGACTTGAAGTCAGCAAGTAGAGCTTCAGTATCTGCCATGCCAATTCCTGTAGACTGTTTTTCATTCAAAACAAATTTAAAAGCACTAAACTCTTGTAGATACAGCTGGAAGGAATCAATCAGCCACCATGACTACCATCTCTGGATATGCCCTGCCCCACCAGAGGGGGCACTCACTCGAGGTGGCAGCATAGTGGTGCACCCTTTGATAGGAGTAGCGCTAGGATTCCAGATCCAAACAAGTTTATGACATCAGGTCAAGTTTGGTGTAGACACTATCAACACTTGCCACTATCTCAGAAAAGCCGCCAATATAATTAAGGACCACAAACACTCCGGACATTCTCTCTTCCACCTTCTTCCGTCGGAACATGTACCAACAGACTTAAGAACAACTTCTTCCTTGCTGCCATTGGACTTTTGAATCGACCTATCTCCCACTAAGTTGATTTTTCTCTACTCCCTAGCTATGACTGTAACACTGCATTCTGCACTCTCTCCTTTCCTACTCTATGAACGGTATGCTTTGTCTGTCTCACGCACGAGAAATAATACTTTTGTCTGTACGTTAATACATGTGACAATAATAAATCAAATCAATAATAAATCAAATCAAATCAAAAAGATTAAATACGTTGACTGTCAACCTGAAAATCTTTTCAAACACACCAATGACTGATACTAACAAAGAGAGAGAGAGAGAGACTCCTGGTCAACCACACTTGATGTGCCATGACACCCCTCAACCTTAAGCCTCTGGCAAACAGACTTGCAACCTGTTCCGGGAATTACTAGCTATGAAACCAGACAAAAGTCTGCCTTAATACATTGGGCAGTGATATGTTGATGCCCTTTTCACACAAATATCATTCTTTGTAGAGTTAACTGGATATGCACTTGAAGGAACAAAAATAGCAGAATGCGACTCATTGGATAACTCTAGCTTTCAAATGTGTCAAATAACCCTCTGTGTTGGACCATTTCTCAATTGTTAACAAGATATCTATCTGTAGTGCAAAAAGAAGCTATATTTATTCTATCGTTTTGAAGCAAGGTTAAGATACAAGGCCAGATAAACTGATGTTAGTTAAAGGATAAAGGTCATTCAGGGAAAGCTCACTCTCTATTCTTTGAGGGATCAATCAGAGAGAGCAGACAGGCATCTCTGACAGTACAGCACTCCCTCAGTACTGCAGGGAAATATGACCCTACATTTCTGCTCAGGTTTCTGCAGTAAGACTTGAACCTATAACCTTCTAACTTGGAGGATAGTCATCAACTGAGCCAAAACTGATAAGGATAAACATTAATGGGCCATAGGACATAGATAGAATCACTAAATTTTCAGTTTATGCCGACTCTTTCTCCCTTTTTTAAAAAAAATTGCTTTCACTTGTCACAATGTGCCTGGGATTTGTAAATTTTCCTATGCCTTGATGGGTTTTGCAGTCTGCAGATTTATCAAGAAGAAACCTGTGTTTAGAGTTAATTTACAATGAGCACTGCTTTATAAATGTAAGTTTTTTTGCCTCTATCATGTGCGTGCAAACAAAAAAAACCTTTTCATTTTTTGTTCAAAAACTTTCTTTGATTTTTCAACCAGAATTTCCTTTTCAAATGTCCTGCTGGGGATTTGCAGGAGGAATAACGGATGCTGTGCAAATTATATCCATTAATGTGTCAGGAATTGTAAAACATAACTGAATTACATTTCTAAATTCTCAGCTTATAGCAAGTTCACATTCTTTACTGAGTAGCATCAAGGGATCTTTTACATTCACCTACGCAGGCAGATGGGACCTTGGTTCAATGTCTATCACCAGTCAGGGTTTCCACAATTCTTCTGGGAATTTGGTGATTTATTTGTATTGTATTGACACAGTACTTTCTTGAGTTGGAGTGATGGGGGGGTTGGTGGGCTTAAGTTTGAGCTTTCAAGGTTGAGCTTGACTCACCTGATGAAGGAGCAGCACTCTGAAAGCTTGCACTACCAGTGTTGTGAGACTTCTTACTGCACCCACTCCAGTCCAATGCTAGTATTTCCACACCATTAGTACGGAATTGTCCGCTTCGAAACCCGTGCCCAAGAATCAAGATGGCACCTCTGGCAGTGCAGCACTCCCTCACTAGTGCACTGCAGTATCAGTCTGGAATGTGTACACAAGCATCTAGGGCAGCATTTGGATCTTCACTTATGACTCAGGCTAAAAGCACTACCGACTTAGCTATTTGCATTACGTTTAATGACTGATTTTCAGTCTCTGTTCTGCTGTCTCTAACCTTATCGTCAAGGTCTTTCCAAGTGCATTTTATTAGTATACCCAGAATCCCAGAAACTCTGAGTGTGGTGTATCTCTGAAGCTAAGCTCAGTTACAAGGGTTTATATCCAATCTCTGGAAGTGCAAGATATTGCATATATAAAAATGATGCTCCAGTTTTCAGGGACTAAAGGTCCAATTAACAAACAAGTCTTTGGAGCAGAACGTGAGGCATCTATCTGAAAGTAATCCAAAAGCCTAGTTTCCCCAGTCTTTGTTTCCTATTCCTCATGTTCATTATTTCCTCATGTTCTCCCCTACACAGACCCAGGATTTCAATATTTCCCCTATACAGATCAGAGCTAGATAGGACTCAACAGAGAGAACTGAAAGAAAGATGTTTATTTCTATAGCACCTTTCACCACTTCAGGGCATTCCACTTTACAGCCAATTATTTATTTTTGAAGTTTAGTCACAGTTGTAATTTAGGAAACATGGTCACCAATTCATAAACAGCAAGGTCACAGACAACAAAAATAAAAGGAAAACAGTGCGGATGCTGGAAATCTGAATTCAAAACAAAAAATGCTGAGAAACGCAACAAGACTAGCAGCATCTGTGGAGAGAGAAACACTTCAAGTCTGTATGTTTTTTTTAGGAATCATACAGACTCAGAATGTTCACTTTGTTTCTCTTCACAGACCTGCTGAGCTTATCCAGCATTTTTTGTTTTGATCCGAGTTGAATAATGACCAGGTAACCTGTTCTAGTGATGCAACATGAACTAGATCAAGGCAGCTTCCTTACTCTTCTTCAAAGTAGTGTTATAGGATTTTTCACATGCACTTCAGGCAGTGGAGGGGCCTCAGCTTATCAATTCATTTGATAAACAGAGCCTGAAACAGTGCAGCATTCCCTCAGTACCGCACTGAAGTGTCAGCCTAGTTTTTTCTTCTGTTTAAGTCTCCGTACCCACATCTCTGATCTAGAGGTAATAGTGTGAACAATTGAGCCACAGTAGCAAGTGTGGAGGAGTTTATAAAGATCAGTGCAACACCAGGAAAGACTGAAAGTCACATTCCAACAAATTCTTTGTATTCTACACCAGAATGGTAGCATAGTGGTTAGCATTATTGCTTCAAAGCTCTAGGGACCTTGGTTCGATTCCTGGCTTAGGTCACCGTCTGTGTGGAGGTTGCACAGTAAGAAGTTTCACAACACCAAGTTAAAGCCCAACAGGTTCATTTGGTAACAAAATCCACCAGCTTTCGGAACCATAAAAAATTACAGCTCAGAAACAGGCCTTTTGGCCCTTCCTGTCTGTGCCAAACCATTTTTTGCCTAGTCCCACTGACTTGCACTTGGACCATATCCCTACACACCCCTCTCATCCATGAACCTGTCCAAGCTTTTCTTAAATGTTAAAAGTAACATCACATTTACCACTTTATCCGGCAGCTCATTCCGCACTCCCACCACTCTCTGCATGAAGAAGCCTTCCCCTCCCTCCCCCCCTAATATCCCTTTAAAGTTTTTCTCTTTTCACCCTTAACTCATGCCCTCTGGTTTTTTCTCCTCTAGCCTCAGTGGAAAAAGCCTGCTTGCATTCACTCTATCTATACCCATCAAAATCTTATACACCTCTATCAAATCTCTGATCATTTTTCTACACTCCTGGGAATAAAGTCCTAACCTATTCAATCTCTCTCTGTACCTTAGCTTCTCAAGTCTCGGCAACATCCTCATGAACCTTCTCTGCACTCTTTCAACCTTATTTACATCCTTCTTGTAATTAGGTGTCCAAAACTGTACACAATACTCTAAATTCAGCCTCACCAATGCCTTATATAACCTTACCATAACCCTTCAACTTTTATACTTGATACTCCGATTTATAAAGGTCAATCTTCCAAAAGCACTCTTTAGGACCCTATCCACCTAAGATGTCACTTTTAGGGAATTTTGTATCTACAATCCCAGATCCCTCTGTTCAACTGCAACCTTCAGAATCCTACCATTTAGCCTGTACTTTCTACTTTGGTTTGTCCTTCAAAGTGCAATACCTCACACTTGTCTGTGTTAAATTCCATTTGCCATTTTTTAGTCCATTTTTCTAGTTGATCCAAGTCCCTCTGCAAGCTTTGAAAACCTTCCTCGCTGTCCATTACACCTCCAATCTTTGTATCATTAGCAAATTTGCTGATGCAATTTATCACATTATCATCCAGATCATTGATATGGATGACAAACAACAATGGACCCAACACCGATCCCTGCGGCACTCCACTAGTCACAGGCCTCCACTCAGAGAAACACTGCTTCTTCGTCAGGTACATGGGAGTTTTGTTCACAAAAGGGAATATAAAGACACAAACTCAATTTACAAAATAATGGTTGGAATGTGAATCTTTACAGGTTGTCAAGTCTTAAAAGTACAGACAACATGAGTGGAGAGCATTAAGGTTAAAGAGATGTGTATTGTCTCCAGACAGTTAGTGACATTTTGCAAGCCCAGCCAAGTCATGGGGGTTACAGATAATGTGAAATGAACCCAAGATCCTGGTTGAGGCCATCCTCGTGTGCAGAACTTGGCCATCAGTGTCTACTTAGTGACTCTGTATAGTTGTATGTTGTGAATGCCGTCTTGGAGAATGCTTACCCAAAAATCAGAGGCCAAATGCCCGTGATTGCTGAAGTGTTCCCCATTAGGAAAAGAACACTCTTGTCTGGTGATTGTTGAGCGATGTTCATTCATCTGTTGTCGTAGCGTCTACATGGTCTCCCCAATGTACCATGCCCTGGGACATCCCTTCCTGTAGCGTATCAGGTAGACAATGTCGGCCAAGTTGCAAGAGTACATACCATGTACCTAGTGGATGGTATTCTCACATGAGATGATGGCATCCATGTTGATGATCCGGTATGTCTTGCAGAGGTTGTTGTGGCAGGGTTGTGTGGTGTTGTGGTCACTGTTCTCCTGAAGGCTGGGTAGTTTGCTGTGGACAATGGTCTGTTTGAGGTTGTGCAGTTCTTTGAAGGCAAGAAGAGGGGGTATGGGGATGGCCTTGGCGAGACGTTCGGCTTTATCAATGGAATGTTGAAGGCTCCGGAGAGGATGTCGTAGCTTCTCCGCTCCGAGAATATTTTCGCTGTGGAGTTTGTACATTCTCCTCATATCTGCATGGGTTTCCTCTGGGTTCTCTGGTTTCTTCCCACAGTCCAAAGACTTGCCAGTTAGGTTGATTGGTCATGCCAAAAGTTGTCCTTAATGTCCTGAGATGCGTAGGTTAGAGGGATTAGTAGGTAAATGTGTAGGGATATGGGGGTAAAGCATAGTTGAGATTGTGGTTGGTACAGACTTGATGGGCCAAATGGCCTCTTTCTGTGCTGTCGGGTTTCTACTGATTCTAACTGGATATGGATTTTAACCTTCTGTTCTTTCCTACTCTCAGCTGAAATTTTGATGCTGATGCACATATGTTGTTGAATATGTTCTGGTTGTTAACCTGAAATTATGTATGTAGATTTCAAGGTGGAATATCCCACACGAAAGTGAGAACCAGCAGAAAGTGCCACTATTTTAGAGATCTAGGCAAAATTTTAGGAGAATGATTCTAAATGTCCAGCTTGCATGAAAATAGGACCTGCAGGTCTGGTTATCGGGCAGGTTTTTACATCCAATCTTGAGAATATAGTACATGAGAAAATTGACTAGACCATTTCTAGCTGCGACAGGCAGTGGGCAGAGCTTAATTCATCAGCCAGCAGCAGATGGAGCTATTGCGCATGTGAAGACCTGTAACACTGCAAATGTACAGTAATAACAGCAGACGTCTGACAGAAAGAGAGAGCTGTCAGGCTTCGGTTTCTGAGCCAGCTTCAACTAACTTCCTCCCCCTGCAATCGTGGGGGTGCCACAGCCCATTGTGAGCCCCATGCTGCCCGCAAATGTAGCCACCTCCACCCATCCTACCAGCCAGGCTGATTGCACCACTCCACTAATTGTAGGCAGAGTGGCAGAGGGGCCCCCTCCTCCTTCACCCCACTGAACACAGGTAGAGCAGCAGTGGATCCCCCTTCCATCACCCCATTGATTGCAGGCGGAGTGTCAGGGGAATCCCTCTCTCTCCCCAATAGTACTGCCCTGTTCTGGCCCTACCCTCCAGGCCCTGACCCATATAGACCCCACACTTCAGTCCCCACCTTGATAGGCCACCCTCCATTACACTGCCCAGTGGGTAATGAGGAGGTGCTAGGCCGGTGGTGCCAAGGTGCCAAATGTCATCCCTGTTGTCCTTAGTTTATTTGGGGGGGTCCTCAATGGCCTCCAGTTCTACCGGCAAGGCCAACACTACTGTTCCCAATGGGGGAGCAGGAGGAGCAGATGTTTTCCTTGCAGGAGAGAACCTTTCCTGGTAAGGCCACAAAGGCAAGTGAGCCTGGATGATTGAGCACTAGGCATGCTAATCACATGTTTGATATATATTTAAATAATTTATTCAGCCTCTTGCTGGAATTCCAGCCTCCGCAAGATGACAAGAGCTGAGAAGTCATGTGCAGCAAACTGGTAAAATTTCACCCATAATTTTTTTCTTCCCCATCCCCAGCTCAGTAGGTGGCCCCAGAAATGACACTTCAAGAACTATAGAATCCCTATAGTGGAAAAGGAAGCCATTCAGCCTATCAAACCTGCATTGACTGTCTAAAAGACCATCTTACCCAGGCCTATCTCAATAACCCCCTTATATTTACCACAGCAAATCCATCTAACTGACACACCTTGGGATATTAACGTACATTTCCATTTACCTAACCTGCATATTTCTGGACCATGGGAAGAAGCCAAAACATCTGGAGGAAACCCATGCAGACACAGGGAGAACATGTAAGCTCCAGGCAGACGCAAGGCTGGAATTGAACCCAGATCCCAGGCACTGTGAGGCAGCAGCTCTAACCATTGTGCCACCGAACCGCTGAACGGCTGTGAAGAGCTTTGTGCTGAGGTTGTAGAGAACGCTTTACAAATGCGAGGTTTGCTACTACAGTTCAGCACACCCTGAGATTTCACAGGGCTTTTGGCAGGCTGTTTGACTTTTGGTGTGGCATGGCCAAATCCAATCTTGTTAATTACCCAAGATGCCGTTAACTTTTCACCCGGGATCAGCCAACTACCCAAGAAACCCGAATGGGTTTCTCCTATCCCTGGTCCGACGGCAGTGTGGCCAGCTGGAACATCCCAGCAAATGCTGTGGCTGGGATCAGTTCAGTAAGGACTCACCAAAATTCTTTGCCTGACCTCGATGAGGCTGTCATGCTATGCTACATTCAGTTGCCAACACACAAGCATACCACTCCATTCTCACCATCTCCGCTCACTCCCTCCGAACCCAATCCTCCAACAATGTTAATACCTGCTGGCTAATTAGAATATTTTCATGAATTCCTGAGTGTATTGTGTCAGAAATATTGGGGTGGGATAATTTCCAGCACTAAAGAATGCTGGCCACCCATTGGGGAAAATGAAGTTGTCTTGGAAAGGAAGGGAAGAGGATAATAAGAGAGGGAAGATCAGCCAGAGAATGTTTATTAGAGCATCTCCTCATTGTGTGACCAGAATGTAGCTTAGGTGATCCAGTTACATTATGAAGTCCCCTCCTAATATCCTCTTTTAGTCCTATAATCCTCCTCCAATATCTTATGGTCTTATCAGGTAGAAGGCAGGAAATTGGGAATGAGAATCGTATCAGCCAGATTGAATGGCGGAGCAAATTCAGTGGGTTGAATGGCCTAATTCTGCTCCAAACCTTATGGAATTAATGGTGTCTGCAGGCCTGTTTGGTTCTTGTTCATGGGCCTCCAGTACCACTAATGTTGTTTGGCCATGTGACCCATAGAAGGCCTGGGTTCATGTCTAACACCAGGACCTTGTGGCCATGGAAGGAGTGCGCATAATGCCATTTGGCAGGAATCCTTCCACCATTTCCCTCCATTTCCCTAAAGGTAAAAAAGAATGCTAGTGGGAAGATATATTAAAAAACTTTAACCCATAGGTTGTCTTCAAGATCTCCCGCTTTTATCCCCTTTCAGAGACTAGAAGGGTTAAACTATGAGGACAAGTTGCATATTATTCCTTAAGAATAAAGTATTTACGTTATTTACGTGTATAGATAATTAAAGAATTTGATAGAGTAGACAGAGGGAAACTTTTTTCTTTAGTGGGAAAGTCCTGAATTGGGGAGCATAAACTTAAAATCAGAGCAAATCTATTCAAGGGTGATATGAGGGGACACATTTTCTCATAAAGAGATGCTGGAAATGTTGAACTTCTCCTCAAAAGATTGTTGAGACAGCAAACTGAAATTATTAGACTTTTTTTGTTAAGGAAGGGAAGTTAGGGAACCGGGTGGAGTTGAGATAACTGAATGGTAGTTGTGTTTGAGAATCTGAATAACTCTGCCTGTGGAGCAAACACCCAAGGCCACATTATCAGGCAATAACTTTACTTCTGCAAGAGTTGCTATCTCTTTAATTCCCTTGAAAGAAAGAATATGAAATATTTTGAACAACAAAACATACTGTATGCAATTTTTGGTTTTGTAGTTAGCTATTAATTGATTAACAAATATATCACTTCAATTAATTCTTGGCTTTGGTCTTGGGAGCATTGTTTTTTGGAGGGTAATATACCTCCACCTAGTGGCCTCAATGGATATCACCTTTGTAACTGATCCGGGGAAACTCCTGCAACTATTCAGCGAGTCTGAGACACCTGCTGATTGCTGCTTGTCACTGCAATATATTTTCAATATCTACACTGCAGCATAACTTTATCATAATAAACACCTTGAAAAACTCATAAAAGCACCAAGATAGAATGAGAAGATGGGGAAGCCGATGGAAAAGGTTTGAACAATTATATGCAGTGTAAAACAGGATTCATTATGAGTCCATTATGCTCTCCTGGCCTGACAATTTCATCCCACCATGCCTGCACTCAGTAAATTTCCATGAGCAAAAAATAAACAGAACTATAGCTAGGGATTCCACTCTCTGATTTCAATATAATTACGGATGATAGAGCCATCTAGCTTAGCTAATATCATCCATCCAGAATGACATACGGAGGCATGAAAAGGCTATTTGGCCTCCCAAGCCTGTTCTTTCATTTCATAACTTTGCCTATATTATGTTAATGACTACAATTTAAAAGTACTTAATTGGTTGTAAAGTGACTTGGGACATTGTGAAAAGTGCTGTATAAACGTGTCTTTAGATCTACATACAGTACACAGTGTGACAAGCAATACTGAAATTTTTAATGCTGATTCTCCCAGAATAATTAATCACAGGACAATCAACTAATGTTAAGAAAGTGACTACACATAAATCACTACATTTACAATACAATTCAACTCTGTGGTTAATACAACCTTACCTCTCTGGCTTCTCTGGTGCCTACCAAATTTTAGCATAAATTGTAACTATTGTCTTTACTTTGATCCTGTGAATAACATAATTAATCAATCAGACATCTGGTATTAGCTCAAGAAAAGTGTTGAATGAATTGTTGATCTGAATTTTTCAGCGGATGATGTATAATACAAAAATTCAGTACAGCCTTATCTCAAGAACTGTTTTTTTCCCTCATTTCCCCAGAAGCTGTCATGCAAATTGTGTCGTACTCTGTGAGTGTATAACCGATCCCCACAGGTTCAAAATGATCTGTTATTATATTTGTTCTAAGTAAATGCGCAAATTATTTTTTTCTTAAATTCTGATGTGTCTGATCTGTGTGAGAGAAACAGACAAATTAAGAGAAAAAATATAACTAATAAGTAAGAAATTCTAACAGTAAAAAAGAGTGTGACTGCAATATGCTAAGAGCAAAATGCATTTTTAGAAGCATAGGATTTTAGAAAAAAATCCCTTTATGCTTTCTCTGGGACTTTTTTGCCAAAGTTGGAATGGATAATCGGGAATCCTCATCCCCAGAGAAATTTTAGTCCCACATTGTGACCACCTCTGTTGAATTTTAAATGGGTTGGTGAACTTGGAATGGAGTAGAGATTTGTAAAGCCTTTCTTTAAGCAATCTCTCCATGACAAATAGGGATTCCATCCCAGACTTTTCAAGAATAATAAAATGGGTGACTTTGAATTAATGCTATATTTTGCGTCACTCCCAGTTTTTAGTTTCTTGCACTTATTCTGATGGGGCCGCGAATCTCATGCAGAATTTGTCTGCAATGGCATGGTGACATTGTGGTCAGCACTAATGTCTCACAGCGCCAGGGATCCGGGTTCAATTCCTCAGGTCACTGTCTTTGTGGAATTTGCATGTTCTCCCTGTGTCTGTGCTGGTTTCCTCCCACAATCCAAAGATGTGTGAGTTAGGTTGATTATTAATGCTAGATTATCTCTTAGTGTCAGGGGGATTAGCAGGGTAAATATGTAGGGTATGGGGATATGGCCTGGGTGGGATTGTTGTTGGTGCAGACTTGATGGGCCGAATGCCCTCCTTCTGTGGGGATTCTATGATGATCAACACAGCATGCCATCAGAATTGTGTTTATTTAAGGGCATAATGAAAATTTAGACTGCTAAATACATGTGGATTTAAAGTCAGAAGAATTTTGAGAAGCGTAATGGTACTTAATTTTGAGGCATTAAAGTTCCACCAGCCAATCCTACCTCCCAGCCAGCTTATATCTCACATCCATTAGTTCTAAACTGATTACTGGGATTTAATTAACCATTTGTCAACCAAACTTGCAGCTGTGAGTACTCTGTGGTGACAGTTGCTGCAATTACAAACTGCCGCTATTGGCCTTCTGGCAGCTTCATACTTTTCTGGTGAAATTTAAAAAGAAATTGGAACCACAAAGTTGCCCGAAGGTCAAAAACAGTAGCATAGCACCCGTCAGTAAAACCGACCTGAAAGGCCAGCCACTCTTGCAGGTCTGGCTGCTCAGTCTGGATGACAAAAACTCCATTTCAAACACTGAAAGCCTGGATCCCTCTCGTCCCTGAGCCTCTGCATTTTGTATCCAGTGCCCTTTCTTCTCCCACGCTCTAATCTATCGACAGAGCTTCTGATGTTCAATGAGAGCACTATGTTGCTTTAAGTAATTGACACTATCAATTTGTTGCAGGGCACTAGGGAGAATTCCCTTACAGTTCTTCAAACTTGTGGGATCCTGTCCAACCACCGAGAAACAGCACCACTGACACTGCAGAACTTCCTCAGTACTGTACTGGTCATCCACGGCTGCTTAAGATTATGGATTGGAATTTAACTCCAGGTCCTGGTCACAGCTGACTCAGTTAAAATTGGAAGGAACCAGGATAAGGTGGATCATGAATAAGACTGGAAGTTCTGATAAAAGATTGAACTGTTCTAAAATACTAAAAGCTAAATGTTCCTGCTTCCCCTGCCTCAATAGGAGCCAGTGTACTTTTGGAGGCCACATTGATCTGCAGCAGTGTTTCATGGGGGTGTCTAACAAAACAAAAATGGTATAGACTCTGTGAGAAGAGCAATTCAAAAAAAATCGTATCTACCTCATGAGTGAAGAAACCATGTGACAACACGCAAATGAGATGCCCATTCTAGTCCAATGATACTATGTGGGTCTATACTGTCAGGCACTGGTAGTCATGAATGCCTGTCTTACTTATGGGACTGTGGACTTAGGATATTCAGGACTAACGTACAAATGGCATGAGTTGAGGCCAGCTCCAGATCACTATGTAGACACATTTGCTAGAATTCTGCCACCTCACCCACCACGGAATTGGAGCAGGCAAGAGGTGGACAATGGAAATATCTGTTGGCCTCTGTTGGGAATTTCTGGTCTCATTTGAGCAAGGCATAAAATCCTGTCCATTGACCCATTTTGAAAAGCCAATGCCTTGGATTATCAAAGACACTTGTTGTCTAACCTGGAGTGGGGAAACAGACATTATAAGGCCAAAATTAGCTTTTGAAAAAAATGATTGACCCAACTTGCACACAGTGCAAGAGTTGTGTGATGGCCTATGTGCTTTTGGGGGAAAACTCACATTTTCTGTTGGCACGATGGTCCCTTTAAGAACTAAGTCTGAAAAATGATGACTTATAAACAGCTACTTGCTTTCAGTTGCTGGTCATGAGACCAATGTGCCTCGGAGATAAACAACAGAAAGAAAAGGGTCAATCAGAAATTAATTATAGGTGCAAGTAGCTTCCTGGGTGTGGTTTTGTATTCAAATAATTCAGTTTTAATTTAGAACAAGCTGGATGCAAGGAACATCTCCTGAAATCTCCAGATTTCAGTTAAAATTTTGTGTTTTTGTCAAGAGTTCTAAAAACCTTGATAACTGAAAGATTCTGCTGATAGTGAGTTGGACTTCTGGGATATAGAAGCTGAGAAGAAAGAGAGAATATTTGATACAAGATCAGAGTTAAAAAACACTGAAACCAGAAGATCTTTGATCTGAAATGGCTAGACTTAAGCTGCTAGCAAGTCTTATGAACTGGGACTCTATACCTTGGGGTTGTTGTAGGAGACTTGAAGGGAAATAGTACCAGAAGTAAACTGAAGACCCAAGAATCTCAACCTTTATACAAATCTTCAAAGTAGTCCTTGACCCAGTATTTTGATATGTCTCTAATTTGGGTTTTTGCGGTGAAGGTTATATGTGTATGGAAGGAAATTTGAGTTAAGAATTTTGTACTTTTAATATCTTTATTGTAATGACCATTTAAGATAGAATGTAGCTATTAATATTCAATTTATCTGATTTTGTGGAGCAAGCTTTTCTTTAAAATAGTGAATCTTGTGGTTTCAGTAAATATCCAGGTTTTTAGATTCTAAAAAACGTTACTGGTCTCCACCAAGATTGTAATAATTGCATTTGAAAACACAAATGCAAATGTGTTCCATACATAAATTGCTCTATGTAATGCTTGCAGTATTAATGTGATGTAATCTTGACAGATATAATAACCTTAGCATCTGATTAATACATGCACGTTACACTGAAGAGTGGCTAGCTTAGCAGTAACCAAATAATAACAGATTAATAACTGATTGGTTATTTGGCAGAGATAGTTGCAGAACTATAAGATTCCACATCTGTGTCCTCTGCACAAGGAAGCTTTAGAAGGAGATATGGTGGGATTAGGCACAATAGAGTGGGAAGAAGTCTATATGGAGCATAAACTACTTTGATGTTGGGAATGTTTTTAGAAATCCAACAACACCGACATATAATGTGCCTTTAACATAGTGTAATATTTCAAGAGACTTCACAGGAGTGGGAAACATTAAGGCAATGATTTTCCCACCTTATTGCAGTCGATTTACACGATTTGCATGTGTGATTGCACCACGCTAGCACTTCCCAGCGCTGAGTTTCCAGCAGAGCCTGCTCCATGCTAGAAATCAACAGGAAATACCATTTAAATAGCCATTTAAGTATTATTTGAATATTGTCAGCAAGCCCAAGACTGAAGTCTCTGAGTCTGCTAGTGTCTCCCACCCTGCCAGAGTGTTTCACTCCAGCAGGGATTACACTAGCTCCCCACTTTTGGGGAGCTAGCAGCCCAACCCCACTGGAATGAATAGCGGCAATCAAGGCCCCAGCAGGTTGGGTGGTGGGGGTTACTCCCTTGGCATTGGCACTTTGGCACTGCCAGCCAGGGTTCCTGGCACTATGCAAGGGGCAAAGTGCCATTGCCCATGAGACATCATGGCACTGCCCATTGGGAATGAGGCAGTGCCAAGGAGTTGGGGTTTTGGAGCAATTGTGGAAATGGGTAGTCCCCTGCCAGTCTACAGTTGGGATTTGTGGCGGAAGGAGGAAGGTCAGTGATCGGGAGAGGCTGCGGTGTCAGCCTGCTTAGGGTTCAGCATTGTGGAGGGGAGGCATTTGGGGATGTGGGGGTGGTGTTACTGACAGGGAGTGGGGGCAGTGGGCCGGGGCTGACTCCAAGAATGGTCTGGGGGGGGGCCAATGATTGGGCCTTGGGGGCATGCGGAGAGCAATCAAGCTGACCAGTAATCGGGAGGCGAGCAGTGCGGGGCCACTATGTATGCACTGATCTTGGCACTGACAGATTGGCGCATGCGCAATAGCCAGCTCAGATCACTGAATTCAGCCTCTCCAGCACGAATACGCCCCGTCCCTGAAATTTAATGATAGTCATGCTGGTGGCCTCTGCAGTGCACAGAATTTGGGAGATTCTTTGAACTCTTGTTGAAAAAAATGTGTGAATTACTCCAGTTTTCACGCGAATTTGACACTTAGCATCTTATTTGAGAATTCCATCCGAACTGTCACTTGGACTATTGTGAATTAATGAAAGAAAACTTACATCGATCAGTTAAAGGCAAATTGTGTTTAACTAACCATCTGAGATTTTTGATGAGGTACTGAGAGTTGATGAGGGTGTAATATGGTTGATGTGTATATGGACTTCCAAATGGTATTTGGTAATCGGACTGCTAGCAAACTTCAAGCTCATGGAATAAGAGGGACAGCAACAGCTTGGGTATAAAATTGACTAAGTGACAATGTAAGAAGTCTGACAACTTCAAGTTTATGTGCAACCCATTTATTTGATAGTAAACTCACAAGCTTTCGAGGCTGTGCTCTTCATCAGGTGAATGAGGTGTTCTGGTATCAAACAGCACATATAACGGCACAGACTGTTTACAGATTACTGATTAGAATGTGAATCTTTACACCTAACCTGCTATTCAAGTCTTAAAGTGGCTAACAATGTGAGTGGAAGAAGCACTGAGCACAGGTTAGAGAGATGTGTATTGTCTCTAGACAGCACAGTAAGTGAGGTTTTTTGCTAACCCAGGCAAGTCATGGGGGGTTACAGATAGTGTGACATGAAGCCAAGATCCCTGTTGAGACTGTCCTCATGTGTGCGGAACTTGGCTACCAGTCTCTGCTCAGTGACTCTGTGCTGTTGTGTGTTGTGAAGGCCTTCACGACTCTTTAACCTGTGCTCAGTGCTCCGTCCACTCACATTGTTAGCCACTTTAAGACTTGAATAGCAGGTTAGGCGCAAAGATTCACATTCTAATCAGTAATCTGTGAACAGTCTGTGCTGTTATTTGTGCTATTGGAGACCAGAACACCTCATTCACCTGACGAAGAGCATAGCCCCGAAATCTTGTGAGTTTACTATCAAATAAATTGATTGGACTTAAACCTGGTGTTGTCAGACTGCTTACTGTGTTTACCCTAGTCCAACGCTGGCATCTCTACATCATAAGTGACAATGGACAGAGAGTACTGATGAAACTGTTGTTTTTTAAACTGGAAGCAGGAATACATTGACCTTAACTGGGGCCACAACGGGAGTACAAGGCAAAATTTGAAAATTTGCAGGTGACACAAAATTTGAAATAATTGTGAACTATAAATCAGGTAATGATAGATTTCAAGAGTATATAGACAGACTAGTGGAATATACAAATGAAAATCAATGCCAAAAATAGTAAAATATTCATTTTGGTAGGAGGAACAAAGAGGGACAATATAAAATAAAGGGTACAATTCCAAATGGGGGTGAAGAAGCAGAAAGAAATAAGGAGTGTCTTGAGGAAAGGTTGTGCAGGTTGGGTCTATATTCAATGGTGTTTAGAAGGATCTTGAAAGGGCTTAATATGGTAGGTGACAAGAAAATGTTTCCCCTCAAGGGAAAATCTAGAAATAGGAGGTGCAGTTTCAAAATAAGGGATTTCCCATCTAAGTTAGAGATGAGGAGGAATTTCTTCACATGGATTATTTTGAATTCTTTATCCTCCAACCCAAGAGTGATGGAAAAATAGATGAATTTGACAGATTTCTGATCTATAAGGGAGTTGAATGTTATGGGGGCCAGGCAGGAAAGTGGAAATAAAGCCACAATCAGATCAGCCATGATCTTATTGAATGGCAGAGCAGGCTAATTGGGCCAAATGGACTTATCTTGCTTCTTTATCTTCTCTAATATTATGAGGTTTACAGGGGGCAGAATTTAAGAGAACTGCCAGGAATGAATTGCGCATGCTTCTGTGTGTTCACAAGCTCATTCATTTGCCAAAATCTTTCACAACCAATGAATATCATTGTTATTTAGAAGACAAACAATTCTGGTGAACGTTCGCTCACAAGAGAATCCCTTCAACCAGAAATCAGCCTAATGAACTTCTCTGGATTACCTCCAATGCAAATATATTTCTCATGAAATAAGGAATAGGTGCAGTCTCATCAATGCCCTCCACAATTGTAGCAAGACTTTTCTACTTCTATATCCCATCCTCCATGCAATAGAGACGAATAATGCACTACTTTCCTAATTACTTGCTGTATCTGCATGCTGACGTTTTGTGATTCAAGTAGACGAGTACCTTTGCAGAGAAAAAATATTCTCTTTTCTATTTTTCCTGTCAAAGTGGGCAACCTCATATTGTACTCCATCTGCTAAATCTTAACCTATTCAATTAACCTATCTATATTGCTATATAGATTCTTTGGGTTAGATTTTCAATTGGTAGAAGGGTCAGGATGGGTGTGGATGTGATTTAAAAATCAGATTCCCCATCGGCAAATTTGGATCCCGACACTTCTGTGGCAGTCCCCAGTTTTCAAAATGAGGGTGCCAGAAAGGTAACAGAGAATCTGCTCACCTACAATTGATGGCACATTAAGCTCCTTGAAAAGCATGTTAGCGGGCTGGTGAAGTCAAAACTACAAATTTTCAAAGTGGATTCGGTGAATCTAAACAATCTGGTTCACTTAAAGTTGGGTTTAATGTGAGGCAAAGGGAAATGATTTCTTTGATTAATTGGAATTTAATGGACCATAGGAAATCTTACATGGATCAGACTATTATCTCTGATTTGGCCAGAAACTTTTTTAAGTGTCTACGTTGTTAGCCTTTTGGTATCTGGTCTGCTTTCCTCAGTGAGACAGTGGCAAGCCTTCATCATGTGTGTCTTCTGCCTTTGTTGTTTGCACGCTTTAGGCAGATCCTGCTTCCTAGAGGCACTTGTGCCACTGATTGGACACCAAGTTCATGTTTGGCTCAATTAAGGCTTTGACATTTCAGAATAGCATCATGTGATTGATACAGTTGCTGTTTGGAGATGATGCCCTGAATTCATCCAGGCATTAGAGTTATGACACTGCTTTGCCCCTAATGTTTTTCTCACAACTTACAATTCTACCTACCTTTGTATCATCAGTAAGTTTGGCTGCAATCTGCCCTTTCATCCAAGTCATTAATATAAACTGCAAAATGTTGAGGCCCCAACACTGATCACTGTAGCACTCCACTAGTTACAAATTGCCATACTCAAAATTACCCATTAATCCTCAATTGCTGCTTTCTGTTACTTAGTCAGTTCACCACCAATGCTAATTAGTTCACACACAACGAGCTTTTGTGAACCAACTAATGTAGCATCTTATTAAATACCTTTTAGAAACCCAAATATACCACATCTTCTGGTTCCCCTTTAATTATCCTGCTTGTTACATCCTCAAATAACTCTAATACATTTGTCAAGCGCAATGCCCTTTTGTAAAACCATGTTAACTCTGCTTGATTGCATTATGATTCTCTAAATGCCCTGCAACCACTTTCTTGATAACGGATTTCAATAACTTCCCAATGGCAGATGTTAGGCTAACTGGCCGACAGTTTTTTTGCTGTCTGTCTTTAATAGGAGAGTTATGTTTGCAGTTTTCCAATTCACTGGGACCTTCCCAGAATGTGGGGAATTTTGGAAGATTACAACCAATACATCTACTATATCTGCAGCAAACCATTAGGTCCAATCTTTGGTCTTATTAGTTTGCTTAGTTTTTGCAAATAATAATGATTGTTTTAAATTCCTCTTTCCATTTCTTCTTGATTTTCTACTATTATTGGGATGCTGTTAGTATCTTCTGTCGCAAACACATGTATAAAATGCATAAACTTGTTCAAAAGGTGACATTTATTTGTTTCCCATTATTAATTCCCCAGCCTCATCCTCCAAAGGATCAACATTTTACTTTAGCTATTCTCTTCCTTTTCATATATTTGTGGTAGTTCTGAGCGTCTGATTTTATATTTCTCATTGGTTTACACTCATAATTTATTTATTTTTCATTTTGTTTAGAAATCTTGTGCTTGTTTCTAAAATTTCTCAATCTTTGATACCATCTTTGACTTTCAAGTAAATAGTTCATCCTTCTGCTGGAGACTTTCTCAAATGCAATATAAAGAAAAAAATACATGAATTTATATAACACAATCACTAGACATTTCAAAACACTTTACAGTCAAGTAATTCATTTTGAAATTCAGTCATTCCATTTTGAGAAATCTGAAATATCACCACAAATTTTTGTAATTGCTTATTTACTCTCTTACCTTTTAATCAATTTTCAAGTCCACATTTAGCCACTTTGTCATTACTTTGTAATTGCCTTTAAGTTAAAATTTAAAACCCAAGATCATCATCCTCAATCTGAATTTGAAATTCCACCATGTTATGCTCACTCTTCACTAGAGGATGATTTACTGTGATATCACTAATTAATCCCATCTCATTACACATTTCCAGATTGAAAATAGTCTGTACTGTGGTTGGTTCTACAATGTATCACTCTAAGAAACTGTTCCAAATACATTCTGGCCAGTCGTCTTCAAGGCTTCCTTTGCCAATTTGATCTGTCAAATCAATATGAAAATTAAATCTCTCACAATTTAGCAGTATTTCTTGCTTTATACTCTGTTTGATCAGTAGTTATTTTCAGTGCCTATAGACAATTCCCACCAGTGATCTATTCCCTTGCTATTTCTTATGTTCACCCAAACTGGTTCTTTATCTTGATCTTCTGAGCCAAGATAATTTCTTACCACTGTACTGATTTCATCCTTTATTAGCAGAGGCATCCTATCCTCCTTTCCTTGCTGCCTATCATTCTGAAATATCAAACGCTCTTGAATATTTGGTTTCAAACATTGATACCCTTGCAATATGTCTTGGTAATGGTTTTCAGACTTGTTTCTATTTGTGCCTTTAATTCATGTAATTGTCATTGAATGATGGAGTTGGCTTGAAAAGCCATACAATCTGCTACTGCTCATATTTCTTAAGCTCTACTCCTGCAGGGAAGTAACATTGCATTAGGAAAGAAGATTAGAAAAATCATTTCCTCTGTAATCAGTAGGGTTTGATGTCACAATGGGAGTTTGACTGGAGGGAGATGGGTTGGAGTGGCTGGGATGTGACTTAAGTCACATTCAGGGAGTTGTTGACATGGTGGCACAGTGGTTAGCACTACTGCCTCACAGTGCCAGGGATCTGAGTTCAATTCCAGCCTTGGGTGACTGTCTGGGCAAAGTTTGCACATTGTCTGCATGGGTGCTCCGGTTTCTACCGACAATCCAAAGATGTGTACGTTAGATGGATTAGCCATGGTGAATGTGCTCTACAGGAATAGGGTTACAGGAATAGAGTAGGGGAGAGAGCCTGGATAAGACATTCTATCGGAGCGTTAGTGCAGATCTGTTGAATGCCTCCTTCTGCACTGTAGGGATGCTATGGTATTGTCTAGAGAAAAATGCGTGAGGAAACATTAGCTCAGGGAAACATTTACAGCCTAATAATTCATTAGTATATTTCCATTAATTCTGGTTCCACATTGTTTGGTACAGATGATGGGATAAATTAATTTTTTGGGTGCAAATATACCCGAATAAACACTGCTCTGGGAGACACACCACCAATGATTGATAAACATCTCCCATACGTCATCGCGTGTCAGTCAGTGATGCAATGGGCTATTTTGATATAATTGATGTCATCACGTGGTGCTTGTTTACAAATGGAAACATATTTCTTTGCATTTTAAACTGTGTCCCTTTGAATAACAGCAGCAGAATAGTGCAGTTCCTATATTGCTGATTACTCAACTTCGGAAATCTGCTCTATAACCTTCAACAAAAAGGCAGTGAACTGAATATGCAACAGATTGGGCAAAATATCTTTTTTTAGAATAATATAATTATTTCATCTAATTTGGCACTTTGGAAGTTTCGTTTAGAATCTATCATTTGCTGTTAACGACAATGCCTACCATGACCATGATCGTGTGAGGCAAACATCCACATCATGATAGAGTGGGACGAACATAAAAATTCCAACACAAAGGAAGATATAAACTTCAAGACAATATATCACACTATGATGGGGCAATGCAACTTTACAAATAAAAATACAATAAATAAATAAAATCAAGGTTCATTGCAAATACTTTTTTGGGGGGTAAAACAATAAGACAGGTTCCAGCATCCGCTTGGAGATAAAACAAGAGAGCTTCGATTATAAACGTTGCATTTTATTTGTACATGTTGCACTGATTTGGCTTTTGATGTTACAGATTGGTGTTGCAAAGGTTTCCACATGGCAAGTTCGTTGTAATCGATCTACCCCCGTTGCATTTAATTGCAAAAGGAAAAAAAGCATGTCAAGTGTATCTTTTTTTAAAAAAAATGGTATTTGCAATGCTGCGGGTGGGCGGAATTGCGCGGCGGGTGCGGGGTGCGCGTGCTGTTTGATTGGAACGTTGGGGGGACGCAATGGAACGTGGTGTCGGCAGGGAGAACTCACAGGATTCGGTGACATAAAAGCGGCGGCGCGAGCCGGAGGCCGGGCTAGAGTCCGGCGGGAGGATGTAGCAGATCCTCCCCCCTGTATCCACTTCATAACCCAGTGGTGTAGCGGCAGTAGCTGGACAACTTCCCTCTGCACACTCCCCCATTCTCCCATGGTTCAGCTTCTGTTGCGTGTCTCCCCTCCCTCCAGAGCAGCTTCATAGACAGCAACAGCGGTAGCGACAGCCAGTGAAAGATGAAAATGAAGGGCGAGAAGAGGTCGCCTTCCAGCGGCGGTGGAGGTGGCAGTAGCAGCAGCAACAGCGGTGGTGGTGGAGGAGGAGGAGGAGGCAGCAGTAGCTCCGTGGTCCAGGGGCCGGCCCCCTTCATCCAGGCTCTGGCGGCGGCTAACAGCCAATATCAGGCGTACGAGACGTACTTGGAGAATGGCATGATCTGTCTCAAGCATAAAATCCGAAACATTGAGAAAAGGAAGGTAACACGAGCATCTCCGCCTCTCCTCATAACCCCCTCCCTCTCTCTTATGGCTCGGAATCCATTTAATGTTACCTGGATAATTTCTGCAGTGTCAGTTGCTGCAGTCCAGCTGCATTGCATTGGGTTACACACTTCTCCCTCCCATCTGCGAAACAAAAATCAGTCAACTCCTAAACTTTGTAATTAAAAATATATTTTCCCTATACATTGTTTTGCTATTCGTTACGCTAAAATATTGTTTTTGTTTTTTTTAAACAGTACAGGTAACCTTACTTTTCTATATTGAGGACACAGGTTTTGCATTTGAAGTGTTAAAAGGGGCAGCGCCCACATTGCGCAGCTAGATTTCCACCCTTTCTCAACCCCCTTCAAAAAAAGTGGAATGCTTAAACACTAATTTGCGGCAGATTAAAATAGCAGTGTGAATGCCGTGTTGGCAAGTCTGGAGGTTTCTAAATAAAATTGGACCACTAGTTCACCCTGGGCTATTGAACAAAATTCAATGATATTGCAGCCACAAACACAGAACATGTTTGTCTAAATTGCGTTTGCTGCCACAGTTGTCTTCAGTGATAAATCACTGCACATAATATAAACAGCTCAAATGTGTAATCCCTTTGCACATTCATCAGGGAGCTTGGTCCCTTTTGCATTGATTACATTTTCAAATACATATTTGCTTAGGACGAACCTGTGTCCCCACAGGTTATTTGCATTAATCTCTATCGACCTTCCAAAAAAAGGTGGTAATGTGAATAAAATACAACATAACGGATGCTGCAGATCTGAAATAAAAACCAAAGAGTGTTGGGAAAACACAGCAGGTCTGGCAGTATCTGTGCAGCATCTAATAGTTTCATTTTCCAGCATATTTTTGTCTTAGGCCAGTTATGTTTTTATTGCTAAAACGTGCCAGTCTAAGTAACTTGCTCGAAAACTGCTTCATACTTCACAGACAGGGATTGGTTCTCCGTATGTCCTGTTAGAATGCATGCAGCAATTGACCTACCATTGCCCTCTTTGGGGTGAAGCCTGTAACGTTGCTTGTTTTATGCAGCATTTTGTGGACTTTACATCTTTCAATGGATGACACGAATGCTGCAGCTTGACATTGTGGTTACATTGTGAAACAGAAGTATTTTTGGTATTGCATATAGTTCAATAAATTTAACGATGGGAATGCAGTGAACACTTTAAAAGGTGAGCTCATTCTTGAGCTGCATGACCATGTGGTGGTCTCATTCTTTTTCCAGGCAAAACTGGATGACTATAAAGAACGCCTGAAACGAGAAGAACTTAATCAGGATCAGTTGGTATGTATGTTTGAATTGATTCATACTGGGGGCTGATAATCTTCTAAATTTTCCAATTGCATAATATTTGCCATTGTTCTCACCAAATTGACAGTGTTCTCTTCCATTAAGCTTGTTTGAACAATCTTGGCAATCCTTAGGCTACCTCTACAGGCATAATTACTATAGAACATAGAACAGTACTTGCCCTTTGACCCTCAATGTTGTGCCATGTTAAACCCAAGATCAAGCTATCCCACTCTATATAATTCTGGAGGGCTACATGTGCCTATCCAATAACTGATTGAAAATTCCTAGTGTGTCTGACTCCACTATCACAGCAGGCAGTATATTTGACACCCCAACCACTGAGTGAAGAATCTACCTCAGATATCCCTCCTATATCTCCCACCATGAATCTTGTAGTTATGCCCTCTAGTAACAGTTACATCCACCTGAAGAAATAGTTTCTGCACGTTCATTCTATCTACCCCACTCATCATATAAATCGAAGTTGCCTCTCATCCTCCACTCTAAACAGAAGCCCCAGCTCCCTCAATCTTTCCTCATAAGATCTACCCTCCAAACTAGGCAGCATCCTGGTCAATCTCCTCAGGACTCTCTCTCCAATGCTTCCATATCCTTCTTATAGTGATGTGACCAGAACTGAACACAATATTCCAAATGTGCTTTCACCAACATTCAGTATAGTTGTAGCATAATCCCATGTTAATAAACACTAACACACTATAAGCCTTCTTCACAGCTCTAGCCACTTGAATGGCAACCTTCAGAGATCTGTGTCTTTGATCTTGCAACAAACTGGATTTTGTAAGAAGTTTTGCTTTGGAGATATTAAATTGCCAACTTAAAGGGTGAAATGAGGCTTTCAGAACTATTGGCAGTTTTTTGCTGGATTCTGGATGCAAAATACACTCAATACGGCAATGAAACTACAATCTTATGCAAATGACAATACCCAAAGCCTGGAATTCTTTTGTATGCTGCTCACCAACGCTTGATTTTAGCTGATCCAAACTTCATCTGCCTATCACTGTTTCAGTTTGTATTTTGCCTTTTATGGGGAGATGTCCTGCAAATGCTGCACGTAGAGCTTGATCAGGCAGAATCTGACACTGAGTTGTTTGAGACTTAATTATTGAACAGGCTGGTAGGTTTGGTGATCGAGACCATACAGGAATTTTGAAAGTGAGGGTGATATGTGATCCTGCCTAAAAACAATTCTGAGCAGGGGTGGCAAGTTAGTATCCAGGCAGCAGAGGTTGAATGACACCTTTTTTTAAAGGTGTTAACTAGGAGAGCGATGGAACAATTAAATCTTGATGTAACATGATTGCTTTTTTTGAAATCCTCACCCACAATGTTGTATGACTGTGGAAGCAAACTATCTCTATGATGGACTTCATGTAAGGTTGTGCTTCCCTTGGGATCAATTAAGGTTATGAAGTCTGATAGTAGCTAGGGAATGGAGTTTGAGGAGGGCTAAACAATGATTTCCAGCATCCCAAAGTTTAGTTGGAGAAAATTTTTGATCGTGTCAATTATGAGACGTGGCATTTGGATGGGAAATGGGATGGGGTACTTGTTAGGGACTCCAGAAGTTAAAGATGAGTAGGATCCGCCGCAGGTTCTGTGTAACATTATCCTGTGGTGCCTATGCACATTGGCACATTGTTTGAGATATCTGGCATTTAAATCCCATCTTTAATTGTTGCATTTGTTAACCCTCTTGTGGCCTATGCTGGCCAGAGAATCAGTAAACATGACATGATCATGATGAGGACATTCATCACCAGAAATGGATCTTTCCTCTTGCTATAAGCACTATCATTTTGTTTCTGTCTTGTGCAATATGTAGGAGATGAAAGGGAAAAATTGAATGACTCCTCCCAGATGAATTACATTGCTGTGGTTTTGTGACCTAATGAGAAGCTACTTGTTGAGGAGGGGGAGAAGGCAGTTATAAACAAGGAAAAGACAAAGCACTCACTTAATTATTGAAGGCTTGATTCCCTATTTTGCAAGAGAAAACAACTTTGATTAGAATTATGCTTTTTAAAAAAAGTACAAATATATTACAGTTCCCAACTACTCAGTAAACTGGCCCTTCTTGCTAAGATGCCGTAAGTAAAGCTTGGTAATCCCTGAGTGACATTAGAGTTGTTGAGGTCTTGGGTTTGTTACTGTCAAACAAAACCAAATGCTATCTTTCACAGGATGCTGTAGACAAATATGAAGAAGTAATTCATAATCTGGAATTTGCCAAGGAGCTGCAGAAAACCTTCGTTGCACTCAACCAAGAGGTAAGATCTTTCTTTTGCTGTGAAGGGTTTGAGGGTTGGATAATGAGCACTGCAGTTGAAGTTGTATTGTGCTATCTGCTGTCCCTGATTTGTTGCAAATGTCAAGATATGGCATTACTGTTGCTGCAACAGCTAAGCTTTCAATTTGCTAAGCTAACATTGAATAACTGGCTATCAGTCATTCTTGGATGTGATATTTTACTTTAATCATGTTTTAATGTTGCCAGTTCCAGTTGGCAGGTTGGAATTGTGCAGTCTTTTAGTACATGGGTTTAAAATTGCCTCTAGGCAGCTTTGTGTGGGGCAGTCTGCTGGGAATGCAAATTTACACTAACATCTTTTAAGGTTGATCAAGGACAGTGATCTAAGAGCGTGAACTCATTTCTCCTTTGCTTCCCCAAATCCCTGAACGAAAGCAGGGTGAAGGCCATTTGCCATGCTGCTTCAAACTGAGATTAGTGAATTGAACCTAGGCCTGTGTCTTAATCTGGTGTAGTTAGTGGACTAATTATGAAAGACAGCATTAGACTTTGGTGTAAATTCAATTGCATTTTATTTTGAACAGCTGCTTAAAGCACAAAAGAAAATGCTGCGACGTGAGCAACTTATGAGGACCGAAATGGAGAAGCGCCGTCTTCGTACAGTATTGCATATTAAATATGTACTAGAGAACTTCAAACAGGAGCATGTTCAGAATGACTTCAGAGATGGCATTAATGGTGCATTTATTATTTCTCGGAAGGAACTCAGTCTCCTCAAGGACTTCTGCGCACTTGTTTGCCCTGAAAGGGATGAAAGAATGCCGTAAGTAATGGCTTGACATGAGGTGGTTTGCTTCATCTGTTTGACATTTACGAAATCTCTCATTGGCTTAATAGTTGCCATTGACTTTCGTTGGTTGCCTCTTGAATGTCGTTCTTGTGGTGAAAATTCTGTTGGGTAGGGAGTTCCAGGCTCTAAAATGGATATTAGTAATTACTTGGAATTCAGGCTCTCTGCTTTTGAAATGTAGATAGGTGATCAGCAAATTTAGCCATCCATCTAAAGTGATACCTTTATAGATTTCTGAAACAAGATTTAACAGGTGGGAGTGCCTAGAAGAGATGCTTGAGAATCTGCATATCTTGTTCTATTTTAGTATCAATCTCAAAGGAGCACCTTCCTTTAGGAAAGAAACTGTATGGAGCACTGCAGGGGGTTAGAATAGATTAAAGTGGAGTATCTGTTATCACTGAACAACTGTTCTTGTGGGAGTGAGTCTTTGGAAGAGATTTTTCTTTTCTCTGATTTGGATGATAGCAGTGTTGCCGTGGTATCAAATGATGTCTTGGTTGCTGCAGAGGTTGAAATTGCTATCAATTAGCATCATGGGGACAACTATGCATTCAGCACTAATTCCTATCTCTCTTGATATTGCTAATGAGCTATATATGTTTGCTTATAACCTTGTTTTCCTGCAATGTTCCTTGAGAAAGTGAATACAAGAAGAGTTTTTGATAGCAGGCTTTAGTAATGTCTCAAGTGTATTAATCCAGTATTTAAACCTATTTCTTGGGACAAAACTGCACTTCTGCCTCTGATTTTTGGTTTGGCACAGATTTAATACACTTCCATGTCATTGGGATGTAAGGGGATTTCCCTGGGACCTCCCAGTGGTGGGAAAGTGAAGTGGAGGGGGGGAAAAGAGTCTTGCATTCAGCTGATCTTAGCTTAACACAGACTTACAAAGACTGTTTGTTTTTATTTGAACAACACTTACAAAGAACAAAAGAATTACAGCACAAGAACAGGCCCTTCAGCCCTCCGAGCCTGTGCTGCCCAACTGAACTAAATCTCTTGGCCTTCCAGGGGCCTCTACCCCTTAGTCACTCTCATATCTGCTTACATGACCACCTCCTGCAGTGAGTTCAAGGCACTATCCACCTTCTGTTTTTTATTTAAAAAAAAAGTTGCTTCATACATCTCCTTTCAACCTGCCCCTCACCTTAAACCAATGCCCCCAAATAATTGATTCCTCCTTCCCTGTGAAGATGCTTCTGATGATCTATTCTGTCCATGCCCCTCAATCTTGTAGACTTCTATTAGGTCTTCTCTCAACCTCTGTCATTCCAGTGAAACTAAACCAAGTTTCTACAACTTCTCATAACTAATGCACTCCATACCAGGCAACATCCTGGTGAATCATTTTTGTACCCTCTCCAAAGCCCCCACATACTTCTGGTAGTGTGATGACCAGGGCTGAACACTTTATTCCTAGTACACACTAACTAAAGTTCTATAAAGCTGCAACATTACTTGCCAGTTTTTAAATTCAATGCCTGACTGAAGGCAAGCATACTATATGCCTTCTTGACTACCTTTTTCCACCTGTTGCCACTTTCAGTGACCTGTGTACTTGTACACCCAGATCCCTTTGCTTATAAATACCCTTAAGTGTTCTGGCATATACTGTATATTCCGATCTGTATTAGACCTTCCAAACTGCATTACCTCACATTTGTCCAAGTTAAACTCCATCTGCCATCTCTACATAAGCCTCCAACCACTTATTGGGGAGAGATGGTCATAAAATTCTAATCTCTGATGTTGTATCATGTGAGCACAACAGATGTACGTGTCTGAAGATTTGATCCTCCTGCCCAAATTTCACCCAAGCTGGATGGTCCAATTACATTATTACACTTCATTTACTTAGGCCAATAGTATTCTACTTGTCATCTGAATTAGGAATTCATCAGTCAACTGAACCCAGAAGTTTTTTCCTCAGTTGCCTAGTAACCTTACCCTTGTAAATCTGGTGGTTCAAGGGTGCCTCCTAACACCTGCAGTTCTGAGAACTAGAAGGGAGTTGTATTCTCTGGTCTGTTTTCTATCCCTTTATCAGCAGAGGTTGAATTGCAGCTATTTATTACAGCTAGAAGCTGAATCCTTCTATTCATTTTGATAACCTTGGATGCCAGTAGCTGCCTGGCCTGCCCCTGATAATAGGATATATGTTCTATGCTTCATTGTTCCAAAAGTATGTGATCTGTTTCATTATATGAAGTTCCCATTATGCTAAGGGGTAAATTGTCTGTTGGCTGAAGCTTGCAAAAATACAGTTTAATACTTCAATATATACGTATTGTCTGTACAGGTATCTTCTATATAAGGGAGGCATACCTTAATATATAAGGCACACTGTGGTCCTTGTTTTAAACTAAATTTGTTTTAATAATCTGAAAAGCAGGGATTTCTGTATACCCTGCTATTGGGAGGCAAGCCATTTACTGAGGTGCTGGTGTGTTTACATCTCCAGTGATGGGAGTGAAAAGGGATGACCTGAAGCTTTGTCTTTTCAGCCTTGAAGATCAAATAGAATTGGTGTCAAATCAAATGTGGGAGCTGTTAGAAGGAGCTGATAAAATAGTGGCCGGTAGCACCTGTAAGTTCAAATCTTTTTATTGGTGAATTTGGACTTTTATCTTGTGTACTAATATTTGTCAGATTTGTGATGGTTATACATGCTCAAATTTCTGGATTGAGTACTCTTGATGTGCAACAGTGACTATCCTCTTAAATTTTTTTCTCCTAGATAAGCACCTGAAGGAGGCAATAGGCAGATTATTGAACTGTACCTACTTTGATAGAATTCCAGTTCCTCACAATGGGTTGCTGGATGATGATACGGAAGATAAAATCAAAGAGGTGCAAGTAACTTCCAAGGTCTTGTCTGGAAAGGATTCTGGTATGTGAAATGGCAAGATCCGACTAGCCAATGTTTTTTAGCTTTCCTATAATCGATAAGGTAGTTAGCCTGTAGTCTCCAGCTTTTGTCACCCTCCTTTTTTTAATATGGGAGCATCCAGAATCTGGACAACTTTGGGAAAATCAAAATCAATGGATGGAATTTTACAGCCACTTTTATTGGTGGAATCTTCCAGTCCAGCTGTAATGGAGGAACCTTTGAACAGATTATTACCTTTCTGACACTGCTCCTATCGTGATGTAGCTGTAACATTTTACCCAATGCATCTACTATCTGCAGTTGTATCTTTTGAGATCCTAGGCTGAAGTCTTGTTAGGCCCTGGGGACTTGGCAGCTTTTGATTTCTGATGATTTTCTCTACCCTTTCCCTACTGATCACTTACCTTCCTTTCACCTAATTCCCCCATGTTTTTTTCTGGAATATTATTTTTCTCTACAGTGAAAACTGATGCAAGATATCTATTAAATCTCCTGCAATTACCTTATTTTTCCATTTCATTAATTCCCCATTCTTGAAGACCAATGCTCATACCTCAGACTCTTGGTATCAGTTTTGATGTTTCTAATTACTTTCTCTTGTATTCTAATTTCTTTCTCAATCTTTTAGTAATTATTTGCTTTATTTTATGCTCTTCTGACCTGCAGAATTGTATATTTAACTTCAGCCATTGATGGGGCATTGACTATCTTCACTGATTATTCTGCAATATTTCCTTAGCATCTGCCACTGCATGATCTATTAAATCTCTCCTTGACCTAATTTTGCAGTTCATTTTGGCCAGATACCCTCAATTGTCCTTTCTTAAAAAAAAATTAGCTGAAATGCTCCCCCCCTCTTAGATTGAAATTCATGGACATCTTCACTAGGTCGTTCACGAATCCTAATTTTATTGCATGTTGCCAGATCAGCATGCAGTCTAAAACTCTTCTGACAACGCTGAACTCATGATCCAGGCTAACTTTGTCAACCTGATTTGTTCAATTAGTGTGCAGATTAAAATTGCCTATGATTGCTGTACCTTTCTCACATGCCCACTGTATAGCTGGTCTGTTATAACTGAGGAGGGGATTGAATTAGCGTGCTCCTATTTGGTCATCTTGATTACAGCAAAGGAAGCTTTTTTCTTTAGACCAAGATGTACCTTTTCCAAATCAGAATGCCTTTATTTGTGTGCAATAAAGAACCAATCAAATAAGATTTTCTTGCATCAAAGAGCACATTTATTAACTACTAAAACATGCCCAAACTAAGATCATCTCTATTGGACTGTCATTTCTTAACAGAGCTACTCACCTTTTTTCCTTGCTTTTTCCTAAATCTTGAACATTCATGTCTCCAATGACTATCAGATTATTTCAATTTGTGCTGTTAATTGATCTTTATGAATGTGACATACATTTGGCTACAGAGCCTTTTGGCTCTATCTACTTTCTTTGTAACCTCTAGTCTTGGTGCACTCTTTGGTTTGTACATTCTGATCATAACATTCAAGCTGCATGTGGTTTTTTACATTTGGTTCCATCTAGTTTAACAGCCTGCATGTTTAATCATCTCAAAAGTGCAAAATCCTGCCACTTGCTGTATAGTAAATGGATTTGCCAATATTAGCATTTAATAAGTACTCAATCATACATCACTGGTCCCTGGGGTTTAATCCCTATATGATGACTTGATGTCTTATAAACTGTAATAGTGGTGGCAGTAATCACGCATTTGAACCCAATGCCATCATATGTGTGGATCTTGCAGCTCTCGTGAAAGTATTTTGTATGTTGCTGTAAGTGGGGGCCCCATGTTTTAAAAACTGACTTCAGGGTAAATTTGGTTGAAAACCTAGAAAAAGACTGTATACCTCAAGATTAGCAAAATGTTGAACTGTTAGATTTGGTGCAGTTGCTTGCTTGAACTTTTTTGTATGGGTTTTAAACATGCTGCTTTTTTATTGCAGAATCTGACAGGCATTTTTTGTGCTCGAGTGAAATGCAGCCAAGAGAGGTACATTTTAGTTTTGCTCATAGCTGTTCTTCCCAAATTATGGTTTTGAAGGCCTTTACACTAAGAGGAAATTTTGAAATGAGTACCAGTTGCATGATAACTTTGTACTGCATTTAATTGGGTTCTGTTTTCCTATGTGTGCTTCAAATTGATAATAGACTGGGGAAGCAAAACTTTGTTTAGGTCATGCTTTCCACATGCTCTGAATTACAATCACTGTTTCGATGTAGAATTTTGTTGCATTTCCTACAAAACTGTTGAGTAACTAGGTTTATTTTTGGTGTTTTGCAAGTGTTGGACAGAAATGAGAGCCCCCTCATCAATAATGCCAAACTCTCTCAATACTGCAGTAGTCTGCCTAGATTATGCAATCTTCTGAGGCATCCAAACTTCAGTTTGGATGCTTCAGAAGGTCGTGTGTTTGAGATTACTGACACAACCACAAACTAATATTCACCTTGGATGGGATTTTCCAATCCCACCCAGCCAGACACTGGAAATTCCAGCGCCAAGTCAACAGATCGTTAATGGTTTGCCAAACTTTCTATCTCGCCTGTTATGATTTCTACAGTGGGCAGGACTAGAAAATTTGTCCCAAGTGTGCTGTTTATTCTCAAATGTGTTTTGTTCATGCTAAAATGTCTTGGCTGTATAGCTAGTTTGTAATGCAGAGCTATGTCAATAGCATGGGTTAAATTTCTATATCTGAGGCTATTCATGAAACACTGCCTTCTCAACCATGCCCTTTGCCTGAGGTGTGGTGATCCTCTAGTTAATCATAACGTCAGCTCTCTTCTGGGGGCGGGGGAAGAAGAGAGAAAGAGGAGTGTCTATGGTCAAGTGGAACTGTGGAAACTTTATCTTTATATTAAATATTTCAAAGCCAGATTTTGTAAATATCTTTTACAAGATTCACTTATGAGTAGCTGAACAGAAACTGATTTGAAGCTGATGAAAAAATTAGTAACCTCATTGTTGTCAACCTGATCCATTGAGACTTTTTCAGTTAGGTGAATTTGTACTGATGGGCTGATCATCTTTGCTTTTGCCTCAACAATCATCTCTTGAGCAGTGGTATCTTTTGTGCTGGACTTGTGTTCAGCTTATCATTGAAGGAACAGTGAGCAAATGGCCTTTTTCCACTTCAGTAGAATGAACAGAAATTGAGAGTTTAAGTGTTTATGATACTTTGCTCAGTGGTGACTGGAGTTAAGTGTAATCAAACTTGTTTCTCTTAGTTTTTGAATAGGCAGTACCTGAACAAAAATGACTATGCTGTAAAACAGCCAGAGAAACCAAGGAACTGGGAAGCTGAGTATGTTGGCAGGAAGCAAGAGGATGTTCCCAAAACATGGGACACTGCTTATGTCAGTAGAAAGCAGCATGAGGAAGCAACTCCTAAAAAGTGGGATGATGAATATGTTGATGCAAAACAGGACAAGGAATCCCTCAAAAAATGGGGTACAGAGTATGTCAATCAGAAACTGGAGGAGCAGCCCAAAAAGTGGGATGTACAGTATGCTGATGTGCCAGAGACACCAAGGTGGGAATCAGGATCTGTCCCAAAAGAACCAGCTGAACCAAAGAGAAATCTGCCTGAGCCCAAAGAGGTGAGAAGATAGCAGGCTTTGGCCAGGAAATGATTGTATTTCATGACTAATGGTCCTCTTTTTCTCTTTAGAGACGGGATCGTATATCAAAACATGAAACTGAAGCTAAGCAAGTGGGTAAAACCTAATTTGCTTTTGAAGCACCTACTGATGGTGATGAATGGCACTTGTTTGTGAAAATGGTGCACGTTTTTTAATTGTTGGCAACTATAGTGGTGTGAAGCTTTGGAACACAAAAATAACAGAATTTCTCTTCTAATGGACCTAATTTTTGGAATGAGCCGTTAGCCAATTATGTAGATCTCAAACCCCACATTTGCTCTCTAACAAACTCAACTTCAGCAAATTCTACTTTATACCTACCCTTTTGGCAGTGGGGATATGGAGGGAGTGTGCCATAGTGTTAAATTGGCTAGCATGCTGTGACCCAACACATGATTTAAAATGGCTTTTCACCTGAGTGGTGTTTTGTTTTGGAGGACAGGTATCTAAAGTTTGAGCTTGGCTGAAGTGATGAAACAGTCTTCCATGGCCCTTTCAGCTGGGTCTTGTTTTCACATTGGGCTCTTGTTAATGTCTGGTTTCTAATTTCATGTGTATTGCAGCAAAAGATTTTGTCTCCTTGTTTTGGGGCCTGGAGAGGAGGGATTATTTTCATGAACCTAGGAACCATAGTGACAATGTACAGGATTAATTCCATGCTGGATTTGCCTTGGGCAAGTTCACCTTGATACTAGAAACAGATTTTTCAATTGAAAAGCAAAATTCTTTGGTTTTCTAGCGCCTTTGTTATTTGACTTGAGCAGAATATTTTGCAATTAGTTGTGGATCCAACTACTTATTGGATCAAGAGTAACTGATGAAAGGAAAAACAAAATATTAGAACACTGGGCTAGGAAGTTGCAACATACAAAACACATGCTGGAGTAAAGTCTTGAACAGTACTGTATTGTACTGATTTATGGCACCTAGTAGAAAAAGATGGACTCTATATTAGCTAATCAGGATTAGAAGAAATGCTAATGCTTTAGATCATATCAAGTCTCAATTAGTCAACAAGACTGGCATTTTTTCCTCACTGAAACAATTGGAAGTTATTGTAAATTTACCAAAAGTGAACAATAAAATTCCCAGCTAGGTCACAGTTGCAAGCTTTTTCTTGGTGTCAGTTGCTAACTTCCATCATGCACACCCAATAAGAAATATAACCTGGATCCACAACTAACTGCAAAATATTCTGCTCAAGTCAGATAAGAGGCCAGAAAATCAGAAGAATTTTTGCTTTTCAATTTTAAGTCTGTTTCTAGTAGCAAGTTGAACTTGCCCATGTTTGTCACTGTCAAGATGTTGTTCCTGTTTTAAGCAGCTGTTTCTTTTGGTTTGAATTTTAATTCTGAACTCATCTTGAACTGGTTTAAATCCTTTTAGGTGTCAAAGGTGGTGCAGCAGGTTACTGGAGAGTTCTGCTCAAACTCATCGCTGCCAAAGGATCCAGAACTCAGGAGGCAGAAGCTTCAAGACCTGATGTCCCAAATACAAGGGACATGTCATTTCATTCAGGCATGTATTTGTTTTGCACATTGTAGCTTCCTGGCCCAGTGTTCTAATATTTTTTCACCAGTTACTCTTGATCATAAGCTTCAACTGGCATTTCTATGTATTTTTTGAAAGGAACTTGAAATGACAAATAGACTTGTTAGCATTTGAAGCACAGTGGAAAGAGACCATGTAGAATGACAGTGTATGCAGCTTGCTCCCTAGGCCTTTTGGGGACCCTAGATTTGGTACAGATTTGCAGATGACTTGAATTTAAAATAGTTGACTTCAGGAGAACGTGGATGAGCTGTGCAAGTACATCTTGACAAGAAGACAGACCTTTTTAAGCTAAATGATAAAGTTTTGAAATGGTATAGGGAACAGATGTACACATTTGAATTTGACAAGACCATTAGAGAGATTTTAAATAAATGACTTTTTTAACAATGTACCTACTCCACATGACCTTCAGTGGTTCAAGGTGGCTCCCATCACTTTGGGCTGTTGGTGGCCAATAAATTCCTCAGGTCAGAATGTTTTTTCCGTCAAATAAGAATGTGGTTAGATCTTAACTGGAATGTCATTGAATTCAGGATGCAGCTAGGAAGAATGATGAGAAATGAGACTAGTCAGTGTTCCATCACCACTACTGACGCTCAGTGCAGAAATGTTGTGCTGAATATTATTGGTCATTAACAGAATGGAACATTGCTTGGCTAAAGGCCAAGTGACCAGGATGAAAACCTGTTCTTCACCAGTTATCAGTGCTTTCTGTTTAGTTCTGTAATCTTATCTAATGAATTGATAATTTTTCACGTTCTGTTCTGTTGCATTAAACAATTTGAATGTTGTGCTATTCAGTTTATTTGAACTTCTAGTCATTTTGAACTTTTTTTGTTCTTACAATTCTAGGATTCCATGTTGGATTCTGACACCCCTCCACAAAATGCTATTGGATCACAAAAGGCAGCAATTTCTCTCAACGGTACAGGTATGGTGCTTTTCTAATAAGATTTATTATTGGATCTCAGTTAAACTACTTCCATCTACTGTGCAAGGTAACCAACATGCAGCCATTTTAATTTAAAGCTATACTTGTGCTTGGATATCTGAAGTTAATTTTGAGATGCAAGAGCTTTAAAGCAAGGCATTTTGTTTAAAACTTTTAATGGATGTTAACACGTGCTAGTAGACATCTGGCATCAAATTTCTCATTTGAAGTATGTATGACAGAAAAGCAGAAGGGCTTGTGTTTGAGCACTGACAAGATCTGTGATTTAGCAATGGCACAATTTTTGGAGAATTGTTGCTACAGTTTTCAGGCTAGTGAATGGATTTAACAAAAGCAAAATGCTGGAGACCTGAAATAACAATGCTGAGAAAATTCAGCAATCTGTGGAGAGAGAGGAACTGAGTCCATATCTAGACCAGATGGATTTAATTGTTTGAAAAAAAGATGCAGCTTGCTGTTGTCCTTAACTGAGAGAGACCAAGCCTGAAGAGAATTTCAGATGAAGATGTAATTGATGAAATTCCACTTGGCACTAATTGAATAGCTTGCTGAGGAGCATTTTATTCCTAACCAGTATTTTAGTGAATTGCTGCAAGGAGAGAAATTTGTTCTGATGTTTAGCTGCTGATTCTCATATGACTGAAGTGGAACTGTTGGATGTGGTTTTGTGTTGCATTTGAGTGTTGGGGAGCCCAGGTGCCTGGCCCTTCACAGATCAGGTGCAGAAGCCAGCTTTGGATAGAGTAAACACAGTAAGAAGTCTCTCAGGTCAGACAGCTAATCCTTTTAAAAGGTAGCTCTCAGTATGTTATATTTTTGAACTTTTTAAAAAAAAACTTGTGCTCCCATCTCCCAGTTCCTCAATTAAGGTTCTTTTTAAATTTCCTTAGCTTAATCCCTTCTGTCACAAACTTGCTCCACCCTTGCCAGATCTCTGTTCCCTCTGATGTGACCTCTCGTATGTAATCCTCTGGCTGTTTTACAACTTGGCCTCGTGCTTTAGCGTTCACTCCCCCCAGGATGTCATTTTATAAACTAGCCTTTTTGATTTAAGCTCTTTGTCAAGTGTTAACATTTGAGAATTGTAGTCCTTGGACAATTCTCAATGCTTTAGTGATTAAAATGTTAAATCTGTCAAACAGTGGGCTAATACTAAAACAGCAAATGTATATCGAAAAAACAAAATGCCAGCTGATCTGGCAGCATCTGTGGGGGAGCGGTGATTGTAATGTTCTGTTGAGGAGAGGGGAGAGACAGTTAACATGTCAAGCTTGACTGAGTTTTTCAATATTGTTATCAGATTTCCAGCATCGGCAGTATTTTGCTTTTCTGCATAGTAGGCACTAGTTAGTGATCATCTTAGTCCCATAATAGTATTATGGGACTAAGGTTAACTGAGCTATTTTTTCTCCAATTTTTAAAATATGCATTTTGTATTATCCTTTGAAGTTTGACAATTTGTTCTTGATTGTTAGCCCTCAGAAGGAAAAGGTACACTATTTAATTATAATGCTATTTTTGTAGTGAGTGCATGTAGAGTTCATTTTCTAATGGTCTCCATGCTTAAAACTTCAAACATGACCTACTGATGCATCTTGAACCTATTCACTGACTTGCACATGAGGTTAAATTCTTCAAACAGTGATTGTGAATCTCAGATGCTCAGAGTATTTGAAGCATGCTTAACTATTCCCTTAATCAGTTATGGTAATTATGTAACAATCAGTGGATGCATTGAGAGCACTGGACACAACTGAACCACATTATGTTTACCTAAGGTATTGTGTCTTCAGTGCTGGAGGAAGAAAATAATTGCCTCAATGTGACCTTTGCATTCCCTCTGTTCCAAAGTACTTTACTACAAAAAAATTAATTTTTGAAGAACTAAAATAACAATTGTAGGCAATTTTGAGAAATGGAAAATGCTGAAAATATTTTCCAGCTCTGGCAGTATCACAGTGAATTGAAGTTGATTACTTAACAAATGTTGCCAGTCCTGTTTATTTGCAGCATTTTGTTGTTTTTAAAGTGTAGAAGCTAGAAAATAGCCAATTTTTTGCACAGCAGGGTTCACTATATGAAACTTGAATAATGGCTGTGATGCCAGGCAAACTTGCCTGTAATGTCATGGTTCCTTTCCACAGGGACTATGAAGACAAACATTATATACATGTCAGAGAATACAGCAGAGATTAGCGTAGATTGTGTTCTAGTCTCTGGAGTGTGCGAATTAAATCTGGCATTGCTTCATTCACTTTCATCCTCACACCTCAAGTGCCTTCAGCTTCTCTAGAGGCTTAAGCTCATGACTCATCATTAATGACTATGAATTGGACTTTTCATTTAAACTGAGCAGTTTCCTTGTCTGCTGTGCCAGCCAGTCTAATGTGTTTTTCTTGGTAGTTCCAAAACAAAGCAAGACTGAAGCCATTCCATCCCCACCTAAGGTAAGACCTAACTTTATACATTTGACTGACTTTGACTGATGGAACTGTGAATGTTGTAGTGCTCCTCTGTCCTGCATTGGGAATTAGAATGCCAGTTTCCAAATGCTGTCTGGTGACAGCTGGAGGACATTTGTGAAGTTGAGTTTTTCATGTTAAACTTGGCAATTTAACTGTCACCATGAGTTCTTCTACAGCCTATAAGCATAGAGCTAACAGTCAGGTGCACCACTCAACTGAAGCTGATGATAGTGCCATAACTGTTTATAGTACTGATGTTCTTTTGTACATTGAGAGCAGCTATTGTAATGGCTTATAATTTGAATGGAAAAATTGTGCAAACTCTTCCTAGAGATGGTTGGCTTATGAGGTGAGATTTGACTTCGTTAGTGTGCTACTGTGTTAATGGGGGTCTTGTCACTTGGAGCTTGCTTGCTATTGCAAAAGGTTATGGCCCATCAGTGTGCAGTCAATTCTAGTGCCACTTCCCTATTGATTGTAACAATTAAAGACCATCTTTATGCACAAAACTGATGACTTTTTTAATACTGGGAGCAACAATATCAAAGATTCTAACCAGGCTTCTTTTAGTGAACATGCAAAAATGGTTTACCAAGTCTTTTATGCAATTTGCAAGTTGTAATGCAGTGATTTTTTTTCCCCCTTGTGGGTGGGGTAAATATTCAAACTCCATTCCCACACTCTCTCATTAAACACAGGTCCACTGCAGAGGCTAGAGTATGGGAGCATTTCTTAAAGGATAAAATTTGAGGATCTCAACACTGACTTGACAGTATTCTGATCACATTAGATCTCAAAGTTCTTACAAACAGATTTTTAGTAAAACTCCTTGATGACACACCACAACTTAGTGGACTTAGAAATGTGTCAAAAGAATTTTTTGATTAAAGTTGCCATGTGCAGTATGAGATGTGGCAGCAAGAGAAATGACCATGGTCTTTCTGTTTCTAGCATGCACAGTTTCAAAGAATCTTCAAGAATCTTTAGCCTGGCAGCACTTGGATATGGAAGGTATCTCCTATGCCTCCAGGAATCCCCTGCTGAATAGCTGTCTGACTCATGGTTTCTTGAGACCAATTTGGAACAAATTTTTTCAAATAAGAAGCTAGGGAAATGATTTCAAAGTATGATAGCATATTTGTTGTACTATTAATCTGGTAGATGTTTGGAAGAACAACCATTGTCCACAAATTCAGTGCCCTTTGGGATGCAAACAATGCCTTTTCCAGTAACTGATTCCTTCTGATTGTAATTTCTTCCCTTCAGTGTAACTCGAAAGAATGTTAGGCTGAAGAGCAACTCTCTCCAATAAACAGTTGAAAGTGCTTTTTAATGTGGGAAAACAACCTTGACTCTGTCTCTCTTGTAAAAGGCTGAGGTTACTGTTTATTGGCAGTGCACTGCCAATGTGTGATACAGTAACAATGCACTGCATTTCAGTTGTCTAATTTTAGATCCATTTTGATGTAAATATCATCTCCTTGTTACCTGGTTTAGTATCTTTGAAATGGTGCTGTTCAATTATATCCTGTTGATTTGAGCTACCCATTAGATTTCTTTCCCATAATTCTTTTTGAGAAAACATTTATGAAAATCCTTGCAGATTTTGCCACTACCACTTCTTTCAGGGGTATGATTTTTTTCCTCTTGATTCTCCAACCACAGGAAAGTATCTCAATTTATTTTGTTTGATCAAAATGCCTAGTTGTTTCATCAATTCTCAAATTTCCCATTTTTTTTCTTATTTGGAGTATCATTAGCAATATCAAGGAAATGGCTTCTTTGCAGAGCCTTCCTAATGACACTCCAATGGAGAGCCACCATACCTGCAGCACAGCTGACATGACTGAACTATGTAGCTAATGAACCTCCAATTCTTGCAGTATTGTCTGGGCTATGTAAAGTTGTCATGGAGTAGTCCAGGAATATCACTTCAATGAATTGTGAAGAACCTGTTTGTATTTATTTTGCACTGCCACTCTAAACTCCTCTACTCTCTCTCAGCCTGCTTCAGAATTGAATGCCCTTTCCAATATTGGGGCCAGTTCTGGTTCAGATGACCAGTCTTCACTATCTGGTTCCACATCTGATCTTTCGGGGCAAACACCACAGGTGAGATTTTATAATTGACATCCCTGTTTATCACTTTATGAATCTGTAACTGTAGAAATGGACTCTGGTTGTGACATGACTTGTTCTAGCCATAACCTGAAGACAGTTGTTGCCATTTGTCTATTTGCAAATAGACAAACATTAGGGACAGATGTAACCATCTTGTGATCTGGACCAGCATTTTTTAATCAACTTCTTGATTAAAAAATGCTAGTCCAGATCACAAGATGGACTATGTAGCTAATGAATTTCCAATTCTTGCAGTATTGTCTGGGCTATGTAAAGTTGTCATGGAGTAGTCCAGGAATATCACTTCAATGAATTGTGGAGAACCTGTTTGTATTTATTTTGCACTGCCACTCTAAACTCCTCTATACTCTCTTAGCCTGCTGAGATGGACCAAGTTAACACTTAGTTCAAGCTTTATGCAATCAGTTGATACATTTTTTGTGAAATATTTAATAAGTCTCAGTATAGTCTTATGAAATTGATTCTTTGAACCATCAACATTCCGAGTCAAAAGCTTTTAAAGCTGTTTGTGAAGTGCCAGAGTACCTCCCTATTTTTCTTTCAGCTAATTATTAAAGAATTCTCAAAAAATTTCACTACTTGAATAGACCAGCAGTACCAAATGCTCTACAGTTTAATAGGGTGCAAACACATCTATCTTTGTGCATTAACATATTATCTGTACCTTAAGGAAAAAAGTTAGTGCTTTAAAAGAACTTTTTGTGGGAGATTTTTTAAAAACCTTTATCAATCTTTTGTTCTGACCTATGTATTAGAACCACAACAAGTCCTGCCTCCCATCAGTGACTTCTGAGTTTGTTACCTTTATTTTGCTCTGTGGTAAGAAGGCTATGCTTCTCCATATGGCACGTCTTTTCAATGTGCTGGGGAATGGATGAGATGGAGGAAGACATTTGGCCAATCCAGCCTGATAATAGTTCTTGTGCCCTTCCCCTGCAGATTCCTAGCTGTGCTCAGTATACTATAGTTTTAAGTTTGTGATTGTCATAATGAAATGACTCAATTGCTTGTCTTGTAACATTTTAATCTATTTTTACTTAATGTATTTGAATATTAGTGGACCTTTTTCTGAGAGGCTCATTTAATTTTTAATTGAGCATTACTGGGAGAGTGGGAAGCAAAGAACAAAACAGCATGGGAAACGGGCCCTTTGGCCTAACAAGCCTGCACTGCCACCCCGATGTTCCCACCTCTACCCTCGATCCCTGTCCATGTTTATAGATCTATGGATTAAAAACCACATTTGAGACAATTTAGAGAGAATTTATTTTGCCAATTAGTCTAAGAGCACATCTTTGGGATGTGGGAGGAAACTGGAGCTCCTGGAGAAAACCCACGCAAGCATGGGGAGAATGTGCAAACTCCCACAGACACAGGCCCAAATCCATATATCTGCACAGCACAGCGATAGTCACTGAGCTGTCGTGTTGCCCATCAAATGGTCCAGGTCAAGCACACACTAACGATGTGAAGCACAAGGATACTCAAGATCCAAGAGCAGTCCTCATGACCCATCGTGTGTATGCTCCTCGTTAGACAACAAGGTGGGCCAAAGTACCTGTAGGATAAAAACAAGTACATCAATATCATCATCTATTTACACACTTCCCAGGGACTCCCAAGGCTCACGATCCCTATTTTAAATCAGTTTTCTATACCCCCTCCATTCCCATTCTGTTCATGTGCCCATCTAAGTATTTTTAAATAACTCCAGAGTACCTGCCTCCACCCCTTTACTTGGCAGCGCATTCCATACCCCCACCACCCTCTGAAAAAACTCCCCCTAGCATCCAAATTATACCTTACCCCCCCCCACCCTAAGCCCGTGACCCCTCGTGCTATTTGAGTCCATCCTAGGAAAAAGCTTAGCCCTGTTTACTCTATCCCCTTCAAAAATCTTGTACACCTCTATCAGATCTCCTCTAAGTCTACGTCTTTCTAAGGAAAACAGTCCCAATTTGCCTAATGTCTCCTTGTAACTCAGACCTTCCATACCAGGCAGCATCCTGGTAAACCACCTCTGCGCTCTCTCCAGAGTCTCCACGTCCTTCCGGTAATAAGGCGACCAGAACTGGACGCAGTATTCCAAATGAGGTTTAACCAGCGTTTTATACAACTGCAACATTAAAAGCCAGCTCTTGTAAACTATACCCCTTCCTATAAAGGCTAGCATACCATATGCTTTCTTCACAACATTCTCCACTTGCTCTGCCACCTTCAGACTTGTTCACCTGCACCCCCAGGTCCCTCTGCGTTTCTATACTCTCAATAGGTCTACCCTTTATCATATACCTCCCTGCTACATTCTTTCTCCTGAAATTTATCACCTCATTTATCAGGATTGAATTCCATCTGCCATCTGTCTATGTCCTGCTGCATTGCCTGACAATGCTCCTCACTATCTGCAAGTCCAGCCATCTTTGTATTGTCTGCAAACTTTCTGATCACTCCACTTACTCCCTCTTCCAAGTCATTTATATATATTACAAATAGAGGTCCCAGTACTGAGCCCTGTGGCACACCACTAGTGACCGACCTCCAGCTAGAGAAACACCCTTCCACTATTACTCTGTCTCCTATTACTAAGCCAGTTACTTATCCATCTAGCTACCTGTCCTTGTATCCCATTTGCCTTGACCTTCTCGACTAACCTCCCATGAGGGACTTTGTCAAAGGGTTATTTAAGGAGAATTTGGTGTAAACACCATATTTGCTGAAGAAAGTAAATCTTAATCACTGCTACTTCTTCAAACTTTGCTCAGTGAAGGCATTATTTCTTGGAGGGGGAACAACATTTCTTAAAAATGGTTTGATTTCCCTGATTGGTACTGGATACTAATGTGGCTATACTAGTAATCTGCACAGATGTTTTGTGCAGGATACATGTTGCTCACATCTGATGCCATAGAATAATTCCTGATTTGTTTTTCTTCCTCTGAACCAAATCAGTTTTACATATTTAACTTGGTTAATGAGTAATAATGTCACTGACTGTGATTCTT
Source organism: Sphyrna mokarran (assembly GCA_024679065.1). Lineage (NCBI taxonomy): Eukaryota > Metazoa > Chordata > Chondrichthyes > Carcharhiniformes > Carcharhinidae > Sphyrna > Sphyrna mokarran. The sequence continues at coordinate 52,720,123 of JAGIQG010000008.1, read as the reverse complement.
AAAGAAGGAAGAAATGTGCAGTTTGCCTTTGATAAATCCTTAAGGTTGAGACATATGGTTGACTTTGCATTTCCACCTCTCCAAGATAGCAAGCTCACGGAATGCCAAAAGTCTTAATTCAAGATTTGATCGAGCAACTATACCTGGTGATGTGGGGCAGTAGGGAGGCTGCTGGCCATCACATTTGCATCAAGTATCCAAATGAATATCATAACTTAGTGCTGCTGCTGTTCAAATCATCTACCCTCTTGAATGCCTCAATTGAACCTGTTTCCCACGTGTCAGGCTGTGCATTCCAGTCCTTAATTACTTGGTATGGAGAAAGTACCAGACCTGAACCACTAGCTGTATGGAAAAAGTACTTTTCTTGCATCACATTTGCTGCTTTTACACATCATTTTGGTCTATGTCCTACTGTTCTCCATTTTACAAATGGGAACAGATTCTCCCTATCTACTGTTCAGCCTTCCATGAATTTGGACATCTCTATCAGATCTCCTGGCTACAGTTCATGGAGAATAGCCCGGTTGCAACCTCTAATATAGTTTATAACTTTCTTGTAACCACTTCTGCACTATCCAATGCTTTCTCATTCTTCTATAGCATGGCACCCAGAGCTGTATACAATAGTACATGCCTGGTCTAACTGGTCTTGTCTTATTAGCTCAGCATAATCTCCTTGCTCTTGTATTCAGGATTTTATTATAGGGCATGAAGTACTATATACTTAAAATATATGGGCCTGCTGCTTCTGCCTATCCTGCAAAATCTGTGTGTATACACACTTGGATCCCTCTGCTCCTGCATCCCTTGAGAATTACTCCCCTTATTTTTGTCCATCTTGTTCCTACTAATGAACTTATCTCCACACTGAGCTTCATCTGCCACCTACCTGTCCATTCTATCAACCTATCTGTCCTTTGATAATGAAAGAAGACTAGTAACTTAAAATGGCTGGGTTTAACTCTTGACTCTATATCCTTAGAATTCAGCTGCACGCAATTCAGAAAGTGAAGCATACATTCCACCACCACAGATGTACCAAGTGAGCACACCCATCAGTGAATCTTTAACACAAAAATCTCTGGAGACAAATCAGGTAAGTGCTTTTGTGGTTTGACTAAAAGTATGAAGCCTGTAATCAGATGTGTCTCAAACCTTGTGTTTTGTTGAGTAAATTCTGCAAATGCTGCACAGTGCAATCCAGCATTTAGTTCTAATTTGTGCATGGAAAGGTTTTTAAGTTAACTGTTAACCTATTATTTAGATAAGTGGGTGGAAATTAATTTGTAGAAAACCCCCCCTCAACTTCTAAAAGCAAATCGCAGTTTGGAGCTGAGTACTGGGAAGGAGTTAACATGGGTTTCTGCCTCTCCATTACGTTAAGGGAACAGTGAATATAGTTGATTTGTGCACATTACACTTGTCTGACAGGTTAGAATTGTGTTAGCTGATTTCATTCAAGCTGTTAGTTCTTGTTTTTAATACTAAGGGATTTGTACTTGTCAAGGATTAGTAAGAATATGTATAAATATCTTTAGCACAAATTGGTATCCAGTGTATTTCCACAAGCATTGGTAAACCAGTAGAACTACTTTCACGTTGGCATGTGTGATCCTGAATGTCATAGGTAAGTCCATTAAGCTGGATCACCTCACTGCAATAACTAGCTTGGCTGTATTGGATCCCTCCCAATTCTTGCAAATCAGATTTTCACCTTCAACGTCTTTATGAAGTCAGTTTGTACCCTTTGGCAGGAAAAGCATTGCCTTCTGAGAAGTGTAGTATCATTGGTGCCCTTCTGGATTGAGTAAATGGCAGAGAAATGCCTTCTGTGCCCTGAACTGTAGAAGACTTGTCACACAAAAATAACAGCTCCAATTAGGGAGTATTTTGTGTTGCTGAAAAAGCCATGCTGTTGAAGCATTTTGCCTGTACTCAGTAGGACAGTTTGTAAGATTGCCAACAATAAAAGGAACAAATTATTTTGCGTAAAGAGTGCTAGTTGTTTGGCAGGTGGATGTTGGCAGAGGTATTGCCATGGGAATGCAGCATTAACTATCAAGCTTGGTCAAATTCAGACCAATCAGGCTGACTCCGGCTTGTGCATTGTCATGAAGAATGAACCAGGGAATGGCTGTCCCCTATAGTTAAAGGCACAAATTGTGGACATCCCCTTTTTGTTTACAAGGACATGCTGTGTGACTATGACTTCTAGCATGCCAAATAGCCATAGAAATTGACTAATTGCTTTTTTAGTGTGATTCTAAGCACTAGTCAGGATTGTGTTAACAAATGTTATTCAATCACATCTGTTTTTTGACACTTGTTTCAAGTTTTTTATAGGCACAGGCTAGTTGGGTATAATCTGTTTGTCCTTTCAGCTGTTTGCAACAGGAAATGCAGTTTGATCTGATCCACTAGTTGTTGGGATGTATGTCCCACATTCCTGGCATCAGACCAAGACTGAATCATAGACCACATTACTTGTGTGGTAGAATGCCTTTTTGGCTTGATGGCAGCATTTCATTACTGGAGGATACAACTAGTGTTGCTACTGTGTGTGACAATTAACCTCACCTGTTATGTTTTTGAGATCTTGCCCTTCCACTGTATTCTTGATGTCAACTGGGTACTTTTCAAATCTGCAAGTGACAGCCTTAGGACAATTAATGCATGCAAAACAGTGATCTGATCATTGTGGCCATTATCCTGTGGGATGGTTTTATGCTCCCTACTTTAGCATCAAACTTGCCTTGTGAGCAAATGGCTCACTTCCTATTTATGAAGTTGCTATTGAGGCTAATCTTGTAACATGTATATTGACCAGTGAAGGGAAGCTTGTGATATATGGTACTACAGAGCCTGAGCATCCTCTTCAGATGCATTGAGGAAATGGTGCTCCTGCTTTTCAGTGGTAAATTTGAGTGCAGAGTGGAACCCCTTAAGGCACACAGCATGCAGCTGCAAATTCAAATACAAAGGATAGGTGGGTAGACACCATTCAATGGAGATGCATTCTCCATGGCAACATCTCTGACCTTCAATCAACAGTCTCCCCTCATGTAGTCTAAATTGATACCTTTTACTATTGGTAATCTTGTGATTTGTCCCTGTGCAAGATGAAGCTTGAACTGCATTTCTTTCCAGAAAGAGGTTCATTCTACTGGACTATCTCTGATTTGGTGGGGGAGGGGGAATAGTTTTGTGCTCTGATTTTACACTTGGTTATGCTCAGTAAGAAGTCTCAACATCAGCTTAAAGTCCAACAGGTTTATTTGGTAGCACAAGACCCTAGCTTTTGAAGCGCTGCCCCTTCAACAGGTGAGTGGAAGTTCTGTCCACAAACAGGACATGTAAAGACAAACTCAATTTACAAAATAATGGTTGCAATGGAAGTCTTTACAGGTAATAAGTCTTAAATGTACAGACGGTGTCAGCGGAGAGAGGCTTAAACGTGAGTTAGAGAAGTGTATTGTTTGCAGTCAGGAGATTTTGCAAGTTGCAGGGGTTACAGATAAGTGACCCAAGATACCAGTTGAGGCCACCCTTGTGTGCAGAACTTGGCTATTAGTCCACTCAGTGACTCTCTGCATTGCCATGTGTTGTGAAGGCTGCATTGGAGAACACTTTCCCAAAAATCAGAGGTTGAATCCCTGATTGCTGAAGTGCTCACCAACAGGGAGAATGCAGTCTCTTGCCTGGTGATTATTGAGCAGTGTTCATTCATCCATTGCTGTAGTGTCTGCATGGTATCCTCAATCTACCATGCTTCAGGACATCCTTTCCTGCAGCATATCAGGTAGACAGCATTGGTTGAGTTGCAAGTGTGTACCTGGTGGATAGTGTTTTCACTTGAGATGATTGCATTTGTGTCAAAGATCCAGTACTTCTAGCAGAGGTTGCTGTGGCAGGGATGTGTTTGTGGTCACTGTTCTCCTGAAGGCTGGGTAGTTTGCTGCAGACAATGGTCTGTTTGAGGTTGTGTGGCTGTTTTGAAGGCAAGAAATGGGATGGGCCTTGGCATATTTGTTGTCTTCAGTGACATGTTAAAGTCTGACAAAGGCACCATAGCTTTCCTGCTCCGGGGAAGTACTGGATGATGAAGAGTCCTTTGTTTGCTGTATCCTGTTTGTCTTCTCTGGTTTTTCACTGGCATGTCAGAACTGTTGATTGCCATATCCTGCTCTTATGAAGGCATCTTTCAGCATTTGCAGGTATCTTTTGCTATCCTCCTCTGTGTAGATCCTAATGTATATGGAAGGCTTGCCCATACAGGATGACTTTAATGTGTTTTGGTTGGAAGCTGGAGAAGTGGAACAAGAGGTTATCCATCAGCTTGGGATACAGTGAGGTGCTGAGGTGACTGTCCTTGATGAAGATACGTGTCCAAGAATGCAACTGGTTCTGGAGAAATAGTCCATGGTGAATCTGGTGGGATGGAACTTGTTGTTGTCATAGTTGTTTCAGTGACTTGTTCACCATGAATCCAAAGAAAGAAAATGTTGTTGTATCTAGTGTATAGCGTACATTGAAGGTTCTATGCAGTAAAGAAGTCTTGTTCAAACCTGTGTATGAAGATGTTGGCATATTGAGATGCAAATTTGTACCCCATGGAACTTGTGTCTGCTTGCAAACAACCAGCCATTCCATTGTATCGGGCAAAGGGACCCTGTGCAAAGCCTCTGGCTGTGTCAAGGGCTTTCTGAACCCCATTGTACAAAACCTCCAGCTTTTGTTGCAACACAAAAGGACTTCTACAGAAGCTCAGTACACATGGAGCAGCTGAATCAGGAGCACTCCTCATCAATGCATTGGATCTCTCAATGATAGCAGTGTCAATACATCAATTGTGACAAGGAGTGCTCCTGGTTCAACTGCTCTAGATGTACTGAGCTTTTGTAGGAAGAATGTAGTGTTGTGACTAAAATTGGGGGTTCTTTTGTACAATGGGTTTCAGAATGCCCTTGACACTGTCAGAGGTTCTCACCCAGGATCTCATTGCCCAATATGATGGAATGGCTGGGTGTTTTTGTATCCATGGGGTCCAAATTCATAGCTTCAATATGACAACTTCTTTCACAAGTTTAAACAACATCTCTTCACCACATAGGACCTTCAGCCAATGCTATAAATTAGATACATTGATGTTTTCTTTTTTGGACTTATTGTTGTTTCAGTGGTTGTAAAACATATGACATCATCAAGTTCCACCCCACTCAGACTCACCGTGGACTATTCTATGGAAAGCATTCTTGGGTATGCATCTCCAAGGGCAGTCACCTCAGCGCTTCACTGTATCACAAGCCCATGGATAACGTCTCAATGCTCCACTTCTCCAGCTTCCCTAACACATTTTAAAGAAGCCATCCCTTACAGACAAGCCCTCCTTTATATGCAGAATCCTCCTCATCTGACACCTCCCGATGCTGAAAGAACCCTGATAAGAACAGGATATGGCAGTCAACAGTTCCAATACGCCATAGTGAAAATCCACGCTGACCTCGGAAGACAAACATGGGAAACAGCAAACAGAATACCCTTTGTCAAATTTCCCTGGAGTGGAGAAGCTACAACATCTTCTCTAGAGCCTTCAGCATTGATGCAGACAGATCACACAATGCCATTCCTGCACCCCACTTGCCTTCAACCACACAACCTCAAACAGACCATTGAGTCCAATGAATCACCCAGTCTTCAGGCGAACAGTGATCAAGACACCTCACAACCCTGCCACAGCAACCTCTGCAAGATTGTCAACACAGATGCCATCTCACATGAGAACACCATCCACCAGGTACACAGTACATACACTTGCAACTCAGCCAGTGCTGCTTGCTTGATGTGCTGCAGGAAAGGATGTCCTGAGGCGCATGGTACACTGGGGAGATTATGCAGATGCTATGACAACAGATGAATGAACACCACAATTGCCAAGCAGTGTTTTCTTCCTGTTGGGATGCTTCAGCAGTCAGATATTTGGTCTCTGTTCTTTTTGGGTAAGCATTTTCCAAGGTGGCCTTTTGCAACATGACAACGCAGAGTCACTGAGCACCGATTGATAGCTAAGCTCTGCACAAATGAGGACAGCCTCAACCAGGATCTTGTGTTCATGTCACACTATCTGCAACCCCCATGACTTGCCTGGGCTTGCAAAATCCCTAACTGTCCTGACTGGAGATGCTGCACGTCTCTTTAACCTGTGCTTAACCCTCTCTCTGTTAATTGTCTGTACCTTTTTAAGACTTGATTACCTATAAAAACTTGCATTCCATTATTTTGTAAATATTATTATTGTGAAATCCCCTCTCACCTGATCAAAATTAGCACGCCAAAAGCTAGTGGCTTGTGCTATCAAATAAACCTGTTGGACTTTAACCTAATGTTGAGACTTCTTACTATGTTTATCCTAGTCCAACACTGGCATCTGCATATTGTGGTTATGCTCAAAGCAGACTTGGATTGTTCAGTTTCTGTAGCATCAGTATCATTGGCAAGACCATGTATTTCTCATCCCTAATTCACCTTGGAGGTGGTGATTGTCTTGAACTGCATTAGTAAAGGTCCTTGTTGCTGATGGGGAAGCATTTTTGATCCAACAAGTGATGTAATTAAAAATCAGAATGATGTTGCAGGGAGACTTGGTACAAAGTACCTTTTTTACCATTCCCCTTCTAGGTAGTGGAGGGTGTGGGATTGGAAGGTCCTGTTTGAGGAGCCTTGCTGCAGTGCATCTTACAGATGGTGTATGCTGCAGTTACTGTCTCCAGCTTCAACACAGTAACTGTGATGGATGTGGTGTTGATCAAGTGTGCTGCTTTGTTCTGGATGATTGCAGCTCCAAATGCTATTCTATCATCCTTGCCTTGTTAATGGTGGACAGCTTTGGAAAGTTAGGTGGTGATAACACCTGAAAATTCCTAGCCACTGCACCTGTTCAGTTGCTCATCAGTGTGAATGCCAAGATGTTGGTAAAGCAGTTGAATTAACTGGTTATTATGCTGAAGTATTTGTTTCAGACAGCAGGATAGTTTTTGTGTTGGTGTCATGTTTTTAGCACTCATGTAATGAGTGCTCCACATGGTGCAGTTTGTATAAAGTTGAGTTTTCTGATGAAAGATGGGTGTGAATCCCTGCACCAGGTGTAACAGTGATCACTGCCACGAACCCTTTTTTCCCGTTTGGTCAGAACTGAAACATTCAAATTTGCAACAAAAGTAAGAGTAGGCCAGTATGATTTTGGTTTATCTATGCTGGCCTTGATTCCTTTTCTGTGTCATCTCTCCTATTCACCTCCACTTTAAATACTTCTAATGATCCAGCCTTCAGTATCCTTTTGAGGCAGAGAATTCCAGAGATTCACTATCCTCTGAGAACAATGTAAGCTCTTCGGTTTTAAATGACTGGCCTTTTATCTTGTAGCTATGTCCCCTTGTTTGAGACTCTTATTAATGAAAACATCTCGCCATCTACCTTGTCAAGTCTGCCTCAGTGTTTTGTGCAATATCACCTCTTAACTCTAAAATAGAGACCCAAACAAATTAGTGTCTGCTGATGGGACAAGCCTCTCATTTCAGGAAATAGCCTGGCAATTCTCCTTTGGATTGTCTCCAATGTTACTGCATCCCTTTTTAAGGTAAGGGGTCCAAAACTGTACAAGTGAGGTTTCACTCATACCTTGTACAATTTAAATTCCGAACACTTTGCAATAAGGCCAAAATGATTAACTAGTTTTAACTGCTCGCTAGCTTTGTGATTCATGCACTAGAACACTTCGATCCCTCTGCACTACACCTGCAGTGTCTCCTCTTCAAAATCTCCCTTTTGATTCCTCCTACCCAAGTATATGATCTCTCAAAACAATAATATAATATCTAAAGTAGTTATCCTGCAATGTCCACTCAATCCAATATAGTTGTTTTCTTTACTTGTAACAGATGCGCCATTATTTAAGTATTGTTTTTTTGCCTTCTAAGCAATGATCCAGATAGCTCCAGGAATTTTGAACTAGTGAGTCGTGACTGAACTTTCTGCTCCTGTTGAATACTTGTCTGTTCCTTGGGAGATTAAATTGTCAGAAGCTTCAGAATGTTCAATTCCTTCCAAGCTGCTGACCATCCTGACTTGCAAGCATATTGCCATCCTTTTGCTATTGCTGTGTCAAAATCCTGGAACTCCGAGTAACAGTATTGGCTGTACGTAGACTTCATGGACTATAGCAGTTGAAGAAGGCAGGTCATCAGCATCTTTAGGACAGTTGGGGTGGTCAATAATTGCTGGCCTAGTGGGTGATGTCCACATAGATCATAGATGGGTGAATACAAATTGCTTCATGTTAATAGTACAGAGTCTGAAAAACTGATCCCTCAAATTTGGCTGTTTTTAAAACCTGATTTGCTTGTCAGCATGCACTTGCTTCTGGCACTGGTGACTAATGAATTTGTGCTATTTGAAAATGCTGACTTCTGGCAGCCAGGCTTAAGTGTGGATTTGAAACTATTTTTATAATGACAGCTGTTTGTCAAGTGCTGATTCCTTGTGTCAATTCCACCAGGTGACTGCTCTGCCTAATAACCAGACTGCCTCGAGCACAGCAATAACCCCAGCATCCCAAGGACGGGTACTCCAGACTCGAGTAAGCAATTCTCCAGTTAGCATGAAGACCACACCCTTTCAGGCTATGCAGACTGTGAGTGGCTGAGACTGGTTTTAACCTGGACAAAATTGCTGTCCTTTTTCTTGCTGTCTTAGCATAAGCATTTGCAATTATCTTGGAAGGATTAGTGGTTTTTCTGTTGAACCTATTCTACAAATGGAATTTGTAGGTGTTTGAGGCAATTGTATAAATCCAATAGGATGTGCTTTAATGGTTAAGTAGTTTTTTTGATGGGTCATGCCAATCCAGCCAGTGTGTAACTTTGGTGTAGGAATACATCTGTGCCCAACATTTGGATCAGTTCACTTGTTGATTTTGTTCATTGTTTCCTTTTTTGGAATAAGCACAAGCAGATTTCTGGGTCAGCTTGCTGACCTGACAATGGACAGTCTCCTGATGGACAATTCATAGAATACCCTGTGTGTAATTCCTTAGCCCTGAGGGAGAGGATGCTGCATGAGATAGACAAAAGTGGGCTTTAATCAGCTTTTTTGGGAGGCATTTACAGGTAACAAAATTCTGTTTTGAGACTGGGCAAAAAGTGAAGATTGGTATTGATCTGTATTTTGCAGCCTCTTGAATGGAGCAAGTGTTCATTATTTCTTGGGTGTATTTACAAACACGGTCACATCAGGAGCTGAAGGAAATGTTTTACATATTTCAGATTTACAGTGGATCAGTTTGTAATCTGCATTTCATTACCCAGCTCAGAATTAACTTAAAAATCTCAATGTAATTTCAAGTTGTTGGCCTAGTAGCATCCAATATTGTGGTCATTTGAGCTGGGAAGCCCTTAAAACCTTTTTGAAGTGCATGTCCATTCTGCAATGGACAATTGGAAGTTCAACTTCAACCATTTGATGGATCATCTGTACTTAAGGTACCAAATTCTTGATTACCCACTTTATTGTATTGATTCTCTTTGATTTGATATCCCTATGTTTTTAAAGCTTGTCAGCTGTCAATGCTAACTGCAATGTGTGAAAGCAGGGACCCAGCAGAAACACTTGTACTAGCCTGGAAATTCATAAGCTTTACAGAAGGCTTGAATATTGCCAATGATTTGGACATGTTAGTGTCCATATCATTAGTGCTTTTTACTGGTCAATGCTTTTAAAGTAACCAGAACCAAATTGTAAATGCTAAGTATGGTTAGAATTGTCTAGATCATTTGCTACCTGAGGCTTGAAACTAATTCCTGCTTAACTCTGCTTAATTGAAGGTTCTGGAAAGGCCTAGAAATTGAAATATGTACCATTTGTTTAATACCATGTACTAATGGCATTCAGATTACGTACTGTAGAATTGCAGGATGTGGTGGACATATTGCACTCTTGCACCCTTTCACTTGAATCGCCACAGCACAGACCCAGCACAATTCTGGAAAAACTCCTTATTGTACTTCCAGAGTGATAATTTTGGGAGTAGAATTGGTTTAGTGTAGCAGCATTGTTTTTCTAATGTGGCCCTAGATTGCTGTTTATCAGGTATAATGGGTTATTTAGCTTTGCTGAAGCTAATTTGTTTTCCAAGATTGGTCAAATACAGACTGAAATTTCCTGATTTGGCAGTCAAAAACCTAAGATTTGTCTTTTTTTCTTGTTTATAGTGATTTCTTTGACAAGTGCATTCTTGGACTTCAGAAATAGGAAAGTGAAAAATTCATGAGTCCCATTGGAGTTCCTATTAACATGATGTTGTTTAATCTTTCACCACCATGAAGATGTTGCTGGCTGGGCCAGCATTTGTTGTCCATTCCTAATTGCCTTTCAGTGGTTGAAATGGTGCCCCAGTCACAATTAACCTCTTGGAGACTAAATGTGCAATAGTATATAGAGAAATGAATGAAATGTAACTTTCATCCTTGTCTTACAGGTGTTCAATGTGAATGCACCTCTGCCTCCAAGAAGTGAGCAGGAAGTGAAATCTGATGCTCCATATTCCCCTGTCTTTAATCAAAGTTTGATAACGGCTAGCACTCAAACTCCACCTCAGCCTGTGTCTCTGCAAAATGCACTGACACAAGATACTTTAACAGGTATTAAAATTATTTACATGATTTGGGAATGGTACTGCTGTCTGAAGTGTATATTAATGCCTTTTGAGTCTGGCTTGTAATCTGATGCATGGAATAGAATCCCTACAATGCAGAAGGAGAGCATTCAGCCCAAGATGCCTGCACTAACGCTAAGAACATCTTGCCAAAACTGTATATCAAAGTGCATATTCCAAGAGATGCTTGGTGATTTTCTAATTTTGGGCTACAATAGTTTTATACTTGAATGCTGTTTAAATTAAATCTTGGCTTTGTTTCTAATCAGAAGAAACGACACCTGTTGCCAATGGGGCTCCAGTTTTTCTATCCCACAGTCAGCAAAATAATTCTTTGCCAAGACCAAACCAAGCATACTTTGGGAGCAGAGGTGCTGTACGTGGAGCTGCACGAGGTGGCAGAGGAATTGCTAATGCATACCGTGGTTCTAGCAATGGATATAAAGGTGTACAAATAGGTACTGTATTCATCTTTGTGTGACATAATGACTTTGATAGTTATTCCAGGTTTCATGAAAGTATGATTTGATTACAATTATCATCTGATTCAAATTGTGATTCAAGCTCCATCAGGTGATTTTTATAGGGTGCATACTCCCCATTATTTGCCTATCCAGACAGATTCTCTTTCTCGATTGTCCTGTATTGCAGTGATTTTTTTTTTAGAATATAGATCATGGTCAATCCTGAACAATTGTACTGCTATTTGGCTTGCAACATGTCAAATGCTTGCTGTCTCAGCACCCATTGTTTGCAGTGAAGTGTGGTGCAAAAGAATTCTGATAGACTGGTTCTGTCAAATGCAATTTCGGGTGAGGCATAAAATTAACTGGCAGTACTTAGCTACATGATTTCATGACTCTACCTGTGTGGCAAAAAGCAAAGGAAAGATTGCAAGCTGTGTACATTACTTTGTAACACTAGGAAAGGCTTAGATCTTTCAAATTGAAAGATATTTGCCAGGGTTGATGAGATTTTCCACTTGTGGGAAGGTCGGAACTAATGGCCATAAATAAGATCAATAAATCCAATTGAATTGAAGAGTAAATTCATTATCCAAAAAATGAAGAATTGGCAATCCCTTACCTCGGAAAAGTTAAATGTACTTGGTCATTCAGAGAGCAGCATGAGGAAGATGTACTTGTGGGTTACGTGGGAAGAGATTCTTTTTGAAGCACAAAGTGGCCTAGACTAGTAAAGCTTGAATGGCCTGTCTATATGCAAGTAAAATTTTACCTTGAGTCCTAACTTTGCACCTTTTTTGTTTTTCCTCTGAATCTTCCATTCTCATATGGAATGAGCTCAGTTGACTGATCCATGTTATTTAAAAAAATCTTTTGTTACCATAGTGTTTGTTGGCATATGCAAACAGGACATTGTGTTTTGAGCAGTGAGGAGAATTGGATATAATCCCAAATAGGTTCTGGATTTGCATGCTCAAATGATGTGCCTATCCATATCTGGTTGCTGAAGCAACAAGGAAATCAATTTTCCAGTAATCCTACAGATGGAAAGACTAAGTACAAGGCTCAGTGAGTCCCCATGTGCCATATCACAATCTCTAAATGGATTTCATATACATGCAAGTGTTGGTTGTGTGCAATTGGAACACCAATTGCATTGGGGCAAAAGACAACAGCATAGACCGCTGCTGTTTTGTGCTTCTATGCTCCCTGTAATTTGGAACTTGTATGTCTAAAATTTCTTGTTATCAAGCTGAGATTGTAGGGCATGTTAGTTACAAAGCTCAAATGCAACAGTACTTTCATGGTAATGTAGATCATTGATTTTAAACAATACTCCCTTGCAACTTTGGTTTGAACATTGGAATTGTAAATTTTGTATTTTTCACAAATTGAGAAAAACTACACAATGTGAATTGCTCAGTAAGGAGTACCTAGCTAAGTAGAAGGCCTGTGACTAGTATGGTGCAGGGATTGGTGTTGGGTCTGTTTGTCATCTATATCAATGATCTGGATGATGTGGTAAATTGATCAGCAAATTTGCTGATCAAAGATTGGAGGTGTAGTGGACAGTGAGGAAGGCTTTCAAAGCTTGTAGAGGGACTTGGACTAACTAGAAAAAGGACTGAAAAATGGCAAATGGAATTTAATGCAGACAAATGTGAAGTATTGCACTTTGGAAGGACAAATGCACAGGGTAAATAGTAGGACTCTGAAGACTACAGATGAACAGAGGGATCTGAGAATACAAGTACAGAATTCACTAAAAGTGATGTCGCAGTTGGATAAGGTCGTAAAGAGTGTTTTTGGTACTTTGGCCTTTATAAATAGGAGTATCGAGTATAAAAGTTGGAGTGTTATGGTAAGGTTATATAAGGCATTGGTGAGGCTGAATTTAGAGTATTGTGTACAGTTTTGGTCACCAAGTTACAGGAAGGATGTAAATAAGGTTGAAAGTGCAGAGAAGATTCACAAGGATGTTGCCAGGATTTGAGAAGCTGAGTTAGAGATTAAATAGGTTAGGACTTTATTCCCTGGAGTGTAGAAGAATGAGGGAATATTTGATAGAGGTGTATAAGATTTTGATGGATATAGATAGTGAATGCAAGCAGGCTAGGGAAGAGAAAAACCAGAGGCCATGTTAAGGGTGAAAAGTTTTTAAAGGAAATATTGGGGGGGTTCACAGTGGTGGGAGTGTGGAATGAGCTGCCAGATAGTGGTAAATACAGGGTCACTTTAGAAACTTGGACAGGTACATGGATGAGAGGGGGTGTGGAGGGATATGGTCCGTGGGACTAGGCAAAAAATGGTTCAACACAGACAAGGGCCAAAAGGCCTGCTTCTGAGCTGTAATTTTCTGTGGTTCTAGAATGAAATGCTATGTATTAGATACTTGAAGGAATATTATGAATCAGGTTTTAAATTCACATTTCTCTATGGCAACTTGTTATTCCCATGTTACCATGACTGCAAAAGTATCTTACTGGCTATGCAAAGTGCTTTGGGAAATCCACAATTTAGTTGTAGGAGGAGGCCATTTGGCCCATGTCTGCACCAGCTCTCCAAATGTGTCATGCCTCATTGCCATTCCCTGTTCTCCTGCACATCAAGTGGTTGTGAAAAGTGAGTTAAATACAAGTACTTCCTGCCTTGGGAAGGTGGAGTCCTGACTTTGCCACAATGTGAGAGACAATTTTAATGGATAAAAGTATAGTTGAAGAGGTAAGAGGTGTTTGAAGATCCGCATGTATTCATAAAGGGTCCATGGCTCACTAAAGCAGCTTTGGTCGGTAAGAAGTATCAGCTAAAATGACTTGCAAATATTAACCAAAATGATATTTAAAAAGACAAAATAGAGCCCCTGTAGAGACAAGCAAAAAGTAGTTGGAAATAAAAAATGTAGAGGCTATCAAGGATAACACTGGAGACTTTTTCAGATTTTAAGGATTAAATGCAATTAATGCAAGCAGTGTGATTAACAATCAAGAAATGCAGACTTGCTAAATAGTTGCATTGTATCAATCTTCACAAGTAAATACAAGACCAGTTAAAGTAAACACAGGAACTAGTAATTTAAAGTGGAGAAGCATTGAGATTAATCGCCAAGACCTGATGGTTTTTAGACTAGTGTATTGAAAGTAGGTGAGAAATCGTTGCATATAAAGGGTCAATGTCACTGCCTTTATTTGAGGAGGTAGGAGTGATATTTGAGGATTATAAACCTACAAGTCCAATGCTAATTGTGAGGACATTGCTGCAATTTGTTGGATATAATGAACATTTAAACATTCAAATCATGTTAGCTCTCAAATCTGTTTTTTAAGGATCCTGTCTCATTTACCTAATTTTTGCATGATGCTATCAATGAGGGATAGTCTATTGCTATAAAGTGAACTGCTAAAAAGCTTTCAGTCAGGTTCTCCACACTTTCTCATTTGTGAATCTGTTGGCTTGGAGAATTGGTTGGGGATGGGAACAATGGATACTCAAATGGGTAAGATGTGGCTAGTATATGTAGCTTTTAATACATGCATTGGGAGAAGAATGGAATCATACTTGTTTGCTAACAGCACTTGAATTGGAGTAACAGAAGCTGATATCAAATTTGGCAGATAACATTTCAATTAAGTCATTGACCGGACCAGAAGCTGGGAGATGTGGAGTATGAGAGACATTCTAGTAGAAGTTGGTAAATCTCTGGACAGCTACAAAAATAAAGGCTAATTGAATTTGGACCTTGCTTCAAGGTGTGAAAGTGGTGTTTATATTTCTAGCTCTGCATTCAGTCCTTTTTTTTTTTTATTGCTGTATTCAGCCATGGGCAGCAGACTCTCTCCAAATTACCTTTTTGGTAGGAATGAAAAGCAGACTCACCAGACGACTGTAGCTAATGAGTTAGTCATGCAAATTGTGTAGAGGAAGCTTGAATGTGCTCCAGTATAGTGGGTTAAGGAATGATCTGACTGAGATGTAAAGGAGCAATGGGCAGGGAGATAATATTTCCTCTGGTAGGAAAGCCTAGAAGAAGGAGCAGAGGCTTAAATTAGAGCTCCATTGTTCAGGAGTCATGGTAGAAAATTAAGTGGTGGGAAAATGCCATGCTCGTCACTGAAAACCTAATTGAGGCTAGGGCTCAGATTTTTAAAAAGTTGAGACTTATGGAAGATTATTCAGGTTAATTGAACCAAGGTGGATGGACAGAATTGTGGTCAGCTATGCTCTAATTGAAATGACCTTTTTGAGGGCCTGAATGGTTGCTCTGTTCAAGAACAAAATAGTTTTTGTGTGGGAAATTAACATAAGCACTTTATGTATGTTCCATTTTTGAGCAATTGTTTTCCTCATCTTTTAATGTGACTGTTTCTGTCTCTTGTTCACGACTGTTCCAAATTTATTGTAGTCTTAGTGCACGTTTTAATCCAAATCTTAAGTTATGGGCTGAATGCTTTGGTTCATGACAATTCCTTTGACTGCCAATGCTAGGATTGAACTTTCCCCATACAAATTTATTGACATTCATGATGGCAGACTGGAGCTTTCAGTTCTACAAATTTAATGAACTTCAGACCTGTTGATAGACCAGGGAGATTGGGGCACTATGTATTTGATCATATCACAATGTGGAAGGAAAAAAGTCTGGTCTTAGCTTATTCTTGCAATTGAATATGGTGTATTTTTGAATCAATACATGACTGAATCGAGCTGATTCCTAGGTTGGTGTCATAGCTCTCCTGTAAGTAGAGCCTGGACTACTTTTATTCTTGAGTATGTGGGCATTGCTGACTAGACTAGCATTTGTTGTCCATCCTGAATTACCATTGAAGATATTGGTGCGAGGTCACCACCTTGAGTTGCTAGAGCCCCTGTTGTGCAGGTACATTAACAATGCTATTACGAAGGGATGTCTACTATTTTGACAGTGAAGAAATGGCAATAGAATTCCAGGTCTGGAGGATAACTTGATGCTAGGTGTTTCCATCTCGTCTTCCAGATGATAGTGATCGCTGGTTTGGAAGATGCTGTTGGAGGAGGCTTAACAAATTGTGCTGCACCTTGTAGATGATGCATGCTGCTGCTATTGTGCTTTGGTGTATGGGGTGCCAAACAACAGGCTGCTTTGTCCTGGATAGTGTTGAGCTGCTTGAATGTAATCAGCTGGGTGGAGATTTTTCTATTACACTCAGGACTTGTATCTTGTGGATGGTATGCAAGTTGGTGAGTCAGGCAGTGAGTTACACTCCAGAACTTCCTGCTTTTGTAGCCAGTTTGTATGCCTAGTCATTGGTAAGCTTCAGGATGTGAATTGTGGGGGTAGGTGATGGCAATGTTCCTGAATGCCAAGATGAGATGGTTAGATTCTCAATTTTAAAGGCTTGGTGCTTGTGGCAAATTGCCATGTTTTAGCCCAAGCCCATCTTCTGTTGCATGTTGTCACTAATTGCTTCAGTATTTGAGTCATGAATGCTGCTGAACATATGCAATGTCCTCATTTCTGGTCTACATAGAACATTACAGCGCAGTACAGGCCCTTCGGCCCTCGATGTTGCACCGGCCAGCGGACCCTCTAACCTAAACTATTCCAATATCACCCATATGCCTATCCACTGACCATTTGAATGCCCCCAAAGTAGGCGAGTCCACAACTGCTGCAGGCAGGGCATTCCACGCCCTCACCACCCTCTGTGTAAAGAACCTGCCTCTGACATCCGTCCTATAACTACCACCTCTTAATTTAAAGTTATGTCCCCTCGTGTTGGTCATCACCATCCGAGGAAAAAGGCTCTCACTATCCACCCTATCCAATCCCTTGATCATCTTATACGCCTCAATTAGGTCACCGCATAACCTTCTTTCTCTAATGAAAATAACCTCAGGTCCCTCAGCCTTTCCTCATAAGGCCTTCCCACCATACCAGACAACATCCTGGTAAACCTCCTCTGCACCCTTTTCCAATGCTTCCACATCTTTCTTATAATGCGGTGACTAGAACTGTACGCAATACTCCAAGTGTGGCCGCACCAGAGTTTTGTAACATAACCTCACGGCTCCTAAATTCAATC
This sequence comes from Sphyrna mokarran, assembly GCA_024679065.1. Taxonomy (NCBI): domain Eukaryota; kingdom Metazoa; phylum Chordata; class Chondrichthyes; order Carcharhiniformes; family Carcharhinidae; genus Sphyrna; species Sphyrna mokarran. Next base: position 52,702,892 of record JAGIQG010000008.1, on the reverse strand, counting down.
CCTCTACCAATAAAAGCTAACAAATCGTATGCCTTTTTATCAACCTGGGTGCCAACTTTCAAAGAGCTATGTACTTGTACCCCAAGATCCCTCTGCTCGACAACACTAAGGGTCCTTCCATTAGCCCTATATTTCATATGCCTGTTATTCCTACCAAAGTGAATCACCTCACACTTATCCGTATTGAATTTCATTTGCCACCTCACGGCCCAGCTCTGCAACCTATGTCCCTCTGCAAACTGTAACATCCATCCTCGCTGTCTACAACTCCCCCCACTTTGGTATCGTCAGCAAATTTACTAATCCAACCCTCTACACCCTCATCTAGGTCATTTATAAAAATGACAAACAGCAGTGGCCCCAAAACAGATCCTTGAGGTACACCACTTGTAACTGCACTCCAGGTTGAATATTTCCCATCAACCACCACCCTCTGTCTTCTATCAGCTAGCCAATTCCTAATCCAAACTGCTAAATCACCTTCAATCCCATGCATCTGCACTTTCTGCAGTAGCCTACCATGGGGAACCTTATCAAACGCTTTGCTAAAATCCATATACACTACATCAACTGCCTTACCCTTATCTATCTCTTTGGTCACCTCCTCAAAAAACTCAAGGTTTGTGAGGCACGACCTACCCTTCAAAACTGTGCTGACTATCCCTAATCAATTTATTTCTCTCTAGATGCTTAAGTCCTATCCCTTAATTCTTTCCAAGACCTTGCCCACAACAGAAGTCAGGCTCACCAGTCTATAATTTCCAGGATGGTCCCTACTCCCCTTTTGAACAAAGGGACAACATTTGCTAACCTCTAGTCTTCCGGCACTATACCTGTAGCCAACGATGACATGAAGATCAAAGCCAAAGGCTCTGCAATCTCCTCTCTAGCCTCCCAGAGAATCCTGGGGTAAATCCCATCTGGCCCAGGGGACTTGTCAATTTTCATACCCTCAAGATTCGCTATCACCTCCTCCTTATGAACCTCAATCCTGCCCAGTCTACAACCTGGTATCGCAGTATTCTCCCTGACAACGTTGTCTTTCTCCTGTGTGAATACTGACGAAAAATACTGATTCAGTGTCTCTCCTATCTCCTCAGGCTCCATGCACAACTTCTCACTGCTACCTCTGGCCCTAATCTTGCCCTAACCAATCTTTTATTATTTATATACCTGTAAAAAGCTTTAGGATTCTCCTTAATCCTATCTGCCAAAGTCTTCTCGTGTCCTCTTCTAGCTCTTCTCAACTCCCTCTTTAGCTCCTTCCTGGCTAATTTATAGCTCTCCAGTGCCCTAACTGAGCCTTCACGTCTCATCATTATATAAGCCTTCTTCTTCCTCTTCACCAGAGATTCAACTTCCCTAGTACACCATGGTCCCCTCACTCGACCACTTCCTCCCTGCCTGGCAGGTACATATTTATTAAGGACATGCAGAAGCTGTTCCTTAAATATGCTCCACATTTCAGATGTCCCCAGCCCCTGCAATATCCTGCTCCACCCTATGCATCCTAAATCTCTCCTAATAGCCTCATAATTACCTTTCCCTCAGCTATAACTACTGTTATTCGGTATGTGCTCATCACTAAGGTAAACGTAACCAAATTGTGATCACTTTCACCAAAGTGCTCATCCACCTCCAAGTCTAACACCTGGTCTGGTTCATTACCCAGTACCAAATCCAATATAGCCTTGCCTCTTGTTGGCCTATCTACATACTGAGTCATGAAATCTTCCTGCACACATTGAACAAAAACTGACCCCTCTAACGTGCTTGAACTATAGCTTTTCCAATCGATATTAGAAAAGTTAAAGTCCCCCATTACAACTACCCTGTTACTTTCACACCTATCCAGGATCAACTTTGCAATCCCTTCCTCTACTTCTCTGGAACTTTTTGGAGGCCTATATAAAAAAAAAACTCCCAACAGTGTGACCTCCTTTCTTGTTTCTGATCTCAGGCCACACTACCTCAGCAGACAAGTCCACATCAAACGTCTTTTCTGCCACTGTAATGCTGTCCTTAACTAACAATGCCACTCCTCCCCCTCTTCTACCACCACCTCTGCTCTGACTGAAACATCTGAACGCTGGAACCTGCAACAACCATTCCTGCCCCTGCTCTATCCATGTCTCTGAAATGGCCACAGCATCGAAGTCCCAAGCACCAATCCAGGCTGCAAGCTCATCCACCTTTATTGCGTATGCTCCTCGCATTAAAGTATACACACACACTTCAAACCACCCTCCCGTTTGCCACTATACTGCTGCGACCTAGAAACCTTATCTGTGACCTCCCTATTCACATCCTCCTGTATACTGGCGCAACAATTCAGGTCCCCCCCGAATAGCACTGGCAAATTTACCCCCCAAGATATTGGTACCTCTCTGGTTCAGGTGCAGACCATCCCTCTTGTAGAGGTCCCACCTTCCCCAGAATGAGCCCCAATTGTCCAAATACCCGAACCCTTCCCTCCTGCACCATCCCTTTAGCCACGAGTTCAAATGTTCTCTCTCCCTATTTTTTTTCTATGCTATCCCACGGCATAGGTAACAAACCAGAGATAACCACTCCGTTTGTTTTAGCCCTAAGTTTCCACCCTAACTCTGAATTTCTGCTTTATATCCCCATCCCTTTTCCTACCTATGTCATGGGTACCTACATGCACCACAACTTGGGGCTGGTTCCCCTCCCCCTTAAGGATCCTGAACACTCGGTCAGAGATATCACTGACCCCAGCGCCCGGGAGGCAACATACCAACCGTGAGTCCCGTTCCTTCCCACAGACTCTCCTATCTATTCCCTTAACTAGGGAGTCTCCAATCACTAATCCAGATCTTTTCTTCCCCCTTCCCACCTGAGTATTAAGGACAGGCTCAACTCCCAAGACCTGTACTCCATGGCTTACCCTGGTTGTATCTTCCCCAACAGCATCCAAAGCAGAGTACTTATTACGTAGAGGAACAGCCTCAGGGGAACTCTGCACTGACTGCTTCTTACCCCTTCTAACAGTCACCCATGTATCACATTTAGGAGTAACTATCTCCCTGTAGCTTTTATCAATAGCCGTGTCTGCTTCCCAAATAATTCTTAGTTTCTCCAGGTCCCTAACATGGTCCTCAAGGAGGTAGTACTGGATGCACCTCTGGCAGGTGTAATCAGCTGGGACACTACCAGTGTCCCTCACTTCAAACATCCCACAGGAGGTACATTGCACTGCCGTCCCTATTACTTCCTTTACACAAACAAATATAAACTTAAACTTACCTGCTCACACTCCTAGTCGCTCTCCTTTATTAGGTTAGAGGAGTGGGGAGGGTTGGGATACTCTACATGTGTAGAGTATCGGGATTCTTCACCTTCCCAATTTATGGAGGTCCAGGTGGAAAAAAAAAACTCCTGCACAGGCCTCCCTGTGACTACTTCCTGTATCCGGTTTTAAAAGTTTAAAAAAAAACTAGAGACGATTTTTGGGGGAAAAAAAACCACAGATGGAGAAATCTTCTCTCCACTCTTCAAGTGGAGAGAAGATCATTGAAGTAGCTGACAATGGTTTGGTCCAGAACCCTACACTGAGGAATTTCTGCAGGGTTTGAAACATCCCTAATAGTTATTCAAGCTTCTAAATTGTGGTGAATATTTTCTCCATCTGCTACAACAGCCAGTTTAGAACACAGATTACTTGGCAGACAAACAACCATCTTTAATGATTAAGGGAAACCAATGGCAATAAGTCAAAGCATCAAACTCCAATATATTGAGGTATTTAGAAAGGAGTCCAGCTATCCCAGAACTACAGGTCTAAATGCTGAAAAGCTATTGGAAGTTGTGACATGGCATGCTTGGTTGTTGGAACCACATTTTGGCAAGATGAGATCTAAAGTAGAAAAGAACATTTTCCAAAGTTTTTTATTAAACAAGTACCAAATTTGACAAGATTGAGGGGACTACATTGATTATCTTGCTAAACTTCAATTTAAATGAGTAAGAATTTGTATTTGGTACCACTTGGCATACAGAGCAAAAAAAAACTTTCCTGCAATTAAGGTCAGCTCTTAATGTGAAAAGTGATGAATGGTATAAAGCTTGTAGACAAGCTGTTTTTTAATTAGAACCATCAGACCTCTTCCTATATGGGTTAGGAGGGAACAGTAAATTTTGTTACTGGTTTTGAATTGGAAACTGTTCAGATTGCAGAGTTTTCATAGCGGTAGCATTACCAAAGAAGACTCGCACCCAGATCTCAAAGTACCAGCACAATTTTTAGGCAGATATTTTTGTACTTACTTGGAGAACTAAATTCAACTATCCCAAAATAGAGAAAAAGGTGAGGTAGTGGACCCACTAGAAACAAAGATGCAAGTAATTATTTGATGCTGCTGCTTGCCCTCTTGTAACTGAACTAGTAAGTATGTAACTCCAGGATGCCTTCTCAATTTCTGATGCTATCAAGACTGGAACTCACCTTGCCTGCCCATGTAGGCCACAGTGAGTCACAGCCCAGGTGCAGATGTGTGCAGTTGTAGATCTAGTTGGCTTTACAGTATGGACAAAGATCAATTCACTTTAGGACTGTCTGTATTTTTGAAGTAGTAATCTCACTACATGAGATGATACTCTAGGTATCTGTAGTATAAGTGCCATATTTTCCTGAGGCCTGCCTGAATCTAATATTTGTCTACATTAGAGTTCTGTATGAATACTTTATCTTCTGGAGGTTTTATTAATCACAGTACATATTCACTCCCATCTGAGTTGAGTTCTTTAGGTGCTTAAATATCTAGAATTGAAGCACTTCAGTGTTGGGCTTTTTGACCAGATGCTTATGATTCAAATGCATATTGTGTGGAACCTGTCTAACTGCTTAATATGTCTGGAATAGATAGTTGTATCTCAGGCAGGGGGTAGATATGACCACAGCTATTACAACACTCAATGCCAACCCTAAAGGATGCACATCACTAGCCATCTCAATCTCCAGAAATATCTGCATTTCATAAGTGGCAAATGTACTTACAATAGCTTCTGTACACAATAAGTTTTGTAATTCATTTAATCTCTTACATAAATGGGCAAATGCTGAGCTTGCGCTCTCAATTCTGTTTGCCACTTCACTGTCAATGCAGACGTTTCTGGAGAGGTGATTAATGCTATCTACAGTCTTCAGTGTTATTAGTAGTTATAATAGATAGAATATAATTAGAATTGTGGAGAATGTTCACTCTCAAGCTGATTAATGCCCATAGTCATCTACTCTTTCAAAAACAGTCTCATGATCCAGAAATACCATGATTGGTATACATGAGGCCACAAATAATTAGTAAACAATTCCTGTCACTTTTTTAAATTGAGGATTTAATTAGCCACAGGTAGAGATTGGCACCTGTTCTGAACTGGATGTTTGTTTATTCTGTCAGATGCCTCATAAATTGACTGCAAAGAATGAGTACAGATCATGACCCATCCTTGCTTCATGCTGCTTGTGTCAAAGGGGTCAGTGTATTTACTGCAGTCAGCAATCATTGTAAGTTGTTACATTGGAGTTCCAGCAGAACATCAAATTTAGCTAAAGACTTCCTATGACTTGTTTCATATGTCAAAGTCTTTTGTTAGATTCATAGGCACAATAAATTCTCATCTGTTTGTGCCATATTTGTCACCAATGACCCTGCTTTTTCTGAAGCTACTTTCTATACGGAAGATGTTCTACTGTGTAGCTTAACAGTTTTGAGGAGGACGTGATAAAATCACCATAGTAAAATTCCTCTTCAATTATAACAATTGTGGCAACTATGAACTCCTCAGGAATTGCCACATTCTGAATTGGACTGTCCTAGATTAGAAGGTCTTGAAGATCCTGTCTGCACCTGAAGGTAGGGATCTAATGGCCTTGGAAACCAACTTGGTTTCCTGTCCAGGCTTTAGCCATTGGGCCAGTCCAGAAGCTCATCAGTACTGTGCCATGGGTGGTCAAGCATATACAAATGCTCAGCCCAATGCTGTTGTTTCCCCAACAGTGCTTAAAAATAGGTGAGCAGCCAAGGGAAAGAACATATGTTGTCCAGGACTTTGGAAATGTTGTGCTGATTTAATATAGTCTTGAAGTTCTCTGGCTTGTTTGGCCCACTGTCTTGCATCCTATGCAGCCTCTGCAGGTTCCTTTTTACTTTGCTGGGATTTCTTAACAGTAGGTGTATCTTTGGTTTTCAGCCAGGATAAAATTGTCCTATAACAGCAGTTCCTGAATGTTTGTTTGTTGTTTTTTCCCCCACAAACCAATCTTGGTGTCTTTTCTGACCATGCCATTCAACATAATTTGGATTTATTTTCAAAGACCATTGTTCTCACGAACCTGAAGGACCCCAATTTCTGCAAATCTAACTTTTGGTGGGATGTTGGACTTTTTAGGTGAGGTTAAATTTTCATGTGTAGTATCCTATGGTCTGAGGAGCATTCCCTGTTGATCCTATCTCTTGCTGCTCTGGCAAGTTGGATTACATCAATCTCCCAGTGTTTACATAGTGTAACATTGTCTTCAGTTATTTACTTTCCAACAGGTGTAAAGACTCTGAATCATACCATTGCTGTTGCATTTCTCCACACCTTGATATCCCCCAAAGCACTACCTCAAGTCTGGTCTGCTTCTACTCTTTCAAAATCCTCATCACTGAGCTTGGCCTCCTGTGGAGTATTTGCTTTGTCAAGGCCCTCAGAGTTTAAACAATCCTGTCAGTGTCAAGACAATTGGGGTGTATAATTATAACAATATAATTGGGGTGTATTTATTGTCATATACTTATCCAGCTTGATTTTGACCGTTCTGTGACTCTATTGGAAAGTTTTCATACTCTTAAGCAAGACTTGATAGAGAAACTGACCTCATGCTCTGGGTGACAGAAGAATATACAGCCTGTAGAGGATTGCTCCTCTACGAGTTTTGCTCAAGACCACTTTTGGTGGAGTGGTTGTGTCCCTGTCTCTGGGCCCTACATTAGAACTTCTTAGCTGCAGAAAGAGCGTTTGTGATCTGGTTCAACAGACTGATAATAGATCAGGAAATCTTCATCTTTATTGTGTATGTGCTCCTTTCCCCAAAGGAGGGAGAAAAGATCTTGAAAGATGGGCTTGTGTGTATATATACAATATTAACTAGCAGTTCTTGTTTTATTACAACTTCATGCCAACCAGAGCAGTTCTGCACTGGAGTAAGGAGAACTGCTTTATCAGAGTTCCAGTTTCTTCTTGGCTCAGTTGATTTAGATTAGTGGCTGGTTGGACCCTGAACATGTGTGTTTCAAGACAGAGTTGATAACGTGTGCTCACAGACACCTGCATTGGACTTGATAAAAATGGTGATGGATTGTGCTCAACCAACTTCATGATCCTGCATATTTTTGTGGCTTCCTGAGCTGAGATGACTGGAGATGTGATTGACTGCAGCATGTTCTGTGCCTGTGCTGATGAGCCTTCTATAATTGTCTGCATCAGTGCTGCAGTGTTTTCAGTATCATGAAGGTACTGTGACACTTCCTCTGCCTTACCTGGCAAGGTG